>CM061142.1:823585227-824185227 GCA_030789695.1 Scilla litardierei
ATGTGGAGATTGATTAGTTGTGCGCCCATATTTGTACCGCAACATCAACGGTATAGACAGATGCAAAGGCAGAAGACTAGAGTGGATGTGGAAGTAAGAGTAGATGGGAGGAGGCAGGGCTGGGGGGAGACGACAATGGCGGATAAGAAGAGATTGAGTAGGGGTGAGGGGTAGGAGGAAGAAAAGAGTAGGATAGCACAAAAGCCAAAAATTTGAATGTCAAACTTGTAAATTTTGAACGTCAAACATGTAAATAAACGGGATGTGTGTGATGCGATTAGGTCTGTGTGTCTAGCAACTCCCATCAAGAGCCGAATCGTATACGAGAGAGGGCGACGATTCGCAAAATGCAGGCCCAATTGCTTGAAGAATTTTGAGCAAACAAACAACCAACTTTCATTTCTTCACTCCTATAAATAGAAATCCATAGGCGAAACCCCAAACCCCACAATTATCACCGCATTTCTTCCTGCATTTCCGCATATTTCTTCGAGGTTTTTGAGAGGATCATGGGAGGAGATCATGGATCGAAGGTGGAGATCTCGTTCGGTGGATTGTTCGCCAGCAGCGCAATCGCCGCTTGTTTCGCCGAGGTGCTCAGCTTTCTTCACTCTCAGTAGAGATCTAGCATTCTTTTTGAGGTTTTGTTAATTTATGGGTTGTACTGAACTGAATCACGGCAGATAATTGCAATAATTGCAGGAATTTATTGTACATTGTTAAGATTCTTGTGGTTTGACCTGCTGCGTGATTTAAGAATTATTTAATTGTTTATTGCTTACATTAAGCTCACCAGCTGATCTTGTTTTTTTGAATCGTTGTTTCATTCATAATATAATATTTGATTCTAGTTGTTAAGCTTCTTAGTTTGTGAAATATTTATTTATTTTAAATTTTTTGCGGGATTTCTTTATTTTTGCCTAATTCTTCTGCGAGATCTTGTTTTTGTATCTGATTTTGATTTAATCAAATTCGATAAAATATCGATCATAGTAATAGCAATTTAGATCATTGTACTTGACTAAAAATTTATTTGAATGATCATTGCACTTGACTATAAATTTAGATCATTGTTTCTGCTTTTGATTTAATCAAATTCGATAAAATATCGATCATAGCAATAGCAATTTAGATCATTGTACTTGACTATAAACTCGATCTTAGATTGTTTTGATGTGATTTTCCATCGTTGTTATTTTTGGGTTTTATAATTTTAATCGCATGCTTTAAACCCAATTTCCTATAGCATAGGAATATAATATTGCAGCAGAAACATAACTATTGTGTGATCATTGGCTCTTAATTGTTATAGCTTGTAGATGATTTGCTTCTTCCTCTTGACAAGAGGTGACATCACAAGATGGATCGTCATGTATATGCCCACAGTGGCACGACAATAGTGATGCTCTAGATCTTAGGATGGCTAGTCTTATGGATTCTTTTGTGTGTGTAGGGAGAGAGGAGAGACGCTTTTAGACAGGCTTTCGTTTTTAGGTATATCTTTTTTAAAGTAATCTCTATCCATCATAAGATGAAATCGAAAGGCACACGAGCGCGCTAAGTATTTTATAAGAAGTAAACCATGTATTTGGACTTAATTAAGGCTTGGTCAAATCATTGAAGACCAAATCCATCTAGAAGGTCAAACTGAACCCTAACTGGGTTCGATTCCACTAGCCGCCCATACCAAAGGCGAGCGGGTCAGATCAGCTTCAATGCGGACCTGGATCCGACCTATTAACCCATTAAATCCCTCATTTTTTATGTTCCATGAACCACAGATGATGCATTTAAATGAAATTGAGGAGACTTGGGAGTTAATTTTCTCAAGATACCGACAAAGTTCTGCAATTAGCAATGGTTTTAGTGATGTGTATAGAAAATTCATTGACATACTCCTCAAATATTATATGATGTGTCAAAATGCAGGGTTCATCAAAATACCCAAAAGAAAATAAGATAAGATATTTTCAAAGATTCATGATATAATCACCATTCATGAATATCTGAACAATGTGTTCTCATTAACCTATGATATCATCATGAGAAAGCTTTGATAAAATTGACAAAATTAAGGGACTCTTTTATTATCTAGAGAATTCCATGAACATGCTTAGGCTACCTAGTTTCGATTGAATATTAGTTCTTATTGGATATGTTGCAGATCTGCACCATTCCCTTGGACACTGCTAAAGTCAGGCTACAGCTCCAGAAAAAAGCAGTTGCAGATGATGCTGCAGCTTTACCTAAATACAGGGGTTTGCTGGGAACTGTTGCTACTGTTGCTAGGGAAGAAGGCCTAGCTGCACTTTGGAAAGGCATCATACCTGGGCTGCATCGTCAATGCATTTATGGAGGGTTAAGGATTGGATTGTATGACCCGGTAATTTATAGCTGTCTTGTTACACATACATGGGTCACATTTTTATGCATTATAGAATGTAAAACATCATATTTATTGGCAGGTTAAATCATTCTATGTTGGTGACAATTTTGTTGGAGATATTCCTTTAAGCAAGAAAATACTTGCTGGGCTCACAACTGGTGAGTTTTGGATGGTAGTGAGCAATTGACAATTGTTTGTTGGCCTCACTATGAGCAGCAGTATTTTCGTAAATACGGGGTCACCATTCAACATTGCCGAGATACATTCTTGCCTTCTTGTCTGTTTTCCTGTTTCTTGACATTTGAAGTGAATCTGCTGCTAATTTATTAGGAGCACTAGCAATTACAATAGCAAATCCAACTGATCTAGTGAAAGTTCGACTTCAAGCTGAAGGGAAGCTTCCACCTGGTGTCCCAAGACGTTATTCTGGAGCACTGAGTGCTTATTCCACAATATACAAACAGGTTTACTTTAAGAGTTAACTAAACAATCATCACTCTTTCATCAATTTGATATTTTGATGAACTTATTTTATACTTGATCAAGCATCATGCCTTGTTTTGCTGAGTTATCCTTATACATTATAGGAAGGATTGCGCGCTCTATGGACTGGGATAGGTCCTAACATTGCACGAAATGCTATTATAAATGCTGCAGAGTTGGCCAGCTATGATCAAGTGAAAGAGGTATATTACTTTTAATAGAATGCTGCCTCTAGGAATCTTGATGGATGCTATTGATTTCTTTGTCTCATCTTTTATCTTGTTTACATATGTTTTCAACTTTCATATTTCTCTTGGTGCAGACCATACTTAAAATTCCAGGCTTTTCAGACAATGTTTTCACTCATCTTTTAGCTGGTCTTGGAGCTGGTTTTTTTGCTGTTTGTATTGGCTCACCTGTTGATGTGGTAAGTTTCATTCACTGGTGAATACCAACGCTATCCTGGTGGTTATGTTAAACTATGTTGAATTTTTTGTACAGTTGCCAAAGGATAGTGCTTTTATTGTTCTGGTTAAATCAGAGACATGATTTGGAAAGACTAAGAAGAAAATTAAATTGGATACTGTTCATTTTTCCATCCTTAGCTAATTTATAGATACATGATACACTCCAAACCATTAATTTAATATACTCAACCATTCATTCTTATGTTACACATCTCCCAACTACTCAATTAATACATCATAACGATATGTGGACACTCTCCCAACCACTCAATACACTACTCTATACCTTAACACTCTTCAAGTTGGAGCATAGATGTTACTCATGCACAGTTTTTTACAGATATAATCCACTCTCTTCTTTCTCAAAGACTTAGTAAATATATTTACCCATTGATTTATCAATCTAGCATGTTTCTATAATTTTTTGTTAACTGTTATCTCAAAATATGATAATTAATCTCAATTTGTTTAGTTATCTATGAAAGATCAGATTATTAGTGATATATATAGCAGCCTTATTATTGCAATATAACCTTATTGGTATAGGTGTCTCGAGTTAGAAATCGAAGAGCAGCTATTGAATTCATAACAGTTCACAGGTGATCTTGATCATAGCTCTGTATTCTGATTCTGCGCTGGGTCGAGAAACAACTGGTTGTTTCTTACTTCTAAGATATCAAATTACATTCCACGAAAACACATTAGTCAGTTATCGATCGATGATCAAATGTTGAATCAATCTAATATGTATCTGGGATTGTCATAATTCTACAACGCGTAAAAACAGAGTATAGAAGTCCATTTCTCGGTGCATTCTTTGAGTATCTCAACATCTTAATACGTAGTCTGTGGATCAGTCATGAACTAGCTTACTACACTCATCGGAAAGATACTATGAGGATGTATTATAGTAAGATACCTAGTCAATATCCTATATTATCTTGAATCATACAATGGTTCTTCTTGATCTGGTACAAATCTAGAGTTTTGATCGATTGATGACGAGATATGCTTATAGCCTGACATTTCTATTTCTAATAATATATCCAAAATATGCTTTTAATGGGATAAATGGATGTCTTTCTTCAAGCATCTGACCTCTATCTTAAGGAAGTATTTGAGTGGTTCAAGATTCTTTGTTTGAAATTTATTCTGTTTCAAATCTTGAATCATAAAGGTATCATCTTCACTGATTATAATATCATCAACATATATCACTATCAATTTCCATCTTTCCTGATGTGTCCGAAGGAAAATGGAGTGATCACTCGGACATCTCTTGAGGTTAAATCGTCTTATAGATTGTGTAAAGTTTCCAAACCATACTCTTAGTGACTGTGATGCGGCACGGGTATCAGAGGGCGCGGTGCACGAGGCGGCTAGGCCAAGGGTTCCGGTTTAAGTGTACCAAAGAAGGAGTCGACTTGGGTCCGACACAGACCCGGTCCCAAACTTGTAATTTCGCATACACAGAGGAGGGTCATTTAGTAATTCGACGTTTGATTAATCCCTCCCCCTAAACAAGGGCTGGCCGGCCTTAGCAATGGTTATCGAAGAATTGATAAGGTACTTTATTTTCTGAGAACCCTAGAATAACTTTCTCTAGTAACTCTATATTGCTCGTTATTTTAGATTAATTGTTCTAGTTTAATTAAGTAATTTTAGATCAGTTCTTCGCATTTACCCCCAAGAATTAGTAGTCCAAAGTCATAAAAATTCAACCTTTATCCCCACAAAAGCCCTAGACGTATCGGACTGTTTCAGGTCGTGCAATAATTTCTTCAATTTATACACCTTCTTTGTTTTCTCCTGAGCAATAAAGTCTGATGGTTGCTTTATGTATATCTTTTCTTCAAGGATATGGTTAAAGAACATATTTTTGACATCCAATTGATGCAAATATCAATGATAAGCAATTACCAAAGAAATCAATAAATGTACATAGGTATTCTTCGCAATTGGAGAGAATCTTATGATAGTCCATGTTATATTTCTGTGATTAATCTTTGGCAATAATCCTGGTAATCGAGTAAGGGAACCATCAAGATTCAACTTCACAGTATATATCTATCTGCAATCAACTACATTCTTACCTGGTGGATTAAATTTAAGGTCCTAAGTTTCATTAATCTTAAGTGCATTTATTTCTTCTAACATTACGTTACGCTAACAGGATGCGGTAAAGTCTCTGAAATAGAATTTTAGGAGTTTGGTGAGAATCGATAGTAGAGAGAAAAGATATCTACGATTGAGATAGATGTATATAAGATACATGCTTGTGAAGCAGATGAGCTGTGCAAGAATGTGTATCTTTTTCTAATAAATCTGAATAATCAAATTAGAAACCAACTTTTCTTCACTTGTAAAAATTTTAGGAATAAGAACTGACGAGGAAGATGGTACATGATCTGAATGTGAGGGGACAGACATACTAGGTATTATTGAAAAAACTTCAGTATATATAAATTTTTATCTGGTTTTATTGAAAAAACTTCAGTATATATAAAATTAAAATGCCTTTCCGACATTTGAGGGGACCCCATGCCCCCCTTGTCTTGTCCTTGAGATTACATGAAAGTATGGTGTACCCTCACAGTCATAGTCTACAATAGATGATATGCTTAAAAAAAGAGTTCTGCCCTCCCCAATAGATGAAAACATAACGAAGGGAAAACATAAACAGAATTTTCTTGCCACAGGACAAGTATGTTGATGCAACTGCATTAGTAAGAATGTATGAAAGTGCTGCCATTTACATGATTCTGGTGCCAACAGAGTCGTCGGAACTGTCATGTGTACTTGTATGCACACGGCTATGATTTCTTAAATTGTCATCCAATCTCTCCTCTAGGTTTAGGCATCATTTCAAACCAAAGGTTGATAGCCAGTAAATTTTTGTTTATTCTATTGCATTGTCTTTTTTAAGAAGATCAACATATACAATATTTGCACAATATACAAATGCACCAGACATATTTGAGTAAATAACCCAACACCAAATTGAAGAACAACAAGAACATAAATATTTGTACCATCAACAAGAACATAAATTTATCAATCAAATTTAAATACCTTTTGCATTATTGCATGATAGAAATATGATTGTGTGCATAATGTTCGTGTGACTAATACTTTTTAAGCACAAATTAGGCAAATCAATTATTTCTCCTCTATCATATCTTTATTGTCATCTTTCTCTCCCTTTGGCATTATCAAAAGGGATGTGAATTTCAAAAGCTTAGTAGAGTGAAAATCATTTTAAGTGAATTTCTTTAAGAAATCATGAGTCAAAAATATTAGTTCAACCAAGTGTTGTTATTATAAAAAATATTGATAAGCCCTAAGGTGACGCTTCCAAAATTTGACCCATTTTCATCAAAATCTTATATGTATGCAAATAGATACCAAGTGTGGATTCAAATTAAGTATATGCATGATAATACCAAATGTTCAAGCAATATAGTCAAAATCATTTTTTTAATTTTATGAAAATGTTATACTGAAACCAACTGTTATAATTTTATTTTTATTTTTATTCTGCTACACCTCTATTAGAGAAATACTGTTATGAGCTAAATTTACTATCCCATCCAATTTATCAAAGTGTCAATGCGTAAGCATATATGTAACACCAAGTGTTTATTCTTACCGACTTTTGAGCAAGCTCCCCCCTGAATATATGCATACCAAGTGTTGGGACATTCTCCTTTTTAGTTTATGCATATTTCTTTTCCATGAGGCATCGGTATGATTTTGGAAATAGTATCAATTTTCAACATATATGAGTAACTGAAAGATATTCAAATAATTTGATACCCTATTTATTTTGGGTCCATAGGATTAGCCCCAAACTCAAGTTTATTAAGTTGGGTGAGACCTAATCAAACAATAAATCTTAATTAAAAACAAAAAATATAAAAACTCAGTAGCTGTAAGATTTCTAAGTAATTAGTCGACTGGAGTAGTATTATTGGTCGACTAATAACCTTATACCGGTTGACTAATTCTCAGAAAACAATGTGTAAACTAACAGTTTCTGGGATTAGTCGATTACAGTGTATTGATTAGTCGACTAATCATGCACAGAAAGCAATATCAATCATATTAAGATTTCTTTTTTATTCAAAAATTATTATATAATTAGTTTATAATTAAATAATCATCTTGAGCTTAGGAATGTTCAATTTTTCACATAATATATAATTTGTTTTATCTTTTTATATAAGGTACCTTTTGAATAAATATTTGGGGTTTGTGGTACCTTAATTATGGTTTTATAAAATTTTGTCCTTCAATTAATCAACCCCATTTGAGTTTCGAATTTTCATTATTTACTTATTTATAATTTTTAAAACAATTAATATTTTCCATAAAGATATTTACATATACTATCATTTTGATGGATCCTTTCTTTGGTATCCAAATTTTAATAAACTCATTTTTCTTAGAATGATTTACATTTTGCATGTTAGGAATTTAATTTTTAATTTCTTTAGTAAATTTGGTGTAAAGAATGATTTTGTTTTGTCCTATTGTTAACATTTTGTTTGGTCTTATTGTATCATAGACCAAATTTGTTTATGAATTTAATAAGTTATTTAGATTCTCTTTTCCTTTATTAAATTTATCCATATTTTTATGAGTCTTCATATTTAATTTTAATTATAACAACATTCTTTTCTAATTCATTTAGCATACTACTTAATTTCTATCATTCATACGTGAGAACATTGTTTTTATTTTTCAAGTCATTATTCGTAATTTTCAATTTCATATATTCTTCTTCTAAATCTTCAATCCTTGTTGCAACTTTTTCAGAAATAGTTTTATTTTTAAGTTGAATAATTTCTTATTTTAATTTTTGATTTTTTCTTTCAACTTTAGGTTTACATTTTCAAAAGTGTTTAATGAAGCATCATATTTTTTGAAGCACTTTTTGTGTATTTTTTTAGTTTTAGGTGATCTTTCAATAAATTTTCATATTTATCATATAATCTTTGAAAATCCTCATTTTGATTCTGAGTCAGAAAATACCTCCTCATCTGTAAGTGCGATAAAGCACATGTTTGCTTGTTCTCCGTCACTTTCCTCTTCATCGGATGAAGATTCCGAATTGTCATTTTCATCCCGAGTTGCAAGAGCCTTCTTCTTTGGCTTCCTTCTCTTTGCAGCAACTTTAGCCGTATGCTTTTGTAGTTGGGCAATTCTTTATGTAGTGTCCTGGTTTGTTACTTCCAAAACATACAATAAACTCATTAGATAATCTGCACTTGTTGGATTTGAACTTAACTTTTAGGAATTTCCGGAATTACATTGCCATTAGCATGATTTGCTCTTCATTTTCATTTTCTGAATCCGCTTTTTCCGTTGTGGCCTTGGGAGCAAGTGATTTCTTCATTGGTTACTCTCGACCTTTTCTCTCCTTAATTTGTAGCTCGTACGCCATTAGGTTGTCGATGAGATCCTTTGTTGTAAGCTTATAAGCTTCTTCTATGGTCGTTGTCTTTTTCTCCCACTCAAATGTGAGTGTTCGAAGAATCTTACTTACGAGCTCTCATTGGGTGTTGTTCTTGCCTGGCTTGACAATGGTGTTGTCGATCTTCGTGAAGCGGGTGTTGTTCTCTGTTATAGTTTCTCTTTCATTCATCTTGAAAAGTTGGAACCGGTGGGAATAAAGAGAAATTTTTGTATCTTGAACTTTGTTATTACCTTCATGAGTTTGCTCAAGGATGTGCCAAATTTGGTGTACCGTGGTTGCTATGCACACTCGGTTATACTTGTTGCTATCCAGTGCACAAAACAATGAGGTCATAGCTTTCGCATTCAAGTTTCCTTTGGCCTTTTCTTCTTCGCTCCATAAAGGGATCTAAGTTTTTGGGGATATCTACCATGCTCCATAAATCCATGTTAATTAATTAGAGAAAGAGCATCATCCGTGTCTTCCATGTACCATAGTTGGATCCGGTAAGCATTGGTGAACGAGTGATAGATTGGTCCTTTGGAAAGTGAGATGCAAGGTGTAACGACCCGCTCTCGAGGATACCCGAAAAGTACGAATCTGTCACAGGTTATCCCAGAGCAACGAGTGTTACGAAGAGAAAAACATAAAACCAAATTGCAGGCCCACTGCGCACTGCTGGGGTAGTACACGTAACATTCCAGAAAAAACACAAACATAGAGAAAGAAAACAAAAACAGAAAGAAACAAAAACCAACCCAGAATAAACTAAGCCAGCTCAGAATCTTATACATAAACACCAAAGTCTAAAAAGGACCAATCTAATACAACAACAACAACAACGCCTAGAACTCTCACTAAACCAAAACCCCAACCCAAAAGGACCAAAGAGTACAAGTCTCTTTAGCTCAGGCTCACGACCACCCAAACACCAATGACCACAACACGACTCTAGCTCCACTCTGCTCAAGCACAACCCCAACTCAGCTCCACCAGCTTACAACACCAAACACCTACTACCTGAAACTGCCACAGGTGGGACACGTCAACGCGTGACCCAATAGGAAACTCAACTAGCACAGGGAATATTATTCTTAGGTTGTTGTTTGCCGACACGAATATGATGCAATATACAAAGGGAGCAACAGTTATATCAGGCAGAACGTAAAAGCAGACATTACACATATATGGCAATTCAGCATTTAATTTAACTATGTTTCGAAAATCTGAGTACAACGCTGATATGAGGACCATGACACTCGTCCCAGGGTGGGATGGTAGGAGCACCAACGACTACATAGAGCACCAACGGCTCTAATAACAACTCAACCCGCTCACCTAGTGAAACGGGGCCCTTCACTCCAGTAGTGCGAGTGAGGATAACAACTACAGCTCATCACTGTTGTTTGTCAACAACGGTGGCGCCAACGGTGAAACACACATTCCTGTCCTCGTACCCTAACCGTACTCGGCCTTCCCCAAACCCCCGCCTAGGGTGCTCACCCACCATACAGCAGACCAAGACACACCTAGGATTAAATCTACATTTACTGAATAACTAGCATACAACATTAAGTGAAATAGAAGTAAAAGCAACATTCAGAGTGACATAGAGTTAAAAGCAACAAGCATGAAACATAAAGTGACATAAAAGTAGTATGCAACATAAAGTTAACATGAAAGAGGCATTTAACATTGAAATGTAACAAGCTATTATGTAACATCACAACTTTACTAACTTAACAACTTTACCCACTTTAACAACTTAAAGCAACTAGCAACCACGAATGAAAATTCTTTAAGGATGCAACTTTGACAATTTTCACCTAAGCATTCCTATCAAATGCAACATTAAAATGACATAAAGGAAATTATGGAAATTGATTGCATTTAAATTAAGAAAGCTAGACTGTGACAAAATGACTAAAGGAATTTCCCAAAATTAAAAGAACATCATCATTTCATTTCCATCTTCCCATCACAACTTTCCATATCCACAAAACGGCCCGTGGCTAAATGAAATAGAACAATTACCACAACTTACCCAACACAACCACTTGGCATGTATACTAACATTTTGCATAACAACATATGACAAGTCACTAACATTTTGGTCTACTAACATATGGCATGGCACAATGCTTGTCATTAATCATACACTGAGATTTACTAACAATTATCCTACTAACATGTGGCAATCATGGCACCTAACATATATTGCACAAATTGTGTTATATCATGCAAGAGACCACACTTAGCATACTAACATGCGAAATTACTTTAGTTTGAAATTCAAAATGCAAACCTTTAAAGAGACTACTTAAGATCTATAATCAAATTGAAAATTATAAAGGAATTACTCTAGGTTAAGTTAAAGATGCAAACTTTGTAAGCTACTAATAGATCTATAATAAAAATGTAGTTTTTGAATGAGTTACTTAAGGATCTTTATAAAAACACAAACTTTATGAGATTTCTTTAAGATCTATAACCAAAATGTCAACTTAAAGAGTTACTCATGCATCCTTATCAAAAATACAAGCCTTAGAATGATTTCATAAGGATTGAACTTAAAGGTGCAAACTTTACTACCATTACACTAATATATACATCAAAATCTCAACTTCACTAAAATCATGTTATCATAAACTAATTTGATGCAAACAACAATACAACAAACCTAAAATAAGATTCACTAAGCTAAGTAGAGAATCCTACCTTAATTGCTCATCCTTCCATTTCTTCTCCTTCCTTAAAAGCTCCTCCTTAATGCCATTCTCCATCACTCCTCCTTAAACTCCTTCCTTTTATTCTTCTTTTCTTTCCTTTTTCTTTCCTTTTTCTTTTGTTTCCTCAAGAAAACTCACGGCAATGGGGGGGACCAAATGAATGGAAATGAAAAGAGAAGAGAAAAATAAGGAAAGAAAGAATATTAAATTCCCTTTAGAAAATATCTACACAAGTTCACTTAAATTACCATAAACCCTTTCCAAAAAAAGAAACATCCTCATCATCCCAAATTCTCTTTATTTACAACAATGCCATGGCCATAATAGGAAATACCTCATCCCCAAGTCTCCCCACTAATTGCTAATTTGCCATTTCCATTTATGGTAAGTCCTCAACAAAATATCTCATCCACAATATGCACACACCTCCTTCTATACACACCACTAACTAATAACCAACGTGCCACTACTATGCACACCCATTCCTACTATACATACACACAACCAATTAATTACAACAATTATCATAATAATAATAATAATATAATAATAATAATAATGCCCTTTCATGTGCACCACATTACATATTACTATGCACACCACGTATGTATATACCCACTACATGCGTATACCAATATACATACACTACACAAATACTTAATCATATACACCCTTCCGTAAATGGCACCAGGGCCATTACACAAGGTTTGTTGTTGCATCTTTCAACGCTAGCTCTGATACCAATTGTTAGGATCCTGAGATGGCAAGCAGAAACACTAGAGAGGGTGAATAGTGTTTTATAAAATTTAATAAAATCTTCAAGTTTCTGACTAAGAGATCAATTAGAGTTACCTAAAAAATCTTAATTAATAAAATAACATACCTTCAAATATTAATAATAAAGATAAATTACGGAAGCTTAAATATTTGCAAATGAATAAATCGATCAACACAGAGAGATAGGCAATTGCAAACAACACAAAGTATCCTGGTTCGGACAACCCTTTGACCTAGTCCAGTTTCCAAGTCTCACTTGGGCTTTCCACTATCACCTTCCACAACGGAAGAATATTACACCAACTCCGTTACACCATACCTCAGTGCAAGGATCAAACAACTCGAACAAGCTCAAGTAACCACCTCTCCACTTGAGAGAGATATTCTCACAACCACACGTGAGAAATACATACAATGATGAAATACACTTTTACATATAGCCTAAATTAAAGCTTGTGATGATGAAGTGAGGCTATACGTGGCTTTGATCTCTAAATGATGTTGCAAGATTGAGCTTTTGAGATTAAGAAGTTCGCCAACAAAATAATTGAGAAATCTTAGAGTAATAGGCCAATAAGAGGGGTTTTCTTTTAAAAGAGTTTGAGCAAAAAAATTTCTTTTGAAAAATATTGATCTTAATTCTTGTAAAAATTCTGAGAAATCCCCTCAATTTATAGGTTGAAAAACGTGTGACAATTTATCAAAACACACTTAAAACGGTCATTAACGGCTAGTAGGAGAAAATCCAGTTGGGGTCAACGGCTAGTAACTAGTCGCATAGAGTAGGGTGATTAGTCGACTGGAAGCTTGGCTAGTCGACTAATCAAGGTATTAGTCAACTAGGCCAAGTCAGAAATATTTGCTTTCTAGTCGAGTACATCTCATGGATTAGTCGATTAATCATAATATTTTAGTGGACTAATGCTGACATTATGACATGCCTTGATTTCCAAGATTCCTAGTTGACTAATGATCTGTTCTGGTTAACCAGTCACATATAAAAACTCGGTTTTTGGTCATGAAAACTTTGGAAATCATTTTTAAAACTTTTCAAAAAATTTCAAAACATGTTCTAAGATATCCTAAGTTTCTGCGTGAGCTTCAATAAGACTTTAACAATCTAATCAAGACAAGATAAAAATTACAACAGATTATTCCTTTTTGAAGCTTCTTTAATGTAGACTTGAGTTTCAACCTCCTTGCTTTGATTCCTTGATTCCTTAAGCCTTTATCGATTCCGCCTAACTTTGATTTTTTTTGTTAATACCTGCACTCATAAATCATTGGCACATATATGTTTGCTATTCATCAAAACATATATGGCGTGCCTCAATATTCAACACCATACACTCTTTTAAAATTTTTAGGATTTTCTATATGCTACCATAATATTCAAAATTTTCAAAGAATTTTTTGAGAATTTTCAACCATCTTGCGCAATATTGAAGCTAATTCTATCAGATACTATAATGACCACTACTACTTGAGTAAGATTACGTGCATGAGGTATTCAGACATGCCACACATGTCACACTCTCTTATGGCTTCAACGATATGTATAGATATGTTGATTGAGAGTACTATTTGAAAGATTTCTTTTTCACATTTTAACTTCTCAAATAAAAACAAATACGTATATGCTTTTCGTAAGTTAAGTGAAAAGGCACCATCTCGGTATAAACAATTTTGGATTCATTTTCGATGTTGGTCGGTATTCAAGATCGGTTTCCGATATCAGTATCTTTTCAAACTCCAACCATTCTGTCATTTGCCTCAATCTTTCTCAAAATCAAAGCCTAAAAGAGAATCACAAATAAACCATTGCGAGGAGATTAAACAATTCTAAGGACCTTAATATGCTTCTGCAAAAGTGAAAATGAAATAGTAAGAAGCTCTTCAATAGCTCGAACCGAAATCTGTGTCCACAACTAAGAATGCGATCAAGCCCAAGCCCAAGAATGCGATTAAACAATTCTAAGGCAGAGTTTGAGCCAGCGTCTGAGCTAAACCTGAGACGAGACGAGTGAGCCTAAACTCTTACTGGAATCTGAGATTGAGCCCAAACCAATGCTAGAGTCTTAGCTTGGTTCTGATCAAGTACCGCAATTTGAGCTAGAGCCCCCAGCTTGAGCCACCTTTTGAGCTTACATCAGAGCTGCAGATAAAGACACATCTTGATAGATACCAAATTGGAGATGGAGTCTTTTATTTTTATAAAATATTTTATATGTGATAGAGATAAAGTTTAAGTCGTTAGAGATTTCTAATATGTTTGAATTTTTTTGTTATTTTATAGAGTTTGAGTTCTTTGAATATTCTAGTTGTTTCGAGTCTTTTATTTATTTTGAGAGTTTTAGTTATTCTAGAAGTTCTAGTCCTATATTGGATTGGGTTTTTGAGAGTTAAGTTGTAAGCCTATTTAAAGCTAACAAACTTATTTATTTTGGTAGAAAATCAATGAATAAAAATTTTAGTGTAAACTTTTCATTTCTCAAGAAAATTAAATCTTTTGTATTGGTGTGCAAGAGTGAGCTTGGTTGTCTGCGCAAGAGGTCTGAAAAATCTTCACATGCGAGGCGTAGAAGTCGGTGATCGTAAGATTTTCGGGGTGCGAGATCCGAAAAGTTATCAATTTTTGAGTTTTCTTCTCCAAATTCTTAGCACGTTCTTTTCCACTTCTGTTCTGCATCAAATTGATGTTAAAGCTAAATTTGGTTTGTCTTCCTTTTTTCGTCATCAAAAAATTTTGAGAGAAAAAATATCAAAAAAGAAAGGATCAAAATCAAAAGAAAATGAGAGATTCAAAAAAAGAATTTAAAAATTTTTAAAAAGAAAACAGAGTGAAAAGAGGAAGAACCGAAAAGAAAAAAGAAAAATTTCTAAAAAAGAAGAAACCTTAGCCTGAGCCCCGACGCGCCCTTCGTCACAGTCACATCCTTCACAACCGTCAGCATTCCCCGTCGTCGATGTCGCCCACGATACAACACGTCGCCACCATTAAGTGTCCCACAACTGCCATCGATGTCTTTTGTTGCCTCTACCATCGTTCCTGCGAGGTTTCATCGATTTTGTCATCGCTGCTGTCAGCCTCTCCCGACCCCCTCAAATGGTGCGACATGTCACTACGAACACAACACCGTAAAGTTCGTTGACGAATGTTGCCAGAATTGCTCGAAAAATCGGTCAGCGCTGATGTGCTACAGTAACAACTCCGACGAGCCGTTCCCATGGTCGAGCTGCACCATCGGTGCGCATCGGCTCAGCCAAGCCGAGCCGAGCCGACTGCTAAAGCATGGCTTATATTTTCTTCAGTATTTTAGACATATTTATGTATATTTTGTCGATTTCTCAAGCTTCTCACGAAATTTTCGGTCTTGATCGTTTGGATTAAAGTTCTACAAGTCCTAGAGGCCTTGCATAATACTACAAAGTTGATTTGCACTCCAGATAACCTCTAATTTGTTCAAATCCTCAATTGCTAAATTCCAATTGTTTTCCATCTTTGATTTTGTTCAGATTAGTCAATATCATTGGTATTGCATATTTTTCTAGTCTCGACATGTGTGCCATATTAGCATATTTAGGATTGCATTTTGATATATAGATTTGGACCTTAGGTTTTTTATTTTATTTACATAATTAGTACACACATTTAGTTGGTATTTAGGGTCTTACATCTGCATTTGTGTGATTGGTTGACATTGCATGTTATTTGTAGTGGCAAAATTCTAGGATTAGACATGCATGATAATGCAATTCAAAGACCAGAAAATCAATTTCAAAAGATATTTATAGAACTAAAAACCGACATAAATCGAACAGGTGATCGCCTAGAAGCTATATAGAATAAGCTGACCAAAGAACAAAATTTGAGGATGAAGCACCATACGTTTGATTGACTGATGATGAATCTAAGATGATTAGAAATAGAAACAATCAAAATAATAGGAGACAAGATGAGAATTTTGAGGATAACTTTGGGCGAGATAATATTGCATGATGGATTAGGGTAGATGCTTCTAACTTTGATGGAACTTATAATCCTCGGACTTTCTCAGATTGGTTAGTAGAGATAGAGCATTTGTTCGAATGGTACCAGTTATCAAACGAGTGAAATGTCATATTTGCTAAGACAAAATTGGTTGAGGCTTGCCAATTTTTTTGAACATTCATACAACAAGAGGGAGCACATCTGAGACCTATACAGAATTAGAATGAAATGAAAATCAAGGTCAAAGAAAAATATTTACCTCCTACATATAGAAATCTCTTACTAGGAAAATTGAATGACATACGTCAAGGAAGCATGACTGTTGAATAATATGTGAATAAGTTTAATGACCTTTTTGTTAAGAGTGAGTAACAAGAAGACCCATGATATATCATTGCTAGGTTTCGTTCTGGATTGAGAGCAGATATTAGGTGTAAGTGCTTCCCCATACTGTATACAATGTGCAACAATTATTTAACTTAGCTTTAAACTTAGAATTCATGAGAGCCCACATAAACAAGGAGTCTATTTTTAAAGGAGTAGAAATTTAAGCGGCCAAGTGACAACATGACTAAATCAAAAACTAATGCCGCTAAAGATATAAATGGAAAGGCTAAGATTGGAGAACCATTACAACAAAAACCTAAAGTGTTGCAACGTTTCAAATGTCATGGCTTTGTCATTGTGCTAGCCAGTGTTCTAATAAAACCTTGTGGGAGAGATCGATAATGATGATGAATTAATTGAAGAAAAATATATTTACGTGGTTACTGATATTACAAATAATGATGAGGATTCTAGTGGTCTATTATAAGTCATTAGGTGTCTAGTTACTGTAAGGACCGTCTATGCCTTACGATACTAACAACAAACACTCTAGAGGGGGGATGAATAGAGTAATGACAATAATCATGTAATTAAAAATTAAACTTGCAAATGCGGAATTATAAATGCAAGAGGAATATAAATAACACAATCAAGCAAACACAAACGCACAAGATTTTACCCTGCTTCCTCAACTTGGGTACATCCAGCCACATTAAATATTCACTATGATCCTACATAAGGTAGTGAATACAATCCCACACAAGGGATTTGAACTCTCACAAAGAGAGTACACAACCAACCCTACACAAGGGTTAAACTCTCGCAAAGAGAGAAACTAACTCTCACAAAGAAAATTAGGGTTTCAAGAAACCAATGAAACAAATAGATTCTTACCTATTCCTTGATGAGATGAATGTACTCAATATGAATGCACGACATGGAAGAGGATCTCCAAGTGTTGAGATGAGCTTTGATGCACTTGGAGGATTTCCCTTGAGCTAGCTTCAATGCATGAAGAGGAATATGCTCATGAGAGGGAAATGAGAGAATAAGAGTGGCTTAGTGATTCTCAATGATATGCAATGTGTCAAGAGTTCTAATAGAACTAAGCCCACTCATATATATAGGAAGCCACAAAAACCCCATAAAACCAAGCAAAAAGCCCAAGGAGAGAATTCTGCACAAGCTAGATTTTGGCAGTTTACGGCTCGGACAGGCGCCCGATGAACAACGGGCAGGCGGCTGATCAACGGTCAAATTTTTCCCAACGGCTATAATCTGAGCCAGGACAGGCGAATGTAGAAGACTACACAGGTGCATGTACAATGTGCAGGCGCCTGTAAAGGCTCTAGCAGGCGACTGTCAGGATGGAAAGGAGCTGAGAAGTGTTAACTTTTGCACTTGTGCATTCAGACGACTGATGAACAAAGTCCATGCGTCTGAAGAAAGACAAGCGACTGAAAACTCTACATCAGTCGGTTGCCACACACGATGGATTGGTGCTCAAGTTTGACAGGTTACACACAATGTCACTCAAGCGACTTCTGAACAATCGTCAGGCGCCTGATGGTAGACAGGCGACTGTCAGATGAACTTCAGTCGCCTGCACCAAAAGCTCAAGGAGTCAAGAAATTGTTGACTTGAGCTGTGCATAACAGTTGCTTGTAGAAGGCTGGTCAGGCGCCTGGAGATCACACAGTCGACTGTCCTGCCTTCAGCAGGCGCCTGTTGGAAGGCCAAAAACTCCAATTGAGTTATTTGGCATGAGGAACCTATTGGATTGGATTATATGAAGATCCTAAGGTTCACTAAGATGATTAATGCAAATGCATAAATGAGTGACCATCTAATCAAGGCCTTACAAGATCCTAGACTCAAAAAGAAAAATACAAGTAATAAATAAATACATGGATTACAATTTGCATCTCCTAGAGTCTAAGTCTTCAAGCATGAGTGGCCTTAAACTCTCCATCATTTTCCAAGCTTTGGCACCTCTTGATGAGCTTCCATTCATCAAGTTCCTAGCTTTGGCTATGCTCCTCTTGATGTCCATCCTTACACCAAGCATTTAGTCTCCAAAAAACTATTCTCCAAATGATAATCATGAGACTAAAAACATTGAGTTATTAGCAACAACTTAATGTTGTGATCATCGTCAAAACAATATCGGTCTAAAACACCAATACCTAATAATCTCCCCCTTTTTGATGATGACACACATTACGTAAAACATAAACAAATAAAGCACAATGGTAATGAGCTCCCCTACTTATATGCACCAATTGAAAATAGATAAACCAGTTGTAACACAATAATGACATATAATAGGCATGGATTACATAAACCATATCTCTCATATCTTTCCCCCCATATATGAGTATGATGATTTACATAATCCATCTCTCTCCCCATTCTCATTGTCAAAAAGGTGGATATCAAACATACAAGAAATAACTATTGTCATTTACTCCCTTTTAACAATATGACAAACTCCAAGAGACTAAGAGATGTATGATACCTAATTGTAAATTTTAAGTGGGAATCAATCACTATCACATGCTCCCTTAGATCATAGAAAGGGTTAAAATGTTGACTCTTATGATCAATAACAATTGTAAAAGAAAAAAATCTTCATCAATTGAAAGTGATAATTGGAGCAATGGGCCATAATTGTATCATTGCATTGATATAGAAAAGTCAAGCAACAACGATACAAATGATATTACCAATATAAAATATAACAAATAAAATATTGACAACATCAATGGGTTGAATTTGAGTCATAATAACCAATTGTAAAAAAATCATCTCAAAAATAACCCAACATGAGAGTTAAAATATGTTTTAAGATAATTTTAAACATACATAACATATTAACTCCTCCATTGTCATACCTATGAATAAACAAATGCACGTATGACTATGAAATTCCTAAGGTCCCATTTCCATAAAAAAATCATTTGAAAAATATTTTCAAAATCATGAAAAGTCACACACAATCAATGGGTATGCTTAAATAATAAACATTAAAGCAAAATACCCATGCAATATGTGCACATGTGTGGGAGACCTAAACATTATGGAACCAAACCCAAGAGGAGTTTGATTTCCTAATGTAATCACATGAGGTGATCCATCCTTAACTAAAGAGTTGATATATCTATTCCTCTTTTGCACACTACACCTAGTGAAAATCCAAAGACTTAAGAATTTCCTAGGCAATGGTTTTGACTTTGCAAGAAGGGTGGATGTGACATGTTTAGTTGTAGAAAAATATTTCTTGGCATGCAAAGAATGATGGGTTTGCTTCTTAGCAAAAAATAAAGAATTTTCATTCTCCCTCATCACCTTATAATTTACATGCTTCTTGCTAGTGTTAGTGTTATACAAGAAGTCATGCTAATTCTTCTTATGTGCTTTAGCAATATTTCTTGAATCTGCACCATTTGAAGAATTAGAGTTGGGTTTGGGTACCACATTTGGAATAAAACTCAAACCTCCTCTATGATTTGTCGGATGTTGGTTTTCCTACAAATCCTGGAGTGAATCCCTAGAAGGAACAAAGCTTACAAGCTTTTGGGATTCCTCTTCGCATTTCAACGTAAGTTGTTGGATGCAAAACTCTAAGGTAAGATTTTGAGCTACTAATTTTTCATTTGCAATGCTTAAATCCTTAACTGAGAGAGAAGTGTGTCTCACACACTAGTGTCACAAGTATGCACATCATTCACAATTACATTAGTAGATTCTAATTCATGCAACCTACTCATAGCATCTTTAAATTTTGCTTTTAATTTAGAGTATGAGTTGATGCACTTACTTGCCCCGTTGGAGACCACATTGTAGCGATATTCAAGCTCCTTATACGATAGCTTTGGCTCCTCCTCATCTTCATCATCGATTTCCTCCTCGCTAGAGCTTTATGAAGACTACCCTTTTGCCATGAAGCACACTTCTTCGTTGGTGTTGAGCCAAGCCTCCACCTCTTCATTACTTGATCTTGAAGAGAGATCTTCCAATGCTATGAAGCACATGTGGGCTATCTCCTCGCATTTCAACGTAAGTTGTTGGATGCAAAACTCTAAGGTAAGATTTTGAGCTACTAATTTTTCATTTGCAATGCTTAAATCCTTAACTGAGAGAGAAGTGTGTCTCACACACTAGTGTCACAAGTATGCACATCATTCACAATTACATTAGTAGATTCTAATTCATGCAACCTACTCATAGCATCTTTAAATTTTGCTTTTAATTTAGAGTATTTTCATTTGCAATGCTTAAATCCTTAACTGAGAGAGAAGTGTGTCTCACACACTAGTGTCACAAGTATGCACATCATTCACAATTACATTAGTAGATTCTAATTCATGCAACCTACTCATAGCATCTTTAAATTTTGCTTTTAATTTAGAGTATGAGTTGATGCACTTACTTGCCCCGTTGGAGACCACATTGTAGCGATATTCAAGCTCCTTATACGATAGCTTTGGCTCCTCCTCATCTTCATCATCGATTTCCTCCTCGCTAGAGCTTTATGAAGACTACCCTTTTGCCATGAAGCACACTTCTTCGTTGGTGTTGAGCCAAGCCTCCACCTCTTCATTACTTGATCTTGAAGAGAGATCTTCCAATGCCATGAAGCACATGTGGGCTATCTCCTCGTCTTCGTCATCTTCTTCATTTGATGAGTTCTCACTTGAGTCGTCAAAAGTACCAACAAGACCATTCTTCTTGTTTTTGTGCTTGTAGTTGCCTTTCCAATATTTCTTTCCTTTCCCTTTATAAGAATTTTTGGAGAGTTTGGAAGGACATTCGGTAGAGAGATGACCTTTGCCACTGCATTTGCAACAAATCTTGTTAGATTTAGAGGCAAACTTTGACAAAGATTTACCTTACTTGTCCTTTAGGAATGCTATTAGTTGCTTGGCAAGCTCCATGATTTCATCATCACTAGTCTCACCCTCTCCATCTTCTTCACTCGAAGTTTCTTGATGGAATTTCTTTCTCCACTTGATTGGCTTCTTCTCGGCATGGAATGCAATCCCCTTTTGCTTCTCGGGCTTCTCGGGCTTGGATGGTTGAATCTTCTTCTTATGTTGAAGCTTTGATTCATACACCATGAGATTCCCAATGCACTCCTCAATGGTGTATTTGGACATGTCGTTAGACTCCAAAACACCATTGGCCTTTGACTCCCATTAAGGTGTAAGAGAGTCAAGGATATTCTCCATTCGATCCTCTTGGAAAATCACCTTTCCAAGCCCTTCCAAGGTATCCACAATATTCATGAACCTTGTGAATATTTCCAAGATGCTCTCTCCTTCCTGCATCTTAAACAATTCATATTTAGATCTAAACACACTTTGTTTAGATTTCTTTACATTTGAAGTCTCTTCATGAGTAATCTCCAATGTATGCCAAATTTTGTTGGCCGTTTTGCATATGGAGATGCAGTTGAACTTATTTGAAGTGATGTCGTAATGGAATGCGTTCATTGCCCTCGCATTGGATTTGATCAAATCATTCTACGCCTTTGTCCTTATAGCCGCAGGTGTAGTAGGCTTCACAAGAGGAGACTTAGGGACGTCCCTTAGGTCTTGACCCTCCAATTAGATCATCATATTGATCTTCCAATTTGGATAATTGTTTCGTTGAAGAGCAGGGGTTGAACAGTTGATAGACCTTCTTGAGACATGGATGAAGCGTTGAATGCCATCGTTGTAGTATGCTTCAATCTCGCTCTGACAATTGTAAGGACCGTATATGCCTTGCAATACTAACAACAAACACTCTAGAGGGGGAAATAGAGTAATGGCAATAATTGTGTAATTAAAAATTAAACGTACAAATGTGGAATTATAAGTGCAAGAGGAATATAAACACAAACAAGCAAACGCAAACGCACAAGATTTTACACTGGTTCCCCAACTTGGGTACATCCAGCCACACCAAATATTCATTATGATCCAACACAAAGTAGTGAATAAAATCCCACACAAGGGATTTGAACTCTCACAAAGAGAGAACCTAACTCTTACAAAGAGAGTACACAACCAACCTTACACAAGGGTTAAACTCTCACAAAGAGAAACTAACTCTCACAAAGAAAGTTAGGGTTAAAATCTCACAAAGAAAGTTAGGGTTTCAAGAAACAAATGAAACAAATAGACTCTTACATATGCCTTGATGAGATGAACGTACTCAATATGAATGCAAGGTATGGAGGAGGATCTCCAAGTGTTGAGATGAGCTTTGATGCACTTGGAGGATTTCCCTTGAGCTAGCTTCAATGCATGAAGAGGAATATGTTTATGAGAGGTAAATGAGAGAATAAGTGTGGCTTAATGATTCTCAATGATATGCAATATGTGTCAAGAGTTCTAATAGAACTAAGCACACTCCTATATATAGGAAGCCAAAAAAAACCACAAAACCAAGCAAAAAGTCCAAGGAGAGAATTCTGCAACGGCTAGATTTTGGCAGTTTACGGCTCGGACAAGTGCCTGATGAACAACGAACATGCGGCTAATCAACGGTCAGATTTTTCCCAACGGCTATAATCTGAACTAGAACAGGCGACTGTAGAAGACTACACAGGTGTCTGTACAATGTGCAGGCGCCTGTAAAGGCTTCAGCAGGCGACTGCCAGGAAGGATGGAAAGTAGCTAAGAAATGTCCACTTTTCACTTGTGCATTCAGACGACTAATGAACAAAGTTCAGGCGCCTGAAGAAAGACAGGCGACTGAAAACTCTACATCAGTCGACTGCCACACAATATAGATTGGTGTTCAAGTTTGACAGGTTATGCACAATGTCACTCAGGCGATTTCTAAACAATCATCAGGCGCCTGATGGTAAACATGCGCCTGTCAGATGAACTTCAGTCAGTTGCACCAAAAGCTCAAGGAGTCAAGAAATTGTTGACTTGAGCGGTGCATAACAGTCGCCTGTAGAAGGATGGTCAGGCGCTTGGAGATCACCCAGTCATCTGTCATGCCTTCAGCAGGTGCCTGTTGGAAGGCCAAAACTCCAATTGCGTTATTTGGCATGGGGAACCTATTGGATTGAATTCTATGAAGATCCTAAGGTTCACTAAGATGGTTAATGCAAATGCATGAATGAGTGACCATCTAATCAAGGCATTACACGATCCTAGACTCAAAAAGAGAAATGCAAGTAATAAAGAAGTACACGATCCTAGTCTTCAAGCATGAGTAGCCTTGAACTCCCCATTATCTTCCAAGCTTTGGCAACTCTTGATGAGCTTCCCTTCATCACGTTCCAAGATTTGGCAATGCTTCTCTTGATGTCCATCCTTACACCAAGCATTTAGTCTCCAAAAAGCTACTCTCCAAATGATAAACATGAGACTAAAAACATTGAGAGTTATTAGCAATAACATAATGTTGTGATCATTATCAAAACAATATTGGTCTATAATACCAATACCTAACAATTACTACACCTTGGGGTGAGGTTGATGGGCGAAGAACTAATGTTTTCTTTACCTACGTCAAAATTTGGCATAAATTCCAAAGTGACAATTAATGAATGTAGTTGTATCGATTTAGTTGCCAGCTCAGCTATTGAAAAGATGAGACTAAAAGCTGAACCTCATCGACAATAAAATTACTTTGGTTGATAAATTACATTCGGTTACCTAATGTTTTTAAGCTATCACGATGATAGTTGGTGTGATGTCATTGTCATACCTATGGATGCTTCACATATTTTGCTAGGTAGGCCTTAGCTGAATGACTTAGATACTGCACATTTTGGGGATCCAACATAAACATTTATATTTGGAGGAAAGAAAATTGTGTTGATAGGAAATTCTAGGATTTTGGTGAAAGGAATTGTGGATTTGGAAGAAAAGATGATTTTATAAATAATAAACTGAAATTACAAAGATAATGGCCTCATTTAGAGAGGAAGACCACTCTCCTACTTTTTAATCCAAGATAAATGGCCAACTCCCCAAGATCTAATCTATCATATACTCCTATTATCTTTTTTTCTTTCTTTAAATTCAACATGACATTAGCCCTAGCTCTCCCTCTCAATATAAAGGGTTAATTTGCCCAATATTACAAAAATACCCTCAACTCTCAAATTTACAAGTTTATCACTCGGGCCCAAAATTACAAAATTCCCACTAGGTGGCCGCACCCCATTCTCAGCAATACCCTGCTCCCAAAGAATCACCTTGTTCTTAAGATAGTACATGAAATTCGTAGGTTCGCTACTCCAATTGGGGGTGCTCGTCCCCTCCAGACTCCTCGCTTGTGGCTGCACCTTCTTCTTCGTCAACGATCAGTACTTGCAGCGCACGATCTCGGCAATGATGTCCTGGTCCAAACATCATGCCACAGCAATAGCATAATCCTTTGGCGCGTCAATCTAGGATCTCCCTCTGTGTGAGATGCTTGTACGTGCCGTCTGTTGGAGGCCCATCGTCCTTCCTTTATGCTAGCTGGACTATCGTTGGCTGCGCTTCTGGGTCTCCTCGGTCAACTGAGTGCGGAATATGCCCCACTATTTGCTTCCTTAAACCGTCGTTTCCATCAATCCTCTCGGCCTTTGTAAGTCGAGTTCAGCTCGTATGTCAGGCACGAATCCCTGCATGAAGCTTCCCTCCAACGTCGCCTCAGGGACCCCCTCACCCGACCCATAAGCGTCTCGAATCTCTCCCAGAAATCTAGGACGATGCCATCCTACCGAAGACAAGAAGCTACTCGTGTAGGTCTCCGCCCTGAGTGTCACGAAAATGGTCCAACAAGCCGTCCTTGAACTCATCACATGATAGCACAGATGCCAATATTGCCTCCACATGTACCAGGACAACACCATTCTCTCTAAGCAAACGTCGGCTGCCCACAGTTCCTCCTCAGACAGGCGGTTTATCGCGAAATAACTCTTCACACGGTATACACACCCATATGGATCCTCCCCCCAAAGACATGAAACTTTAGTTTTCGGACCATGCTCTCGGGGCTAACCCCCCCCGGACATGCTCTTCCCTCGACTGGCCGAAATGAGGCTGTTGATAGTCATCGTGTGAAGCCCCTCCAGTAACCCACGGGCATCATCCTACCTCGCTATAGGGAATTTGTCTAGCACCTTTGTTCCTCCTGCCTTTGTAACCCCAATCCGGATCTCTGCCGTCCTCGTAGCCCTTGTAGGGCCACATTCGTCCCCAAACCCTGTTCGAGGTTCGTTGTAGCCCGAGATGAGTCGTCGATGCCCAAAAGCGCATTCGCCAGCGAAGCCATCCCGACAGGGACGTTTGAAGGCCCTTCCACCAATAAACTAACGCCCACAGTGGGCCTGGTGGCTAGCCGGAGGGTCGCCAGGCCGCTGGCGGCCTACCGGTGGGTCGTCGGGCCACCACCAGCCCACTTGGCCATCAATAGGTCCCTCTGGTGGCTGGAAAGTGCCGCTGAAGGGCTGCATGGGGTCGCTCGCCCTTAGCGGGCCCACCCATGTCCCGTGCAGTCCCAGGCAGGACGCCTGTGGATCTCGGAAGGCCAGGCGGCCTCCCCATGCCATGCGCGCCTCTGGGGGGAGCGAAAGGGGGTCGCTTGCCCCAAATCTAGGATGTGTGGGGTGCCCAGTTCTCTTGCCCCTCTGGGGCGTGCGGAAAGGGGTCGCTGCCCCAGATCTAGGGTTGGGGCACCCATATCTTGCACCCCTCTGGGGCGTGCGAAAAATGGTCGCCACCCCAGATATATGGTTTAGGGGATGCCCACCTTTAGCGCCCCTCTGGGGCGTGCAGAAAGGGGTCGTCGCCCCTGATCAAGGGTTTGGGAGGGCAGTTCTTCCTTCGAGTAGCTTATCCGTCTCCGAGAAGCCCCCTTCGATGAACTCGACAATCTTCTCCTTCCACTTGACCAAAGCTTGCTCCTTTGGACCTAAATCTGAGGGATTTTCCTCCAAGCTGTCATCTTTTGGTGTCGCCTCTATGCGCCGTTGATGGCAAAGAAGTTCCCAGGCCTCTTTCATCATAGAATCCAATGACAACTTTTCCATGGAGAGTTTCCACTTCATTCCACAACTTTTGTTGTTGCTCCTTTAGGGTTTTCACCTCGCTCGCGAATTTCTCATCCAAATCTTCTTGTTCTGTGCATGAGGATCTTGCTCTGATACCAATTTGATAGGAAATTTTAGGTTTTTGGTGGAAGGAATAGGGGATGTGAAAGAAGAGATGATTTTATAATAAACGAGAATTACAAAGATAACGGTCTCAATTAGAGAGGAAGACCACTCTCCTACCATTTGATTCAAGATAAATGGCTAACTCTTCAAGATCTATTCTATCCTCCACTCATATACTATTTTCTTCTTTCTTCAAATTCAACATGCCATTAGCATTAGCTCTCCCTCTTAATATAAAGGGCTGATTTGTCCAATATTACAAAAATGCATTCAACCCCCAAAAATACAAATTTGCCATTGGAGCTCAAAATTACAAAATTTCCACTAGCTGGCTGCACCCTATTCCCAACAGTTGACCCCTTGTAGACCCAAGAACGTAATTGAAAATCAAAAGAATGTGTTAATCCTTAAACAACCATTACTCAAATATATCATCACGTGAATCATGGTTCCTTAGAATTTAGCTTTGACCTTATTACCAATGCCTTCCATGAGCATTTTGCATATGATTTGAGTGCCTTGCATATCGAGACTTATGAAATTCTTGTAATAAATAATGATACTCATATGTTTGTCGCACAAAGAGAAATTTTCAGGAATTAGCAGTTATAAATGATGAGATGATTCGTGTTTGCTTAGAGAGGTTTGTATTAGAACCAATGAGGAGGCCTTGCATGCATATGCATGTTCTCGACGGGATTTATTGAGTGATGATCATGATGTGACTGACTCGAGCATTTTACCGAAGCTTGATGAGATTGGGCACATCAAGTTTGTCATCTTAGATCCTCAAAATCCTCCACAAGAAGGTTCTATATGCTTTTACTTTTGCTATTTGGGAGAATTTTTGAGAAAATATTCGTCTACAGATCTACATCTTATTATATTATAAAGTTCATGTACGCATCTTTTCTAGCTACAAGGGACTACTAATTTCTGCTCTGTTATGCTATTCCTATCACCGTTCATCTGGTGGTGAAGTTCTTAAGTTGAAAAAATGATAGAGATCAAATTGGAGATGTAGCCTTTTATTTTATATAAGATTTTATATGTGATGGAGATAGAGTTTAAGTCTTTGGAGACTTCTAATTAGTTTGAGTCTTTTTGTTATTTTATAGCGTTTGGGTTCTTTGAGTGTTTTAGTTGTTTGAGTCTTTTATTTGTTCTAGAAGTTCTAGTCCTATATTGGATTGAGTTTTTTTAGAGTTAAGTTGTAAGCCTATTTAAAGGTCACATACTTATTTGTTTTGGCAGAAAATCAATGAATAAAATTTTTGATGCAAAATTTTCATTTCTTTAGAAAATTAAATCTTTTGCAGGTGTGCGAGAGTGGGCTTAGTTACTTGGATGAGAGATCCGAAAAATCTCCACGTGCGAGTCGGTGATTGTAAGATTTTCATGTGTGAGTTAGTGTTCGTAAGATTTCCAGAATGCAAGATCTTAAAAGTTATCAATTTTCGAATTTTCTTTTTCTTCAAATTCCCACCACCTCCTTTTTCGCTTCCGTTCTGCGTCATCGCTTGAGTTGATTAAGCGTATCAACTTCATTACCCCCGTCCTCAATGTCCTACCAGCTAGTAAATTTTACGTGTCTTTTTTCTTCTGTGGTCTTAGTAAATTCTCAAGACGATGCTCATTTGCAATGTTACATTTTGGTTCATTTCAATGTACGCGGATGAGTATTTTCCCATAACAAAGAGACTTGTTGACTACTATCGGTTTGCGCTCTCTTACCAGCATTCACCGGGTGGTGAATTTTTTTAAAGCCGTCGAGAATGATGAGGACCTAGTTCAATGAATCTTATTTGATTTTTTAAGGATTTTATTAGATTTTATTAGATTTGATTTTATTTTATTTTATTTGATTTTATTTGATAGGATTTTATTTGATTTTATTGGATTTACTTAGATGTGTTTATGTAAGCTTGTGTTATGCACATGTAGTTTCGATTATGAATAAGTTATATCCTTTTGAGAGTTAATCAATGGATGAATGAATGAGAATTGTTTTGAAAAAAGTCTCTTTTAAATCTTTCTGATACAACCTAGGGCTTTTTGTGGAAGAAAGGTGGGATTTTTGGGTGGAAAAGGGGGATTTGGGGAAAAACAAAGAAAAATGAAATTTTTATTGATTTTAAGTTCTGAAATAAAAATGATAACTTGCCTCAATTCGAGAAGAGACACTCTCATAGCTTTCAATTCGAGAAGAAAGCCTAAGGACTCCGGGGTGATGTCTTTTCACAAATAGAATCAAGCATAGCCCTCCCTAGCCGGCCCTAGCTATAAATAAAAGAAAATTTACAGATATGCAAATTTACAAAAAAATCCCACTAACATTGAAAATTGCTAAAATGTCCCAAAAAGTACAGACACATCATTACTCTGCCCACGAAGAACCATCTTATCCTCAAGTTAGTGCATGAAGTGCGTGGACGGGTTATTCCAAGTGCAGGTGCTCCTGATCCTCCTCGCCAGCCTCCAGCATTACCACGCCCTCTCCATCCCCCTTATTCACTATCAATATCTGCAAGGTACGATCGCCACACCGGTGCACCGGAGAAAACTTTTCGTCGCACTTGAAGCATAATCCCTTGACCCGCTTTTTCCGTATCTCAGCCTCTGTCATCCGACGTATCTGCTCCCCCGGTTGGGCCTCAACTCCCTTCTCCTTGCTGGTCGTTGCCCCTCCTGTGGCTGATGCTCCCCCTTGGTCGCCTTCTGTCCCCTACCAGTTCCTGCCTCGTGAAGAAGGATCTCCCCACACCCCGCGGGATTTCCTATCCTGGTCTAGTCTATTCTCCACCATCCTTGTCAGATTAGTGCATTCTTATAGATTTGCATGCATCTAAATCCTCAGCTTCGATCTGATGGTGGGTTTCAACCCTTTCATAAAGCATCCCTCCAGGGACTCTCCTGACACCTCACGGATCCGACTAGGCAGCATCCCAAACTTCTTGACATAGTCCCTCATGGTCACATCCTGACTCAGAGCATACAACCTCTCAAATGCATTGCCCACCTGTACCTCGTCAAACCGCTCCAGTAGTAGCGTCGTGAACTCCTTCCAAGTGCTGAAAGGCCGGTCCTATTGTGCCCATCGATACCACGACAACGATTTCCCTTCCAGACAGACCACCGCAGCCCTAAGCCAATCTTCCTCCTAAACCATCAATATCTCGAAGTATCTCTCAACTCTGTATAACCACGAATCTGGGTCTTCTCCCTCGAAGACGGACATCTTCTGCTTCCTGACCTGGTTTTTCGCAGAAAACCCCCTTAAGCTCATCTCTCATGCTGGTAATCATGATGTCGATATGGGGTGGAGGAGGTACATTATATCCATGGCCCCCAAACAAGGCCTCCACCTCTTCCGTTCCACGCACCTCATCCCCATTCAGCTCCTCCTCCATCCTCGAAATCCCTGTGGTCATCATCACGGTACATGTCATAGTCATCAAACTTCGCATCACGTCCTGGGCCCTCCTCCATAGAAATCAGCGTCGAACTCATCCCGGGGCCCCTCAAACTCCTTGACAAAGCCTCCACGCTACCCAAACCCCCTCCGAGGGGCCGCCATGGGTCCAATCTGGGCCCGACAGCCCAGCTGAAAAGGCCTGGGCCCTGGCGGGCCGCTGGAGCCCCCAAGTGGCCCTGGTGGGCCGCCAGGGCCTCCCGCGGCTCCTGACGAGTCACCAGCGGACCGCGGCTGACCTGGATGACCGTCGGGGCCAGCTGGCACCCTGGGTGATGTCACCGATGGGTTTCGGTGTCTCACTCGCTTCCCTGGACGGCGTATATCTTTAGCCACGCCTCCTCGCCTTCGTTGAGATCAAGCTCCTCGTCGTCAGTCTCCTGATCTGCGTCTGAGAGAAGCCCTTTGCGAAAAGGGTCAACTTTCTCCTTCCACTTCTCGCCAAAGATCTCGTCTTTTGCTTCGGATCTAGGGTAGCCTCTTGATTGGAGTCCAACTTGTAGATCACGTCGAATTTCTGATTGTTTCCATGAATAGCGCGAGCTTTCGATCCGTCTCGGCCGCTTGATCTTCCTTCTTCTTCGTGAGTTCTTGGATTGCGACGTCAGACTTCTTCTCCAACGCGTCGATTTTATCCTTAGATCTCGTAGTTGCCATGGTTCGACGAGCTCTGATACCAATTTGATTCAACCTAGGGCTTTTTGTGGAAGAAATGTGGGATTTTTTGGTGGAAAAAGGAGGATTTGGGGGGGACAAAGAAAAAGGAAATTTTTATTGATTTTCAGATCTAAAATAAAAATGATAACTTGCCTCAATTCGAGAAGAGACACTCTCCTAGCTTAAGGACTCCGTTGTGATGTCTGTGGACCCCTTGGACTATGGTTTTCACGAATAGAATCAAGCATCCCCCCTAGCCAGCTCTAGCTATAAATAAAAGAAAAATTACAGATTTACAAATTTACAAACCCCCCCTCCACATTGAAAATTACTAAAATGTCCCAAAAAGTCCAGACGCATCACTTTCTTGTGTAATGTGGGGAGTGGGCGTGGGAGAGATTTGATGAAAGACATATATCTCTATATATCTGGCATGTTGATTTGTTGGAGTGGACGGAGGATGGCCTATGTGAAAAACTCTTGACCTCTCTTATCTATATAGAATCCATAATTTTTTCAATTTAGAAGCCTACATCTTCCATTTTTCCTCTTTAGATCTTCTGTTCTATGTCTTGATGTCACTTAAGCCAATTGTTTCGAAACCCAAGGTGGGTGATCATGACTTTATATTATGTCCTTCTAAGAAAGCATACTTCTACCCTCTATTCAATATTGAAGGGAAATTCTCACTTGAAAGTGAAATGACATGCACCACAAGATGTCATGTGGAAAGAAGCTTTAATCTGTTAGTCATGATTTGAGGTCTTCTTTCAACACTTTCAAATTTTACCATCTCTTCACTGGAAGTTCTGAATGATGTCTTGCAGGTTTCTCTGATTTGTTATATGTGTTATCTGGAGAGCAACTCTTAGGCTTAAGTTCTAAAGATGTATTTTTTTTGTGGTAAGTCTAAAGATGTATTTTTCTCCATATGAGGAAGCCACAAAAATTTCTATCCTCTATGTTTTCATTATTATCATTATCATTTTTTTAATTTAATGGATGAAATTAGAGGAAAATGTTATTTATTATATACGCTTCGTACTGGTCATGATTCTTTGTTGTGATTATGTTGCCTACTGTATGTTGATTGAAATCATCGTGTACACTCCTATTAGATTTGCCTTCAGATTGGATAATTATCATGCTTATATGACTATGTAGGGTGCTTTGAGATATTTGACTACATATGTTTCTTTTTCAACCAGCTGAACAAAATAGAAATGTTCATTCACAGGTGAAGTCAAGAATGATGGGAGACTCTACCTACAAAAGCACACTCGACTGTTTCATCAAGACATTGAAGAATGATGTATGTTCTTTTTAACTAATCTCATTTCTTTTACATTTCCTTGTAACAAATGGAGTGCCGTGGCTCTTTATTTTTGTGGCGTGCATTTGTGTTCTGGTTGACTTGTTGCATATAGCCATTTAACTGCTTGTCGTATTAGCTTTCTGGTTGTTTATTAAAAACAAAATTTCTCTTGCTATGAATTTGTATTCTGCCTTTTCTGCATTCGAGGATAAGGTATAAATTGTACAAAAGGTATTTAACTCCCATTATCATGCTGCTTCATATCATCAAAGTTTATGAAGATGTATCATGCCTTTTTATGTGATCCCTGTCTGATGCTTTCTCTCCAATTCAAGAGCTGATGAATATTTTTGGAATTGTTGATGTCACCATGATTGTTGAGTTGCCAAAACTTGTGCATGAGCTCAACATGAATTCAAATCATTTTAAAATGAAAAGGGGTGTATTACTGAATGTGACAGAAATGATGCTGGATGCAGACATATACAAATTTCAGTGATTATCTGTATCCTTTCTGTCAGGAGCTTTACCCTATAGTAAGCGTCGAACTGCTTTGCTATTTATTTTCTTTTAGTTGACCTGATCTTGGATTTTTGACCGTCTACATTTTACCCTTTTGCTAGTGAGCATATATGATTGAATTCTGGGAAAGAGAAACGTTTGATGCTTGATACCATGCTTGATTGAGTTAACCAAAATCCCAAGACTCAAGTTTTATAGCATATCAACATTAAACTCGGAATCCTATTAATCCGAGATATAGTGAGACCGTGTTTTTTTCATTCGTGTGAGAAAGATGGTGGGGGAAAGAGCAATTTGACAAACCAAAAAAGTTGCATTAGATTTTGTCTGAGATATTTCATGGTATAGCATGCGCGTGTGTGATTAATAGGTAACAAATGACACCTAATCATTTTGATCACGGGCAGTTAATTGAACAGAGAAAAAGTATAATACAACCCAAGTGCTTTACTTTTCCACACCAATATACTTTACTTTTTTCTCATCAATAGGATACCGTCACATGAGCTATACCTGATCGAAATAATCAGGTGACATGTCTGTGTGTGGATTCATAGGCTAATATCACAAAAAATCATTTCCCTCGTGGGGGGGTTTTTTTTTTGAAATTTTTTTGAGGTTCAAATGTGTCTGAACCCTATGGTGATTTACACTTGATCCACTCGTTACAAAAAGTTCTATTATTTTGAAATGGTGGAATTTGTAGCAATTAGATCGAAGGTCAAATCACTTGATTTTTGGTATGTTCATCCATTGATGTGTAGAGCACATACGATTTTTTTTTAAAAAGTTCATTTTTTTTTGCGTCTTTTCCCCACAGTGATAGTACATAGACATTACCCCCCTCCCTCCCCCCCCCCCCCCCCCCCCTCTCTCTCTCTCTCTCTCTCTCTGTGTGTGTGTGTGTGTGTGTGTGTAGGAAACAACGGTAGTACAAGGCATCCAGCATCAGGGTCATTCAGACTAAAATGGGATGATCAACTTTGTTGCTTGTTGATGTAGGCATTGTTCCTGTAAGAGCATCATGACAGTCGTCTAATCTTCATTTCATCTGAAACAGCTGAAGTTTTCTACCTCCTCGTTAACGTTGTTATGCCTTTTCAAATATATCCGTTGGGATCATACAATAGCAAGAACTCGCATGTTAGACTTCAGCTGATGCTTTCTGTGGATAGATGTATAATAATTTTTTTGTCAGCAGGGGCCGTTTGCTTTCTACAAAGGATTCATTCCAAATTTTGCTCGGCTGGGATCATGGAACGTGATCATGTTTTTAACCTTGGAGCAGGTAACAAACATGAGAACAGTCTTTTCATACGATGGAGCATGACTTTTATCTGCAAGCCCTCGTTATTATTAACTTCGACTTTGATGGCCAGGTTAAAAGATACTTTGCAAAGGTGCCAACTTAGGACACAAACATGAAGATAATAAAGTTTCCTCAAGGCGATTTTATTGGCTCAAGGCGATTTTGGCATTGCTAATGCTGGTGCCATTCTAATTGATAATTGCATTTTGATTTCAACCAAGACTCTTGTTGTAAAACACTGCACGGCAGCTATAATTCCCTTCGAATTTGACTCTTTAACTTTGGGAATACAAGTGACATTCATTCTTGAATTGTTGTTCATCTGATGATTATCGCGGACTCTATTTTTTATATTTACTTTGTATTCTCTGTTGGATTGAAAAGAGAGGGCAATACATTCAAGGAGATCAACTTTCCTTTGGTATCTGCGTAATCCACTATTTATCCTTGCTACACTCGGCATATATTCTCTCGTACATCTGCAGCTTCACACGGGCCAATCTCGTGTGTTTGTCTCTCTTCTTGGAAAAAAGTCGGGGTTTGTTTATCTTTGAATCCGGCAAGATTGTAATAACTAAGTACGGTCAACTTGTGGTGAGGGGTTATTGTAACCAAGTTTTTTTAATTTTAAATGTACTTGAAATTATTATGAATGGAAATGTCATTCTTATGTTATGCTTAATTGACTCCTTTGATACATGACATTATACATTAAGACATGAATTTCTCTTACATTAAAAAAAATGAAAGAATTATATAATGGTGCGTCTTCAAATCATGATAAATATAACATGTGTGTTGAATCTAAAGCCACTAAGAAATCATTAAATCGGTCCAAAAAGAAAGTGAATTGCTTGCCCTCATTCCATCTTGGTGATTTGAAAAATATCACAACAATATATGGTAAAAGATTTTATATCGCCTTTGTCGGGTGACTGTTCTATATACACCAAAGTTTATTGCTTAAATCGAAAGATGAAGCATTTAAAATGTTTGTGAAGTATAAAATAAAAACAAAAAAACAAGTAAATAATAAAATAAAACGACTAAGATCAAAGATCGAAGAGAGTTGGAGAATTTTGCGCGTTACTATGCGCACCGACCTAATTGCTACTCAACACAGACCATTTATTTACAAATTTGCCATTAATAATTTATCAGACTGCCATGGAATCCTTTTCTTCATTTACCCTCCATCTCTTCATCCTCCTCCATCTTCCTCCGCTTCTCTCAGCCGAGTTGCCGGCTGCAGCAGTCGCCGAACCTTGCCCCTGGGCACGCATTGCTGCTGGCGGCGGAAGGGAGAGGGTGAGGATGAAGGTTGGGGGGGGGGGGGGGGGGGCAAGGAGAGAGTGGGTGACGAAGATGGGTAGGGGGAGGGGTGCGGCGGTGCGTGCCAGGGTGCGGGGTTTCGCGGCGATTGTGACAAAAAGAGGATGGTGATGACGGAAGAGGATGAATCGGGTAAAAGGGGGAAATATTGAGATAGTGTGTTGTATTTAAAGTAAAAAATATATGATTTTTAATCCGTTTGGGTCTGTGTGTAAAGCGGTCTGTGTGAATAGCAATTAGGTCTGGTATGAGAATCCACTTGTTTGAGGTATTATTGGTGCCGAGTTTGGTGTGGTAACTGGTAAGGTTCTATTCTTGGGCACTTTGGCTCTCTACATATGAGAAAGAATCAACATTGTTGCTCGCACGCTTACAAAACCAGAGGTCGTTGTATCTTGGGAAATAATGCGTAGATCCTGCCTTGCACCAAGATTTGCCTCCAAGGACCGAAATCTACCTTCAAGGACACCGCATAGCACGTCTCGACCTTGGTAACTTCTTTCTTCCTCAATTAACAGTATCATCATCCTACTCTGTTTAATTATTTTTTACCTACATCACAATCCTCACCTCTCTCCCCCATAAGATCACACATCTGCGTCTGTAAGAAAAAACAGCGGGGGTCCAATTAGCGTCAACTTTCATTGCAATTAACTTTTACTTTGTATATACAAACTCTAATTAAGATTACAAATCACAGTTTAGGTGCTAGTAACTTGAAACTTACCCGCGCGTGCCGTAGAGCCGAGCTCCGGCCATTCTCGGTGTGTTTCGCTGTCTGATGAAGGCTTGATCGGCTCACCAACACAGAGCAGCCGATACAGATGAAAAGTGAACCCACGTTGTTAAAAATGACAACCTGAACAAGTATAAAAGTGTCCAATATTAATGTGGATTTAATGTAGAAAAGTTGACACCTGATCTATTGGATCAGTGCTTAGACACAAAAAAGGTGGGAAGTACAAGCCCCCACTTGGGCTTGTACTCATGGGACCCCACCTTTTTGTGTCTTGCACCTGATCCAAGTGACACCTCCTCTACATTAATCCCAATTAACAGTCTGAATATTGTCAACCATATATCTTTCTAAACTCAGAAAACAAGACGCCATATCCAAGATTTTCGGAATCATCATACATGATAACAAGAACATGGCAATTAATGGATAATTACGGTATTGCATAAAAAATGTAGCTAGGTTTCATTTCTTCTTAAAATCCAGCAGCAAACATCATGACACTTCTATGGAATATGTATAAATTAATGGAGTCTAAATTACACTAATTGCACAACAAAAACATGAATGCTGCAGAATGGCAATGGAATTTGATATCAGATATGTTTTGTCTACATCTTCTCGGCCTCATTGATCATTAGCATCATCCCGGGTTGTTTCAGGTTGACGAACATCAGCAGGATCTGATGAGAGGGTAGCTATAGATCCACCAGTCATGCTGTTTGCTGCAGAAGCATTGATGCTGCTCTCATTCGCATCTGGTTGAGAGTCGACGGTGTCATGGCTCACAAGATTGCCCACATCTTGAATAGGGGCAGCGCCCTGGCCAAAAGCAGATGCCATCAAGCTAGCCGCAATTGCCGCATCCCGGTTGATTGAGCTGCCGCTGGTTTCAACAGCATCTTGTATCAGGTTGCTGTTAGCCTCAATTGCGTCCAATTGTGAGCTAACTGCAGGCACGCCTGCTGGTGTGTCCTTAACTGGAAAGGCGCTAGCAGACCCAGTGGTGAAGCCAGAAGATTCCAGTAAGCTAGCAGCAATCGCAGCATTTAGATCGTGCTCTTCTTGAGCTGCAAGAGCATCTGCCTCATTCATGAACTGTGACGGATAGGCACCAGTGGGCTCTTGTCCCGGAGAAGGAGCTTGCATCTCGTTGCACGATTTCGTTATCCTTTGAGCATCTTCTGGTGTGAGCCATTGCCCAAAAGCATTGGATGATTGTATTGGACAGTCCTTGGGGAAATTGCCACGAACAAGGAAAATGCTCCAGCCTGAGCCTCTGAGAGTATCGAGGAAAGCAGCTAGGTAGAACTTTGATAGATGCTCAGGCGCTGCATAAAGACTGTTGAAGTTGTACCACTCTCCATTTACCTTCCGAATACAGAACCAATGGTCATGCAGATGGCAAATAAAAGCAGTCTCAAGCTCAGGGTCACAGTTAGATGCCTCAGCGACCGGGGAGTTGAATGGGATTACTTGCAGATCCCATACCCCGAGGGCTTTCTCTAAAACCTGCAATGTAACCATATGACATGATAAAGTAAATGCTCTGCGAGGAGGAATTAATATACAGAGAACCATGCTCGACAAGTATGCAAAAATACCTAAAACAAATGTAAGATAAAGTTCTCAGCATGACAAAAAAAAATAGTCTAACAATGTCTAGAACACAGTTAAATTAACTTAGCTTGTAATAATGACAGGCGCCTAGAATGTAGATGAATTCTTAAATCCCACTACTTCGTGAGAAACACTGCTTATCACGAAAGGTTCCATCCATGTAGCATGGACACCTCTCCCATGAAGCCATGTTGTGTCTAATATATGTATGACATGCTTGTGGGGTGTATTTTTAGAGTTTGTTGTGTTGGTGTGTTCTGTCCACGTCAGCATTAAAGCCCAAATCCATCTACAAGGCAGTAAATCCTAGAATCTAACAAATGAGTGACATTTGATAATTTGTGGCTGAAAAGGAAACACTTTCACATAAATTGTGTAGCAAGAAAAGAAAACAACATTACATCAAATGATACGTTATTTGAAAGAAAACCAAAAAACAATAATACATGAAAAAACAAGGACGAAATAGAACCAACAGGCGGACGTTGATACTTCATGTAGAAAAAATCGCGGCATACACACTATCAAAACAAAACAAAACAAAACAAAATTAGGGAAGCAGCAAAATCAATGCACTATACAGGAAACTATTATCAGAATATTTTGGGAAAGTCGATAATTCTAACAATCGTCTTAGATTTCTCAAGAGTTTCCAGAAGTTGAGCTCAATATCACGAGTAGTACTGAAGGAATGAAACAAAAGTAGAAAATCGTCAAGAATATATTTTTCTCCGATGACTACTTTAAAGAGCAAATAGAGCCGTTGAGGAAGCACAAATTACGAACATAAAGTCAATGAAGGAAAAGGTTGATCTTCCAATCTTCAATCAAAAAACGATTGCAAATTTACTGACAAAATCACGGATCTAGCAGCTTTACTGTCTTTCACCGTGTTAGATTAAGGGATAACTGCATTCACTGTATACGGCATTGTCTATGGAATTGTAAGATTGCAAGTCCAAATACAAAAAATGTCATGGATGAACAGTTTAATTATCACCAAATATTTTATGGTGAGACCAATAGCGGATTGTGCACTTAGAAATGGAAAATAAACAGTGATCATATAAGAAGCAAGAAAACAATATGAATTCACTACTCATAAATAGAAAAGAAGATAAAAAGATGAAGTCCAATGCCCTTGGAATGATACCGAGGGGAAGACGTTAAAAGCAAAAAAGTAAACTACAATAAGCTCTTAAAATGGATTCGGCTCCGCGATTACTAGGCATCATTTATTAAATGTGAATGCACTCAACTGCATTCATTCATTCATTATTAAAAGGACAAAAAAGAATAATAGTTATGTTAAATTTGGTCCGTCAATTATGTTTTCTTCATTGCCTCTATGTAGATTATATTGGGCTTAAAGAGATCTCTAAAGCAGCACACTGCACACTGCCACAAATTACCCTCACAAGATTCAATTGGATCATTAATATGATCATTTAACTTCAGGATGTTTGTCCTACCAAATTGATAAAGTTTACTAAGTTCATCATCTGTTAGAGACCCAGCCCATACCGGGCCTCTAACACTAGCTCATTTATTAGAGAATCAGCCCATGCTAGGCCTCTAACACTAACCTTGCTAAGTAGCTCACACACCAATTGTTAAGTATTCGCTAGCATCCAACCTAAAATCAATTGGTATTAGGTGGAGAGGCCCTCTAATACTTAAAACATTTCATTTCTCTTGTTCTTGTCCGATGTGGGACTAAGCGGGATCGTATCTTTACCATCATCGTTCATCCATTTCCCATTAAGGAGGGTTGTCTATGAAGCAACATGGATCTATGAAATATTTATATAAGTTATACAAAATATTTATAAAGTAATACAATGAGAAGTTAACCCTCTCTTTAAATGGACCAAGTTCAAATGCAACGGAAGTATGGACAAGAAAGGTCCTTGCTATATCTGAAAATACATTTGTCATCCTCAAAGTTTGTAGACTTCTCACAAGTCTAGCTTAAAGAATTGACTCAGAATCTAGTTTATGCCAAAACTGAGTTAAGTTTACCTTTTTTACGTCTTTCTTTTTGTGTGAGTTCAATGTTATTTATAAGTCTAGTTACAACTATGAATAGTAGTTTGATTCGGTTAATGAACCTTTGATTTAGTATATAAATAAACAGTTAGTGGTCTTAGATCTAATTGTGTTAATGGATTTTTGTGAGAATTTGTAAAGGTTTCTTGAGATGTTTTTGAAAGATTTTTTTTTAGATTCATGTATTTTGGTTTAATAAATGGTGACTAAAATTGAAGAAAATACATCTCACATATTTATATTTCGTTTTATTACATGAATATTACTTTTTTCACAGCAAACCGGTAATGAGATCAAAATGGCGTTGAGTCATCGATCAAGAAATGCACCAAGAAGAAGAAGAAATAAATTGCTTAGAAATTAAAGTTACTCGAGGTTGCTAGTGATTTGATGAGATTCTTTAATTTTCTTTTCTGTATGATGCCGATGGGTCATGAAATAAGAAAGCTACATTCTAATGTATCGATTAATCACAAAGGAAGAACTACCATGATGATCCTTTTCATGTGCTAGTAATTACAAATGATGGAAGGTGGATGTGATATTTTATGAGGTGCTAATGAAAAATCAAATCAAGTCAGATTTTAAGGTAATTTGAGTTTAAGGTTGAATAGATTTATGTTCAATGTGAAGTTACTTAAGCTGAAGTTATTAATGATTTTATGAAGGTCATGGCATGTGTTTTTAGAGTTGGAGATATCAATGTCAATGGATGGAGAGATGACAAATTTTTAGTCAAGGGTGAGAATGATAGGAAGTGACTCAAAATCTAGTTTAAGTCCTAACTGAGTAGATTGTTTTATGTTTTTCCTTTTATGTAAGTTTGATGTTATTTAGGAATTTAATTTTAGACTACAATTATAAATAGTAGTTTGATTAGTTTTAGTAGTTTTTGATTAGTATACATAATGGATCTTGCATCCAATTGTGCCAAAGAGTTTTAAGAATTTGCATACTTCTTGAGGTGTTTTTGAGATATTTCTGTAAGATCTGTTTATTTTCCTTTAATAGGCAAGGAATAAAACTGAAGAAAATTTATCTCCTAATTTTTTTTTCATTTTCTTATGTTACTTTTTCTTGTCAAAACATCTAAAAGGGAAAGATGGATATTCTTCTAGAAATTACATCCAGCTATGATGCACAAATAAACCTAAAGACTAAAATGGACGAAATTCCGCATAGAATTTTACTCATTAGAACATCTTAAAGTGAAAGTTATATCATTCAAATTCCTTTACCTTGTTAGCTTCTCTCTCCTATTGGAAGGGTGCAACAAAAATAATGGTGTGCCTTCTCTATTCCACCTTTACCGTTGAAAATAATGCGCCATATTATCTCCCCAAAACAAATATTTAACTGAAATATGTTCTGAATCAAAGTTTATGTTCAGGAGGCTCAAAGTTTGTGGCAAAATGCTCATTGGTAATAATGATTTACACTTGATTCGACTAGGGGTGCAGCCACAACTAATAGCATTTTTTGTAATTTTGGTGCAGCGGTGTATTTTTGTAATTTTAGGAAATCAATAGTTTTTATAAAGGGGAGTAGCTTTTATAAAGGGGATGGCTGGAATAATGGGGATTATGTGGAATTTGGAGAAGAAAATTGAGAAGAGAAGAGATTAGGAGTAGATTAGACTAGATCTTGGGAGAGGTAAGCTTTTCTCTCGAATCAAAAGCTAGGAGAGCGGTCCTCCTCTCAAATTGAGGCCAACTACCATTTGTGTTTCCCAATTTATCAATAAAAACCATATATTTTCTCAAATACCTAAATTTCTTTCACAAATCTCATCCCGACCGTATCAAATTAGTATCAAATTAGTATCAGAGTGTTCGATCTTGGCATCAATGGCGGCGGCAACGAAAAATATTGAAGCTTTAGAGAAGAAATTTGATGTCGAAGTGGAGTGATTGAAGAAATCAGGTTAATCGATGGAGGAAAGATGGTTGTCAATAGAATCTATGATGAAGATGTCGGACATGTGGACGAGAGCATCGATGGATGTCCTAATGAAGAAAATTTTGAAGATGGATATTTCATTTTTTGCCCGAGAAACCAGATATGAAGATGACGATGACAACTCAGATCTGGGGCGAAAGGCGCGATCTTTTACAAACATCGATGATATTGTAAAAGAACAACCCTCATACAATGTGGATCTGAGGCGAAAGGCAAATTTTTGGTCAACGACAAGAAAAAAATCCATTCGAATGAGGTTCGGACACCAAATCTGATCGATGATGACGACTACTACGAAACAAATCTAGAGCAAAAGATGCCACATTTGAACAAGAAAAGATGGAAAAGTATCAACTTTGAGGTGGATCTGCATCTGAACATCAAAGATCTGCACACAAAAGGTGGAGACCCCCACCAAAGTCCTTGGAAGGGAGCGGCTCACGTCGGCGAAGGCGCGGGACGACCCGAGGCGGACCGCCTAAGTAGGCCTCTAGCAGGCAGGCCGCCCAGGCCAGGCGTGGCCTGGACCGTCCCAAGTAGGCATCTAGCATGCCATCCTGATCCAGGCGGGCCGCCTTGGGGCCTGCAAGCCCTAAGCGAGCCCCCCAGTGTCCGATGGCAGCTTCGGCCCCTGGTTTCTAGGTGGGAGGCCTCGACGTTAGCATGCAAGAGATGGTAGCCCTTGGGGGGAGTTTGGAGATTATCATAACAATTTTTCATGCTATGCTGAGGATGTTGGTGACCCCGATTGGTGTGAGGATGATTGGGGAGACGACGATGGGCCTGAAGGAGCTCAGTTTGGAGACTTCGATGCACAGCAAAACAACAACCAGCCATTTCACTTATGACCAACCTGGAGGGATAGTCAGACAATGGGGTTTTAGCATTGAAAGCATGGTCAGAAAGTTGAAGATGCATGTCTCTGAGAGAGATGATCCTTATGCTTAGGTTTACCATGCAAAGAAATATTTTGTGGTGAGCCGCTTGTCAGAGGAGGAAAAGCTGATGGTGATTGGTATCGGTTTAGAGAGAGGGGATGGCCTGGTTCAATGACATAAGTCGAGACAATCTAGCAGCTCATGGGAAGAGTTCAATGCATGATTACTAGATCGGTTTCAAGAGACTGAGGAAGAAAATTTACACGAGCAGTTCTTTACCCTCACACAGGAGGGAACCGTCAGGGAATACCAAGAGATGTCTGAGCTGCTCTCGGTACGAGTGAGGGAGGTCTCTAAGGCGACGTTGGAGAGAAATTTTCATGGAACAGAACATCAAAGCTAAGTTATGCAAACTGAGGCCGATGAGGGCTTGGAGAGGCTATGAAGCTAGCTCAAATGGTGAAAGACATGATTAATGTGGTGCGGGCTGCCAAGGAAACGATGAGCAATGGCACATCTCGCTCTCATGCCACGGTCGAGGCTTAGAAGTCCCAACCAACAGCACATCATGCAGTTCAGAAGAAGAGTAACGAGCCTCCAACAAACAGCAAGATCAAGCGGCTCATGTAAACCGAGATCGAGAACATGCACATCAAAAGCTTATGCTTTCGATATGGCGAGAGGTTTGGGCCGAAACATCATTGCTGGAAATGTACTCTCCATACTTTGATCGTCGAGAATGAAGACAGACCAACATCTGAAGAGGACGAGCTAGGAGGGGACGAGCACCCTTATTTGGGGTGGCGTGCTCATCGTTTTCACCATCTTGAGGACAATATAATTCTTTGGTGACAGAGTAATGATGCGACTAGGGGGTGCGGCCACAACTAATGGTATTTTTGTAACTTTAGGTAGCCGTGATATTTTGTAATTTCGAAAAAATCAGTAGCTTTTATAAAGGGAACGGCTGTAATAATGGAGGTTATGTGGAATTTGAAAAAGAATAATGAGAAGAGAAAAGATTATGAGTAAATTAGACTAGATCATGGAAGAGTTAGGCTATTCTCTCGAATCAAAAGCTAGGAGAGCGGTCCTCCTCTTGAAAAGACTCTTGAATTGAGGCCAACCATCCTTTGTATTCCTCAATTTATCAATAAAAATAATAGCTTTCCCCCAATTCCCTAAATTTCTGTCTCAAAATCTCATCCGGATCATATCAACACTTTATTTTGTTTTTTCGTTTTCATTCTCTAAGACAGGAGCTCAATGTATTTTAAACTAGAAGTTTGGCACGCGAAGTATTGGTCCAAAATCCAGCTCACCCAAACACCATCCAAATGGTGCAGTAATAAATGGCTACCGCACCAACAAGCACCAATAGTTTACAAGGCAGCCATTAATTCATGTTTTAAAACTGGACTAAATCAGTCCACTAGTCTCATGATGGAGAGGGTCCTGACATCTATAAATTTGCACACGAGTGATATTTGTTAGTTCTTCAATAAGGTCTGCTTATTAGCTTGAAAATTGAATCTTAGAGTGAGTATGGTCCATTTTTCACATGGCTGAGTCCCCTTGTAGATGGTGACCCAGTCTAAACTCGGGATGAGCTAGTGTCCGATTTGTCTCGTCTTCCAACTATCTTTGCTATCCCTCAACGTGTCACCAAAATAAATTTATTTCTGATGTGTTTCCCCATCTAATTTTCCTCCAAATATGTTCATCGGCCAATATATGATGGAGAGGATCATGTTTTAAAACTTGACCATCTCCATCATATATTTAAAAGGCAACCATTAATTCATGTTTTAAAACTTGACTAAATCTGTCCAATAGGCATATGATGGAGAGGCTCCTGACATCTATAAATTTACACACGAGTGATATTGTTCGTTCTTCAATAAGGTCTGCTTATTAGCTTGAAAATTGAATCTCGGAGTGAGTACGGTCCTTTTTTAACAGGGCTGAGTCCCCTTATAGATGGTGACCAAGTATAAACTTGGGATGAGCAAGTGTCCAATTTGTCTCATCTTCCAACTATCTTTGCTATCCCTCAATGTATCACCAAAATAAATTTATTTTCTGACTTGTTTCCCCATCTAACTTTCCTCCAAATATGTTCATCAGCTTCTATCAATGTAGAGTTAAAACCCTCCATGTACCATTTCAAAATTTTCGAATATGCCATTCATTTTATTGACACAAGCAATAACTTCGGAAAATACAGTTTACCCCAAGAGTTTCCCATGATTACAGTGTGGTTCACATACCAAGAATCAACATAAGGAAACTTTCTCATTGTGCGAAAAAAATAATGCAGGACTTACTTTTATATCATCAAACTAAACAAGGATCGCCAAGTGACATTAACATTGATCATTGCTTGTGTTAAACATGGGGTGTAAATAACGCAAGAGGAAACCAATATTGAGATTGTAGTCCTCAGCATGGCATAACAACAAAGAATCTATCCGACACTTTCTAGTTCAGCTATATGAATCTGTTTCTTCCTTTCTAGCTTATTAAGGGTCATCCTTAAGTAAATTAACAACTATCATATCCTTGGCACTCGCATTTATCCTTGTTTAGGCTTACCCCCTAACACTTGTTGCTCTCTGACTACTGCACCGTTTCTCCTACTCGGGCATTAATTTGCATCTGTTCGCATGCCCAGACCAACTCAATTAGCTCTTCCTGATTTACCATCGTCCCTGAGTTTACCCGCAATATGAACTACCTACAACTTCTTCCATCTGCATTCATTTTTTATCCTCGTTCTTAGCATATACCCATTCATCTTTCTCAACAATCTCGTTTTGGTTACACACATTTCTCACTGCCTAAAATCATGAGCATATATGAAGCATGGACACGAACAAGGACATGGACAGAGACACGTATACAAATCCAGTAACAAAATTTCGATAGTGAAAATCCCTAACTTCTAATCAAGTAACAAAATCAAACACAAAAGATTGAAAAAATCTAACTGATAGCTAGCCTGGTTCAAGTGATGTTTAGGTTTTGCTTGCATGGTGCACACTTAGTTAAAAAGATTATATTTGTGTTTGGTTAAGAGATGTAAGTTTAAAGTGTCTAGCTCGTGATATCAGTTCTATTAAAATCTAACACTGCTCCGACTCGCAATTTATTAGGTATCAAACGTGACTTTGAAGAGTCTAATATGTCTCAGCAAGTGTAAGTAAGTGTCCGATACATGTCTGACAAGCACACAACCTACCCGGTTCATGTTTCATAGTTGACCATAAAGCAATACTGGTCTTATAGATGTCTTTATAATCATCAGCATGGAGTTGTTGACAATTAAAGTTGTCTGATAGCTATCAAATAAAATGAGGTTTTTAGAAGCAAGCAACTTAAATCTATTTCTACGTAAAAGGTGAGAGAGAATTGGTGTTTGCTCCTTACCTATCATGCTCATGCTCACACTTATGCACACACCCACATGCATATCGTTGTTCAACAGCTCAACCAAGGAATGAGGTTTCGGCCTAGAAATTCTAAAAATTATATATATATTAATATTTTATTGACATTCTGAAAATTATATTATAAGATTCTGAAAATTTTATTATAAATGCATTATTATAGAGACATATACATAAAATCAAAACGAAACGTATGAAACGGGTAAAACTGTTCAAAACTTAAAAAAAATTCAATGGCGGAAACCGAAACCGAATTCACAAACCTTGAGCTTAACGAAAACATATAGTAGATTGAATTGAAAGTTCCATAATAATATAAGAGAATAATGTAGAAAATGTGGCACCTGATCAAATAGATCAGGTGCCAAGACACAAAAAGTGGAAAGTACAAGCCCATGTGGGGCTTGTACTTTCTATGGGGCCTGCCTTTTTGTGTCTTGCACCTCATCTATTAGATCAGGTGCCACCTGATCTACATGATTCTCTTAATATAAGATTCTCTTAATATAAATCTGAAGCTTTCAAAAAGTAATGAATGCCTTGAGACAATTCATGTATCATAAATGGATTTGTATGTAATTAGCTGGAGTTAGAAATGACCGAAAATTGAACCATAAAGGAAATATTAATCAAGAGAAGCTTAACACTGATGCTATGACCATCTTTTATGTTTGAGTGGATTTTAGAACGACTCTATTAATGTGCTTATGGATTTCCTTTTGGATTTCGTTTTGGGTTTTGGAGGGGAAATTATATTAATAAAGGTTGGAGACAGAAGCTCATATGCCTTAAAGGGATCATTAATCCAAGTTGGAAAGTCTTGGCTTCAAAACCTTACATAGAGATTAACTAGCATCTCATTCTTAAGTGTTTACATATATCAAGGAACTTCCTAATATGCTTCTTAGACAGCTTTAGGGTTTTTCATGAATAATGAACATAAAACCTTTTTTTAAAGGTTGACCGAGCAAAATTCTTTTGTATAATGAGAAGGGTGAACTAAAGGAAATTAAGCTCATCAAAAAAGAGGCAGTGAGTTAATTAGCCTCCCTATGGTCAACATCTATGATGTATTAACACCTTTTTTGTCTGTGTATGAGGATCACATTAACTTCTTTATATAGCTAATTGTACCTTAAAGCCTTGCTATGATACCCGACTATCTAAGGCAATATTGTTAGAATTGAGGTCACAGCATGGTAAGTTGTACAGGTCAGATTGGATCAAGTTGTGAATAGAATCATGGACTGTAAAATTCTTCTTGATCTTCCTTACAATTCAGTTAAGTGTTTAACAAATGACAACCATGGAAACATTCGTCATTAAGGATATGGTAAATTGCACCCACGCCTCCTTTGTTATAACTTATAAGGAGTGTATTACTAATACCAACTACTCTATGAGATTAGCACTCATACATCAAAAAATGTTAAACATCAAAATTTTCTTCCAGTTTTACTCTTCTTCTTTCTTTGATGGCTACCATTGCCTCTCATCTCTCCATCTCTCTCATGCTCCTCTATTGCTTCCTTCGTCTTTTCTCAAGTGTGAGAGATGTGAGAGAGGAGGGAACGATGGAAGAAGCAAAGGAGGAAGAAAATGCGTAAAACTGGAAACAAACATTGATCTTTAATGTTTTTTGTTAAGTGAATAAGTCTGAATGCTAATATCACATATTAAGGCGGTGTTAGTAACACAATACCTATAGTTCATGGGATCTGAGTGCAATTTACCTTTAAGTATATCAATTCGTCAATTGTTGCATATGACATCAAGTTCCAAACTTATTCCATTTGCTTCATGATTCAATAAATGCATCATCTTCATCAAAAGCTACAAAAGGGGGGGAAAGACGAAAAGGGTAAAAAAGGTCCAAATGAAAAAGTTTAATAATTTAGCCTAAAGTTTAATATCTCTAAGAAGTCAGTCTCCAACCCAATATATGTGACTCTAAGTTTTTGATAACAAATAGCAACAGACTGAATAGATTTCAACCATCAAGTAGGGAAGGCATGTCATACATATATTATTATTTTAATACCCCATCATCAGGTTTCTTTCTTCTTGAATTGTTAAACCCAAGATAGTGTTTTGAAAGTCTGAAATCATCCAGAGTACCAGCTGTTAGTCAGTAAGCTCAAAGGAATATTTGTCATATATGAGTCGAGTACTTATATGAAGCTTCAATGTTTCATTATTATTGAACTTGAGCTGTTTTGTATGTGAAGAGCTATGGTATAACTCAATAGGATCCATTAAATAGCAAGATACATGAGCAAAATAGAAATTCAATCAAAAATTGAAAAAATTAATTGGTCCACCACATTGTTTGCTTGGATCGGAAAGGCCTTCATACTTTAGACCTTATGATGCACGTACTGAACAGTACAATTAAACTTTAGTTTTGGGTTAGGAATTGAAATAAAAAACTAGGAAATGGGTCATGATTTAAGTAAGCTTGTTCTTCGGTCAAACTGTATCTTCCATTAATATTAGTTTCTGGACTCCATAAAGCAACTGTGCACAAGGATGAGGGGCAAAGGGATTGACAGAGAGATCTCGTGTGTTTATTAGATTAGAATATGATGATTTGATCCGCATTTGCTTGTTAAAAGAATAATTTTCTCCTTTGATCATAAATGGGAAGTGTACGATCAGACCATAAAAAACGTCAACGAATTGATCTTAATTACTCTTCGTAGCATAGTGAAAGAAAGTAAGAGATGCTCAAATGAATAAAAGGTGCCAATTACTTCAAAAATAATTGAACGAGGAGCCGTATGAGGTGAAAATTTCATGTCCGATTTTGTTGAGAGTGAGGAAGGGTGACTTATCTGTCAACTATATTAGAACAGAAGTATTGTATTTAGCATTCATTTGGTATTTATGTGTACTTGCATACTCCTTTGATCACAAAAAGAACTCTAAATAGTTAGACAAAATATTAGTTAACCTCTATAAAATAAACTAAATAGGTTATGGGGTTGTCTTTAATGGCTTTTGGGAAATCTACATTCATATTAAATGGCCATTTTAAAAACATGCTGGGTATATTTAACATCAATAATGTTGGAGTACCATGATGGCTGCTATACCATGCAGTCTTGCATGATGCATTATACAAAGAACCCTTTAAGATTTCTTTGTGATTGATCATTTATCTTCATTTGCTTTGATTGTTCAGGAGTTGTTTATGCTATTATATAGATATTTCTCTTTATGGCAACCCATAGTCTGCTGATATGGCACGGCTGCCTCTTGTATTCAAGAACATCTTCCAGTAACCAACCTTAAGCTAGTCATTTAGCGTTCATGACGTATCACATGGTCCTTTCCTCTCCCATAGTACCAAGAAAGGAACCACCAAAACGTGAAGGCCATTTTAGTAAGCATATAGATTGATCAGTGTATGGAAAATCATTTAACTTGAAATTTATCTTTTTCATGACGTATCACATGGTCCTTTCCTCTCTCATAGTACCAAGAAAGGAACCACCAAAACGTGAAGGCCATTTTAGTAAGCATATAGATTGATCCGTTTATGGAAAATCATTTAACTTGAAATTTATCTTCTTCATGACATCATCCTACTAGTCTATAATGCTGTAATGCACCATCTCAAAGGGATGATTATATCATCTTCATTAGCAGGGAGAGAAAATAAGAAAGATAGTCACGAATAACCCTTACTCAGCTTGTTAAAGTTAACATGTACCAAAAGCTTTGGCATAGGGAGCATTACCTGAAAAGACTGAACTCAAACCATAATTAACTCAATTTATTTAAACTCCATTATGCTTCACATGAATGCATATATTAATGCAGACAATGCTCACATGAAATCCTTACTGCAACCATGTCTATATGTTGTCCCAACGGAATTGCAACATTCACTACGGGCTCATCACAAAAATACATGACATCCAACAACATCATTAAGGACAGAGAATAAATCTAGTGGTGGACATATAGAAAGAACGCAACCAAAAAAAAGGCATGACATAACTAAGAACAACGTTCCTAATAAAATAATTTTTCTTTAGCTTCAAGTGGCGGTTCACATCATGACCAATTTAATGCTCTCCAGCAGCAAAGTTTCAGCATGCATGCATGCAATCAAAAGTCCTCATAGCGTTCTTCTTATATACAGCAATGTGATTGATGAGAACTATTATATGGAACAGTGACATCAGCAAGGAAATTGGGAGTTTCATTTCAGCCCTTGGATTCGTCCAATCCGTTAACATGCCCATGATCAACACGCATTCAAGTGTCCAGATGCTAACAAAACATTTGACAGAAAAATCATTTACATTTGCCGTTAACGCGCTTGGCACTTGCCATTCAAATGCAGAAGCAAGCGCACATGCAGAAGTACATTGACATGAGAGAGAAGCTAGGTCAGATCAAGACAAGATTATCTATAAAGGATTGAAAGCTTGCATAGATTTCGAGTTGCATTACAGAGGTAAACTGAAAAGGTGCATAGTAAGCATAAGCTTTCTATCACTGGTTAATTAAGTCCGCATACTTGAAATAAGAAATGTAGTCTCAATTCTATCTTCTTAGACCTTTACTGCCAAAACTAATTATATATTAAACACACGTCCCACAAATAGCTCCGGAGTTCAGAAGTATGGATCTTACATTGAAAAGATGAAAGTGCCAACAGAGGGATCTACACCTAGAAAGCTGCTAACTAAGCTAACATAACAAATTAAAAAGCACAAAGTAGGCAACAACGTAGAAAAGACTCCTTAACGGACTTTGGAAAAATTTCCCTTTTAAGCAAAAAATTCTATTTAATAGTCTCATTCATTCATTTTCATCTGATACTTCCCCAAGCTTAGCAGGACCACAAAGCTCCAGTTTTATAAAACAAAGAAACAACAATATTAGAAATTAGATTCATGCACCTAATGCCAAGAACTTCCAGTGAAACTAAAAAAACCAAAAAAATCACAAAGGCGAAAACTTTCTAAACGAAAAGCACAATCACTCTTTCAACAATTCACTGCAATTAAAACCAGTAATCAATAGCCATAGTCCTAAAATTATGGGGAAATGAAAACAAGGGGGCCGACCAAAAACCCTAACCTGGATGCTGAAATCGCCGCCCAGGGACACATTGTGGGAGTCCTCCAACGAGAAGTCCCCAGACGAGCCCTGGTTCATCATCTGCCTCTCGGTCTGATCGAGATCGGAGGCGAGGGCCGCGAGATCGATCTCGGAGAAGAAAGGCCCCTGCAGCACGGTGTTCACGCAGTGGACAGCGCAGAGCTTCGATTCCTGCACCTCGTGGTACAGCATCCCGCCATTGCTCGGCCCATCCATCGATCGGAAACCCTAGAAACCTTTGGGGGGAAAGAAAGAGGAGAATTGAGTCGCAAACAACCCCAAAACAATTGAGAAAAGGAGAGAGAAAGACAAGAGGTTTTAGTTTTAGATTTTTTTTCCACCCCTTTTAGCGTGTTGCAATTTTGATTGTTGCTGGGTTTTTTGAGTAACGGTTATCCACGTGGAAAGGCCGAGAGATGCGGTGTGGACAGTGGGACAGCGCCTGACTCCGACTTCTTGTTTGTAAATGTTCGACACTCAACATTTCCGCTTTGTATAGGCTCAATAGTTTGTGCTGACTTGTTTTTGCTCTAACTTGTATATTTGGACTCCGTTTTTGACTCGGTTTGAATCTGCGTCTAGAGCCGGACGATCCCGTCATCCAGTTAAAGTTTTCAACGCGTTTATTATTTTAAATATGGTCTTAAACAATTTAAGACACATTTAACTCATTTTGCATCACATGCAAAATAGTCCCCTATCTAAGCTTAAAATATCATTTGCATCAGATACAAATGATCTGAGGGCATACATCCCCCAACATCCACCCACAGCTCCTGCTCCGAAGTTGCATACTCTGGTCCTAAAACCACGGGAGGGAACACATCACAACGTGTTCCATTCCAGTAGGAAACCCCAACTTGTGCAAAAGTAAATATTAAAATATATTTTTTTGGGTGTTTTTATTATTTTTATACATATCTATTATTATTATTATTATTTCATAAAGTAGTACCAGGCACAAAAGGAATCACAATCAAACAAGGAGAAGTAGAAATCACACATTGGGAATTTCAGCACTTCAGTATTTAAATTTGAAAACCTAGGTGTGTCTTTGAACATGAGGAACTGGACTCCACCCCAAGATGGGGTGGTAAGGAGCACCTGCCAGCTGTACACGAACACTGTGTCCTTAACGGGGCATCTCACTCCACCCTATCCCCCCCCAATACACACACACGCACGCACACACACCAAATGAGGAAAATCTCCACAACAACGCCACACTGTCACAATTACCCGAAACCGAGCAAGGTACCCGAAACCGAGCAAGGTACACTAACTCTGTCACATACTAGTCCAATCCTCACACTCTACTAGCACCCAGTTTTCCCCCAACCCCTTTTCTAGGACGCTCACCTGCCATGAAGCAGACCGAGACAACTCTATAGTTTACTGACATTCAAGTTGAGTAAGTAAGTTAAGGAAGTAGTAATTAAGCTACATTAAGGTGACATAAATGTAATACAAATGGGTAATAATTTAGCACTTTAGTAAGGTGACATAAAATAAATGATAAGGGTTAGGATGCATTTAACTTAAAGGTCATCCTACATGCAACATGACTTTCCATTCCATATCACAACACCATTCTCCATAAAAGTGAACCTTCTCCATAAAAGTAAGCATCATTAACCATCACAACATAAACATCATTACCCATTAAGAAAGCACTCTTATAATGCAACCAATGAAATGCAAGCTTCAACAATACCCACATTACTTGCAAGCTTATGCAATTCTACCAAAAATGTAAGGCCAGTGCTGTCTGCACCGCAAGAATGCGGTGCAGATTTGTTTTACTGCCTTAAAACGGAAATGATTAGACTTTTCTTTTGATACAAGTCATATCAAACATATGTTTTTTTGCTTTATTTAGAAAAAAGAAAGTCTGCACCGCAATTAGTGCGGTGCAGATAGTTGCTGACAAATGTAACATCCGTAACTAATGGGATTTGCATGAAAGCTAACTCTACACAATTATGCAATTAACTAGCTTCTACCACATAAATGTGAAAGCTTAAGAAATCCTACATAAAAATGCAATTTGTACGAAAGGAGTAGAATCCTTAAGCAATTTCCACACAAATAAACAATGTTTACAAGAGGCCAATATACAAGATATACAATCTTTATGAAGGCTAGTGCCATTGTAAGTTATATGCTAACTAACTATAGGGCATTAGATTGAATAGATACTAATTAGTGAGCTCTCGTTACCATTTACAAAAAAAACTTCAAATGAAACATGGATATTTAAGTAAATGGTAGCTTTATCACAAAATGGCATGTTGTCTTAGCAAGGTGCCGCCTTTGGCTCAATTTGTCATAACATTAAAGAAAGCTACCAACTTTAGGCTCAATTTGTCATAATATGAAGTAAAGATACCAACTTTAGGCTCAATTGAATACTACAGTTAATTGTGCTTAAGAGTTTTTTTGAACTTTAACCATAAAGGAAACCATCAATATTATCAACAAGCCTTAATTAATATTAACCATGAATAGTTGAGAATCCTACATTCTTAAGGTTGTGGGTGATCTCCTTCTTCTTGTTCTTCTTCTCCTTTTTCTTCCTCTTGCTCCCTCCCTTTGATTTTTCTTCTTCTTTTTTTCTTTCCTTCTTTCTTTCGTTCTCTTCCTCTTCGAGCTTGCGCTGCCAGTCTTGTCTTAGATCTCGTACCTTGAAAATGTGACTCGTTCCTCTAGTTATAGGCGTTTAGGGTCCCTTTGGAGACGTTGGGGTGATAACTGCCACCCATAATGGGGCCATGATCTTCCCCTTTTAATAGGAATAAATGTTGTGCACGTCCCTGCGATTTAGCCCGCCTTTAATCCCACGTTCAAGTGAGGTGGACTCAACGGTCGACTGGCCATTAGGCTTTGTGTAACGACTGGTTTTCATGTATCTGGATTAATTATATTTTATATATATGTTTTGGTGGATTTTCTCCTCATGTGTGGTTTTCGTCTCCGTAGCTTTCATTTTCGATCGTTTCGTCGTGATTTTCTAGCTTCTTCCTTGGAATCGTCGATTTTGGAGTAAGTCATTCGTGACGGGCTTCATATCGGTCATATCGTATTGTTAGATCAAGCCTAGGAGTCTTAGGAATCGATCCCGGAGCTTCGCGCTCCATTTCGGAACTTTCTGTGCACGTTAGCCGGTACAAGAAGGGGAACCGACCGACTAGATGACGATTTAGTCGGTCGGCAAACCTTCATGGACCGACTAGTTGACTTTGTTAATTACTCAGGAGTTACTGTTTATCGTTAGTCGGTCTAAGAACATTTGTCGACCGACTAGGTTGCAAACTAGTCGGTCAGCAATCGTTCTTTAACCGACTAGCTCTATGATCATTTTTGATACCAAGTACTATTCATTCTTAGTCGGTCTAAGAACGTTCATCGACCGACTAGATGAGAAACTAGTCGGTCAGTAGTTGTTCTTTGACCGACTAAATCTAAATCCTATTTTTGTACAGGAGTTATTGTTTACACTTAGTCGGTATGCGTTGGTCAACCGACCGACTAGTTCCCAAACTAGTCGGTCATAGGTTGCTCTTTGACCGACTAATCAGTGTTAAAACCCTAATTGCTGGGCAGCCGCCAGCCCGTCCTATTTAAACCCCACCCACGATTTCTTTCATCCCCCTTTCATTCTCCTGAGCCATTTTCTCCCCCAAATCACTCTCCAACATTTCCCCAAGCCATTCCTTCCTCCCTTGGAGCTCCCCTCTCCATTTAGGCCGGCCACCATGCCCTAGGCCATCTCCAACCCCCAAAAATCCCCAAAACCCCATTTCTCCATATTTTCTCCCCATTTCCAGATCTGAACCCTAGTTCCCCGGATCGTTTCTTCCGTCGCCGTGCTTGCTCGATATCGTTCTTCCGCTTCCTAAGGTAGTGATCGATCCTTTAATGTTCTCATAACCCGATTTGTGATTTTTGTGAAACCCTAATAAAACTAGGTTGGATGTTGTTCTAATATTGTTTTGCCATGGCATCGATCTCATCTCCGTAGTTAGCATTTGTTTGACGGCCTCGTTGATCGTCATCATCGGTGCTAGGCAAGTGAAACTTGCCACTTAGGGTTTTGGGCCATGTCTTAGGCCATTTGCTTGTTGTAGGCGTAAAAGAGACTAGGCGACGAAATGATACTCGCCTAGGCGTAATTTCAGGAACTAGCTTGACAACGAAGCTAGATCCGACATTTATCATGTTGCACAACTACCATGTCATGTTTAATTTCCATTAATGGTACGCGAATTAATTGTCATGTCATTGCATTCTTTAAGTGTTCCCGTGATTGCGTAGCTCCGCTACACCTTGTGAAATGATTGAGGCTAGGTGCACCCCTATGCCAAATGAAATACGCTCCTGGTTTGTGATCCAGGAAACGAGCTCTTGTGCGGGACAACCCTGGCTCATTTACTGAGCATCGTGTACAGGGACCCTGGCTCGTTTACACGTGGGTTTTGGGGTAAGAGTTAAGCGTCCATTCAACTGGGAGTCTGCCCAATCAGCAACTGCAGTTGTAAGGCGTAAACTCTAGGTTCTGGGGTAGTGTTAAGCGGCCAATCAGTGTGAATGTCCAACAGTTCAGCTGTAAGGCGTAAACATCTACAAATAACTTGAAACGTGACTAGTGAAAAGATTGAGATTGTTAGTAGCTTGGCTACTCTTGACATGTCCTGATAAATTGTTCTCTTGCACTTATTGTTTCACCATGTCTTACTTGTGCACTCATACCATAACTGCCATGTCATGCATACTATAACTGCTAGGTTGTTAGTTTACCTTACTTTCAGTTTCCTTGCCCAAGTCTTTTAGACTTGCTAACATGTGCCCCTTTACTCTTTTGGGTGACACATGTTAGATCCTGAGCCTGAGTTCATTGTTGAGGACGCAGTGTTTGCAGACGCCGAGCCCGAGCCTGTGTTTGACGAGGACTTCGTGGACACGGACGATCGGTCGTAGAGACTGTTTGTGTTGTTGTTTAGACTGTTTTGTTGTCGGTGCTGTTGGATCCTGTGGATGGCAAACAACACTAGAAGGGGGTTGAATAGTGTTGTGTATATAATAAACTTTTTAGATAATTAATGGACGTCCTTCTAATGTTGCCTAAGAAACCAAGTAGAGCGATCTACGCTTGGTTCTTAATCAACAAAATAATCTTAAAAAATACACAGAGCAATTTCACAGCAGGTAGTCGACTCCCTATGAGCAGTAGTCGACTCCCAGAGTATATATAAGCACAGATAAGATTGCGAATAATATAAATTTCAGCGGATACAAATAGTTTAATCTTTGCAGAAGATTGAAAACGCTTCAACAAATATTAAGCACAGATAAGCAATCGCAAACACACGGATTTTTATCCTGGTTCCCCACAACTTGGGTACATCCAGTCCCCGACCAATCCGGTACGAGATTTTCCACTATCTGCCTTGGCAAATACAATTACCTAACTTCACTCATTAGGATTTCCAACGACCTAGTCTCAACCAGGATTTCCGACTGGCAACACCTAGACTTGTCTAGTGTTCCAACAACCAACACAATGAAATTTTATCCAATACACCACAATAAATTGATGGAGATTGGTTTTTACACCCGATTCTATAGCCAATCAATAATAGACAAAATTGTGTAGTGGCTTGATAGAATAAAAGTCTAGATCACACAAAGATACAAGATAAATTCTTTGTGATCTAGATCTATAGCTTTTTCAAAGAATCCTTTAAATAAAAAAAAGAGAATAGTAATAAGGATTTTGAAAAACGTTTTAGCCAAATAAAAACAAGAATATGATCTTAAAAGAAGTTGATAATAAAATATTGCAAGATCACAAATAAAATCAAATTGGCTAGAAAGAATGAGAGCTTTGAATCGAAGAGCGTTTGCACAAGAGATTTGATTTTCAATAATTGTTATTTTTCTCAAATGAAATTAGCTCTTATTTATAGGGAAAATTCTGGGATTTGAAATTCAAATTTTCTTTGACTTTTGTCCCAAAAATCACGGAGTAAATTGCTCAACGAATTTCAAAATTCAAATTCAAAAAGGTCAGAATTTTTACAGCTGGTAGTCGACTCCCTCAAGTAGGTAGTCGACTCCCAGAGAGTTTCAGGAATTCTTGATCTCTGTCTGGTAGTCGACTCCCTACTGTTGGTAGTCGACTCCCAGAGGAGTTTTTCCTGCAACACTTCTAGTCAGACAGGTAGTTAACTCCAGGGTGTGTGGAGTTTCACTACGGAAGTTATAGGATGACTAGAGAAAGCACTCTAAAATATTTTGAAGACATTTAAAAAAGATTTTTAAAAACATTTTCAAATTGTTTGTGTGCGTGTGTTTTGTCTATATGATATGGCTTTGACAAATACCCTAAAGAGACACGACACACTCACTATAGACTTAGGACATGTCTTCGGAAGCTTGATCAATTTGATGAAGTGGATGCGAGCTTCACTTGAGCTTCTTGTTCTATTTGAGCTTGAACTTCATCATATGACTTAGCCACGTTTGTCCTTGTCTTTGAGCGTAGATTTGTGTTCCTTTGAGTATGAGTAAAGCTTGGCATATTCTGCACATCTTAAGTGTAGTGTAGTTAGTATACTTAAGCTTTCATTTGGTGTGTTCATCATCAAAATCACTTGGGGTGGAATTCAATTTCCATCACTCTCCCCCTTTTTGATGATGACACCCAAATGAAAAATGAAGTAAGATAATAAAAAATGAGATTCATGAAAGTGTACTTACTCCCCCTGCTTTGATGCGGTTCTCCCCCTGCATCGAAGCTGTTAGCAATACAATTCATATAATTTCATTTTTGCATTTCATATATTTTTCTCCCCCTTGTCATCAACAAAACAAAAATATTTTTTTTTCCATAAAATAATTAGGAGAAAAATTCAATTTCATATGCCTGCAAGAGAGATGTTAGTTCATAGGAACAACTAAGTATTGCATAGTAGATAAGTTCATAATAGCTACCATCACACGATAAAAGTTATTACAAGCCATAAGTCTTTAGGATATAGTTTTAGAAAATCATTGTTTATGAAACTAAGTTCATGAAGCTAAGGATGACCGCTGTTCTTCTTCAGTTCCTTGATCTCTTCAAGGATCATAACAAGCGTTTCCTCAGTCATCTTGTTGCTTTTCACGACGATCTCCTTGAGGTCGTCCACCTTTTGATTGAGAAATTCAAATCCTTTCTCTTGTGAGATCTTCAATTTTCCAATCTTCTTTAGAAGCATTTCTTGAAGTTCAAGAATATATGCCGGTGCTTCTTCTTCTTCTTCTTCTTCTTCGCTTCCTTTTTCTTCTTCTCTTTCTTCTTCTTCTTCAGAATCTGAAACCACAATTTTCTTACCTTTCCTAGAGGATGAGGATCCTCCTTCAGCTGCAAGTTTTTCTTCAGGGATGTTCTCATCAAGGTCATGGTGAAGATTCATTCTCCCAAGTGCATGAACATCAAAAACTCGAGCCGGTTCTAGAATAGAGGTTTCATGATCCAAAGGCACATTATAGCTAATAAACAATATAGTGAGATAGTGCCCATGAGTTAAAGTGGAAGAGGGTTTATTTGAAGAAGCTGAAGCAAGTATAGAATCCATGATAACTTTGGCCCAATTGATGCGAATGTTACCTAGTATAACATAGATGCATTTGGCTTGTTTTTCTGATAAGATCGAATGACTTCCAGATTTTTGAGTGATATTATAGGATAATATATTTGCCAAAATTGTTGCCGGATAGCGAAGATCACTAGATGGCAGTTTAGTCTGAAAATGTCGTCCTGGCAAATACATTCTCTCTAAAATATTTCCTTCAGTCATTTCAATTTTATCAAGAAGCATGCCGGAATATGGGATTCCTAGGGCTTCTCCTAGAGATTTGACAGTAATGGCAAGCTTGGTGTCAAGGACTTTGGTTATGAAACGGCTTTTAGCAAGATCATAGTCCATGTTGGCATATAACAAGTGCACAAGTCCAGGGTAGCAAAGATAAGTATTTTCAGAAGAAAATAGGTTGGCCAAGTTCTGGAAATCAAGCAAGCTATCAATGCCATAATTTATAACATCATTAAGCTTAACAAAACGTTCATGCAAGATGGGTTTCTTAGTGACCTTAACGAATTGTTCATAAGTGGTGGTCTTGAAAAGATAGGGTAGAATGGTTTCTTTTTCAGAATCAATTTCAGATGATGTTTTTCTCTTCTTGGTGAAAATTCCTTTGATAGGCATCTAGAAAGAGTAAAAACAGTATTTTTACAATGCTAGATAGGCAAGAGAAAAAGAAGTAATGAAATAAAGAGCATGAAGTAAAATTTTTTTACCTTGGGTGAAGTTTTGGAGGAGTTTCAAATGAACCAAGCACCAAGAGAATTCTCAAGAGAGGAGGAACAAATGGGGTAGTCGGCTACCTAGGGTTTCTCTTGGGGGGTTTTAATCTTTGGATGAAAGATGAAAAGGAATGAGGGCCTTAGGATCAAGAGATGAAGGGTTAGGATGAAGTTTTAGCTTATTGGGTATAAGTTGTCTTGAGGATATGAACCCATTTACTCAATAGAACCATTAGGAGTTAGTCAAAAATAAACCCAGATTTTCGCATATACTCTGGTAGTCGACTCCCTCATGGAGGTAGTCGACTCCCTACTGGGTTGAGTCGTTTTCTCATCCCGAGGGGGTTTTGATCCAGGTTGAGTGCGATTTCTGAACACAAAATATTTTTAGGCGTATACCACAAATACATAAGATCAAAGTAAGATAAAAAATATTTATTCAATCAATTTTAATCATATATATAATAAAAAATTGAGTTGCGCAAGAAAATTGTTGATGTTAATTCTTTTACAAAGCGTTTGACCTTGTTTTCTTCCTTTCATTTCTTTGGAGTACCTGAAAAATAAAACGTTTATGGTACTCTTTTTTTGAGTCCGAGAGGTTAGTCTTTAGGAAGCCAAACCCAGTATGGTTTAGTTCCCTCATGAACAATATATTTGTAATTTTTGTTTAAATGAACTTGCTGAACAAAGTCAATAGCGTACCTTTTCCTTCGTTGATCAGATAGTCTCTTTGGTATCTAGATGCTCAAAACATTATTGTTAGAATGATGCATCCTAGTATGCTTAACCCGTTTCTTGGTATGATGTGAATCATAACCGAGTCCGGTTTTGCTAGATGAGGCTTTTTGATTATTTATTAGACTATCTAGCTTCCCTTTTCCTTTGTTGAAATTCTCAATAATTTTCATCGTAGCTTCGTATTTGTTTTTGCCAGATACGAGAAGATTATTCAGATTCTCAACCTTTTCATTTACTAAAGAAATATCTTTTTGCAAAAGATCATTCTTTTCTTTAAGAAGACTATTTTCTTTAATGATTTCTTCTTTTTCTTTAGTATCCTTTTTAATATTTCTAAGTGTTCTTCTATGTTCTTTTATGAGCTTTTCATGCATTTTGCATAGCTCCTTATATGCTCCCCTATAATCCATGTCTTCATCATCACTTGATGACGAATCATTGTCGCTAGATGAATCATGATGCGTGCTTACCTTGGAGGATGTGGATGCCATGAAGCACATGTGTGCTGTTTCTCTTCTTTCATCACTATCTTCCTCTGAGGATTCATCAGATGAGGAATTGTCGCTCTGATCGAATGCTGCGTAAGCTTCCTTCTTTGGTCGTCGGAATTTGTTTCTTCCGTTGTTTCGCTTTTCATTTTTGTCTTTGTTCTTCCCACGATCTCTGGAATCACGATTGTTTCTCTCCAATGGACAGTCTCTCTTGACGTGCCCTGGTTTGTTGCAACCAAAACAAATAATACCGTTAGTGGGTCTAAAAGATCGTTTTCCATACTTACTTGTGATGAACTCTTTAAAGTTCTTTGAGATGAACGCGATATGATCTTCTTTGTCCGTGTAATCGGAATCTTCCTCTTGGGCTTTGAACGCGAGATTCTTCTTCTTTGGTTTTTCTTCGATCTTCTTGTCTTCTTCAAGCTCAATCTCATATGCCATGAGATTTCCCATTAGTTCTTCAATGGTGAGGTCTTTCACATTATGAGCTTCTCGGATGGAGGTTGTTTTTCCCTTCCATTCGGGCCGGAGGGATCTTAGTATTTTCATTACCTGCTCATATTCGGAAAGTTTCTTTCCTAATACTGCGAGCTCATTTGTAATATTAGTAAAACGAGTATTCACATCGGTGATACTCTCTCCTTCTTCCATTTTAAAGGATTCGAATTTAGAATGTAAAACATTTATGCGGGATTCTTTTACCTTTTTGGTTCCTTCGTGACTTACCTGAAGGGTATGCCATATTTGGTGTGCTGTCTCACATTGGGAGACTCGATTGAACTCATTTCCTGTAACGGCGCAAAATAGTGCATTCATTGCTTTTGCATTTAGATTAGCTCTCTTCTTGTCGTCGACAGACCATTTTCCAAACTCAACGTCGGTAGGTGCGATGTACGGGACTTTAGTAATGGTCCAAGCTTCAATGTCTAATGACTCTAGGTGAGTCTTCATTCGGATCTTCCAGCTAGCATAGTTGGTTCCATTGAACAGCGGTGGTCGCATGGTATTCATTCCTTCAGAGTGAAAGGATGTTGACGCCATCACCTTTGTAGCCTTGCTCTGATACCAAGTGTTGGATCCTGTGGATGGCAAACAACACTAAAGGGGGGGGGGGTTGAATAGTGTTGTGTATATAATAAACTTTTTAGATAATTAATGGACGTCCTTCTAATGTTGCCTAAGAAACCAAGTAGAGCGATCTACGCTTGGTTCTTAATCAACAAAATAATCTTAAAAATACACAGAGCAATTTCACAGCAGGTAGTCGACTCCCTATGAGCAGTAGTCGACTCCCAGAGTATATATAAGCACAGATAAGATTGCGAATACTATAAATTTCAGCGGATACAAATAGTTTAATCTTTGCAGAAGATTGAAAACGCTTCAACAAATATTAAGCACAGATAAGCAATCGCAAACACACGGATTTTTATCCTGGTTCCCCACAACTTGGGTACATCCAGTCCCCGACCAATCCGGTACGAGATTTTCCACTATCTGCCTTGGCAAATACAATTACCTAACTTCACTCGTTAGGATTTCCAACGACCTAGTCTCAACCAGGATTTCCGACTGGCAACACCTAGACTTGTCTAGTGTTCCAACAACCAACACAATGAAATTTTATCCAATACACCACAATAAATTGATGGAGACTGGTTTTTACACCCGATTCTATAGCCAATCAATAATAGACAAAATTGTGTAGTGGTTTGATAGAATAAAAGTCTAGATCACACAAAGATACAAGATAAATTCTTTGTGATCTAGATCTATAGCTTTTTCAAAGAATCCTTTAAATAAAAAAAGAGAATAGTAATAAGGATTTTGAAAAACGTTTTAGCCAAATAAAAACAAGAATATGATCTTAAAAGAAGTTGATAATAAAATATTGCAAGATCACAAATAAAATCAAATTGGCTAGAAAGAATGAGAGCTTTGAATCGAAGAGCGTTTGCACAAGAGATTTGATTTTCAATAATTATTATTTTTCTCAAATGAAATTAGCTCTTATTTATAGGGAAAATTTTGGGATTTGAAATTCAAATTTTCTTTGACTTTTGTCCCAAAAATCACGGAGTAAATTGCTCAACGAATTTCAAAATTCAAATTCAAAAAGGTCAGAATTTTTACAGCTGGTAGTCGACTCCCTCAAGTAGGTAGTCGACTCCCAGAGAGTTTCAGGAATTCTTGATCTCTGTCTGGTAGTCGGCTCCCTACTGTTGGTAGTCGACTCCATGAGGAGTTTTTCCTGCAACACTTCTAGTCAGACAGGTAGTTAACTCCAGGGTGTGTGGAGTTTCACTACGGAAGTTATAGGATGACTAGAGAAAGCGCTCTAAAATATTTTGAAGACATTTAAAAAAGATTTTTAAAAACATTTTCAAATTGTTTGTGTGCGTGTGTTTTATCTATATGATATGGCTTTGACAAATACCCTAAAGAGACACGACACACTCACTATAGACTTAGGACATGTCTTCGGAAGCTTGATCAATTTGATGAAGTGGATGCGAGCTTCACTTGAGCTTCTTGTTCTATTTGAGCTTGAACTTCATCATATGACTTAGCCACGTTTGTCCTTGTCTTTGAGCGTAGATTTGTGTTCTTTGAGTATGAGTAAAGCTTGGCATATTCTGCACATCTTAAGTGTAGTGTAGTTAGTATACTTAAGCTTTCATTTGGTGTGTTCATCATCAAAATCACTTGGGGTGGAATTCAATTTCCATCAGGTGCGTGGCACCAATACTTTGTTATGTTGTCCCTTTTGTTGGCCTTGTTCTGGGCCTTTAGACTCTTTCTTTTAGCCTGGTGGCTTTTCTGGATGTTGAACCCAATTTTCATGTTGGACAAATTCCGAGATTTGAGATTTTATTTCTGTCTCTCCTTGTGTTATTATTGTTGTTCCGTTTGTGGTTACAGGGACCTGCTTATGTTTTGTTGACGCTTATCGGGTTTGGGGCTTCACAGCTCCACTCTCGTGCGGACCTTTTCACGTCTCGCCTCCATTTTAGGGAAGCGAGGCGTGACACTTTGACTGAGTCGATATCTGGCTTCCCTTGTGGGCTTCGTGGGCTTTAGTCGTCTGTCGGCCGAGTTAACTCGAATGCCAGCCCAATGACTCAACACTTCCTAAATGAAAGTTATAGATAATGAAGTCTTCTTTTTAGATATAAAATTTCATAAAATCTAAGCAATTGTGCTAATTATCACAGCCTAAATTCTACAGGGTATAAGAACTGTTTTTCAGTCAGAATCTTGAGACATATGTTTCAGTTAATTAGGGTCAGTTACCAATCAAATTAGATAAAAGTCAAGGCATGAAAGTTATTGCTCATGAAGTGTAGATGCTCAAAATGTCTAAGTTTACAGAATTTGGATATCTACAATGTCAGATATAGCCATTTTAGTGTGGAGGTGTAAAATCTGGCAGAATTTGATACTCCAGATACAATGACAGTTTAGGGCTAAAGGCAGTTCGAATTGGTAAAAACTCAAAACATGAAAGTTGGAGATAACTTAGTAATCCTTCCAACATATTTTTTTCCAAATTTTCTCATCTAAATTAAGAGATATAATCAAATGAATAAGCAACGGAATCTGGCTACAAAATCAGCCAGGGTGTTTGCATGAAACTAAATTGATTTTACATAGATTAGCATAATAAGCCATTAGAGAAATGGATTCCTACTTCAAGATGACTATTTTCCAAGCTTCATGCTTCCTCTCCATGCCTCTTAGCTTCATGGCCATCTTCCTCCAAGCTAACCTCATAGGAGGGAGAGCACGAAATTGGGAGTGGATGTTGAGAGGGAGAAGAGGAGATAATGATAAGGTAAGAAAAGAGAAGAGAATAAAAGAAAAGAAAAGGAGAGAAAGAGAAAGAGAACTCTAGAATGGATTTTCCATGGCTTATCCAATAAGCCATGGCATTTATTACATGACCAAACTATCCCTTCCATCTTCAAGTATTTACAAGTGTGCCACTACTTTATGCACACACTTCTTTACTATACACACACCTCATTTTGTCCAAATGAACCATTTTGCTCCTCACCTTTCTAAATATTTACGAGGATGCCACTAACCCCTAACCCATCTTCACACTAGCATCTCTCCCTACACACAGCCATGCACATGCATACATGCACCACACACACATGTCCAATACATACTTGTTATACCATATACACGACATCATTCACACTTCTCCTGCATTCATGTCTATCATTCTCGTCTTTTAGCCACATATTACGGCACAACCCATGCACTACGATACATACATTGCCATTCACAATTATTCCATGCCTACATATGGATCATATGTAGAAATACCACGTGTATATAGTAGAATACGCGTATAGTTCAAAACAAGGCATGACAAGTATGATGATCAAGATTGTGAGTGTGCATGTATTAAAGATTAACTACTAATGATGATGGGTTCAAAGCTATGATGATGATATGTACCGAAGACTTTGGAAGCTCATCAATGCTAGATGGAGCTTACATAGAAGCAAAAGGCCCAAAGTCAAGTGTTGCAGCTTAACTACACGTCGTGGAGTACAAGGAGTCAATACATGGATCAACCTTAAGTGGACACCATCAAAGATTCAAGATCATGCTATTTTTGAGTCTTTTTTGATGCATTCTAGTCATATCTTAACTTTCTATGTATACAATTTATTGAAGAGTCACACACACAGGAAAAACTTTTTAACTTTTTCAAAATGTTTTAAATTTATGTTGAAAAATTTTCCTAGTGTTTTAGGCCAAACATTAGCTATAATTTTCAGATTAATCGACTAACAATGACACCCAGTCGACTAATTGAAGTTAGAAGTTAGGCTAGTGCAATGTCAGAAATTAGTTGACCATAGTTATGAAATTAGTCAACGAGCTCTTATACATCGATGGATTAGTTACATAACTGTTGTGGACTAATTCATACAAATAGCTCTAGCTTCTCGTGACCATGATTGACTAGTCGACCAGAATTCAACAAGCAGTCGACCAGTGACCTAACTAGTCGACTAGTTGATGAACTCTAACGGTAAATTTGACTAGCCGTTGGAGGACATTTTGAAGAATCTCTTTTGGGTAGAGGGTTGTTGTATGAAGTTATCATGCTTTGATTGATCAATTTTTTTTTGAGAAAAAGAAACGTTTTAAAGCAATCTTAAAGCCCTTCAAATGATTTTCTTGGCCAACTTTTTAACCACGCATTTAAGCAAATTTCTCTTGACGTTATAGTGTTGCTCTTCTCAAGCTTTGCTATACTTGAGATCAATACTTTGTTTTAGCCACTATAAACCACAAACTTCAATTCTTGGATATAGGACAGTTGTAACACTTCACCAAAGCAAGGTTTGTGAAATCCTCAATTGTGAGGCGATACGCTTTAATTGTTATAATTGCTGAATCCTCACTTTGTGGGGTGTTGTAAATCCACACTTGTTGTGGTAGTTGGCTAAGTCATCGGTTTGTGAGGCAAGTGAAGTCATCTAATTGTTAGGCAAGGCAAGGCCTCTAGGTCGAGAGAAACAAATGTACTATTCTTTGAATAGTGGATTAAATCTCAAGTGAGTGGGGATTAAACATAGCCCGCTGAGTGAAACATGATAATAAACGTGTATTTGCATTGTTCTAAATTGTCTCTTTGACTCTTTCGCTGTATTTACATACTAGTTTACATTTCCGTTGCTTATTGCTTACTTGCAAATATTTGAGATTGTGTTGATTAAGATCCAAGTTAGGTTGTTCTAATTGGAATCTAAGGTGAAATTTAGAGAGATATTTCAGTGCATATTGTAATTTGATACCACTATTCGACCTCGTCTAGTGTTTCACTTGTCATCTACCGTAGAGATACCGACATAGTGTTCACACGTTATTTTCACCAACTACACATACATATATATGAATTAAATTTTGGGATATTTTTAAAAATAAAAAGGTTTTCAAACCAGGTTCATGTTCATATGTATGTCTACTCGGTATTGCCAAAATAGTGAAATACACACCAATCTTCTTTCCTATGCATCAGGAAATTTTTTTTTTGACAATGAGCTCAGTGCTCACATTAGTAGTTGAATCATTTGGCTGATTTGGTAGAAGCTCGGGTTCGATTTCCACTATCACTATCCTCTTTTCTCCATGTTTGAGGTTAAGCGATGGAAGTACGCGTGTTTCACAACACATATGTCAATGTCTTAAAAAAAGACGCAACAATACACCAAAACGGTTTTAGTTTGGACGCACTGCGGTGCATAAAAAAACCGAACCCCGGGTTTTTTTGCTGGTTCGATGTGCGGTCCGGTTTTGAAATCTCTGCATCTGCTTCCAGCGGCAATGGCCAACTTACTATTGAGTGCAGGCCAACTGCCCCCGTTGCCATCCGCATTGTAAGTATCGAACTCTCGCTGATATTGAAAGATTAAAGCTGACGTCTTTGAAGCAATTCGATTATTTCGATGCTGCTCCCGCTCTCGAGTTCATAGATCTTTCAGCCCATCTCTTCCCATTTCTAGGGTTCTCTCTCAGATCGCCAGATTCGATTGTTGGGAATCTCCAGATGTCCTCGTCTTCGATTGCGTTCTCGGGCTCTTCGGCCTCCGATCTTCTCCGCAGCTCGAGCAATGGAGCTATGATCGGCGTAGTTGGTGTCCGGTTGGGTTTTTTGGGGAGGGCGAGGGCCAGGACTGATCTGAGGAGGAGGAGGATGACGGCGAGCGTGGTTGCCAAGATCGTAAAGAAAGGGAAGGTGAAACACGAGTACCCATGGCCCGATGAGATGGAGCCCGATCCGAACGTTAAGGGAGGGATCCTGAGCTATCTGTCGGAGTTCAAGCCTCTCAGAGAGAAGCCCAAGCCCGTCACCTTACCCTTCGAGAAGCCATTAATGGATCTCGAGAAGAAGATCATGGATGTGAGTGATTACTACTTAGGGATTTTTTTTTCCCCTTTTTTCTTTTTGAATTTTTGTGAGCCTTTTTAAGATCTTACCGATGAGCTGAAAAAGATCACATTTTAGTAATTGGGGACTTGAATCGTTAATTTCTCTGTTAATAGGTGCAAAAGATGGCTGCTGAAACTGGTCTAGACTTCACGGATCAGATAATTTCTTTGGAGTCTAAGTATGAGCAGGTGATTTCCTTGCTGCAAGGGTTTACATTTTTTTTTTTGTTGAGTTTGACCAAATTTAGAGACAGTCGTGGGTTGTGTTATTGAACTTATTTCAGGGATTAGCAGTGATATTGAATTTTTCACTTTGCTTCTCGCCTGTTGATTTTGCAGGCTTTAAAAGATTTGTATACTCATCTTACACCCATTCAACGTGTGAGCATTGCCCGCCATCCGAACAGACCAACTTTTCTAGATCATGTGTTCAACATCACCGAAAAGGTACTGTGATCGATAGGCTTGTATCTTTCACATTGCTGCATTTCATGTTGAAACAATAACCAAGTCCTGTTATTTTGGTTTTCCTTGGACGTTAAAAAATTGGGTTGAATGACACTATTCGTCTTTATTTATGCAGTTTGTAGAGCTCCATGGAGATCGAGCTGGTTATGATGATCCTGCAATCGTTACTGGTATTGGAAGCATAGAGGGCAGAAGCTACATGTTTATCGGTCATCAGAAAGGTAGAAACACGAAGGAGAACATTAAGCGAAATTTTGGCATGCCTACCCCACATGGGTATGTAATTTGGACATATTCCTTACGATGTATAAAATACTGGATATATGGTGGTTGTCGCGTGAAATTTTCGGTTGTGGGATGTAATTAGTATGTTGAATGAAATTATTATGGATATAAATAAATGAATTCTTTGTGATGTGTGATATCACTTGAAAAGATACTTTATCTGGTTCTGATTTTTAGCAAAAATTGATTTAATCATTAGTTTTGCTATCAAGGATCCTACTAATAAATTCGTTATCTTGCTGATATGGTTATAGTTATCGGAAAGCTTTGCGCATGATGTATTATGCCGATCACCATGGATTGCCTATCATCACATTTATTGATACACCAGGGGCTTATGCAGACCTCAAGTCAGAGGAGCTAGGTCAAGTATGTCTTATTATCTAATTACAACTTTTGTTTAGTGAATTTGTAGAATATTTGTAGATACATTACCACTTTTCACATTTTCCTGACATGCAATTTTTCTAATTACAGGGAGAGGCCATAGCCTTCAATTTGAGGACGATGTTTGGTCTGAAAGTTCCAATTGTTACGATCGTCATTGGAGAAGGTGGATCAGGTGGTGCACTCGCAATTGGGTGTGCCAATAAACTACTTATGTTGGAAAATGCAGTCTTTTATGTTGCCAGGTGATTTTATAATAATAATAGAAATTGTTTCATTATTCAATACTTTCTACCTTCTTAGACGATGGATTTTTACTCTGAATTTTTTATAAGAAAAATAACTTTACCTGAATCTTTAGCATATATACAACCAAGACTCATGGATTGTATATAAGTTTTCACAATTTCAGATGATTGTTTCCTGGATCATACATTGTACACTATTAGAGCCAAGACGTTTTCAGTATTGCATTACTAGAATCGGATCTACAATGAAAGATGATTCTACTGTGTAATACATTTTATATTCATGCCATTGTTTTTTTTCGCATTTTGTGCATTATTATTATTATTATTGATTTTGAGCAGAACTTTGATAGTATCGGGGACGAAATTAGGGCAAAAAATTGGGATTTTTATTGATTTTTGTGAAACTATCAAGATACGGCCTCTAATTCGAGAGGAATGCCAACTCTCCCAATAACTAAGGTTTTTATTCTAAATATATACTAATATCTCAATATTCATCATAAGCAAACTAATAATCCATGCACTCTTATTTATTTATAACAAATTTATCCTTAACTGAAATTAAGAAAATACCCATTCCCATAGGTTTAGTTGCCATCGCCCCATGTCTTCCCTTTTGCTGCCGCCTCTTGTACATGATTATCGTATCATTACTCCCTCTGAGACACCTTGACCTCAATGTGGAAGTCTAGAAGCTGTTGCTGGATTGCTCCCAATGGCTCCCACGTCGCTTCATATTCAGGAAGGCACTTGCACTGGATTAGCACTTCTTTTGTACCTAAACTTTCTTGGCTCATTTCTTGCAACGCATATGGTTCCAAGATCACCTCCATGTCCTCAGTCAGGGTTGGTGGTAAAGACGGTGAATGTGTGTGATCCTCAATTGCCTGACGAAGATGTGAGACATGGAAGACTGGATGTATAGTAGAAGTCGATGATAACTTTAAACAATAAGCCACATGTCAAATCTTTGCATCGACCTCGTAAGGTCCAAAATATCTTGGCGCCAACTTTTCATTCCTTATGTCTGCCAATAACATCTGACGATAGGGCCGAAGCATCAGATATAGCCGGTCCCCAACTGCAAACTGCACCTCCTTCCTATGACCATCTACATGATTCTTCATGATCCGTTGTCCTCCCATCAAATGCCGCTTCAGCTCTTCCAACACCATATCCTTTTCCTCCAGTTACTGCTCGTGTGACTGTGTGGAATAATATCCATAATGTAGCAAGTGCGGGGATCTCATCCATATAAGATCTTGAAAGGAGTGGTCTAAGATGCTGTATGATATGACCAATACTCCTCCCAAGATAATTATCTCCCATATTGCTTTGGCATCTTCGATAGAAAATACCGCAGATATGTCTCTATACTTCTGTTAAACACTTTCGTCTCAACATCCGTCTGAGGGTGATATGTTATGCTTCATTTCAGGACAGTCTCATGCATTCTGAACAATTCCATCCAAAATGTCTCAAGAAGACGCGATCGTGATTAGACACGATACATTCTGGAATCTCATGCAAGCGCACGACCTCCCGTATAAAAGCAGCTAATAAAAATGACATGATTCTTTCGATCGAGGCAACCCTTCTATAAAGTCCATCATGACTTCCTCCCAGACTCGATTCGACAAGGACACTTGCTGTAGCAGTTCACTAAGTATCATAATCATATATTTGTTTCGTTGACAAACATCACAACTAGCCACCATATCTGTCACATCTTTCTTCACCCCAACCCAAAACAACTCTCTTGTCAGGTGGCGGTATGCCTTCAGGACCCCGGGATGTCCCCAAAAGCGCTCACATGGAATTCTTGTAATAACCTTGGAATTTGAGCAGATGTCCGAGTTAATACGTGCCACCCGTGATATAACACTCGTTGCCTGTCTAACGAGTAGCCTAGGTATGTCGAACACTGCAGTAGTACAACCTGAATCTTCGCTAAGTTCTTGTCTGTCTCAATTTCTCATAACAAAGGTCCCAATCAAGCATCACACGAACGGACAAATCTGCCAACAGAGAATTCTTTCCTCGTATGGAGAGAGCATCGGTCGCCTTATTTTCCAACACTGGTCTGTACTTGATCTCAAATTCATATCTCAACAACTTGAAAAGCCAATGCTGATGTTCCTCTGTTATCATACGCTACTCCAGTAAGAACTTGAGACTTCTCTGGTCTGTTTGAATAATGGCGCGTCGACCCAAAAGGTACGGCCTTTGTTTCTGCATCGTCAAGACAATCGCCATCAGCTCGCGCTTATAGATTACCTTAAGCCAAGCTCTCACCGTCAACACCTGGCTGAAATAGGTCACTGGTCGCTGGTCACGTATCAATACCACCCTTACACCATGTCCTGAAGCATTTGTCTCCATAACGAAAGGCCGACTGATATTTGGTAAATCTAACACGAGAACATTAGTCGCGACTCGCTTCAGTGACTCTAAAGCATGGATAGCCTCTTCCCTTCAATGAAAGGCCGACTGAAATTTGGTAAAGCTAATACATGAACATTGGTATGACTCGCTTTAATGACTCCAAAGCATGGATCACATCTTCCCTTCAATAATAGTTGCCCTTCAACTTTTTTTTCAGTGGTTAAGCAATCATACTGTACCTCTTGACAAACTTCATGTAATACTTTGTAAGCCTTAAAAATCCTTTTAGCTCCCTCAGTGTCATGGGGGCATGATCAATCTACATCGTTGCTATCTTGGACCTATCTGTTGCAACCCCCTTTGTCGAAACAACATGCCTGAGGTACTCCAATTGCGTCCGTGCAGATATGCATTTTTATTAACATATAACTAATGATTTTCCAGCTCTTGTAAACTATCTCCAGATGCTCCAAGTGTGTCTCAATAGTCCGGTTGTATATTAGTATATCGTTGAAGAAAAACAGTATGAACCTATGTAAATATGGCCGAAACATCTTGTTCATCATTGCCTGAAAGATAACAGGGGCATTGGTAAGGCCAAAGGACATGACGAGAAACTCGCAGTGCCCTTCATGAGTCCTAAATTTGTTTTTTGTCATGCCCTCTGTCCACATTTGAATCTAATGGTACCCTAACTTCAAGTCAATCTTCAAAAACACAGCCGCTCTACGTAACTTATCCAGTAACTCATCGATCACGTGTATGTAGAATTGGTCAAGACAATCTCCTTGTTCAAGGTCCTGTAGTCAATGCGAAATCTCCAGCTGTCATCGTTTTTCTTGTCTAACACTCTCAAGCTCGAAAATGTGCTCACATTTGGCCGAATGACTCCGGCTTGTAGCATCTCTCCTACAATCTGCTCTATCTCATCATTCTGCACCTAAGGATATCGGTATGGTCTCACATTGATGGTCGATGCTCCTCTCGGGACTATGACATGCTCGTGATCCCGCGATGGGAAAAGACCACGTGGTGTTTGGAACACTCACTCAAACCGAACCAGAAGCTGTTACACTACTAGGGAAATATCCCGATCCTCCTCAATGACCTCCCCTGCTAAGCCCTATAGCTCCACCAGAAAACCGTCACTCTTTGTCTGTAATGTCTTCACCACGGTTTTCAAGGAAACCAAGGTTTGACATAGGCTCGGATCCCCCTGAAGTACCACCGATCGGTCCCTTACTTGGAATTTCATGCGTAACAGTTTCTAATTGACCTTCTGATACGATCCGCTAGGGGTTTGATGGTAAAAGAGGGATTATTATTGCTAAACTTAGATATGAAATTATAAAGTGGCTACTACAATTCAACTACTCGCTAATTAACGACCACGAATAGATTGAACAACTAGCTAGGGATTAACCTAAGGGAAATAAGGAAATTCCTAATACAATTTATCTAGGAACTAAAGAAATAAGCTAGAGGAAATACTCAACAAATCTCGCATACCCCATTAGGGCCGGCTCTAGCCATTTAAATATAAAAGTTACATTATTTGTTAATTTACGAAAATACCACTGGCCTCCAAAAGTATCAGCTGCATCACTACTCCGCCCATGAAAACCCACTTTGTCCTTAAGGTGGTGCGTGAAGTGTGTGGTCGGTTATTCCACGTGCAGGTCGGGTCGGGTCGGGTCGGGTCATGTTTGACCCGACCCGAATAAGGGTAAACCCGAACCCGACACGAATTAAATTCGGGTCAGGGTTCGGATACCCGTATCCGACCCGGCCGTAACCCGGGTGACCCGTACCCGACCCGATTTATCTTACGGGTCGGGTTCGGGTCGGGTTTGGTGTGAAAGATTGATTATTTTGCAAAAAAGGTCAGGTTCGGGTCGGGTTAGGGATGAAAAGAGTGAAATACGGGTCGAATTCGGGTCAACCGGGTCGAGGTGTCAAACCCGTACCCGACCCGGATTTTTATCCGGGTCGGACGGGTTGACCCGAATTCGACCCGACTCGGATTGGCCCCTACCCATACCCGACCCAAGAGGCCGGGGTCGGGTCGGGTCGGGTCGGTTTGGGTCTATTTTGCCACCCCTACGTGCAGGTGCTCCTGATCATCGTCCTCACCGGCTTCCAACATTACCACTCTTCCACCCTCTTCATCGTCATTCACTATCAGGATTTGAAGAGTACGGTCTCCGCACCTGTGCCATGTAGTAAACTTCTCATCGCATTTGAAACACAGGTCCTTGGTCCACTTGTCACGAATCTCTGCCTGTCATTCTCCGTGTATGTCCTCCAGGTCGTGGTTCCACACACTTCCTTGCTAGCCGCTGCCCCGTCTGTGGATGTTGCCCCCTGTGGCCGCCTTCTGTCCCTTTCCAGGGTCCGGCCCTCAGAAAGGAGAGCATCCTCATGACCCGCGGGCCCTCCTCTTCGTATGCTGATGGTCCTCCACCATCCTCGCTGCAGTCATCATCTCTCGCAGGTCACCAGGCTTCAGCTGTCTCAGTCCCGATCTACCCTTCATAAAACACCCTTTCAGAGACTCTCGATACTCCACTAACTCTACTGCAGAGCGTCTCGAACTTCTTAATATAGTCCCTGACACTCCCCTCTTGCTTCAATGCATACAGACGCTCATAAGCTCCCCCAGCCCGTACTTCTCCAAAGCGCTCTAACAGAAGGGTGAGAACTCCTCCTAGGTACGAAAGATATTCCCCAACACTAAGTGAAAATATCAATGTATTGATTAGCTAGTCTCCACCTTAATATCCTGTTTGTGGCTCATGCCAAAGTTCTGTATTCGGGTTTATGATCCAATAAAACACCAAGGCTTGTCCTTCCAACTGGTCAGTGGATTTCTTTTTTGTTGAACCCCAATGTTTGAAGAAGACATGACATGGCTTAGGAAACTGAGAATGTAGCGGATTAATGTGAAAAAAGGGGAAGACAATGATGATTGAATACGAGTATAGAAAACTAGGATCCACCTTATGAAAGGAACAGGAGGTTAGTCCAAACCCAATCATCAAAGTATCAAAGCAAGAGAAAACATTTAAAACCCCAGTAGAAGGAAAGGAAAGAAAGAGAAAACGTTTGAAGGATGTTAGGCCAAAATTCATCATCAAAGTATCAAAGAAAGAGACAACGTTTGAAAACCCTAGATGATCCAGAATTAAGAGTCATTTTCCACACTCTGTAAATTTGAGATGAAGATCTTTCTTCAAAATGGTGTGCAGCATGGTTGGCAATAAAAGATGTTAACTGTTAATTGTTGTGAGCTTCCTTTGCTCTTGCTTATATATTAATTGTTGTATACTTCTAAAAGTTACACAACCGTTCTCCAATTCATAGAGTCAAACTTGATGAGGCTATGTGGATCTTTTTGACTTCTCACAAGCATCCCCTTTTTTCAAGATTTATTCTACAATTACTCTTTTCTTCTCTGTGGATAGTTTGGAATTCAGTTTCCATACAACAGTCTGTCATTTTTATTGTGTCAATTTGGCTTGAATTCTTTGTTATACCAGCCACATCTCCAACTTGTTCCATAATGGATTTTTGTTTTGCAATTTGTGTGAACAGCCCAGAAGCATGTGCTGCAATATTGTGGAAAACTGCAAAAGCTTCTCCAAAGGTAACCATTGATATGCGGTTCTGTTTTGAGCTACCCTTAATATATAGAACAATATCTGCGGTCCTTATAATTTAAGACCTGCAGGCAGCGGAGAAGTTGAAGATAACTGCTACAGAGTTATGCAAGTTGAAAATTGCAGACGGTGTCATTCCTGTAATATTTCTCTACCATCTATTTTTCTGTTGGTTTGAATGCTAGCCTCACATGTGATCTCAATGCATGTTTTGAGTTGTTCTTGAAGATACAGAACCAATCTAAAATTAAACAAGAACAAGCCATGTAAAACAAGCTACTGTGAGCTGTCCAAATGCATTGCCTTATTTCCGTACTCCTGCGGCTGTGGACATTAGTTTGGTTGTTGCTTACACCTGCTTTCCGTGATGCTGAATAGCAGTGTGAAAGCAGGCAATAGAAATTACAAGTTTGCGTGTCTTTTAAATAGAAAGATTCACTGGTGTAGAGTTATATGATGCAAGGAATGGCCATCATGATGTATATTTTGACCACCTTTTGTTGGTGAAGGGCGAGTTTTCTGCCAATTTAATTGCTGTTCTGCAGAAAATAATCACCAATTTGCAGGCTTGGGCTTGATTAGAAACCAGAATTATGATTTTGATTAGAGAGCTATAATCTACTAAAAAGAATTGCACTAGTCATAACTTTTTGTCTGGTTCAGGTCCCAGACTCCAGGTAGTGCTAAAAAGACTTTTTAAATCTTTATTTTTTAAGTTAAAGATGTCTGGATTGTCTGGTTTTCAGCTTGAAATAGTTCTGTAACTATATAAATAACAGTTTTCCCCCCTTTCTGACAGGAACCTCTGGGTGGTGCACATGCAGATTCGTCTTGGACATCACAACAGATCAAACTTGCAGTGGTTGAAGCAATGAACGTACGGATCAGCTGCATTAATGCATGCATACAAGACAACGATTATTTCTCAATTTTAAGGTATTCCTTGTGCTTGTGCAGGAGCTCGTGGAGATGGACACGGAAGAGCTATTGCACCACCGGGCACTCAAATTCCGCAATCTTGGAGGGTTCATTGAAGGACAACCTATAGAGCCGGTAAAGAAAGTAAATATGAAGAAGAGAGATGAACCAACCATTGATCTGGAAAAGCTTGCAGCAATATCAACTCTTGATTTGGAAGAAGAGGTTGAGAAGCTGAAGGAGCAGATACAGAAATCCAAAGGAAAATCTTCCTCTGAGCCTGTAGCTGTTAGCGTGCGGGAATTGGTTGCAAAACTGAAGGAAGAGGTTGATCAGGAGCTCACTGATGCTGCTGAATTCATGGGATTAACGGATAAGCTCGATATGCTTAGGAATGAGATAACGAAAGGACGGAGTTCTGCCGAACAACCCATGGATCCGAGTTTGAAGGACAAGATTGAGGAACTGAAGCAGGAGTTTCAGCAGGGTCTAGAAAATTATCCCAATTCAGGAAGCTTAAATCAGAAGATTAACATGCTACATGAATTATCCAAAGCCCAGAAAATAGCGCCCTTGAAGCAGGAAATCAACGAGGGATTGAAAGAGGTCATGAATCGCCCTGATTTGAAAATGAAGGTAGAGATGGTGAAGGAAGAACTCTCAAAAGCCGGCGTTTCGAAGACTTCTGATCTGGATGATAGCTTGAAGGATAAAATTCTGATGGTGAAGAAGGAGATTGCTTCTGAATTGACCAAGACACTGAAGTCCAAGAATTTGGACGTGGAACCTGTGGCCTCAACACCAATGTATGCAGAGTTAAAAGAAAGAGCTGACGAACTTAATGTGGCGGTTAAAGAAAGGATACGAGAGGCTATAAATTCAGGTGGTCTGCAGAGCCAAATAGAGGCACTGAAATTGGAGGTAGAGAAAGCAGGAAAAACGCCTGACCCTGAAACAAAGAGTAGGATTTTGGAAATGAAGGAGCAGATTAAGAGTAGTCTTGCAAAAGCGGTGGATTCGCCAAATTTGAAAGAGAAGTATGAGACATTGAAACAGGAGTTTACAAGGGTCTATTCAGAGAATGCACCCGAAGAGCGCTACTCAGGACAGAACGGAGGTTTAAATCATGGTGCCCATACAGACAGCGAATCTGAAGTCAGCAGTACAAATGTGTGAAATCAACGTGGGCTCAAAAAAGCAGCCATAGCTAAGCGTGAGTTACAAATTCTTGTGTGTAACCCATACTAATTTCTAGATTACTTTCTGCAAGCAATTGCCCCCTTTTTATTCATGTTTCCTTGAATTTCTATTGTTATCAAAGATTTGAACAATTCCCTGTATAATTGCACAACAGAGTTCTTGCCAAACAAGCACACTTGTCGTCAATAACCTTTGTTGCATTATTAGGGTTTTATATGTCTGTTTCGTTTTCGAGTGAAGGGAATTGTTTTTTTGTTGTTGCCTACATAATAACCCCTATTATTTGCATTACAGGTGGAGTATCGTTCGATGTAAAAGACATAACCATGGCGTAAACTGGAAATGGCATACTCCAATTCTTCCAGATTACAGCTTGATTTGTTGTTGTGGAATACCCAAAAAGCCTCGAACCACAGGGACATTAGTGCAGTCTCCTCTAAAGTTTTCAGTTTTCCTTAGTCTACTTCCAATTTCAGCAGCCGAGGTTAATACTTGTAAGTAGATCTGTATGCTATTGATAAAAGATTGTGTTTGGATTTTGAGTTTTTGCTGAAAATATCAGCTGTCCACACAATAAGGGTTCATTCTTATGATTTTTCACATATAAGCCTTTTGTCGATGTTATGCGCTGGAAATGGCGCATGAGATTAATGGGGATCATGTGATATATGATATATTTTTCTGTAAGATGAAGCAGACACATTCTTCCCTCGTCACCTAATGTATCGCATGGGGTGTATTTTTTATCCTCCATGTCATTTGTGATAGAGTATACGTTGTGTCATCATATTGGAGAGATTTCACGGGTATTCTCTGTAGCTTGTGATGGAAAAATTATTAGATATGGTAGGAAAATAGAGACACAGCTATGGCGATTATTGCTTGGACCATTTGTTGGATGTTGCTTGAAGATTTTAAGGCAACGAGATCCATGTAGGTATTTTTGATGAGCTTAATGGCTCTGTTTTTGTTTTTTGCTTATAACTTTTTTTAAATTTTATTTACAGTAGGTGTTGCTTCTGAGAATTTCCACTGCCTGCTCCAGTCCTTTTGCCACATTGTAATTTATAGTCGTTTTGATGTATTGAGGCGCATGGGGACATAATTTTTTTAAAAATATTCAAATTGCAGCTTAGATTCCTTTCCTTGAATTTATCCCGCACAGGTGTGTTTTATTTTAAATTTGTTTAACTTTAGGGTTATTTATTACCGGCACCTTATGGTTTTGCCGTATTTAGCAACATTTCCTGATGTATTCAATATTAGGGAGACTCCCCTGATGTATCCAATTTGGACTCCCCCGCCCCCTGTTTGGAGGGGGCGTGGGAGTCCAAATTGGATACATATGGGAATGACAATATTGTGGGGCGGGGCGGGTATTTAACTACCCAAGCTTGCACCGACCCATCTACAGGCCGGGGCGGGGTGGGTCGCAGGCCGGGCCGGGGCGGGGCGGGTCGCGGGCTGGGGCTGAACGGGTTCTTTCTTACCAAAATCGGGTCGGGCCGGTCGGGTCAAGTTATTAATGACATCCATATGAATCCCAAATAAAAATTTTATTTTGTGAATTGGGAGAATTTTGATTTATTTGGTAATTTGGAATTGGGAATTGACCCAATTAGGAGAACCGCTGAATAGAGTATGAGTTATGAGTTATTCGCTGAGTGCATGGTCCGCATCAAAATAGTAAACCTATATAGTTTATCGGGGCGGGTCGGGGCGGGCCGGGGCGCATATAAAGCCCGAGCTTGCCCCGACCTGCGGGCCGGGTCGGGCCGGGTCAAAACCGGGTCGGGCCAGGTCGGGCCGGGCGGGTCAGGCCATTATTGCCATCCCTAGATACATCAGTGGGGTCTCTCTAAATTTTAGGAATGACAATATTGCCGGGCGGGGCGGGTATTTAACTACCCAAGCTTGCCCCGTCCCATCTACGGGCCGGGGCAGGGCGGGTCTCGGGCCGGGGCGGGGCGGGTAACTTCTTACCAAAACCGGAGTCGGGCCGGTCGGATCAGGTCATTACTACCATCTCTATGAATCCAAAACAAAATTTTTATTTCAAAATTGGGAGAATTGTGATATGTTTGGTGATTTGGAATTGGGAATTGGCTCAATTGGGAGAACAATGTAACAGAGTATGAGTTATGGGTTATGGACTAGTAGCATGGTTCGCATCAAAATAGTAATGTTTTTTTATAATGTGTATAGTTTACCGGGGCGGGCCGGGGCGGGGCGGGCCGCATACGAAGCCCAAGCTTGCACCGACCCGTCTGCGGGCCGGGGCGGGACGGGTCAAAACTGGGTCGGGCCGGGTCGGGCCATTACTGCCATTGCTACTAAATTTGAATACATCAGGGGGGTGTTGCTAAATATGGCGAAACCATAGGGTGCCGGTACTAAATAACCCTTAATTTTATCCTTTTAAAAAGTCGCGCATGCTTAAACACGCTAGAGAAAATTTGAATACATCAGTGGGGTGTTGCTAAATATGGCGAAACCATAGGGTGCCGGTACTAAATAACCTTTAATTTTATCCTTTTAAAAAGTCGCGCTTGCTTAAACACGCGAGAGAGAGGGAGGGAGAGAGAGGGAGAGAGAGAGAGAGAGAGCATCTGTGTCCGTATCCTCAAAACCGAATTAATTTTTAATTTTGTCTGTAATGAACTGTGGTATTATGGTAATTTTTTAAGAAAAAACGTAAATTTAGATTTATTTAATGAAACATGTCTCATTCATATTTATTTACCCAAACATGTTTTTGTTTGTGACACTGCAACCAATTTGACCTTATGAAACTTTCACAACCAAGCATGTTTTATAAATAAACTAGAAATAACCCGCGTACATAGTGCATGTTCACGTAAGAAAAAAACACATATAGTGCACAGTCACGTAAGAATAAAACACATACACATAGGATATGGCGCACGCACACAAACGACAAAAGAACGAGAAGAGTAGGTGTGTGCATGGGTATCGTCGGAAGGAGGCAGGATCTGCACGCAGCCAAAAAAGAGAGAAGTGTGTGTGGTATCATCGGGGGTAAAATGTGTTGAATTGCAAAAAAAACTTTTGGGGGGTTTCAAAGTACATAAATCACAACCCAAACCACATGGGGATAAAAGACAGAAAAGCAGGTGTTAAATTGCAAAAAACGCAGGGGCCAAAGGGGAAAAAGACCGATGACACACCCGTAAATATGCTGAAATGAGAGGGGCATTTGGCTTTTATGAAAAGAAAGGCAAGCTTGCAATTAAAGGGAAGGAGTGGAGCCATTGTTTGAGTTCTCCACCACCTCACCCCAAACCCAATCCCCACCCTTCAACAAGTGGGGTCCACCTTGCACATGTGGCACAACCAAGACCAATCCTCTGTCATAGAGGGACAAAGATTAGGTCCACATCTTGTCCTAGTAGGACATAACTACAGGGAACTCCTCCTTTATGTTATATAGACTAGAAATAACACAAGTACATAATGCACAGCGACAAAAAAAACTTCACAAACAGGATGTTGTGCACGCGCGCAACCAAAAAAGAGTGAGAACTGTGGGTGTATGTTGGTATTGTCGCGGCTAAAATGGGATAAAGATGGGGTTTGGTGTGTTGTTTGAAATTGTAGTTTTTTTATTTGGGGGTTGAGATTTTGGGTTACTTTTTGGGTAGAAATTCGGTTTGTGGGGTGAGGTGGTTCTCATATGGCATCCCATGTGGCGATGTGACATTGCCACATGGGACAAAGGTGACACGTGGGACAACCTTATCAATTGTATGATAGACTAGTCATAACATGTGCCTGCGGGCATAGTTCCTTTAAGATTTTCCCTGCGAAAATTTTGTCCCCCAAAAAATTATTACACAAATAGATTAGCGTAAAAATATTTAGCGGCATGGGCGCCTTTGGCGTGGGTGCCTTCGACACAGAACAACAAATTCGGTGTGTAACAACAAATTAGCGTAGAATAACAAATTCGGCGCGGACGCTTTTGGCACAGAACAACAAATTAGCGTAAAAGTGGGCGACTTCGGCACGGAAAATTATTCTCATCTTGTTGCCACATGCGTCGAAGAGACGGTAGGCCCCGCATAGAGGGAGAGCTCATTATCTGCATATCATTTGATCTGCAGCATTAAGTGCACGTTAAAGTTTTTTTCCTCCAAATGCATTAATTGCGCGCACTCTGCTATTCCACAGAAACTTTCATTCCCCAAAAAGTTTCATTTCCCCAGAAACTTTTATTTACCTAGAAATGTTTTTCCCTCCAAAACTTTTCACAAAATCTCATCTTAACCATTTATTCCTCAAGATTAAATCCAAGCTGTCTTTCTATCAACCTGTTTGTCCTAGTCAGCCATAGGATTCAAAAATAGTTGCCAAATGTAATATAGACTAGTCATAACTTGTGCCCGTGGGCATGGTTCATTTAAGATTTTTTACCGCGGAATCTTTGTTCGCCAAAAAATTATTTCCACAACCAAAATTGCACGGAACAACAAATTAGAGTAAAAATATTTAGCGGCATGTGCGTCTTCGGAGCGGAACAACAAAATTTGCGCGGACCCCTTCAGCGCGGAAAAACAATTTCGGCGCATAAAAAAATTTAGCGGGGCGCCTTCGGCGCGGGCGAAAAATTGCACGGAATAACAAATTAGAGTAAAAATATTTAACGGCATGGGCGTCTTCGGTGTGGAACAACAAAATTGGCGCGGGCCCCTTTAGCACAGAAAAACAAACTCTGCGCATAAAAAAATTTAGCGGGGCGCCTTCGGCGCGGGAAATTATTCTCATCTTGTTGCCACATGCGTCGAAGAAACGGTGGGTCCCGCGTTGAGGGAGAGATCATTCGATTTGCGGCATTATTCAATCGGCAGTATTAAGTGAAAGGTAAAGTTTTTTTTCTCAAATGCATTAATTGCGTACACTCTGCTATTCACCAGAAACTTTCATTCCCTAAAAAGTTTCATTTCCCCAGAAACTTTCATTTCCCTAGAAATGTTTTTCCCTCCAATATTTTCCACAAAATTTCATCTCAAACATTCATTCCTCAAGATTAAATGCAAGCCGTCTTTTTATCAACCTGTTTGTCCTAGTCAGCCCTAGAATTCAAAAACAGTTGTCAAATGCAATACAGTTAGTATTAATCACGTTTTAATACATTTTAAAAAAGCAATTGCTTAGATAGCATTATACTCTATCTTTTGCTTGGGAGACGTAGGATCGAGACACGATAACACATTCATGGTGCTTCCCAAATAAAAAATTTAAATAAAAAGATATATGTTGTGAGTTGAGGGAGGCATTTGGCCTCCCCTCTCAACATCTCACCATAACTCCCCACTAACTTAGTGGGGAGTCCCTTGGACTCCTATTCTCTAATTGAATATATAGAGAGCCATGGCTTATGCCATGGTTACTCCTAATTTCAGAGATTAATTTACACTTCTTCCAATCTCTCTCAACACGTTATTAGCATGATTACGATCTAGAAATTTTTTAAGCCATAAAAATTTCATTTTCCCCACATAATTTCCCTCTTGCGAAGGAATCTTATTTGCTGCGGTAAAGTTGCGACGACGATCGACTGATTACTTGCAAGGCGTTGCGGGAGCGGGGATATTATTTTTCTATCTACGGATTCAATTGGTTCTTCCCTAGATCATTAATCTAGAGGTATATTCCTTGGCTCGCAGATATGGATTATGTTAAATATTATCCATTTTTTATAAATAGCTAGGACATACACCTCGTTTATTGAGATGAGAAACAAGCTTAAGCAAACAAAATATGAACCTTTGTCTGCACTAAAACCCCCACATTTTTTGGGATGCGTTGGTTTGAAGCATCTATCTGCTTCTGTTAAAAGATCTGGTGGTAAGCTTGCTTTAATGAAAAGCACCCTTGTTGTATCCCTATTTCCAATATGTCAGTAGCCCGTGTTCGTTCTTATAAGAGCAATTTGTTCATAAGATTTCGGAGGTAAGCTAAATTCATTCGCCTTTTCACTAAATTCCGTTGCCATTCTGTTAAATTTTTTCACTAAATTCCGTTGCCATTCTGTTAAATTTCCTGGTCTATCTTTGCATAATATCAATTTGATGAAACTACTATCAATTTGATGAAACTACAAGATTGAAACAAAAGGATAAAACAATAAACTTGGTGAATAATTTTTCCACTACTCAAAAGAATAAAACAATAAGCTTAGGGACATGGAATCACAAGTCAGTCTAACATCAAGATGATAATGAATTATATTGCCCATCAAAACTTAAACCTGCAAACGAGACAGATCAACCCAAATTTTTTTTATATAAAACTAGAAAAAGTCGGTATTAAAATAGCCAAACTTGCGTTTTTTTGTCAACACCAAACTCTTAACCATATACTTCTTGACGAGAAAATTTTCATTGAAGTGAATCAGCATGTAGTAATCCTGCATCCATCAGTAACTTAACATAGTTTGCCATCATTTTGGAAACAGTAAAACCCATGAAGTTCTCTGATTTGATGAAATTAAAATTTTAAGATGTGGATGCTATATTGATTAATTTCCTATACGCTTATGAAGTCTTTTTGACTCCCCTTGCGGCTGTTTTTCATTTTTAAACTCTAATTAGGGTTAGGGGAGAAGAGGCATGTGCCTCACCCAATTGGGCCAGAAGCCCAGTAAATCCAATTGCGAGTTTATTTTGTCAATTAAAATTTTGCCAACCGGTCGGAAACCCAAGTATCAATGATATTTTAATTTGACTAATTCGGTCTGAAGCCAAGTTAATTCAATTGCAATACTTTATTTGTTAGTTTTTGGCAAATGGGCATGCAGCCCAAATAATAATAATATATTAAAATGATTAATATTTATGGGCCTGCAGCCCCATCCAAAATATTAATTCTTTGTTATGAGCCTGTCGCGTCATATTGCTAAAATTATAACACTCTTGCATTATTATTAATTTATGGAATATTAGGATTTTTTCAAAATATAATTATCTTAAGGATCCTGCGACCGCTCTGCCGTTAGTTAACTAACCTAACGGTGTATGACGTCTCCCCGTGGTCCGAGAGATTATTATATTTTCTAGCCTATTTTTCCATTTAATATATGCCTGTGTTATATACATGCGTGGTTGTTTCTTTTGTGCCTGTGGCATTTATAAACTGCGTGGATGTTTATATAAGCTAAAATGTGATTTTTGGGATCGGCCAATTTGATACCCTTTATATTCCTTGCAATTTTTTTTGAGAGAATTTGTAAGTGAGGATTATATGTATTTATGCCAAAGACCGATGTACCGATAAATGAAGACGAAGGCCAAAATTGGAAAATATAGGGACCCATTCTGGGTTTCCAAATTGTATTTTTCTTTTGTTTATGGACTGTATATTCGGACTTTGGACTTTGTATTTCTTTGGGTATCTGGCCGATCCCCACATTTTACTTATTTTATTTTTAATGTGTGAATTTCAATTTTAATTAATTCATGCTTATTTTAAATTGCGTAGATAAATGGCAAAATTAGCAAGCGTCGATTTCGAGGTCCTCGATTCTGCAGGAAAAAATTACCTGAGTTGGCGAGTGGACCCGAAGTTCCACTTGCGTTCGATGGCTCTCCTTGGCTCCATTTTGGCTCCTCCTTCGGCCCCAGCAGCGACCGATGCTTCTACTACATCTAGCAGTAGCACTCCTACCACTGTCTCCGACGTGGATAAGGCGAAAGCCATAGTCTACATTAGGAAACATATAGATCGGACCTTAAAGGCCGAATACCTAACGGTAGAGGACCCAATGGAGCTGTGGACAGCACTGGAGGCACGGTATACACATCAAATTGATGTAATATTACCGCATGCCAGTTATGAGTGGGAAAACATCAGACTTCAGGACTATAAGTCCGTCGCTGAGTATAATTCTGCACTTCATAATATCACCTCACGCCTGAAGTTGTGCGGTGAAGAAGTGACAGAACAACGCATGTTGGAAAAGACATTTACCTCGTTTCACGAGAAAGATGCAATCCTCATGTAGCAGTATCGTGAAAGCAACTTCACGAAATTCTCTGATCTGATCTCATGCCTACTTAGGGCAGAGCAGAATCGAGATTTACTGCTAGCCACTCATAATTTACGTCCAGCTGGCACTACACCTATCCTGAAGCCCACCACGTTTCTCCCCAGAAGTGGAAAAACAAGAAGAAGGCTAATAATAATAAAGGAAAAGCTGTGATGAAGAATGGACGAGGAGCAGCACCCCCGTCCAACAACAACAATACAGGAAAGAGTAACTTCATATGGAAGCAAAAGAACACTGACCAAGTGTCACTTCCTAAGAAGAACTGGGAGGATAAATGCCATAGATGCGGCATGACTGGCCATTGGTCCAGAATCTGCCGCACTCATCGCCACCTCCAGGAACTATATCAGGCAAGCCAGAAGTCTCTGCCTGAAACAAACTTGGCGGCTGTTCAGCCACCAATGATGTTTACTGCAAAAGACTTCGAGATTGACGATCTGCTCGATTAAGTTTCATCTTTTATCTATGCATTTAAAGTTCAATGTTGCTTCATCTTTAATTTGCTTAAGTACGAACTTTTATTTTGAATGTCTTTTTCATTGACTTAAATAAAATTTCGTTTTACTTACAGATGAAGTATGGAATATTATGGACAGTGCCTCGTTGCACTGGTGTAGCATTGATATTGCTCCCACATACAACGAGACTATAAGATGCAAATTCTTCTCTTAAACATATAGGAAATCTCCAATTTTCAAGGATATTTCTTTTAAATAAAATAACTTGAAAATTGTGGATAATTTATATTGAATATCAATATGTAACTCGTCAAGAGAATGGCCAGAAGACCATCTACTTACGATTTCATTAGACCCAAGTCGGGCCCCTATAATTACAGATATTCATCCTATAGAAAGCCAACTCGACTGAGCACCATAAGTGCCTTTCTTTGCCATAGTTTTTAACTCTGGCAAAATGGACTTGGTCATCCTGGATCAGCGATGATGGACACATCATCAAATGAATCCATTGGAGAACCTGAAGATTCTTCAAAAGATTGATTTTCCTTGTCCCCCTTTGTCATAAGGGAAAACTAATAGAGAGACATTCCCTCCTGAAAGTGGGTTTAGAGTCTCTTGGCTTCTTTGAGAGAATACATGGTGACCTTTTGCGGGCCTATTCACCCCGCAAATGGCCCATTTTCTGTACTTCATTACTGTACTGATATATGCATCCACTAGATGGTCTTATGTGTGCCTTTATATTCACTCGCAACCTAGCTTTCTCAAAAGCTTATATTGTGGGTGAATTTACTACACATATCATTCAAGACATCTGTCAAGCAACTGGCATTAAAATTGAACATCCTGCAGCATGTTCAAACTCATAACGGGTTAGCAGAGTCTCTGGTAAAGAGACTCCAATGGATTTCATGTCCATTGTAAAATCGCAGTTGCCTGTTGATGTTTTGGGACCATCGCACTGCATTCCGCATCGCTTATCACGATACGTCCTGCTTGTTGCCATATCTTATTGCTGATGCTGCTTGCTTATGGTTTACCACCAAGTCTTGATAAATGTGAATTTGATGAGCAAAATCTAATTGAAAAATGCACGCAGTCTAAAGAAGTCTGAAGCTTCTGAGACCATATCATGGGACACAAAAGTCCTCATGTAACGACCCGATTCCCGGGCCCGTTACTTTTTGGTATTTGCGCAGGTCCTGCAGTTAACCAGTGAAAACAAAATAGCCACGATGCAGAGATGTACAAAAATACCCAAATAGTGTCCAATTATTACATCCATATTGTACAAAAATGGTCCAACAATCGTACATGAAGGAAAGTAAATACAACTGAAAATAACTCTGAAAGCTGCGGTCTCATGGTCAAATTCTGACGCTATTAACTCTAGAGCATCTGCCTCCATATGTACGTCGGCTGCGGTGCCACAGAGATGAAACCGTAGGTAAGTCACAACAATTCTAGCAATAGAAACAAAGTAGTGCAAAAGTATGGAACAGATTATAGTAAACAAAAGATGGTCAGATAGGTACAAAAGTAAAGTATGAGCCGACAGGTAAGAGTGAATACTGGTAACTATTCAGAAGTGATGCATAAAGTAAAGATGACTGTACAAGTGCAAAAGTAACGACTGTGGCGTGGCATGGGTAGAAACGATATTTTGACCAATAGGATGGCAATAGTAAGACAACCATGTTAACAATGTTTTGACCAATCGGTAATGAGATGACAATAGGTAGATGTAGTAATACTTAAGTAAGGATGAGCGTCGCTTGACAATCTAATAGTGTAGGATGGCCTAATAATAAGAAGTCTAACTTAACCTCCAAATCAGCCAGTCAGTCAGGGCTTGAAGGCACAGGTCACTTCAAAGACCGCAGAAACAAGTCCCTTGGTTGACCAACCCCCTTCCCATTCCTTTCTAGACATTGATTCAGTCGTAATTCAAGACCGCTCATTATTAAACCGTTCTATCACGTTCGAGTAGTCTCGAATTAGTCTGTAGAATAGTAGTAGTAGTGACTGAAGCAATGGTATCAATCAATTATCAATTAGTGCAATATCAATCAAACTAGTGCATCAGTCTTAAATGCCGCAAGGGCCCAATAGTGTGCTCCGTAAATGTGCTCCGTAAATGCCCGAAGGCCCAATAGTGTGTTCCGACTATACAAACAACCATGAGTACAATACAGCAATCAAACTAGTGCATCAGCCTTGGCTCGAGTGTACGATATGCAACCAGAAGTGCACCCATCCCACGGAGCAACTCGTGGAATATCTACCTACCATTCCTGCAGGGTGATGGTGCAGCTTAACTAATAAGGGTGGACCCGGTCACTCCCGCACACTTCGTAGGTCAAGACTACCCCGTATCCCGTGTATTATCATAGTCCAATGTTCATATCAGTGTTTGTATCAATATGGCCTCATGGGCCCTGTATCAATCAGCTAGTGCTACAGTCTTAGCTCGAGTGTACGATATGCAACCAGAAGTGCACCCATCCCACGGAGCAACTCGTGGAATATCTACCTACCATCCCCTCCAGGGTGATGGTACATCATAACTAATAAGGGTGGACCCAGTCACTCCCGCACACTTCGTAGCTCAAGACTACCCCATAACCCATGTTGTATCACATTTCACATTTATATCAGTATCCGTGTCCGTATCCATATCCGTATCCGTATGGCCTCATAGGCCCATCATTTCGTACATCCAACAATGTGTACAACAATACATCCATCAATGATTACATCAATTACATTTATATAGTAGTTACTTGCTGAAAAGTCAAGGCAGAAGCCTCAACAGAGAATATCAGTCCTGAGCAATGCTTTGAAGTCCAACAACTATGATATCAAATTTCATAGAAGTTTACTATCTCAATTTAGTCCGAGCAATGATTTGAAGTCCAACAACTATGATATCAAAGTGTACTATCTCAATTTAGTCCGAGCAATGATTTGAAGTCCAACAACTATGATATCAAAGTGTACTATCTCAATTTAGTCCTTTGGTCACTCCACTATTGATAGTTCGCTAGTTAATTAGGTCTCTGGTCATTGGTTCAAGTCAATAGCTGTTCTGAGACTAGATGACATGTCCTAAGTTCATACGAGTACACTATCCAGATTTCCAAAGTTAGAATTAGAGTGACTTACCCTGTTTGGGATCGTCGTGGTAAGACGAGGTTGGAGCTAGAGTTTCTAAGGAAGCTGGTGCATGAAGATTGGTACCTGCAAACACCAAAAAAAATATTAGTTACGGGTTACCCTATTTTCTACCTATTTAATCTTATCGTTTCGATTTTTTATAATCGATTGAAACGTCGTCAAAAAGTGTTCTAAATTTTTATATAGCCTAGATATAAGGAAAATAATTTTACTGTAAGAGGAAATATTTTTCGGACGCTTATAGTAATTTTTATAATTTTTAAAAGCTCAAAATAGATTTAAAACTAATTTTTAATTAAGTACGTAATTATTCAATAAATTATTCTGGATGCAATCTGCATCAGAAAGTCGCAAATAAGCTGTCAAAATGATCCTCTCGAAGAGTACTTTAACATATATTTTTATCATATATTTGTTTACGTGAAAATAGCAAGTTACTTTTGAATGAAAATAACCTATTTAACTTTTAGGCTTAAAAATTAATTCTGGAAAATCTAATCGTCCGATTGAGACGAAACTAGTGCCATTGGGTCCAGAATGTCATTTCTGATTTTCTAGAGGTGGTCTCGTAATATTCCGATGCATATATAATTATTTACCAATTATTTACTATTAAACCAAAATTATCTAATTAATAAAATACTTAAATACGAAAATAGTTACTAATACGTATTTAATACGGATCATTATTACTCACTTTCCCCCTCTTTCGTTTTACGCTGCATGGGGGCTTGGGCGGCGCCGTGTGCTCGGACGGCGGCGGAGCGGTCCTCGCGGCGGCAGCGGGCTGAGTCGATGGCGGGGCAACGTCGAGGTACGACGGCGGGTTCAGCGTGCGGCTTCGTCGTGAGCGGGCTGGGGAGCAGCTGCTCCGGTGGCAGCAAAGGCGGAGGGCGGCGTTCGGTGCTGCTGCTGCGACGTGCTCTCGGAGGAGCGGGAGGCGACGGTGTCGGGCCTGCAGACGGCGGGGGCAGGGAGCGAGGACAGTGAGCGGGCGGCTTTGTCGAAGGCGGAGAGCTCGTCGCAGAGCGTGGCGGAGGAGACGACGGGAGCTCGGGGTCGTTCGGGGGTTCTTCGCCGGAGGTGGAGCGTGGTTTCGGGGTCGCCGTGGGTTGCTGTCGGAGAGCGGGGGTTCATCGGGGCACGGCGAGCGTGGGGGTGTAGCGCTGTAGGCGGAGCTCCGGGCGGCGAAGTTGCGGGCGTCAGTGGACGTTTGATCGGAGAAGAAGAAGGCGGGGGCTTCGGTGGGAGGCTGTGCGGACGCTGTTGTGAGGCTGAGCGGCGGGGAGCTCTCCGGTGAAGTCGTGGCGGTGTGGCGAACGAACGGGGCACCGTTCGTCGGGGGTCGGAGGCGGGTCTCGTGGGTCCCTCGTCGGAGAAGGGGAAGCGTGGGTCGAAGGTCGGGGGTGAGCTGTGTGTGAGCCTCGGGGTGAGAGTGAGAAGAGAGAGAGAGAGATCGTGAGTAAATGTGGGTTTCGGGGAGAGAGAAGTGAGCCTGTGAGTGAGGGTTACGGGGGAGAAGAAAGATTAGAGGGGTTTAAATAGGTAATTTAGAATTAACACATTAAATACTTAGTCAATAAAAATTAAATAGGTTAGGTGTATTAAATGAAAAATTTAGACTAAGTGGATGCATGCACCACGTTTAAACGTGGGGGGTGGTTACGGGTAGGTTAGGTAGGGATTAAAGTTAATTAAAATAGTTAATATGGTAATTAGTAATTAAGTAAAAAGGTTTAAACCTGATTAGTAGATAAAGTCAAAAATACAAAATTACGATTTTGCCCCTACCAATAAACGTGTCTGAAAAATTACGAAAACATACACACGGGTTCGTATCGTCGCGAGGATCGCGAATACGAGATTCGTTTCAGGGTTTGAGCTACGGAAATACTAGTTTTAGGCCAAAACGTTTAGAAAGCGGGTCTGCGGGTTCTCTATTGGTTTGACTTCAGAAAATTACGAAATTAATGTGGGAAGCTCTAAATGATCATTGAATGTTACTGTAAAAGTTTGAAATCGTTTTGATGATGTTTGTATAGAAAATAAATTCATTAAGCCAAAACGGTAATAACTGAAAATGAATTTTATCAGAAATGTTTCGAGTATTTGATGAAATCCGATCTTACTAAAATACTCCATAACTAGTCTAGTATTTCAAAAATATTTTTATAAGAAATTTTTGAAATCAGTAAAACTCCTGACAAATCATTATAAAATAGTTTAAAAATTGAAAAATTGGTCAAATACGTAAATAGTTTGTCTTGATGAAAACAGGCCGTTACACCTCATCTCGTTATGATCCGCATACTTTTTTTGTGTGAAGTTGAGATCCAGAAGATCCTTCACATTTAGACTAAAGTACATCAATTGACAGATAAATTTACGGACAACCAGAAGATTGTTTGTTCACACGTCCCTGTTGCCAACACGCCAACTAGGATTGACATTCCCAAAGATGGATGCAATCCACCGGCAGCAGAATTGGCTGTATCTCAATTGAAAAGAGGACGCCTGCCAGGTTCAAAATATAAAATTCCTCAAAAGAGGAAAATTCCTAGATATATCAAAATGATCCAACCACAGGATGCTGAGCTCAGACCAGCAACCTCTCCCCTCCTAATTTCCCCTGCAAAGGAAACAACAGGAGAAACATCATTATATTACGTACGTACTGGAGAGGTACTGGACAGATATAGCACAGTCGTCGACGACGGTTTTGCTTTCGCTATTGCCGTTCACGTCGCTGAATACGACGATGACGTCTACCCACTTTTCTATAGCGTAAACGCATAGAATGGCCAAAGTGGGACTAGGCAATAAGAGTAGAGCTGGACTCACTCTTGAAAAGCAAAGTCTTTGGACCAGTAGTCCATACACCTGAATGTGTAAAAACCTGTGAAATATAATTCAGATTTGATAAATAAATTGAAATGAAGGAAATGTGATCATTTTCCTACTAAGCCTACACTTCTCTGAAAAAGCCAATACATGCAGCTCATGGACGTTGTGACTGCATACACACACACACACACACACATATATACATATACATATACATATACATATATATATATATACACACACACGGCAATATAGATATAGAGATCTATATAAAACTTCCAGAAGGGTTTACTCTACCCCCCAGAGATGAAAGAGATACGTAGAAACGTCTTCTCCATAAATGCTACAAAGATCATTAGTTGATCTTAAGCAATATTCTGCCTGTGTATCATCGTTGACAGGATTTGTGATATTCGTCGTATATGTGGTCGACTTAAAGCTAATAGGATCTCCTGCAGAGACCATTGAGATATCAGATAGCTTTAAGCATACCTTGGAAATGAAAAACCTAGGTATAACAAGGTATTATCTCGGCTTATATATTTAACACCTTCGTGGTGGAACCCTTTAATATCCTTCATACACCTGGAGTTTATGAAGAATGATGTCCATTCACAACATATTAAATGGATGCTTATTTATGACACATTCCAGTAGCTGGAAGAGGGGGAGAACATCCTAGGTCCCAAAGAGCCTAGCTCTAGTGTACTTGTTACACTTCTTTATCTGGCCAACTGCACGTATCTTTGATAGAACGTCTCTAGTAAAGTTGTTAACCAGATACAGTGTTGTCCTGGAGAGCAACACTAGACCAAGGATAAGCTGCTTCTGCGCAACTTCCAAGGGTCAATGAATATATATCACATATGCAGGTTTAAAGATCATCGCGATGACTAAAACACGATAGGCCGGCCACCTCCTAAATATCATCCTCCAATGACTACACCTTCTGAGAAGCTCATCATCAAAGAAGCAAGTATTGAAAACGCTCAGCCAGGTCCAGCAGTACCTCGCAGACACACTGAAGACTGATTCAATGAATACTTAAGTGGCGTCATCTACCAAACTTCGAAGAGCATTCCACTCCAGAACGCCACTGTTTTACTATAGCCGCTAGATGAGTGAAACTTGTATAGATGAGTGATGATTGTATTTTCTTTCAGAACATGATGGATGTATAGATGAATAGGAGACGATTGTATAGATACATAGGAGATCTGCAAGCCTGAAGCTTGTACAGATCAGGGGGAGTCCCTCAATAGTTGTACTCTTTTCCCTTAAGCTGCTGGTTTTTCCCACTGGGTTTTCCACAGCTAAGGTTTTAACGAGGCAACCACGGTGGCTCTGAATCCAGAAGTATCCATCCCATTAGCATACAGAATCCTGAAGTATTCATATGCTTAACCCAAGGTAATGGAGAGATGAGGGGGAGTGTTGTGAGTTGAGGGAGGCCTTTGGCCTCCCCACTCAACATCTCACCATAACTCCCCACTAACTTAGTGATGAGTCCATTGGACTCCTATTCTCTAATTGAATATATAGAGAGCCATGACTTATACCATGATTACTCCTAATTTCAGAGATTAATTTACACTTCTTCCGCTCTCTCTCAACAATATAATAATGTCCCTAAACAGTATAATAATTGTTGTAGGCTCCAGAAGCATCAGATTCTTATTTTTCTCTCAGATCTCTGGGTTTCTCAATTCCCCAAATTCCGAAGAGAGACCAAGAGAGAGAGATAGACTCTATGAGGCCGGATCGCAGCGACGCTCATCTTTCGCCCGAGGAGGCGGCGAGGATCGAGCGAAATACTCGCGAGTACTTCGATCAGATCGCGCCCAAGCGCCCCCCAAAACCCTCGAGAAGCGATTACTCCTCCGATCTCGATCTCGGTCTCGATCTCTCAAATCAAGATTCGTCCATCCCTGAATTCGAGAAGCTTCGAAACCTCGAGGCCAATCCTCAGGCAATCATCGTGATCTTTATTTCCCTCGCTTCTTCTTCTTCTTCTTGATTTGTTGCTTCGATCTGTTGATAACTTTCTATTTGTTTGTTCTTTCGATAGAAGCTGGTCTGCGATGGAGCTGAGGTGGTCGAAGAGTACGTGGAGACCGAGTACTACAAGGATCTCAACTGCATAGACAAACAGCACCACACGGTATAAACACTGCAATTAAAATTAAAATTTTTACAAAGAATTGTAGCTTTTTGATCGATCTTTATGCCTGGATTTGTTGTAGACGGGAACTGGCTTCATCACGGTGAAAAATTCCGGCGAGAGCAGAGTTGATCTGAGCCAAGTAGTTGCTTCTGCTGGTGCATCCGCTTACACGCCTGCTTACGTTGCAAATCCAGCTACAAACGATTGGATTCCGTCTGCCGATCCGGTACTTTGATATCAAAGCCAGTGTATTATTTGTTAACTATTCATGCTAAAAAACAGTTTAAATTCTACTAACACCATCTGCATTATGGTCAATGCCTCACTAAACACATTCGAATTTTGATATTAGTAGAATCTATCAATAGGACATAGTTGCTACCTTGTTCGGATGCATTTTGTTAATATCATAGTTCAAGTGTGTTTGGTAGCATACTGGCCATAGTTCATGGGCAAAAAAATTATAATGTGAGAGATGTTTGGTTGATTGTAGGTGATGCCAGCGTCGAATAAGCCTGGCAGGAGTGATCCATGAAGCTTATTGCGTCATTGGTGTAATGGTGTGCAAGTATTAGCTTTGGACTGAGATTGGCTAAAAATGCAGGGATGGTTCAAATAACTCCATGTGCAAGATGAAGAGCATGACAATGTTTCGTTGCATTATTGTGTGGTCGCCTTTGAAAATTTGATGTCACTTGGTTCAGAATGTTTCTATGAGAACACTTAGTGAATTTCGATCTTTGAACACATCTAGGTTCACTTACGGTTCCTCAATTGATGTTTGCTCTCTCTTCTACCATAGCAGAGGTCCCATGGTCATATCTTTCAAGAGTTTGGGACATCCCTCTGTATTCGGTGACCCTTCGGTTTCGAGGAAAACAGTGGAGTCGGATGGAATCCCTCCTAAAATGTTCCTTCTCTTTCTACTATTTTCCTTGTTCCTCCTCTCAAAATTTATCACAAACTTCACTAGACTGTGAGCTATAACTATTCACCGCCACCACCATTATCCTTGATCATTATGAGTAAAAGTTAATGGTAATCATAAGAATTAGGTATCAACGTGTGGATGGAGCTAAACACTACGAGGGCTTTACCAACCTTATTCCCGCGCCTGCCCGTCATTAACCTAGGGGTAGGACAAGAGGAGGCAAATGGCCATTTCGTAAGGAAACAGAGTCCAATTTTTAGTAGGAACGTACATTGCAATATCATTTTGAAAGAGGGCTTAGGCCCAATGAAGTCTACACTGTCTACAAAGAGGGCTTAGGCCCAACCCGTGCTGCTAAACCTTTATAGGGCCCCGCTTGCTTAGACATGGCATGCTATGGTTTATATGCACAATTACCTTCCTGTCCTCCGACTACCCGCATATTATAGCATATTATATGTACTCTCTTTCTCCATATACCAAGATAATGCTACATCAAATTTGTTCACGGTTGTTTTCTCACCACAGAATCGTTGACCGACGACTGGACGGTCAACGTGGTCAAGGGATCGGTTGGGACCCATTGGTCACGCCGAGCACACGTGCTCTCGGCGTGGGTAGGCGAAGGATCCGAGGTCGAGCGGACGCTTCGGGAGAGCGTCGGTCCACGGTCGGCGTGGAGGCGAGGGAAAGCCTCGGCTCCGGGTCGAGTGCTCGGCCTCGGCTGGTCGAGCGTCGAAGGGAAGCCTCGGCGCCCTGAATGTCCCTTGGTCTTGATCGGCGGCAGCGCTCGCTAACGGCGAGCGGGTTCGTTCCTCACCGAGGGATAGCCTCGGCGCCTCGGTTCAGCTCCTTCCTGGACAGACGAGGAAACTCATCAGGGGGGCCGGACCTCCTGGCCCCCCGGATTGTTGAGGTCTTCTGAGACTCCTTCCAGCGGTTCGCGAAGCGTGCCCGGTAATCGCCCCACCCTCGGCAGGTCCTGCAGATTCCCTACGCTCCGAGCAAGGCGAGGTTCCAGAGGACGCTTCCTCCCGTGCACCGGGACCTTAGGCGGCCCTTCTCTATTTTGTTTCCCCCTCCCCTGGTTTGTAATACCAAGCTTTTTTGTTGGTCCATATACTTTTCGCCATTTTTCTTGTTGTCTGGGCATTCTTTTGGCTGCGCTGCTTCGTAGAGGGAAGAGGCCCTTAGTCTCGTCGATCCTCGGTCGCGTTTGACCTGGTTAGGAAGGTGATCCGCTGATATCCCTTTATCATTCGTCGCGAGTGTGAATGGTCCTCAGGATTTTGTGTCCGTCGGCCCGATAGACCGGGGCCTTGGAGGTGTTCTTTGCTGACCTGCTGTGGCGTTCCCCTCGTTCGCGATCCTCAGGCCGATCGGGTGACCGTCTTGCGAACTGTGAGCTAGCCATCAGTCTTACAGCCAGCTGAGGGCTCAGCCTGCTGGGGGAATCGCCCCAGGTCCTTCGGCCAATGGGATCGTCCGAGCTGCGTGGGGTGTTTCCCCCCGGCTTATATCTAACTGATGTTCAGACCTGCTGGGGGAGTTGCCCCCAGCCTTACGGTTGATCGAGTCGGCTGGTCGACGGGGGAGCTATCCCTCGGCTTACGACCAGCCGATGGTCCCGCCTGCTGGAGGAGTTGCCCCCAGTCTTACGGACGGGCTCGATGATCGGCCTGCTGGGGGAGTTGCCCCCAGTCTTACGGACGGGCTCGGTGATCAGCCTGCTGGAGGAGTTGCCCCCAGCCGTACGGTTGATCGAGTCGGCTGCTCGGCGGGGGGAGCTATCCCTCGGCTTACGACCAGCCGATGGTCCCGCCTGCTGAGGGAGTTGCCCCTAGTCTTACGGACGGGCTCGGTGATCGGCCTGCTGGGGGAGTTGCCCCCAGCCTTACGGTCGGTCGGGTCGGTTGGTCAGCGAGAGGAGCTACCCCTCGGCTTATGACCAACCGATGGTCCCGCCTGCTGGGGGAGTTGCCCCCAGCCTTACGGACGGGCTCGGTGATCGGCCTGCTGGGGGTATTGCCCCCAGCCTTACGGTCAATCGTTTCGTTGCTCTCCCCCGGGAGGTGACTTCCTGCCTAGCTTGCAATCGATCGTCCAGCCAACTAAAGCGAGAGATAAAGAGCTGCACTAACACGGTTCTTTCCATTCCTCGAATCCGGGCGTACATTTGGAGGAAAACAAAAAACGGAAAAGGCGAGGGCAAGCTAACCTTGCCCAGGTGCGGCGGCGGCTGGTCGTCCCGCCAGCTCACCCGATGATGCACATGGCCGTCTGTACCACGTTCACCTTCTTCCCCTTGTCCGATTGCTTGGATGTCCCTTCTCCGGGAGCGGGGACCGAGTCGTCGGTGAAGTTCTTCAAGTGCCCCCGGCTGACCAACTTCTCTATATCCTTCTTTAGGTACCAGCAGTCGTCAGTGTCATGGCCGTTGTCCTTGTGATACTTGCAATACTTCTCCTCGTCCTTTCTGCCTCTCTTCATCCTCGGAGGCGGCCTGCTAAAGCGCCCTTCCTTTTGGGCGTGCGCGAGGACGACGTCCGGGGCGGCATTCGGCCTGGAGGGTCGCAGCTCCTCCATGCGCTGCTTTCCTTTGGTCCTCTTCTCCTGTCGATGCTCGTCAGGGCCGTGACGCTCGCTCTCGTCGCGCTTGGATCCCCGCCTGGCCCCCGTAGGGTGGCTTCCGTCATCCACGGCCAGTGCCTCCTCCGTCAGCATGTAGCGCTCGGCCCGGGCTATGACCCAGGCGAGGTCTTTCGGAGGGTCATTGTGCAACGATTTCTTCAGTCCCCTATGTCGGAGTCCCTTTTTCAGTGTCGTCTTGATGACCAGCTCGGGACAGCTTTCTACGTTTAGTCTCTCCGCGTTAAAGCGGCGCATCTAGTGCCTCAGGGTTTCTTCGGGGCCCTGTACCACATTGAACAAGAGTTCTGAGTCCAGCTTTACCTGACGACCGGTCATGAACTGTTTGCAGAACTCCTGGGAGAGGTCCTCGAAGCTGTCAATGGAGCGGTCGGGAAGACTGTGGTACCAACTCCGGGCTGCTCTCCGGATGGTGGAGTAAAAGCCTCTACAGAGTAAGTTTTCGTCGGCCCCTTGGAACGTCATGACCCCCTCGTAATCCATCACGTGGTCTTCTGGATCGCCCGTGCCGTCATACTTCTCCAACGTCGGTACCTTGAATCCAGAGGGTACTCGTGCCTCAGTTATCCTCCGGGATAGCGGATGGCGGTCGCCTCGGGCGCCCCCGGGCGCCCTCTTGTGGTCACGCAGTGGTTGCCCGGTCGTGGTGAGCGCGCGGGGTCACGTCGGGGGCTCGACTGAGTCCCTGCCGAGCTGGGAGCGGGGGTTGATCGGCAGGCGTTCCTCTACTCTCTTCGGTACTCTCGTCTATTCAGCCTTACTCGACGAGGGCTTTTGCTACGACGGGATCGGTCCCCTGAGGCTCGGCGATCGGTCGGTCGCCGACTTGCCGAGCCTGGCCGCCGAGAGGAGGCGGTGATCGATTCGCCTTCAGCGTGCTCGTGGCCTATCCCGTCTCCCTCGTGAGGTGAAGTGGGAGTGAGGGACCGCACCAGGATGAAGCCCAGCATGGTAAACCGCCGTTCCGGGTTGGTGGTTCCCTCTATGTGATCGGTGACCACGGCAGACCGTATAGGCTGGTGGTCCCGCCCCGCTGGTGGGCTCCTACCGTCCCATCTCGCTGGATGGACGGGTTGCCGACGAGCTGTTGAATCGTTGCAACCAACGTCTGGAGGTTGGCGTTGGTTTCCTGGGCGAAGAGGCGGAGCTGCTCTTGAGTCGCCAATCGGGAGTCGCCTGTCACCTCGGTGGTGTGGCTGTACTGGTTCTTGGGAGGGATGTAATCACCCTCCTCTTGGATGGGGGCATGCGCCCCGAGCCATTACAGACTGGTTCCATTCTGGTGGTTTGACGTGGGCTTTGTTCGGTTCCCACAGACGGCGTCAGATGTTTACGGGTGTTTTCTCACCACAGAATCTTTGACCGACGACTGGATGATCAACGTGGTCAAGGGATCGGTTGGGACCCCTTGGTCACGCTGAGCACACGTGCTCTCGGCGTGGATAGGCAAAGGATCCGAGGTCGAGCGGATGCTTCGGGAGAGCGTCGGTCCACGGTCGGCGTGGAGGCGAGGGGAAGCCTCGGCTCCGGGTCGAGTGCTCGGCCTCGGCTGGTCGAGCGTCGAGGGGAAGCCTCGGCGCCTTGAATGTCCCTTGGTCTTGATCGGCGACGGCGCTCGCTAACAGTGAGCAGGTTCGTTCCTCACCGAGGGGTAGCATCGGCGCCTCGGTTCAGCTCCTTCCTGGACAGACGAGGAAACTCGTCAGGGGGCCGGACCTTGGTTCCGGCCAAGTCCCCTCCGATGCCTAAGTTAGAACGGATCTGTGTAATGCTCGGCGGGATCGGTACGGCTCAAGAGGAGGCCAGCACACGTATCCTCGGACCGAGCTGTGGAAGGGGAGATAATGGGGAAAAGCAAGGTCTTGTTAATGGAATACCTCTGTTGTGGGTGTCCAGGATTCGATCTTCTTCCCGGTTGCACATGTTATCTCTTTATAGGGGTTGGCCCACGATTGCCCTTTCAGGGGGGACGGTTATCTCCGGAGAGCGCGAGCTGATCGTGCGTCTTTCGGGCCGGGGCCGGTCCGAATTCGAGTCCATCCGTGGGCCTCGTTAGGCGGGCCTAAACCCATTTGTGGGCTTCCCGTTCTAGGCTTGGGTTTGGGTCTCTGGTCCTTGGTCTTCTCCAAAATAGTCGTATCAAAATTTATCATTTTTCTCGAGGACATATATTGGACTTCCAAAAATTCAAAGATATCCTCTTCGAAACAACCATACCTTGAAATTTTCAGACCGATAACGGACAATAGAACTCTGTCAGAAATCTGTTTATCAAATGCGCTACGATATACTCGAGCCTATTATTTATGTGGTACTGTGTTCTGGCGAAGGAAATCGTAAATTTGACACAAAAAAACCTCTAATTTTTTTTAAAAAACTCAGGAAAACCAGGTTTATTAACATGAAGACTGAAAAGCCTGCTTCTTAAACATGGGAGAATAAAAATAGCCCCTGATTCCCAAGTAAAAAAGCACAAGCGTCTGAGTTGGGTCACTGAACCAAAATCACGCTGCCAGTGACGCTTATCAGGATACATTTACACATGGTAGCAGTAGGATGCATCAAGGAACGCCGAGACGACGGACCGGATCGGGGTCGGGGTCGGCATCGCGAGCCTGCCGTTCTGGGAGGCCGCTGCCGGAGAGGGTGGGGGCGTCGGTGCCGCCGCCGTGGTGGGGTAAGTCGACAGGATGCTGGTGGCCGTGAGTGCCGTACCCCTTCATCTTGTAGTCATCCAAGTCCGAGTACTTCACATATGGACTGCTATCCGTTGACGCCTCCTCTGCCTTTGGCTGCTGCGGCTGCTGCTCCATCTCTTTCCTCTCTCTGTTGGCCTCCATTGCCTGCAATTTACTCTTAACGTTGCAATGGAGCTGGCTATTTTATAAGCATATCCTCTCTCCCTCTCTCTCTCTCTATGCATTTGAGAGATCCACGTGCCAGTTTCTATACACACGTGGCTGAAGCAACACCCTCTCTCTCTCTCTCTCTGAATGTGAGAGACCCACGTGCCAGGCTCTCTACACACGTGGCAGATGCTCGAGGAAGCCATCGACGGCCTAGAAGAAGAAGAGCAAGCGAAACACAAAATCGGGTACGTGCGAAGACGACTGAGAGTTTTCGGACCAAAGTTTTCGACAATGCCCCTGGAAACTAACTATATGCAAGGCTGGGCCTAGTTAGAAACGAGGCCCCCCAGTCAAAGGCCTATAAAGCCAAATGGGCTCGTTACACGGGCTCCACATTCTAGGAGAGATTTATTATTGGAACCACACAAATCAACGAAGGATGATGGGTTGGATGAGCGACTTCAAGGCCCTCGTCGATGTGTTAGGTTGAAGCCCAACCTAACTCAACATAACTCCGAGCTGTCTTCGTTGGTCTGCAACAGATGAAAATCGTCAGGGGGTCGGATTTGCGTTCTGACCCAAATCCCATCTGATGCTTAAGTCAGCGGATGACTTAGAAGGGGCTTGGGGCAACTGGGTCCGACCAATTGGAAATTTGGAAGGTCGTGTGATCACTGTCTCGCCGAGCTATGGAGGAGAAGTATGATATAGGTTTAATAAAATTGAGTATGGAGATACCTGGGTGCAGGATCTTGGCCCCATCTCCCATTGTCTCCTGGAGTTCTTAAAGGTGAGCCATTGCCTTGTAACCTCCAGACTAATAAAGTGGCTTTATTGTCAGCATTGATGAGGATGCCTTGACAAGGAGGCATTCATTGAAGTAACGGTCACCATGAATGTCAATATAATGGTGATAGTGACATTGAGCTAACATTGAGCTACGTCGGCAGGCGGGGATAGTGATCCCTCGACTTATAGTCGAGAAAGAGGTAGTTCAAAAAGCGAGTGGAGTGGCCCTCGACTTATAGCTGATCAGTTGTGACGTCTTCAAAATATGATCCCCGATCGTGTAGTTGGGTCGGCCCGCGAGAGAGCGACCCCCGATCATATAGCCGAATAGCCCGCGAGGTCATATGAGGGTCATCCCCGATCGTATAGCTAGGTCGGCCTGCGAGGGAGTGGCCCCGATCCGATAATCGACCAGCCAGCGAGATGTTCTGAGAGTCAACCCCGATCGTATAGCTTAATTGGCCCGCGAGGGAGTGGCCCACAATCGTATAGCCGACCAGCACACGAGGTCTTCTGAGGGCCATGCCTGATCGTTTAACTAAATCGGCCTGCGAGGGAGTGTCCCACGATCGTACAACTGACTATCCCGCGAGGGCATCCGAGAGTCATCCTTGATCGTATAGCTAGGTCGGCTTGCGAGGGAGTGTCCCTTGATCGTATAGCCGATCAGCCCGCGAGCGCACTGAGAGTCATCCTCGATCGTATAGCTAAATCGGCCCACGAGGGAGTGGCCCCCGATCGTATCACCAACTAGCCCGCAGGGGCATCTGAGAATTATCCCCGATCGTATAACTAAATCAGCCCCCGTGGGAGTGGCCCTAATCGTATAACCGATTAGCCCGCGAGGGCATCCCCAATCGTATAGCTATATCGGCCTGCGAGGGCGCCCTCCCGGTCGTATAACTGATCAGCCCGTGAGGGTATCGGAGAGTTATCCTTGATCGCATACCTAGATCGGCTATATCTACCGAATACTCGGTGAACAGAAGGAACATTTTTCCGAAAATGGTTAAAAAATCAAATCAATTTCTCACATCACTCTTTCTCTCTCTCTCTTAATTCTTTCCATCTTCAGCAACCTGTCGTTTCCCTACACCGAATGGGGTTTCTCAAAAATTAAGGCATGGTAAAACGTCTAACAAGCGCACGGGTGGGAATTTCTCATTTTGAAAACCCCACACATAGACACACTCTCTGGTTTCAAAGATCAAAAGCAAGCAGTGCTTCTGCTGCGCTTTACCTGGTGGTAATAAAGTGGCATGAGCTGATTCCGGTCCGCAAAGCAACGGTGCCCGGAAGGAGAAAGCTATTCACACAACAAAGACAGGCAAATTACACACCAATGCCCTATTAATCCAGGTTTAAACTGAAACTGTCTTCATCCTTGTTGGTTTGCCACCTTTTGAATTGCAAGAATAACATATCCAACAAGTTTCTCAAGGCGAAAACCTAAAGAGGAATGATGGTTTGGCAATATTTTGGTAAACTACCATGAACTTTGGCGGCATGATTTCATAAAAAAAATACTTTGCTAGGAAAAAAAACACAAAATTAGCAGCCTGATCTTTGAAGTTTCAAAAAACTAACTGTTACGACCTAAAGATCGTAGGGGTCTCACATGGCCCATGGACTCTCCGCTTCATGAAAGGGCTGCCACCCCGAAAATCCGGAGCTATATGGAAACGGGCGCGCCTCGCAGCGTCCCCCGACCCGGCCGAGGCGTACAACCGCAGCCGCTCGACCCACCGGGGTAGCGCGCTTGGGGACGCCTGGGTAGCGCTGCCGGGCCTACTGACGTAGGCACGGGCGTATCCCTCCGTATCGGCGAACCATAGACCGTGACCGATCGGGGGGCGCGGCCAGGCCGGACAACCCCCGATCCGAACGACCCGCCTGATTCCCATGAACCGCGACGCCTAGGGTGATACAGCCCAACCTTTAGTTCGTCGCCAACGACAAACAACCTAGGATAAGGACACGACTGACACATACGTCACCCAACCGACTGACAAAGCGCCCCCTGACGGTTGAGCCGACTGACGGTTAGCGCTTTCGGCCCTGACATCCCGACAAAAGCACCGCCTGGCCGTTGTGCCGCCTGACAAAAGCAGGTCAGGAACTCCTGTTCCCGACGTCCTTGTCCGAAGCTTCCGCTGACAACCGAGCCAGCTCAGCACGTCTAGTCAACATGCCAGATCAGCCCCGCCCAGTCATCTCCCGACAGGTATAAATACCCCATCTCCCCTTACGGTGAGGGGGTTGGAAAATTCTCTCTCGATCTATCAATCACACACGAGAACAAAGGTCGTCCATACCTTTGCTCTCCCACATATAGCTCACCACGTGCGGTCGACACACCGTTAGTCCGACCGGCGTGTCTAGCTCCCGTTTTAAGTCCTTATACTGACTTCGGGCTAAGGGTTGAACCCTAACCCCGCCCTTCTGACGAGTTGTTCGTGCTGCAGGAAAGCTCGTCCCTTGGCCAACGTCGACTTCGGCCTCCTGCCATCCAACCTTCCTCTGCCGCATCCGGTGAGATTCGATCCCGTGATCATCACCGGCGACGAGTCCAACATCTTCACCCCACTAATCACTTGTAAAACAGCCTACCTAAACCACCTTTTCCATATAACCATCGTGCCCTTGGTTTTCCACTATACAAATTCATTGTACGCGAGTTCCACCTCGTAACAATTGGCGTCGTCTGTGGGAACGAAGGGTCACACCCATGTTAGACTCCATGCCGATATCTCGGAACCCTGACCACGGCAAGGGTCCCGTGGGTCAGGAGCCGCTTTCTCTACTAATCACCCCGGCGCCCGACCCCCTTCTGGGGATGGGCACCGAGACTGAACATACTTCAGCCCACGCTGCCCTGAAGAGCTTCGAGGCCGTCACTCAGGCCAGGGGAGGCTATCCGGCGGTGGCGGCGGAGCCTCAGCCCGGCCCCCCGGAGCCCCAGAACGTGAGGCGGAATCTCCACCCTCAGTTTGAGGAGGAGGGGGAGAACAGGGGGCTCGCCGAGGAGGTCGCGGCCCAGCAGAAGCTCCTGGAGGAGGAGATGGAAGTTGCGCGGCGGTGGAGGCGTCTGGGGGAGGCGGCCGTCGTGCAAAGGCGTTTGGACGAAGCGGCTGAGACCGCCCGAAGGGCCCACCAGGACGAGGAGGCCGCCCACCACCAGCTCCGCCTCATCCTCACGGAGCGCGAGAGGCTGAGGAGGGAGAACGAGAGCAACCGAGAAATCCTGGAAGTAACTGCGACGGGTCGGCGTCTCGGGGACGGGCGGGGCCCGTTGTTGGCCAGGTCCCCACCCGGAGGAGGCAGCCCGCATCGCCTACGCCACCCCTCTGATTCCCTGCACGAGGAAGCCGTTTGTCGACAACTGCGCTTCCTCACCGCCGAGCGCGAAAGGCTTCTTCGGGAGAATCAAGAACGGATGGAGGCCCGAGGGGAGCTGGCCGGGAGGCGCTGTCGCTGGGAGAACCGTAGCCCGCAACCCGTCGAGTCCTCGACCCGGGGAAGGAGCCCCGCCAGGCGACAGTCGGGCTATTCCCCGGGGACGGAGGACCGTCGGCGGCCGAGGCGCGACCGAAGCCAAACCCCCGAGTGGCGGAGAGGGGACGCGCCAGATCGCCCTACCTATCCGGAGGAGGCCACGCCGCTTGCACGGTGTATCACGTCCGCCCCAAGGCCCCTAAGGTTCAAACCCCCTCACCTGGCCACGTACAATGGGAGAGGCGACCCCCTCAGGCACGTGCAGCAATACCGGGGGCGATGGAGGCGCAGGATGTGGATGATGCGTTCCTATGCCGACATTTCTCCCAAAGCCTGAGGGACACCGCGTTGGACTGGTACTTTGGCTTGCCCGCGAGATCCGTTGGGAGCTTTGGCGAGCTATCCCACAAGTTTTGCCAAGAGTTCCGGGCCGGGCGGACGAAAAAGAAGCCCTTAGACTATCTCAGCACGATAGTCCAGGGGGAGGGAGAGACAACGGGCATATACCTCCGCCGCTTTCAGGAGGAGAGACGGGCGGTGGTGACATGCGGCGATGAGGTGCTTATGCTGGCCTTCAAAACGGGGTTGCGGACTCGGAGCCTCCACAAATCCCTGCTCCGAGATCCGCCGGCCGACTATGAGGCGTTGGTTGCTATGGCGGAGAGGAACGCGTTGGCCGAAGAGACTCTCGGCGCAAAGGCCTTATTCCCCCAGGCGAAACCAGCCCAAGGCGAACCTCGGTCACACCCTCGGCCGAGGCAAGAAGAGGGGCACCGAGGCCGTGACCAGCTGGCCCGACCAAGGCGGGAACCGCCCGGGCCTCGCCCACAAGATCGCCCTGGCCCGACGCGCGAGTTTGCTCCGGCACAAGGGCTCCCTCGAGTCGCCCCGAGACAAGAAGGCCCCCTACGGGCGCATTACACGCAATTCAATGCTCCCCTGATCGAGGTGATGGCTGCGGCTACAAGAGCCGGACTGCTGCCGGAGCCACCCCGAGAAATGAAGTCGGATCCAGCCCGGAGAGACTTCAAAAAATACTACCGGTACCACCGGGACCACGGCCACGACACCGACGACTGCTTCACCCTCAAAAGGGAAATCGAGCGGCTGATCCAGGCGGGCCACCTGGGGGGCTTCGTCGGAGGCCGGAGACCGGACCGAGAGGAGGGGAACCACCGAAGGGCACGGAGGGCAGACCCTCCTACAAACGGCGAGCGGGAAGAGCTTCCCTCCCCGAAACCCGTCATGCGCATAAACACGATATGCGGCGGGCCATCTTCCGGAGGAGCATCGTCGTCTGGCAAAAAGGCGTATGCGAGACAAGTGATGACGGCGGGTCTTGGAGGGGATCCGAGAGGGAGAAGGATGGCCTACCCTCCCATCACTTTCAGCGACGAGGATCTAGAGGGGGTCGAGCAGCCCCACGACGACGCCATCGTCATCGAGGCCCAGATTGGGACGGCCATCGTCAGCCGCCTCCTGATCGACACATGGAGCTCCTGCGACATCTTGTTCATGTCCACAATCGAAAAGATGGGGTTAAGGCCGACGGACCTGAGACCCTGCACCGGACCCCTCGTCGGCTTCACCGGTCACTCGACCCCCATCATGGGAGTGATCACCTTACCGATAACCCTCGGGGAAGAGCCACAGGTCGTCACTCGAATGACACTGTTCGTTGTGGTCGACGTTACGTCGGCGTACAACGGGATCATAGGACGACCTTACATGGCGGCCATCGGAGCGCTCCCCAGCCTTCTCGACCAGATGGTCAAGTTCCAAACCCCCCGAGGGGTAGCGATCGTACGGGGAAGCCAGAAGCTGTCTAGAAGCTGCTACGTGGTGGTCGACCAAACACAAGGGACCAGAGATGAACCTGAAGATCGACTCACCCGGGCGGAGTTACGACCCCTACCATCCAGAGTTAGCTCCAGCCGATGCCACCGCGAAGAGGAACAGGACCGACCGCGCCCCCCAAAGCCCCCCCTGAGAAGGACGGGCTAATCACTCTAAAGGACGTGGAGCGCCGGTCGTGGTATAGCCGGAAACTGTAAGTCATGAATGAAATATCTTGTTCCCTTTCGTATCTTCGAATTTCGCCTCTTCTGCATGAAAATTTCTGTTCAAACCTCTCAAAGACTCCGGGGCAGGACCAATCCTCGCCACCCAAACCGGAGAGGGGCACGGGCCGAGCTGCGTACTCGCTCCCCCCCAAAGAAGACCTCCGGGGCAAGCTCACTGAGCTTGGCCACCCAAATCGGAGCGCCATATGCGGGGTAGGCGACGGCCCAATACCCGTCCGACTATAGAGGCTGCGGGGAGGCGACGGCCTAATACCCGCCCTCTCAAAGACTCCGGGGCAGGACCAATCCTCGCCACCCAAACTGGAGAGGGGCACGGGCCGAGCTGCGTACTCGCTCCCCCCCAAAGAAGACCTCTGGGGCAAGCTCACTGAGCTTGGCCACCCAAACCGGAGCGCCATATGTGGGGTAGGCGACGGCCCAATACCCGTCCGACTATAGAGGGTGCGGGGAGGCGACGGCCCAATACCCGCCCTCTCAAAGACTCCGGGGCAGGACCAATCCTCGCCACCCAAACCGGAGAGGGGCACGGGCCGAGCTGCGTACTCGCTCCCCACCAAAGAAGACCTCCGGGGCAAGCTCACTGAGCTTGGCCACCCAAACCGGAGCGCCATATGCGGGGTAGGCGACGACCCAATACCCTTCCGACTATAGAGGCTGCGGGGAGGCGACGGCCCAATACCCGCCCTCTCAAAGACTCCGGGGCAGGACCAATCCTCGCCACCCAAACCGGAGGGGGGCACGGGCCGAGCTGCGTACTCGCTCCCCCCCAAAGAAGACCTCCGGGGCATGCTCACTGAGCTTGGCCACCCAAACCGGAGCGCCATATGCGGGGTAGGCGACGGCCCAATACCCGTCCGACTATAGAGGCTGCGGGGAGGCGACGGCCCAATACCCGCCCTATCAAAGACTCCGGGGCAGGACCAATCCTCGTCACCCAAACCGGAGAGGGGCACGGGCCGAGCTGCGTACTCGCTCCCCCCCAAAGAAGACCTACGGGGCAAGCTCACTGAGCTTGGCCACCCAAACCGGAGCGCCATATGCGGGGTAGGCGACGGCCCGATACCCGTCCGACTATAGAGGCTGCGGGGAGGCGACGGCCCAATACCCGCCCTCTCAAAGACTCCGTGGCAGGACCAATCCTCGCCACCCAAACCGGAGAGGGGCACGGGCCGAGCTGCGTACTCGCTCCCCCCCAAAGAAGACCTCCGGGGCAAGCTCATTGAGCTTGGCCACCCAAACCGGAGCGCCATATGCGGGGTAGGCGACGGCCCAATACCCGTCCGACTATAGAGGCTGCGGGGAGGCGACGGCCCAATACCCGCCCTCTCAAAGACTCCGGGGCAGGACCAATCCTCGCCACCCAAACCGGAGAGGGGCACGGGCCGAGCTGCGTACTCGCTCCCCCCAAAGAAGACCTCCGGGGCAAGCTCACTGAGCTTGGCCACCCAAACCGGAGCGCCATATGCGGGGTAGGCGACGGCCCAATACCCGTCCGACTATAGAGGCTGCGGGGAGGCGACGGCCCAATACCCGCCCTCACAAAGACTCCGGGGCAGGACCAATCCTCGCCACCCAAACCGGAGAGGGGCACGGGCCGAGCTCCGTACTCGCTCCCCCCCAAAGAAGACCTCCGGGGCAAGCTCACTGAGCTTGGCCACCCAAACCGGAGCGCCATATGCGGGGTAGGCGACGGCCCAATACCCGTCCGACTATAGAGGCTGCGGGGAGGCGACGGCCCAATACCCGCCCTCTCAAAGACTCCGGGGCAGGACCAATCCTCGCCACCCAAACCGGAGAGGGGCACGGGCCGACCTGCGTACTCGCTCCCCCCCAAAGAAGACCTCCGGGGCAAGCTCACTGAGCTTGGCCACCCAAACCGGAGCGCCATATGCGGGGTAGGCGACGGCCCAATACCCGTCCGACTATAGAGGCTGCGGGGAGGCGACGTCCCAATACCCGCCCTCTCAAAGACTCCGGGGCAGGACCAATCCTCGCCACCCAAACCGGAGAGGGGCACGGGCCGAGCTGCGTACTCGCTCCCCCCCAAAGAAGACCTCCGGGGCAAGCTCACTGAGCTTGGCCACCCAAACCGGAGCGCCATATGCGGGGTAGGCGACGGCCCAATACCCGTCCGACTATAGAGGCTGCGGGGAGGCGACGGCCCAATACCCGCCCTCTCAAAGACTCCGGGGCAGGACCAATCCTCGCCACCCAAACCGGAGAGGGGCACGGGCCGAGCTGCGTACTCGCTCCCCCCCAAGAAGACCTCCGGGGCAAGCTCACTGAGCTTTGCCACCCAAACCGGAGCGCCATATGCGGGGTAGGCGACGGCCCAATACCCGTCCGACTATAGAGGCTGTGGGGAGGCGTCGGCCCAATACCTGCCCTCTCAAAGACTCCGGGGCAGGACCAATCCTCGCCACCCAAACCGGAGAGGGGCACGGGCCGAGCTGCGTACTCGCTCCCCCCCCAAAGAAGACCTCCGGGGCAAGCTCACTGAGCTTGGCCACCCAAACCGGAGCGCCATATGTGGGGTAGGCGACGGCCCAATACCCGTCCGACTATAGAGGCTGAGGGGAGGCGACGGCCCAATACCCGCCCTCTCAAAGACTCCGGGGCAGGACCAATCCTCGCCACCCAAACCGGAGAGGGGCACGGGCCGAGCTGCGTACTCGCTCCCCCCCCAAAGAAGACCTCCGGGGCAAGCTCATTGAGCTTGGCCACCCAAACCGGAGCGCCATATGCGGGGTAGGCGACGGCCCAATACCCGTCCGACTATAGAGGCTGCGGGGAGGCGACGGCCCAATACCCGCCCTCTCAAAGACTCCGGGGCAGGACCAATCCTCGCCACCCAAACCGGAGAGGGGCACGGGCCGAGCTGCGTACTCGCTCCCCCCCAAAGAAGACCTCCGGGGAAAGCTCATTGAGCTTGGCCACCCAAACCGGAGCGCCATATGCGGGGTAGGCGACGGCCCAATACCTGTCCGACTATGGAGGCTGCGGGGAGGCGACGGCCCAATACCCGCCCTCTCAAAGACTCCGGGGCAGGACCAATCCTCGCCACCCAAACCGGAGAGGGGCACGGGCCGAGCTGCGTACTCGCTCCCCCCCAAAGAAGACCTCCGGGGCAAGCTCACTGAGCTTGGCCACCCAAACCGGAGCGCCATATGCGGGGTAGGCGACGGCCCAATACCCGTCCGACTATAGAGGCTGCGGGGAGGCGACGGCCCAATCCCCGCCCTCTCAAAGACTCCGGGGCAGGACCAATCCTCGCCACCCAAACCGGAGAGGGGCACGGGCCGAGCTGCGTACTCGCTCCCCCCCAAAGAAGACCTCCGGGGCAAGCTCACTGAGCTTGGCCACCCAAACCGGAGCGCCATATGCGGGGTAGGCGACGGCCCAATACCCGTCCGACTATAGAGGCTGCGGGGAGGCGACGGCCTAATACCCGCCCTCTCAAAGACTCCGGGGCAGGACCAATCCTCGCCACCCAAACCGGAGAGGGGCACGGGCCGAGCTGCGTACTCGCTCCCCCCCAAAGAAGACCTCCGGGGCATGCTCACTGAGCTTGGCCACCCAAACCGGAGCGCCATATGCGGGGTAGGCGACGGCCCAATACCCGTCCGACTATAGAGGCTGCGGGGAGGCGACGGCCCAATACCCGCCCTCTCAAAGACTCCGGGGCAGGACCAATCCTCGCCACCCAAACCGGAGAGGGGCACGGGCCGAGCTGCGTTCTCGCTCACCCCTAAAGAAGACCTCCGGGGCAAGCTCACTGAGCTTGGCCACCCAAACCGGAGCGCCATATGCGGGGTAGGAGACGGCCCAATACCCGTCCGACTATAGAGGCTGCGGGGAGGCGACGGCCCAATACCCGCCCTCTCAAAGATTCCGGGGCAGGACCAATCCTCGCCACCCAAACCGGAGAGGGGCACGGGCCGAGCTGCGTACTCGCTCCCCCCCAAAGAAGACCTCCGGGGCAAGCTCACTGAGCTTGGCCACCCAAACCGGAGCGCCATATGCGGGGTAGGCAACGGCCCAATACCCGTCCGACTATAGAGGCTGCGGGGAGGCGACGGCCCAATACCCGCCCTCTCAAAGACTCCTGGGCAGGACCAATCCTCGCCACCCAAACCGGAGAGGGGCACGGGCCGAGCTGCGTACTCGCTCCCCCCCAAAGAAGACCTCCGGGGCAAGCTCACTGAGCTTGGCCACCCAAACCGGAGCGCCATATGCGGGGTAGGCGACGGCCCAATACCCGTCCGACTATAGAGGCTGCGGGGAGGCGACGGCCCAATACCCGCCCTCTCAAAGACTCCGGGGCAGGACCAATCCTCGCCACCCAAACCGGAGAGGGGCACGGGCCGAGCTGCGTACTCGCTCCCCCCCAAAGAAGACCTCCGGGGCATGCTCACTGAGCTTGGACACCCAAACCGGAGCGCCATATGCGGGGTAGGCGACGGCCCAATACCCGTCCGACTATATAGGCTGCGGGGAGGCGACGGCCCAATACCCGCCCTCTCAAAGACTCCGGGGCAGGACCAATACTCGCCACCCAAACCGGAGAGGGGCACGGGCCGAGCTGCGTACTCGCTCCCCCCCAAAGAAGACCTCCGGGGCAAGCTCATTGAGCTTGGCCACCCAAACCGGAGCGCCATATGCGGGGTAGGCGACTGCCCAATACCCGTCCGACTATAGAGGCTGCGGGGAGGCGACGGCCCAATACCCGCCCTCTCAAAGACTCCGGGGCAGGACCAATCCTCGCCACCCAAACCGGAGAGGGGCACGGGCCGAGCTGCGTACTCGCTCCCCCCCAAAGAAGACCTCCGGGGAAAGCTCATTGAGCTTGGCCACCCAAACCGGAGCGCCATATGTGGGGTAGGCGACGGCCCAATACCTGTCCGACTATGGAGGCTGCGGGGAGGCGACGGCCCAATACCCGCCCTCTCAAAGACTCCGGGGCAGGACCAATCCTCGCCACCCAAACCGGAGAGGGGCACGGGCCGAGCTGCGTACTCGCTCCCCCCCAAAGAAGACCTCCGGGGCAAGCTCACTGAGCTTGGCCACCCAAACCGGAGCGCCATATGCGGGGTAGGCGACGGCCCAATACCCGTCCGACTATAGCGGCTACGGGGAGGCGACGGCCCAATCCCCGCCCTCTCAAAGACTCCGGGGCAGGACCAATCCTCGCCACCCAAACCGGAGAGGGGCACGGGCCGAGCTGCGTACTCGCTCCCCCCCAAAGAAGACCTTCGGGGCAAGCTCACTGAGCTTGGCCACCCAAACCGGAGCGCCATATGCGGGGTAGGCGACGGCCCAATACCCGTCCGACTATAGAGGGTGCGGGGAGGCGACGGCCCAATACCCGCCCTCTCAAAGATTCCGGGGCAGGACCAATCCTCGCCACCCAAACCGGAGAGGGGCACGGGCCGAGCTGCGTACTCGCTCCCCCCCAAAGAAGACCTCCGGGGCAAGCTCACTGAGCTTGGCCACCCAAACCGGAGCGCCATATGCGGGGTAGGCAACGGCCCAATACCCGTCCGACTATAGAGGCTGCGGGGAGGCGACGGCCCAATACCCGCCCTCTCAAAGACTCCTGGGCAGGACCAATCCTCGCCACCCAAACCGGAGAGGGGCACGGGCCGAGCTGCGTACTCGCTCCCCCCCAAAGAAGACCTCCGGGGCAAGCTCACTGAGCTTGGCCACCCAAACCGGAGCGCCATATGCGGGGTAGGCGACGGCCCAATACCCGTCCGACTATAGAGGCTGCGGGGAGGCGACGGCCCAATACCCGCCCTCTCAAAGACTCCGGGGCAGGACCAATCCTCGCCACCCAAACCGGAGAGGGGCACGGGCCGAGCTGCGTACTCGCTCCCCCCCAAAGAAGACCTCCGGGGCATGCTCACTGAGCTTGGACACCCAAACCGGAGCGCCATATGCGGGGTAGGCGACGGCCCAATACCCGTCCGACTATATAGGCTGCGGGGAGGCGACGGCCCAATACCCGCCCTCTCAAAGACTCCGGGGCAGGACCAATACTCGCCACCCAAACCGGAGAGGGGCACGGGCCGAGCTGCGTACTCGCTCCCCCCCAAAGAAGACCTCCGGGGCAAGCTCATTGAGCTTGGCCACCCAAACCGGAGCGCCATATGCGGGGTAGGCGACTGCCCAATACCCGTCCGACTATAGAGGCTGCGGGGAGGCGACGGCCCAATACCCGCCCTCTCAAAGACTCCGGGGCAGGACCAATCCTCGCCACCCAAACCGGAGAGGGGCACGGGCCGAGCTGCGTACTCGCTCCCCCCCAAAGAAGACCTCCGGGGAAAGCTCATTGAGCTTGGCCACCCAAACCGGAGCGCCATATGCGGGGTAGGCGACGGCCCAATACCTGTCCGACTATGGAGGCTGCGGGGAGGCGACGGCCCAATACCCGCCCTCTCAAAGACTCCGGGGCAGGACCAATCCTCGCCACCCAAACCGGAGAGGGGCACGGGCCGAGCTGCGTACTCGCTCCCCCCCAAAGAAGACCTCCGGGGCAAGCTCACTGAGCTTGGCCACCCAAACCGGAGCGCCATATGCGGGGTAGGCGACGGCCCAATACCCGTCCGACTATAGAGGCTACGGGGAGGCGACGGCCCAATCCCCGCACTCTCAAAGACTCCGGGGCAGGACCAATCCTCGCCACCCAAACCGGAGAGGGGCACGGGCCGAGCTGCGTACTCGCTCCCCCCCAAAGAAGACCTTCGGGGCAAGCTCACTGAGCTTGGCCACCCAAACCGGAGCGCCATATGCGGGGTAGGCGACGGCCCAATACCCGTCCGACTATAGAGGGTGCGGGGAGGCGACGGCCCAATACCCGCCCTCTCAAAGACTCCGGGGCAGGACCAATCCTCGCCACCCAAACCGGAGAGGGGCACGGGCCGAGCTGCGTACTCGCTCCCCCCCAAAGAAGACCTCCGGGGCAAGCTCACTGAGCTTGGCCGCCCAAACCGGAGCGCCATATGCGGGGTAGGCGACGGCCCAATACCCGTCCGATTATAGAGGCTGCTGGGAGGCGACGGCCCAATACCCGCCATCTCAAAGACTCCGGGGCAGGACCAATCCTCGCCACCCAAACCGGAGAGGGGCACGGGCCGAGCTGCGTACTCGCTCCCCCCCAAAGAAGACCTCCGGGGCAAGCTCACTGAGCTTGGCCACCCAAACCGGAGCGCCATATGCGGGGTAGGCGACGGCCCAATACCCGTCCGACTATAGAGGCTGCGGGGAGGCGACGGCCCAATACCCGCCCTCTCAAAGACTCCGGGGCAGGACCAATCCTCGCCACCCAAACCGGAGAGGGGCACGGGCCGAGCTGCGTACTCGCTCCTCCCCAAAGAAGACCTCCGGGGCATGCTCACTGAGCTTGGCCACCCAAACCGGAGCGCCATATGCGGGGTAGGCGACGGCCCAATACCCGTCCGACTATAGAGGCTGCGGGGAGGCGACGGCCCAATACCCGCCCTCTCAAAGACTCCGGGGCAGGACCAATCCTCGCCACCCAAACCGGAGAGGGGCACGGGCCGAGCTGCGTACTCGCTCCCCCCGAAAGAAGACCTCCGGGGCAAGCTCACTGAGCTTGGCCACCCAAACCGGAGCGCCATATGCGGGGTAGGAGACGGCCCAATACCCGTCAGACTATAGAGGCTGCGGGGAGGCGACGGCCCAATACCCGCCCTCTCAAAGATTCCGGGGCAGGACCAATCCTCGCCACCCAAACCGGAGAGGGGCACGGGCCGAGCTGCGTACTCGCTCCCCCCCAAAGAAGACCTCCGGGGCAAGCTCACTGAGCTTGGCCACCCAAACCGGAGCGCCATATGCGGGGTAGGCAACGGCCCAATACCCGTCCGACTATAGAGGCTGCGGGGAGGCGACGGCCCAATACCCGCCCTCTCAAAGACTCCTGGGCAGGACCAATCCTCGCCACCCAAACCGGAGAGGGGCACGGGCCGAGCTGCGTACTCGCTCCCCCCCAAAGAAGACCTCCGGGGCAAGCTCACTGAGCTTGGCCACCCAAACCGGAGCGCCATATGCGGGGTAGGCGACGGCCCAATACCCGTCCGACTATAGAGGCTGCGGGGAGGCGACGGCCCAATACCCGCCCTCTCAAAGACTCCTGGGCAGGACCAATCCTCGCCACCCAAACCGGAGAGGGGCACGGGCCGAGCTGCGTACTCGCTCCCCCCCAAAGAAGACCTCCGGGGCAAGCTCACTGAGCTTGGCCACCCAAACCGGAGCGCCATATGCGGGGTAGGCGACGGCCCAATACCCGTCCGACTATAGAGGCTGTGGGGAGGCGACGGCCCAATACCCGCCCTCTCAAAGACTCCGGGGCAGGACCAATCCTCGCCACCCAAACCGGAGAGGGGCACGGGCCGAGCTGCGTACTCGCTCCCCCCCCCAAAGAAGACCTCCGGGGCAAGCTCACTGAGCTTGGCCACCCAAACCGGAGCGCCATATGCGGGGTAGGCGACGGCCCAATACCCGTCCGACTATAGAGGCTGCGGGGAGGCGACGGCCCAATACCCGCCCTCTCAAAGACTCCGGGGCAGGACCAATCCTCGCCACCCAAACCGGAGAGGGGCACGGGCCGAGCTGCGTACTCGCTCCCCCCCAAGAAGACCTCCGGGGCAAGCTCACTGAGCTTGGCCACCCAAACCGGAGCGCCATATGCGGGGTAGGCGACGGCCCAATACCCGTCCGACTATAGAGGCTGTGGGGAGGCGTCGGCCCAATACCCGCCCTCTCAAAGACTCCGGGGCAGGACCAATCCTCGCCACCCAAACCGGAGAGGGGCACGGGCCGAGCTGCGTACTCGCTCCCCCCCCCAAAGAAGACCTCCGGGGCAAGCTCACTGAGCTTGGCCACCCAAACCGGAGCGCCATATGTGGGGTAGGCGACGGCCCAATACCCGTCCGACTATAGAGGCTGCGGGGAGGCGACGGCCCAATACCCGCCCTCTCAAAGACTCCGGGGCAGGACCAATCCTCGCCACCCAAACCGGAGAGGGGCACGGGCCGAGCTGCGTACTCGCTCCCCCCCAAAGAAGACCTCCGGGGCAAGCTCACTGAGCTTGGCCACCCAAACCGGAGCGCCATATGCGGGGTAGGCGACGGCGCAATACCCGTCCGACTATAGAGGCTGCGGGGAGGCGACGGGCTAATACCCGCCCTCTCAAAGACTCCGGGGCAGGACCAATCCTCGCCACCCAAACTGGAGAGGGGCACGGGCCGAGCTGCGTACTCGCTCCCCCCCCCAAGAAGACCTCTGGGGCAAGCTCACTGAGCTTGGCCACCCAAACCGGAGCGCCATATGCGGGGTAGGCGACGGCCCAATACCCGTCCGACTATAGAGGGTGCGGGGAGGCGACGGCCCAATACCCGCCCTCTCAAAGACTCCGGGGCAGGACCAATCCTCGCCACCCAAACCGGAGAGGGGCACGGGCCGAGCTGCGTACTCGCTCCCCACCAAAGAAGACCTCCGGGGCAAGCTCACTGAGCTTGGCCACCCAAACCGGAGCGCCATATGCGGGGTAGGCGACGACCCAATACCCTTCCGACTATAGAGGCTGCGGGGAGGTGACGGCCCAATACCCGCCCTCTCAAAGACTCCGGGGCAAGACCAATCCTCGCCACCCAAACCGGAGAGGGGCACGGGCCGAGCTGCGTACTCGCTCCCCCCCAAAGAAGACCTCCGGGGCATGCTCACTGAGCTTGGCCACCCAAACCGGAGCGCCATATGCGGGGTAGGCGACGGCCCAATACCCGTCCGACTATAGAGGCTGCGGGGAGGCGACGGCCCAATACCCGCCCTCTCAAAGACTCCGGGGCAGGACCAATCCTCGCCACCCAAACCGGAGAGGGGCACGGGCCGAGCTGCGTACTCGCTCCCCCCCAAAGAAGACCTCCGGGGCAAGCTCACTGAGCTTGGCCACCCAAACCGGAGCGCCATATGCGGGGTAGGCGACGGCCCAATACCCGTCCGACTATAGAGGCTGCGGGGAGGCGACGGCCCAATACCCGCCCTCTCAAAGACTCCGGGGCAGGACCAATCCTCGCCACCCAAACCGGACAGGGGCACGGGCCGAGCTCCGTACTCGCTCCCCCCCAAAGAAGACCTCCGGGGCAAGCTCACTGAGCTTGGCCACCCAAACCGGAGCGCCATATGCGGGGTAGGCGACGGCCCAATACCCGTCCGACTATAGAGGCTGCGGGGAGGCGACGGCCCAATACCCGCCCTCTCAAAGACTCCGGGGCAGGACCAATCCTCGCCACCCAAACCGGAGAGGGGCACGGGCCGAGCTGCGTACTCGCTCCCCCCCAAAGAAGACCTCCGGGGCAAGCTCACTGAGCTTGGCCACCCAAACCGGAGCGCCATATGCGGGGTAGGCGACGGCCCAATACCCGTCCGACTATAGAGGCTGCGGGGAGGCGACGGCCCAATACCCGCCCTCTCAAAGACTCCGGGGCATGACCAATCCTCGCAACCCAAACCGGAGAGGGGCACGGGCCGAGCTGCGTACTCGCTCCCCCCCCAAGAAGACCTCCGGGGCAAGCTCACTGAGCTTGGCCACCCAAACCGGAGCGCCATATGCGGGGTAGGCGACGGCCCAATACCCGTCCGACTATAGAGGCTGTGGGGAGGCGACGGCCCAATACCCGCCCTCTCAAAGACTCCGGGGCAGGACCAATCCTCGCCACCCAAACCGGAGAGGGGCACGGGCCGAGCTGCGTACTCGCTCCCCCCCCAAAGAAGACCTCCGGGGCAAGCTCACTGAGCTTGGCCACCCAAACCGGAGCGCCATATGTGGGGTAGGCGACGGCCCAATACCCGTCCGACTATAGAGGCTGCGGGGAGGCGACGGCCCAATACCCACCCTCTCAAAGACTCCGGGGCAGGACCAATCCTCGCCACCCAAACCGGAGAGGGGCACGGGCCGAGCTGCGTACTCGCTCCCCCCAAAGAAGACCTCCGGGGCATGCTCATTGAGCTTGGCCACCCAAACCGGAGCGCCATATGCGGGGTAGGCGACGGCCCAATACCCTTCCGACTATAGAGGCTGCGGGGAGGTGACGGCCCAATACCCGCCCTCTCAAAGACTCCGGGGCAGGACCAATCCTCGCCACCCAAACCGGAGAGGGGCACGGGCCGAGCTGCGTACTCGCTCCCCCCCAAAGAAGACCTCCGGGGCATGCTCACTGAGCTTGGCCACCCAAACCGGAGCGCCATATGCGGGGTAGGCGACGGCCCAATATCCGTCCGACTATAGAGGCTGCGGGGAGGCGACGGCCCAATACCCGCCCTCTCAAAGACTCCGGGGCAGGACCAATCCTCGCCACCCAAACCGGAGAGGGGCACGGGCCGAGCTGCGTACTCGCTCCCCCCCAAAGAAGACCTCCGGGGCAAGCTCACTGAGCTTGGCCACCCAAACCGGAGCGCCATATGCGGGGTAGGCGACGGCCCAATACCCGTCCGACTATAGAGGCTGCGGGGAGGCGACGGCCCAATACCCGCCCTCTCAAAGACTCCGGGGCAGGACCAATCCTCGCCACCCAAACCGGAGAGGGGCACGGGCCGAGCTGCGTACTCGCTCCCCCCCCCCCAAGAAGACCTCCGGGGCAAGCTCACTGAGCTTGGCCACCCAAACCGGAGCGCCATATGCGGGGTAGGCGACGGCCCAATACCCGTCCGACTATAGAGGCTGTGGGGAGGCGACGGCCCAATACCCGCCCTCTCAAAGACTCCGGGGCAGGACCAATCCTCGCCACCCAAACCGGAGAGGGGCACGGGCCGAGCTGCGTACTCGCTCCCCCCCCAAAGATGACCTCCGGGGCAAGCTCACTGAGCTTGGCCACCCAAACCGGAGCGCCATATGTGGGGTAGGCGACGGCCCAATACCCATCCGACTATAGAGGCTGCGGGGAGGCGACGGCCCAATACCCGCCCTCTCAAAGACTCCGGGGCAGGACCAATCCTCGCCACCCAAACCGGAGAGGGGCACGGGCCGAGCTGCGTACTCGCTCCCCCCAAAGAAGACCTCCGGGGCATGCTCATTGAGCTTGGCCACCCAAACCGGAGCGCCATATGCGGGGTAGGCGACGGCCCAATACCCGTCCGACTATAGAGACTGCGGGGAGGCGACGGCCCAATACCCGCCCTCTCAAAGACTCCGGGGCAGGACCAATCCTCGCCACCCAAACCGGAGAGGGGCACGGGCCGAGCTGCGTACTCGCTCCCCCCCAAAGAAGCCCTCCGGGGAAAGCTCAGTGAGCTTGGCCACCCAAACCGGAGCGCCATATGCGGGGTAGGCGACGGCCCAATACCTGTCCGACTATGGAGGCTGCGGGGAGGCGACGGCCCAATACACGCCCTCTCAAAGACTCCGGGGCAGGACCAATCCTCGCCACCCAAACCGGAGAGGGGCACGGGCCGAGCTACGTACTCGCTCCCCCCCAAAGAAGACCTCCAGGGTAAGCTCACTGAGATTGGCCACCCAAACCGGAGCGCCATATGCGGGGTAGGCGACGGCCCAATACCCGTCCGACTATAGAGGCTGCGGGGAGGCGACGGCCCAATACCCGCCCTCTCAAAGACTCCGGGGCAGGACCAATCCTCGCCACCCAAACCGGAGAGGGGCACGGGCCGAGCTGCGTACTCGCTCCCCCCCAAAGAAGACCTCCGGGGCAAGCTCACTGAGCTTGGCCACCAAAACCGGAGCGCCATATGCGGGGTAGGCGACGGCCCAATACCCGTCCGACTATAGAGGCTGCGGGGAGGCGACGGCCCAATACCCGCCCTCTCAAAGACTCCGGGGCAGGACCAATCCTCGCCACCCAAACCGGAGAGGGGCACGGGCCGAGCTGCGTACTCGCTCCCCCCCAAAGAAGACCTCCGGGGCAAGCTCACTGAGCTTGGCCACCCAAACCGGAGCGCCATATGCGGGGTAGGCGACGGCCCAATACCCGTCCGACTATAGAGGCTGCGGGGAGGCGACGGCCTAATACCCGCCCTCTCAAAGACTCCGGGGCAGGACCAATCCTCGCCACCCAAACCGGAGAGGGGCACGGGCCGAGCTGCGTACTCGCTCCCCCCCAAAGAAGACCTCCGGGGCAAGCTCACTGAGCTTGGCCACCCAAACCGGAGCGCCATATGCGGGGTAGGCAACGGCCCAATACCCGTCCGACTATAGAGGCTGCGGGGAGGCGACGGCCCAATACCCGCCCTCTCAAAGACTCCGGGGCAGGACCAATCCTCGCCACCCAAACCGGAGAGGGGCACGGGCCGAGCTTCGTACTCGCTCCCCCCCAAAGAAGACCTCCGGGGCAAGCTCACTGAGCTTGGCCACCCAAACCGGAGCGCCATATGCGGGGTAGGCGACGGCCCAATACCCGTCCGACTATAGAGGCTGTGGGGAGGCGACGGCCCAATACCCGCCCTCTCAAAGACTCCGGGGCAGGACCAATCCTCGCCACCCAAACCGGAGAGGGGCACGGGCCGAGCTGCGTACTCGCTCCCCCCCCAAGAAGACCTCCGGGGCAAGCTCACTGAGCTTGGCCACCCAAACCGGAGCGCCATATGCGGGGTAGGCGACGGCCCAATACCCGTCCGACTATAGAGGCTGTGGGGAGGCGTCGGCCCAATACCCGCCCTCTCAAAGACTCCGGGGCAGGACCAATCCTCGCCACCCAAACCGGAGAGGGGCACGGGCCGAGCTGCGTACTCGCTCCCCCCCCCAAAGAAGACCTCCGGGGCAAGCTCACTGAGCTTGGCCACCCAAACCGGAGCGCCATATGTGGGGTAGGCGACGACCCAATACCCGTCCGACTATAGAGGCTGCGGGGAGGCGACGGCCCAATACCCGCCCTCTCAAAGACTCCGGGGCAGGACCAATCCTCGCCACCCAAACCGGAGAGGGGCACGGGCCGAGCTGCGTACTCGCTCCCCCCAAAGAAGACCTCCGGGGCAAGCTCACTGAGCTTGGCCACCCAAACCGGAGCGCCATATGCGGGGTAGGCGACGGCCCAATACCCGTCCGACTATAGAGGCTGCGGGGAGGCGACGGCCTAATACCCGCCCTCTCAAAGACTCCGGGGCAGGACCAATCCTCGCCACCCAAACTGGAGAGGGGCACGGGCCGAGCTGCGTACTCGCTCCCCCCCCAAAGAAGACCTCTGGGGCAAGCTCACTGAGCTTGGCCACCCAAACCGGAGCGCCATATGCGGGGTAGGCGACGGCCCAATACCCGTCCGACTATAGAGGGTGCGGGGAGGCGACGGCCCAATACCCGCCCTCTCAAAGACTCCGGGGCAGGACCAATCCTCGCCACCCAAACCGGAGAGGGGCACGGGCCGAGCTGCGTACTCGCTCCCCACCAAAGAAGACCTCCGGGGCAAGCTCACTGAGCTTGGCCACCCAAACCGGAGCGCCATATGCGGGGTAGGCGACGACCCAATACCCTTCCGACTATAGAGGCTGCGGGGAGGTGACGGCCCAATACCCGCCCTCTCAAAGACTCCGGGGCAAGACCAATCCTCGCCACCCAAACCGGAGAGGGGCACGGGCCGAGCTGCGTACTCGCTCCCCCCCAAAGAAGACCTCCGGGGCATGCTCACTGAGCTTGGCCACCCAAACCGGAGCGCCATATGCGGGGTAGGCGACGGCCCAATACCCGTCCGACTATAGAGGCTGCGGGGAGGCGACGGCCCAATACCCGCCCTCTCAAAGACTCCGGGGCAGGACCAATCCTCGCCACCCAAACCGGAGAGGGGCACGGGCCGAGCTGCGTACTCGCTCCCCCCCAAAGAAGACCTCCGGGGCAAGCTCACTGAGCTTGGCCACCCAAACCGGAGCGCCATATGCGGGGTAGGCGACGGCCCAATACCCGTCCGACTATAGAGGCTGCGGGGAGGCGACGGCCCAATACCCGCCCTCTCAAAGACTCCGGGGCAGGACCAATCCTCGCCACCCAAACCGGACAGGGGCACGGGCCGAGCTCCGTACTCGCTCCCCCCCAAAGAAGACCTCCGGGGCAAGCTCACTGAGCTTGGCCACCCAAACCGGAGCGCCATATGCGGGGTAGGCGACGGCACAATACCCGTCCGACTATAGAGGCTGCGGGGAGGCGACGGCCCAATACCCGCCCTCTCAAAGACTCCGGGGCAGGACCAATCCTCGCCACCCAAACCGGAGAGGGGCACGGGCCGAGCTGCGTACTCGCTCCCCCCCAAAGAAGACCTCCGGGGCAAGCTCACTGAGCTTGGCCACCCAAACCGGAGCGCCATATGCGGGGTAGGCGACGGCCCAATACCCGTCCGACTATAGAGGCTGCGGGGAGGCGACGGCCCAATACCCGCCCTCTCAAAGACTCCGGGGCATGACCAATCCTCGCCACCCAAACCGGAGAGGGGCACGGGCCGAGCTGCGTACTCGCTCCCCCCCCAAGAAGACCTCCGGGGCAAGCTCACTGAGCTTGGCCACCCAAACCGGAGCGCCATATGCGGGGTAGGCGACGGCCCAATACCCGTCCGACTATAGAGGCTGTGGGGAGGCGACGGCCCAATACCCGCCCTCTCAAAGACTCCGGGGCAGGACCAATCCTCGCCACCCAAACCGGAGAGGGGCACGGGCCGAGCTGCGTACTCGCTCCCCCCCCAAAGAAGACCTCCGGGGCAAGCTCACTGAGCTTGGCCACCCAAACCGGAGCGCCATATGTGGGGTAGGCGACGGCCCAATACCCGTCCGACTATAGAGGCTGCGGGGAGGCGACGGCCCAATACCCACCCTCTCAAAGACTCCGGGGCAGGACCAATCCTCGCCACCCAAACCGGAGAGGGGCACGGGCCGAGCTGCGTACTCGCTCCCCCCAAAGAAGACCTCCGGGGCATGCTCATTGAGCTTGGCCACCCAAACCGGAGCGCCATATGCGGGGTAGGCGACGGCCCAATACCCTTCCGACTATAGAGGCTGCGGGGAGGTGACGGCCCAATACCCGCCCTCTCAAAGACTCCGGGGCAGGACCAATCCTCGCCACCCAAACCGGAGAGGGGCACGGGCCGAGCTGCGTACTCGCTCCCCCCCAAAGAAGACCTCCGGGGCATGCTCACTGAGCTTGGCCACCCAAACCGGAGCGCCATATGCGGGGTAGGCGACGGCCCAATATCCGTCCGACTATAGAGGCTGCGGGGAGGCGACGGCCCAATACCCGCCCTCTCAAAGACTCCGGGGCAGGACCAATCCTCGCCACCCAAACCGGAGAGGGGCACGGGCCGAGCTGCGTACTCGCTCCCCCCCAAAGAAGACCTCCGGGGCAAGCTCACTGAGCTTGGCCACCCAAACCGGAGCGCCATATGCGGGGTAGGCGACGGCCCAATACCCGTCCGACTATAGAGGCTGCGGGGAGGCGACGGCCCAATACCCGCCCTCTCAAAGACTCCGGGGCAGGACCAATCCTCGCCACCCAAACCGGAGAGGGGCACGGGCCGAGCTGCGTACTCGCTCCCCCCCCCCAAGAAGACCTCCGGGGCAAGCTCACTGAGCTTGGCCACCCAAACCGGAGCGCCATATGCGGGGTAGGCGACGGCCCAATACCCGTCCGACTATAGAGGCTGTGGGGAGGCGACGGCCCAATACCCGCCCTCTCAAAGACTCCGGGGCAGGACCAATCCTCGCCACCCAAACCGGAGAGGGGCACGGGCCGAGCTGCGTACTCGCTCCCCCCCCAAAGATGACCTCCGGGGCAAGCTCACTGAGCTTGGCCACCCAAACCGGAGCGCCATATGTGGGGTAGGCGACGGCCCAATACCCATCCGACTATAGAGGCTGCGGGGAGGCGACGGCCCAATACCCGCCCTCTCAAAGACTCCGGGGCAGGACCAATCCTCGCCACCCAAACCGGAGAGGGGCACGGGCCGAGCTGCGTACTCGCTCCCCCCAAAGAAGACCTCCGGGGCATGCTCATTGAGCTTGGCCACCCAAACCGGAGCGCCATATGCGGGGTAGGCGACGGCCCAATACCCGTCCGACTATAGAGACTGCGGGGAGGCGACGGCCCAATACCCGCCCTCTCAAAGACTCCGGGGCAGGACCAATCCTCGCCACCCAAACCGGAGAGGGGCACGGGCCGAGCTGCGTACTCGCTCCCCCCCAAAGAAGCCCTCCGGGGAAAGCTCAGTGAGCTTGGCCACCCAAACCGGAGCGCCATATGCGGGGTAGGCGACGGCCCAATACCTGTCCGACTATGGAGGCTGCGGGGAGGCGACGGCCCAATACACGCCCTCTCAAAGACTCCGGGGCAGGACCAATCCTCGCCACCCAAACCGGAGAGGGGCACGGGCCGAGCTACGTACTCGCTCCCCCCCAAAGAAGACCTCCAGGGTAAGCTCACTGAGATTGGCCACCCAAACCGGAGCGCCATATGCGGGGTAGGCGACGGCCCAATACCCGTCCGACTATAGAGGCTGCGGGGAGGCGACGGCCCAATACCCGCCCTCTCAAAGACTCCGGGGCAGGACCAATCCTCGCCACCCAAACCGGAGAGGGGCACGGGCCGAGCTGCGTACTCGCTCCCCCCCAAAGAAGACCTCCGGGGCAAGCTCACTGAGCTTGGCCACCAAAACCGGAGCGCCATATGCGGGGTAGGCGACGGCCCAATACCCGTCCGACTATAGAGGCTGCGGGGAGGCGACGGCCCAATACCCGCCCTCTCAAAGACTCCGGGGCAGGACCAATCCTCGCCACCCAAACCGGAGAGGGGCACGGGCCGAGCTGCGTACTCGCTCCCCCCCAAAGAAGACCTCCGGGGCAAGCTCACTGAGCTTGGCCACCCAAACCGGAGCGCCATATGCGGGGTAGGCGACGGCCCAATACCCGTCCGACTATAGATGCTGCGGGGAGGCGACGGCCTAATACCCGCCCTCTCAAAGACTCCGGGGCAGGACCAATCCTCGCCACCCAAACCGGAGAGGGGCACGGGCCGAGCTGCGTACTCGCTCCCCCCCAAAGAAGACCTCCGGGGCAAGCTCACTGAGCTTGGCCACCCAAACCGGAGCGCCATATGCGGGGTAGGCAACGGCCCAATACCCGTCCGACTATAGAGGCTGCGGGGAGGCGACGGCCCAATACCCGCCCTCTCAAAGACTCCGGGGCAGGACCAATCCTCGCCACCCAAACCGGAGAGGGGCACGGGCCGAGCTTCGTACTCGCTCCCCCCCAAAGAAGACCTCCGGGGCAAGCTCACTGAGCTTGGCCACCCAAACCGGAGCGCCATATGCGGGGTAGGCGACGGCCCAATACCCGTCCGACTATAGAGGCTGTGGGGAGGCGACGGCCCAATACCCGCCCTCTCAAAGACTCCGGGGCAGGACCAATCCTCGCCACCCAAACCGGAGAGGGGCACGGGCCGAGCTGCGTACTCGCTCCCCCCCCAAGAAGACCTCCGGGGCAAGCTCACTGAGCTTGGCCACCCAAACCGGAGCGCCATATGCGGGGTAGGCGACGGCCCAATACCCGTCCGACTATAGAGGCTGTGGGGAGGCGTCGGCCCAATACCCGCCCTCTCAAAGACTCCGGGGCAGGACCAATCCTCGCCACCCAAACCGGAGAGGGGCACGGGCCGAGCTGCGTACTCGCTCCCCCCCCCAAAGAAGACCTCCGGGGCAAGCTCACTGAGCTTGGCCACCCAAACCGGAGCGCCATATGTGGGGTAGGCGACGACCCAATACCCGTCCGACTATAGAGGCTGCGGGGAGGCGACGGCCCAATACCCGCCCTCTCAAAGACTCCGGGGCAGGACCAATCCTCGCCACCCAAACCGGAGAGGGGCACGGGCCGAGCTGCGTACTCGCTCCCCCCAAAGAAGACCTCCGGGGCAAGCTCACTGAGCTTGGCCACCCAAACCGGAGCGCCATATGCGGGGTAGGCGACGGCCCAATACCCGTCCGACTATAGAGGCTGCGGGGAGGCGACGGCCTAATACCCGCCCTCTCAAAGACTCCGGGGCAGGACCAATCCTCGCCACCCAAACTGGAGAGGGGCACGGGCCGAGCTGCGTACTCGCTCCCCCCCCAAAGAAGACCTCTGGGGCAAGCTCACTGAGCTTGGCCACCCAAACCGGAGCGCCATATGCGGGGTAGGCGACGGCCCAATACCCGTCCGACTATAGAGGGTGCGGGGAGGCGACGGCCGAATACCCGCCCTCTCAAAGACTCCGGGGCAGGACCAATCCTCGCCACCCAAACCGGAGAGGGGCACGGGCCGAGCTGCGTACTCGCTCCCCACCAAAGAAGACCTCCGGGGCAAGCTCACTGAGCTTGGCCACCCAAACCGGAGCGCCATATGCGGGGTAGGCGACGACCCAATACCCTTCCGACTATAGAGGCTGCGGGGAGGTGACGGCACAATACCCGCCCTCTCAAAGACTCCGGGGCAGGACCAATCCTCGCCACCCAAACCGGAGAGGGGCACGGGCCGAGCTGCGTACTCGCTCCCCCCCAAAGAAGACCTCCGGGGCATGCTCACTGAGCTTGGCCACCCAAACCGGAGCGCCATATGCGGGGTAGGCGACGGCCCAATACCCGTCCGACTATAGAGGCTGCGGGGAGGCGACGGCCCAATACCCGCCATCTCAAAGACTCCGGGGCAGGACCAATCCTCGCCACCCAAACCGGAGAGGGGCACGGGCCGAGCTCCGTACTCGCTCCCCCCCAAAGAAGACCTCCGGGGCAAGCTCACTGAGCTTGGCCACCCAAACCGGAGCGCCATATGCGGGGTAGGCGACGGCCCAATACCCGTCCGACTATAGAGGCTGCGGGGAGGCGACGGCCCAATACCCGCCCTCTCAAAGACTCCGGGGCAGGACCAATCCTCGCCACCCAAACCGGAGAGGGGCACGGGCCGAGCTGCGTACTCGCTCCCCCCCAAAGAAGACCTCCGGGGCAAGCTCACTGAGCTTGGCCACCCAAACCGGAGCGCCATATGCGGGGTAGGCGACGGCCCAATACCCGTCCGACTATAGAGGCTGCGGGGAGGCGACGGCCCAATACCCGCCCTCTCAAAGACTCCGGGGCAGGACCAATCCTCGCCACCCAAACCGGAGAGGGGCACGGGCCGAGCTGCGTACTCGCTCCCCCCCAAGAAGACCTCCGGGGCAAGCTCACTGAGCTTGGCCACCCAAACCGGAGCGCCATATGCGGGGTAGGCGACGGCCCAATACCCGTCCGACTATAGAGGCTGTGGGGAGGCGACGGCCCAATACCCGCCCTCTCAAAGACTCCGGGGCAGGACCAATCCTCGCCACCCAAACCGGAGAGGGGCACGGGCCGAGCTGCGTACTCGCTCCCCCCCCAAAGAAGACCTCCGGGGCAAGCTCACTGAGCTTGGCCACCCAAACCGGAGCGCCATATGTGGGGTAGGCGACGGCCCAATACCCGTCCGACTATAGAGGCTGCGGGGAGGCGACGGCCCAATACCCGCCCTCTCAAAGACTCCGGGGCAGGACCAATCCTCGCCACCCAAACCGGAGAGGGGCACGGGCCGAGCTGCGTACTCGCTCCCCCCCAAAGAAGACCTCCGGGGCATGCTCATTGAGCTTGGCCACCCAAACCGGAGCGCCATATGCGGGGTAGGCGACGGCCCAATACCCGGCCGACTATAGAGACTGCGGGGAGGCGACGGCCCAATACCCGCCCTCTCAAAGACTCCGGGGCAGGACCAATCCTCGCCACCCAAACCGGAGAGGGGCACGGGCCGAGCTGCGTACTCGCTCCCCCCCAAAGAAGCCCTCCGGGGAAAGCTCAGTGAGCTTGGCCACCCAAACCGGAGCGCCATATGCGGGGTAGGCGACGGCCCAATACCTGTCCGACTATGGAGGCTGCGGGGAGGCGACGGCCCAATACCCGCCCTCTCAAAGACTCCGGGGCAGGACCAATCCTCGCCACCCAAACCGGAGAGGGGCACGGGCCGAGCTACGTACTCGCTCCCCCCCCAAAGAAGACCTCCAGGGTAAGCTCACTGAGATTGGCCACCCAAACCGGAGCGCCATATGCGGGGTAGGCGACGGCCCAATACTCGTCCGACTATAGAGGCTGCGGGGAGGCGACGGCCCAATACCCGCCCTCTCAAAGACTCCGGGGCAGGACCAATCCTCGCCACCCAAACCGGAGAGGGGCACGGGCCGAGCTGCGTACTCGCTCCCCCCCAAAGAAGACCTCCGGGGCAAGCTCACTGAGCTTGGCCACCAAAACCGGAGCGCCATATGCGGGGTAGGCGACGGCCCAATACCCGTCCGACTATAGAGGCTGCGGGGAGGCGACGGCCCAATACCCGCCCTCTCAAAGACTCCGGGGCAGGACCAATCCTCGCCACCCAAACCGGAGAGGGGCACGGGCCGAGCTGCGTACTCGCTCCCCCCCAAAGATGACCTCCGGGGCAAGCTCACTGAGCTTGGCCACCCAAACCGGAGCGCCATATGCGGGGTAGGCGACGGCCCAATACCCGTCCGACTATAGAGGCTGCGGGGAGGCGACGGCCTAATACCCGCCCTCTCAAAGACTCCGGGGCAGGACCAATCCTCGCCACCCAAACCGGAGAGGGGCACGGGCCGAGCTGCGTACTCGCTCCCCCCCCAAAGAAGACCTCCGGGGCAAGCTCACTGAGCTTGGCCACCCAAACCGGAGCGCCATATGCGGGGTAGGCAACGGCCCAATACCCGTCCGACTATAGAGGCTGCGGGGAGGCGACGGCCCAATACCCGCCCTCTCAAAGACTCCGGGGCAGGACCAATCCTCGCCACCCAAACCGGAGAGGGGCACGGGCCGAGCTTCGTACTCGCTCCCCCCCAAAGAAGACCTCCGGGGCAAGCTCACTGAGCTTGGCCACCCAAACCGGAGCGCCATATGCGGGGTAGGCGACGGCCCAATACCCGTCCGACTATAGAGGCTGTGGGGAGGCGACGGCCCAATACCCGCCCTCTCAAAGACTCCGGGGCAGGACCAATCCTCGCCACCCAAACCGGAGAGGGGCACGGGCCGAGCTGCGTACTCGCTCCCCCCCAAAGAAGACCTCCGGGGCAAGCTCACTGAGCTTGGCCACCCAAACCGGAGCGCCATATGCGGGGTAGGCGTCAGCCCAATACCCGTCCGACTATAGAGGCTGCGGGGAGGCGACGGCCCAATACCCGCCCTCTCAAAGACTCCGGGGCAGGACCAATCCTCGCCACCGAAACCGGAGAGGGGCACGGGCCGAGCTGCGTACTCGCTCCCCCCCAAAGAAGACCTCCGGGGCAAGCTCACTGAGCTTGGCCACCCAAACCGGAGCGCCATATGCGGGGTAGGCGACGGCCCAATACCCGTCCGACTATAGAAGCTGCGGGGAGGCGACGGCCCAATACCCGCCATCTCAAAGACTCCGGGGCAGGATCAATCCTCGCCACCCAAACCGGGGAGGGGCACGGGCCGAGCTGCGTACTCGCTCCCCCCCAAGAAGACCTCCGGAGCAAGCTCACTGAGCTTGGCCACCCAAACCGGAGCGCCATATGCGGGGTAGGCGACGGCCCAATACCCGTCCGACTATAGATGCTGTGGGGAGGCGTCGGCCTAATACCCGCCCTCTCAAAGACTCCGGGGCAGGACCAATCCTCGCCACCCAAACCGGAGAGGGGCACGGGCCGAGCTGCGTACTCGCCTCCCCCCCAAAGAAGACCTCCGGGGCAAGCTCACTGAGCTTGGCCACCCAAACCGGAGCGCCATATGCGGGGTAGGCGACGGCCCAATACCCGTCCGACTATAGAGGCTGCTGGGAGGCGACGGCCCAATACAAGCCCTCTCAAAGACTCCGGGGCAGGACCAATCCTCGCCACCCAAACCGGAGAGGGGCACGGGCCGAGCTGCGTACTCGCTCCCCCCCCAAAGAAGACCTCCGGGGCAAACTCATTGAGCTTGGCCACCCAAACCGGAGCGCCATATGCGGGGTGGGCGACGGCCCAATACCCGTCCGACTATAGAGGCTGCGGGGAGGCGACTGCCCAATACCCGCCCTCTCAAAGACTCCGGGGCAGGACCAATCCTCGCCACCCAAACCGGAAAGGGGCACGGGCCGAGCTGCGTACTCGCTCCCCCCCAAAGAAGACCTCCGGGGAAAGCTCATTGAGATTGGCCACCCAAACCGGAGCGCCATATGCGGGGTAGGCGACGGCCCAATACCCGTCCGACTATAGAGGCTGCGGGGAGGCGACGGCCCAATACCCGCCCTCTCAAAGACTCCGGGGCAGGACCAATCCTCGCCACCCAAACCGAAGAGGGGCACGGGCCGAGCTACGTACTCGCTCCCCCCCCAAAGAAGACCTCCGGGGCAAGCTCACTGAGCTTGGCCACCCAAACCGGAGCGCCATATGCGGGGTAGGCGACGGCCCAATACCCGTCCGACTATAGAGGCTGCGGGGAGGCGACGGCCCAATACCCGCCCTCTCAAAGACTCCGGGGCAGGACCAATCCTCGCCACCCAAACCGGAGAGGGGCACGGGCCGAGCTGCGTACTCGCTCCCCCCCAAAGAAGACCTCCGGGGCAAGCTCACTGAGCTTGGCCACCCAAACCGGAGCGCCATATGCGGGGTAGGCGACGGCCCAATACCCGTCCGACTATAGAGGCTGCGGGGAGGCGACGGCCCAATACCCGCCCTCTCAAAGACTCCGGGGCAGGACCAATCCTCGCCACCCAAACCGGAGAGGGGCACGGGCCGAGCTGCGTACTCGCTCCCCCCCAAAGAAGACCTCCGGGGCAAGCTCACTGAGCTTGGCCACCCAAACCGGAGCGCCATATGCGGGGTAGGCAACGGCCCAATACCCGTCCGACTATAGAGGCTGCGGGGAGGCGACGGCCCAATACCCGCCCTCTCAAAGACTCATGGGCAGGACCAATCCTCGCCACCCAAACCGGAGAGGGGCACGGGCCGAGCTGCGTACTCACTCCCCCCCAAAGAAGACCTCCGGGGCAAGCTCACTGAGCTTGGCCACCCAAACCGGAGCGCCATATGCGGGGTAGGCGACGGCCCAATACCCGTCCGACTATAGAGGCTGTGGGGAGGCGACGGCCCAATACCCGCCCTCTCAAAGACTCCGGGGCAGGACCAATCCTCGCCACCCAAACCGGAGAGGGGCACGGGCCGAGCTGCGTACTCGCTCCCCCCCAAAGAAGACCTCCGGGGCATGCTCACTGAGCTTGGCCACCCAAACCGGAGCGCCATATGCGGGGTAGGCGACGGCCCAATACCCGTCCGACTATAGAGGCTGCGGGGAGGCGACGGCCCAATCCCCGCCCTCTCAAAGACTCCGGGGCAGGACCAATCCTCGCCACCCAAACCGGAGAGGGGCACGGGCCGAGCTGCGTACTCGCTCCCCCCCAAAGAAGACCTTCGGGGCAAGCTCACTGAGCTTGGCCACCCAAACCGGAGCGCCATATGCGGGGTAGGCGACGGCCCAATACCCGTCCGACTATAGAGGGTGCGGGGAGGCGACGGCCCAATACCCGCCCTCTCAAAGACTCCGGGGCAGGACCAATCCTCGCCACCCAAACCGGAGAGGGGCACGGGCCGAGCTGCGTACTCGCTCCCCCCCAAAGAAGACCTCCGGGGCAAGCTCACGAAGCTTGGCCACCCAAACCGGAGCGCCATACGCGGGGTAGGGGACGGCCCAATACCCGCCCTCCCCAGAAAGGGCCTGCGACCCCTCTCCACAAACCTCGGGAAACAAATCGAGGCCCGCAAATTAAGGCAACCCCAACGCGGAGCCGTCCCTGAGGAGTAACGCCTGACACCTATAAAGCCGACACCCGAAATGACTTGTTCAACCCAAAAGGACACTCGGGGCGAGCACCACTGACAAACGGCACACCCGCCGAAAAACAGGAGCTGAGGGGTCACATCAGACGTCACCCATCGGAAACGCTCCCCAAAGAACGAAATTCCAAGATGGTCCCGGCTCTCAATGAGGAGGAGATGGAGGAGGCAAAAATACGCCATTATAAATCCCCCCCAGCTTCTTCGGAGGAAAGGGGGGGCAAGAAAAAGAATATGAAGAAAGACCAGCCCATTCGCCACTCTCTCCCCCTAAAAAACGCGAAAAATACGAGTATCATCGACCGCCCAAGTAAACGATCCCCCAACAGGATATTCCTCTTACACGACGGTCGCCCGGCCTGCTGCTCCCCTCCTTCCTTTAGACAACTTAAGGCACGGGAACCGGTGCTCCAATGGCATACCATGCCTCTGCACGGACGCCCCACGGCCGTAGGCGCGGCTGGCAGACAACCCGATGGAGGGGACAGACCGGCCAAATCACCCCATCGGACACCCCGACAGCCGCCAAAGCCGCCCCAACCGAAGGGGACTTGCCCCCGATCGCCGACGTACTCCAACAGGCTACTCCGCTTAGACCGGTAGCGCCCCTCCTTCCACTCATCGGCTTCCCGCGGACCGCATACGCCAGGAAGACGCACAGGTTGGCTGCGGAGCACGTCCCTTCGCGCCTGTCACACGGAGACTCCTGTCGATGGGAGCAACAAGGCCCCGCGGGATAGAGCAACCACCAAGGACTCCCTCTCCCCCCAATTCTGGGAACGAGGGCCAAAGCCACCGCCCGGCTTCGGCGCGGCCGTCCACCCCTACCCCGAGTGGGTACCCTCTAAATCAACTGCACACCCCTTTTCGGGGGCGCGACGCCAAAAAGAGGCGAATCGAATACAATGAGAATATCAATCTACCTAGAGCTATTCAACGCTACGCCTACGGGCAGATCCTGTTTTAGTAAACTATCAATAATAGCTGATGAAAAGACTACTCCCGGTTGACCATTAGTTATAGCTCGGGCACACCTAGACACAGGGGCAACCCCCGAAAAGGGAGGCTTACCCGCTGTAAATTTTCTCGGGCGCGCTACGTGAAATAAAGGAAGTTAACACACTTCCCCCGACGCCAGGATAAAAACAGCCGCACCAAGGCGTAACTCTAAAAAGGGAATTTATGCACACACACACAGGCAGAAGATCCCAGAAAAATGCTGATATCAACCCCACGTAACTTCCCTTTCTTTCGTTTAAAAAAAACGGGGGGGAGCCTATACCTAACTACTTGGCGCTTCCGCCAGTCACGACGCCCTCCCCCTCAGTGGAATCTCCCACCGCCCCGCCGGCCTCTGGCTCGTCGCCCGCCCCTCCGTCTTCGTCCCCCTCGTCGTCGCTGCATGCGGCGAGCCCGTCAAGGTCGAGCTCAACCGGCGGGAACAGGCCCGCCACCTTCTCCTTCACCCGAGCCAAGCAGGCTTCCCATCCCTCCGCGCGGCCCTTCTCCATGCCCTGGGACATCGAATCTGCGAGTGCGGGAATGACGGTTTTCTCCTGATACGTCCGAAATTCCTCGACCCTACGAGCCAACTCCTCCTCGGCGGCCTTGGCACGTCCCGCTAGATCCTCCGCACGCGCTTCCTCCCTCCTAAGGGCCTCCTCCAGCTCCTTCGCCCTCTCTCCAGCCTCGGCTGCCCGCCGCTCATGATCGGACACGACCGTCTTCAAGCGCTCTACCTCCGCCTCATATCGGCTGCCCCTCTCCCTCTCCTTCGCCAGGTCCTCGCCAGCGCTCTTACGAAAGGCAGCGAGCTCGGCGACCGCTCTAGCCACGGCACCCTCGGCCTTATGTATGGCTGGCACGTGACTCATCATCCCAAGCATCAAGTTGACGATCTGAGTAAAGAAACGCAGAAAAGTGAACCCATTTAGGATGTTCAATAAAACCCGCTGAAAAACGTCGCCCATCTTACAAACCCTACCTGGACGCCGTGCATCACCGCGGTCCCACACAGACCCTCGGGCTCCACCGCTTCCAGCGCCACCCTATCGCGGGGCAGGAAAATGTTCTCCGCGAGCCTCGCCGCCACACCTCCGTCCTCAAACACGGACTCATCACTCGCTACTTTGTACGACGCCCGATGAAGCGCCTCGTCGAGATAGCCCTCGACATCGGTCCTCTTGGTCTTGAACTTAACCAATGAGGCCTCACAGCGGGGATCGGCAGCCCTCTCGAGACCGAACATGGGACAACCATAGGGCCAAGGGTCCCATCCTCCGGACCCGGTCGGGACACTAGACGCTTCGGCCCTACCCGACTGACCGCCAGCATCCGCCCCCTCCCCTCCTGCAGGTGACAGTGGGCTAGACGGCCTCGTTCGGGGCATTTCCACCCCTCCCCCTATCGACCCTTCGTCCCCGCCCTCCAAGTCAATGACGGGATTCGCTATCCCCTCCCCGGTTCCACCGTCCGGCTGACCGGTTTCCCCCCGCCCCGGCGCATCAGGCTCGGACGACCTCGTCGGCCTCTTCCTCCTCTTCGTGGACGCTGGCACCTCAGTCGAGCTCCCCGCCCCTCCTTCCGCTCGCGACCTCTTGGGGCCAACTCTTGTCGACGATCGCCCCGCCTGCTCCGAGGCTCGCCGCATCATTTCCTCGAGGGACAGACTCATTGTGCCACCTGCCAAAGAGAGAAAGTTCAGCGTAAGCACATCAGATGCACGAACACCAAAATCTTTTGTACCTTCGGGCCAGATGTACGCCGTTATCATCTCAGCCCGAGCGAGCATCCGATAATCTCGGCCCTCCACTGGTATGGCCATTAAAATCTGCGCCACCACTTTCTCCTCATCCCCCAATTCCACCCCCTCCTTCGCCTCGGGATTCAGCTCCGCCCAATCAGACCTTATCAGCACATCCTCCGGCACTTCCACAAACACATACTGCTGGCGCCACAACTTGATTTTCCCGGGCAACCCCCTAATGAGCGGATGCTTCTTCTTCGCGGAGAGATAGTAGCATGACCCCAACCTCTTGACCGAGAAGAAGTGGCGAAATAAGGACAGGGAGGGGTGAACCTGGTTGCTCACGCACAGCACTAGGAACCCCACAATGGCACTGATGGCATTGGGCATCACGCGATACATGGGCAGTTCCAGGAAGTTCAACACTTCCAGCAAGAACGGATGGGGGGGAAGCGCAGCCCTTGCTCAAACGAAGAGACATATACTCCCACCTCCCGGTCGCCAGCAAAACACACCATTTCTTGCGGCTCCGGTTCACGAACCGAATACGGCGGCCTCACATACATCGTGAAGATCTCCGTGATGGATTTCTTCAGCACCGACTTCACGCCCGCAATCTCGATGGGCACCCTTCCTGTCTCCGCGGCGGAGCTCCCTTCCCCAACTACCCCCGACCCCTGACCACGAAACGGAGACATCGAGGAAGACATCTATAAAACGGGCGTCTTACCTAATGGGTGCCGACGATTCGGGCGCCTGCGCTACTTCTCCGACCGCTCCCACGAGGACGACTCTGGCAAGGATAATGAAATCTCCTGCGAAGCTCTAGCTGCTTGCCAAAAATCTTCGCCCAGCAATCAGCTTTGCTTCCCTCCCCTCCCTGAGTTCTCTTTTAAGCGGCTGCGCAAAGCATCATGACCGTCGACCCCGAGACACGCGTCACCAATCCGGGCCCTATCCAGCACCAACCCACGTGTTCTGATGCTTCGCGTACTGTCAAAACCGTCAATTCCGCCACGCGTCAACACTACAGTGGTCGGGTCGCCTCGGTTCCCGCCCGCCGTCGAATCTCCAGGATGACGTCTAGTCATGCGACCGCCAACAATTCCCGCCCAAATCCCGGCGAAATGATTACCCCCGTTCGAAATTACTCTATGCGCCGCGCATTCCGAGATTTAGTCCGGCCTCCGTCGGGGCGGCCATAACAAGAAGGCAGCACTCGTTCCAAGATTGAGTCCGACCTTCGTCAGTGCGGCCAAAACATGAAAGCTTCGCTCGTACCAATGAAGGGTCCGACCTCCAACGGGTCGGCCGGAACAGGAATCCGCCGCCCACCTTATTGGGATCTCGGTTCCAACGCTTGGCAAACTTTCATACGAACCAAGCAACCTCGCCACCTCGCCGCGCCACTGCACCGCCGGGACTCGTGCTGGGCTTCCGAGCAAACCGCCGGAGAAAGCGACTAATCTCAACTCTCCTCTCCCGAGGACCTCGGCAGAGCGAAGTTGGGGGCAGTTACGTCCCTCGCAAAGCTTACGTTCTACGAGCAAACCAAGTAGGAATATAGTTCGGCACAAGACAGTCACAATGTATTTACCCAAATAGCTAAACCATACATTGAACTTTCCACACACTACAACAACACATTGTTTACAACCCTCTCACAAGAAGGTACGGACCTCCCCAAACCCACGTCTCTAACGGCGCCACCTCTCAACCGACCGATCTCTCACATCCTTAACCGCTTGCCGAATCGCCGCTTCCTTAGCTTCTTGCAGCATCGGCACAACATGCTCGTCATGATAGCGGCGGATAGCGGCTTCGATCAGTTTTCCTTCAGCGTCCCGTTTTTCCTCCAGTCGCCGCATCGCTAGACCCTTCTCACTCTTCTCGGTCTCCAGGGCGTCCTTTAGGTCCTCTATTTGCCGCCTCTGTACCCCGATCACCGCTTCCTTGCTAACAACTTCCGAGGTATGCTTCGACCGGATGTCATCCCTCTCTCGCGTTACTTCTTGGAGCTGCTTCTCGACCATTGCTTTGGACGAATCGAAATACGCAGCCCGCCCCTTCTCCACCCCGTAGGCCTTCCTAACCCTCTCCAGCTCCGCCTCCGTGTCCCTCAGCTTCGCCTTGACCTCGCCAAGGTTCGCCTTCGCTACATCCAGAGACGCCCTGGTGACGGCCGCGGAGGTACGGCCCCGCAGGGCTAACACGTTCGCGACCATCTACATAAACCTCGAATCAGCGAGACGCGAACAAATAAAGCCTGCGGGCGAGGAAAGAAAACCGGCTTACCTGCACGACGTGCCATATAGCCGAGCCACACAACCGTTCCGCCCCCACACGAGTCAAAGACTCACGATCGCGCGGTAACACGCAATACTCGGCGAGGCGCGCCGCCACTCCCGCGTCCTCGAATACCGACTCGTCGCAGCTAACTCGAAAAGGAAACTTATGGAGACGGTCATCAGGATACACCTCGACCTCTTCTCGGGTCCTCTTAAAACGAATAAGGGCGCCCTCACAAGCGGGACTCGACGACACCCCCATTTCCCACGGAGGGATCACGTATGGCCACTTTTGAACCACAGGCGCTCGGCGAGGCGCGACCACATCTGGTACCCGCGGAGGAACGGAGGGTCTGGCCCCCCGCGCGGGTGCGTCCTCATGAAGATCTTCGCCGGGCCCACCGGCGGAGATACCTTGCCCGATTGCCCTCCGTCCCGGGTTGGACCTCTCCCCACGGGGAGCCCCGCCTCCACGTTCCCGGGATCCTGCCTCGCTAGCCACCCCCTTGCCTTTCCCGCGGGGATCAGTGTCCTCCGAGATCGGGGCTCCGGCCGAACCTGACACCTCCTCCGGCTCCCTCATCGCGTCTCCGCCTACAAAAGGAAAAGAAAGACAATCAGGGCAAGCCTAGCCCAGAGTTTACAAAACATCAAAGATACCTAGGGTCCAAAAGTCCTGGGCGAGCCGACTGCTCAGCGTTAGACTCGCGAACTGACGGCACGCCTCGGGCAGTTCCATCAAAATCTGAGCTTTGGCAATATCCTCCCCGGTCAGCTCCACCCTTTCATTTACTAAGGGATTCCGCACCCCCCAATTCGACATCAGCGCCACGTCGCTGGGCACCGTCACGAAGACGAACTCCCTCATCCAATCGCCGACGTTGTCGGGCACCCCGAGGATGAGTCCTCGCCCTCTCCTAGCGCAAACGCAATGATACATCCCCCTCTTCCGAATCACGAAGAAATATCGGAACAGCGCCAAGGAGGGACTCAAGGAGCAAGCAAGGCACAAGACGACAAACCCCACTAACAAGCCCCAAGAACGAGGCGCTAGGGCAAATATCGGCAGCTCCAGGAAATTCAACAAATGAAACAAATACGGGGGGATCGGAAAGCGGAGCCCCAACTCGAATGACCGAACATAGACCCCGACCTCATTATCCCCAGGTGAACTCACCGCTTCCTCTGACCCGGGAACCCGAACCTCATAGGGTTGTCGCACAAACCGCACGCGAATCTCCCTGATGTTGATCCTATCCAACCTACATCGGAGGGACTCAATGGCTCTCGGGACAACGGATCGCCATGACCCTCTTTCCCTGGGCCGCCGCACCCCCGGCTGCGACGCCCCCTCGCCCACCAACTCCTCCTCCCCCACTCGGCTACCTCCTTCAGCCTCGAAACGAGAAGCCATTGATCGGAAAGGAAGGAAATTAACTGTTATTACATGTTGATCCCTTAAACCCGGAAGGCGATTGGAAGAAGACGACCGGCGACGGAAGTAACAAATTAGCCAGCAAGCTCCAAACAGAAATATCGAACGCCGGAGGAGAATCGGAGAGAGACGAAAACTCCCGCCGACCGCCTCCCAGACCCTTTTAGCTGTAAAGGTGGCCCCGGGCCATCTCGGCCGTCGAACTTTCGCCACGCGGCGCCCATCGAGACGTCCTCGACGCCTCGACTGGCGTGAGGGTCACTTCATCCACGCGTCGCAAACCCAATCGCAGAGGCGCTTCGTTTTCCTCTGCCCCCCTTTTCAAATCGTAATAATGACCGCTAAGGCGGGAGTTCTGAAGCCGCCGCCGTCACTACCCGGTGGGGGCCAAGGCCCGTACTGATGGTCCGGAATATCGAAGGTGGTTCGCCCTCCGAGCCGAGCCGGGCTACCGCCTCAGACTCGGAGGCCGGGGGCAATTGTTACGACCTAAAGATCGTAGGGGTCCCACATGGCCCATGGACTCTCCGCTTCATGAAAGGGCTGCCACCCCGAAAATCCGGAGCTATATGGAAACGGGCGCGCCTCGCAGCGTCCCCCGACCCGGCCGAGGCGTACAACCGCAGCCGCTCGACCCACCGGGGGTAGCGCGCTTGGGGACGCCTGGGTAGCGCAGTCGGGCCTACTGACGTAGGCACGGGCGTATCCCTCCGTATCGGCGAACCATAGCCCGTGACCGATCGGGGGGCGCGGCCGGGCCGGACAACCCCCGATCCGAACGACCCGCCCGATTCACATGAACCGCGGCGCCTAGGGTGATACAGCCCAACCTTTAGTTCGTCGCCAACGACAAACAACCTAGGATAAGGACACGACTGACACATACGTCACCCGACCGACTGACAAAGCGCCCCCTGACGGTTAAGCCGACTGACGGTTAGCGCTTTCGGCCCTGACATCCCGACAAAAGCACCGCCTGGCCGTTGTGCCTCCTGACAAAAGCAGGTCAGGAACTCCTGTTCCCGACGTCCTTGTCCGAAGCTTCCGCTGACAACCGAGCCAGCTCAGCACGTCTAGTCAACATGCCAGATCAGCCCTGCCCAGTCATCTCCCGACAGGTATAAATACCCCCTCTCCCCTTACGGTGAGGGGGTTGGAAAATTCTCTCTCGATCTATCAATCACACACGAGAACAAAGGTCGTACATACCTTTGCTCTCCCACATATAGCTCACCACGTGCGGTCGACACACCGTTAGTCCGACCGGCGTGTCTAGCTCCCGTTTTAAGTCCTTATACTGACTTAGGCATCGGAGGGGCTAAGGGTTGAACCCCAACCCCGCCCTTCTGACGAGTTGTTCGTGCTGCAGGAAAGCTCGTCCCTTGGCCAACGTCGACTTCGGCCTCCTGCCATCCAACCTTCCTCTGCCGCATCCGGTGAGATTCGATCCCGTGATCATCACCGGCGACGAGTCCAACATCTTCACCCCACTAATCACTTGTAAAACAGCCTACCTAAACCACCTTTTCCATATAACCATCGTGCCCTTGGTTTTCCACTATACAAATTCATTGTACGCGAGTTCCACCTCGTAACACTAACATTATATTAAATATTCCTAAAATTAACTTAAACTTTGGCTGGATTTTATTTAGCTGAACTTTGAATAATAAGTTTTCCCCTTAAAACTTAAGGCAATTAGTTTGCACCATATGCAGATATATATATATATATATGGTGCAAATTACTCTATCAACCTCATCCCAGTATGAGGTGGCAAAATCCTAGCCACCACTCTATCAACCCCTTTTGGCCTGGTCAGTTTGCCCCGATCAGCAGATTCACTCCTCAAATGTATAATATATCAACAATTTCACACAAAAAGACCAGCGGAAAGAATCGAATTATAAAGCAAATACATCAATCTCGAAGAAAGTAAACGGAAGGCTTGGGATAGATTCCAATCTTACCTCGAACCGAGCAACGATCGAGACGAGACTCCGATCGGACCCCAAGAAAAACCAAGGGAACCGACGAGGAGGCAGCAAATCGATCAGATGCGATAAATGCGGGAGGTGGAGCCATAGGTTTCTTAATGGCAATGACGGTGGGTTTTGCCTTTATTTATAGCAGCGGTTTCTAGCGGTTTCTTGTGATTGAGAGAGAGGGGTTTGTGTTGATGTTTCTTTCTTGTATGTATAGTATAGAGAGACGAAGAGAGACGGAGAGAGTAGATGGGAGAGAGAAAGCATAGAAGAAAATGGGAGGGATTTGGGACACAGTCATGTCGACCTCCCCACCCCCGCATTCTATTTACATATTAGAAATAACCCGTGCACACAGTGCACGGGGATGAAAGAAAAAAACTCATACAAAGGATGCACGGCCCGCACACAGGGCCCGTACACATACACAGATGAAAATGAGAGATAAATGTGGATGTGTGTGGGTATCATGGAGGGTAAAAAGTGAAAAAGCAAAGACTAAAAGGTAAAAAACACCCGGGGGCAAAGTGGAAAATGGCTAATGCCAAGAAAGTAAAACAGGGGAGGGGTGGTTTTTGGCAATGGCAAACATGAAAATAAGGAGAATGTGGGGGCATTTTTCTTAGGGGCTCCACAACAGCACAAACCTCACACAAACCCCCACTCACCCCCAAGTGGGTCCACCATGATGAGGCGGCCAAACCATGACCAACACTCTATCCACTCTTTTGTCCTAGTAGGACAAACATCAAATCAACATCCCTCTTTTGTATAATAGATAGGACACTTTTCACAACTAAAAGTTAACATGCCCGATACTTCTGGCCATAGCACGCAAGTACATCAATGTCGGACACTCCTAAAAATAAAAAATACCAGACTATTATTAACGTTAAACAAACAATATGTTCCTCTGATGACATCATTGCCCAGTTTAACAAAAGCATATACTTCGTGGTGCCTTTCGAAATAAATAAATACAACCACTATGACTTAAATACGTGTATGTACAGTAAATATACGAATACCTAACTGGGTCCCCATATATTGGATTCGGAGGATTGTCGTGCCCGACACCTTGTGTTCGTTTAGGAACATGACACTCGTGTCAGTCTCTAATAATCATATATGGTAACACAACCAATAAACATATTCAAACAGACAACACCTTGTAGTTGTATCGTACAATTGTTGAATATCAGGAGTTAGATCTCATAGTTGTATCGTACAATTGTTGAAAATCAGGCGTTAGATCTCATGGGTTTTTTCCTCCCTAAACAAGACCATATTTGAAAATGAACTAGAACAGAAAAAAATATCCAGAATTAAAAATGTAAGATTATTAAATTGCATTTTTTGACATGTACACCCAAAAAATTAAATTAATGCAATAACCACCAAGTTGAATATATGATGTAAATTCAACTTCTTACATGAAAAATATGGGCAATGAAAATAAAATATAGGCAAAGAAAATTCTCGCTGATAGGTGTGTAGAGCTGAACCCATTACCAGTATGCCACATGCAGCTTCTTCTTGCCGAAAACCAAAACCTTATTGGGCGACTTTACAAAGAAAAACAAATTAGAAAATGTTACCATTTAAACAACAGAAAGATTAGATTATCCATGAGAGATTATATATATGCTATTTTTGCATCCTCAAATTAAGAGTCATAAAGTAAATACTCACTTGTCAAGCTGAGTTCCTCCCATGTCTAGTTGTAACGGGAAATACATTAACACCCACTCAAAACATGAAGCAAAATGTTGTTTGGTTCCATGTTCCATGATATCTTATTCAGATGCAGCTGCAGTGAAAATGTAGTCTACACCGACAGTAAGGATGCTGCCTTCAGAAAAAATAGGACAACCTTCAGAAAGAAAAAGGACAGAAAATTCCATCGTTACCATTGTTGGACCTATGCATGATTGGTCTTGTTTGTTACCATCCTGCGTTTTCATCGTCGCTGCTATAAACTGGCTGAGTGCCGCGTCGGGTCCAGATGCTCATCCATCGCAGTAGAAATACGTTGAAGTAAAAACTCGCAATATCCTTCCTGGTCTTGGAGTTGAAATACTCCAAAAGAGGTTCCCAGAAGCTCTTATGCTCTAAACAATTCTCCCTCACAATATCATCAAACCTCATCTGTTCCTCTTGTGTCCATGACTCGGAAGCTTCTTCGCCCATCTCAGCGAAGCCCAGACTAAAGAAAGATGGACCCAAGTTAGACTTAAGGTGAAGCCTCGCTTGGTTGACATGAAGTTTTACACACTCTGCAGAACCTCGACAGGTGCAATTGCACGAGAATGCCTTTCCTTTACATTGCTGCTTTTTTTATCGCTTTCTATTGGCCAAGTTGGGTCCCTAACCACTTGGAATTACCAATCATTTCATTGCTGCTTTTTTTATCATCGCTTTCTATTGGCCATAGTTGGGTCCCTAACCACTTGGAACTATTAAGCTCGTCGGTATCATCAGCCACATCCTCCTCATTTGGTGGACCTGTCCATTCGGGTACATCAGCCTGAAAGGTGGGGCCAATTGGAATGTGTTTTCTAGGCAGTTCACTATTCCCGATTTTCAGCAATGTCCTTTGAGATCTTCGTACCTGATTACTGCTTGTTGCACTCAGAAACTTGTGACATTTATGCCTTTTCTGAAACATGCAAGATTTCAATAGTTACAAATAATTGACGGAATCATGTCAAGAATGATAGAAAGCAAAGATTCAACCACATGCATCGGGTTATCACAAGAAAGCACTGCTAACACAAAGGGAAAGAATATGCGGAGAAGCAACAAGCTGAAGATCAATAAATTTAAGCAGGGGCTTATATGAATACTTAAAGGTTCTCAGGAACAAAATGTAATTCAACACACGCTTCACGATTATAAGTCTCATTTACCTCCAACTATGTAAATTAGGGAACATCCCACCAATGACATGGCAATAAGATATATTTTTGATAGCTGAAGAAGTCAATAATAATGATGATCTCCTATTGATTACCAGTAAACAATCTTTCATCCAAGTTATTAAAAATAAATAATAAATAATAACCATGACCATAATCATATCAGACGCACCGTAAATATTATCAACAGTACTAGCTTCCCGATTAGTTTTAATTTTAAAACTGCAAGGGAAAATCAGAGGCCTAATAAGTTATATTGATTGAAAGCATAGTGAAAGCACTTACATTAATACCGGAGCACTAGTTGGTGAAATTTGAGATTCTCTTTCAAAGCTGTGGAAAGAGAAATCTTCGCCATCATTGCAATTCTTTTCCCACAAAATGGTTGAAGGCATATACATTATCATGGGCATCTAGAAGGAGATAAGACGTGGTTAGAATTAGTTATGTGAGAGGTGGTACACTTGCATCAGCGATGGCCAGTTTTCTTGTAAAGTCCCAAGCGAGAACATCCTGAGGGGGCACACATCTTGAAATTGCTTCTGCCTAAGCACGCTTAACGACAGAATTTTTGCCACAGCAACTCTTCCCTAACAAATGCTAGCTACGATTAATTCCTGAGTTCTCATATAAATTCTTATATGCCAAAGAACCCATTATCACCATCTGATGTGGAACTATTCCTGTGGAACTATTCCTCCAATGCTAGGGATGTTTTTGATGCGATTCGCTAGGGATTTGACAATACAAGGAGGATTTTTATTGGATCTCAGATCTGAAATTATAGGAAACCCTACTACAAATCAACTACTCGCTAAATAACAACTACAATTTAAAAGGACGACTAGCTAAGGATTAATCTAGGGGATAAACTAATAAAAAGAAACTTCTCTCAACAATTTTCGCATCCCTTCTAGGGCCGGCTCAACCCCCTTTAAATAGACAAACACCCCCTCATTGTTATTGTACCCATTTGCCCTTACTCCAATTTCTGGCCGCAACACTACTCCGCCCCGGAAAAACCACCTTGTCCTCAAGGTGGTACGTGAAGGGTATGGTCAGCTACTCCAAGTGCAGGTGCTCCTGATCATCGTCCACGCCGGCTTCCAACATGATCACACTCTCTTCTCCCTCTTCTTCGTCATTCACTATCAGGATCTGAAGAGTACGATTCCCGCACCGGTGCCCAGGAGTAAACTTCTCGTCGCATTTGAAACACAGGCCCTTGGTCCGTTTGTCACGAATCTCTGTCTCGGTCATTCTTCGTGTGTGTCCCCCCGGTCATAGATCCATTCCCTTCTCCTTGGTAACCACTGTACCGTCAGTGGATGTTGCCCCTCCTGCGGCCCCCTTTTGTCCCCCTCCAGGATCCGGACCTCGAAAGGTAGAGCCTCCCCACGTCCCCCGGGCTCCTCTCTCTGTCTCCTGATGATCCTCAACCTTCCTGGCCAGTGTCATCATCCCACACAAACCAACGGGCTCGAACTGTCTCAGCCCCGACCGCACCGTGGGCTTCAGCCCCTTCATGAAACAGCCCTCCAGGGACTCCTCAGAGACTCCCCGAACTCGGTGGCAGAGCGACTCGAACTTCTTGATGTAATCACCCACGCTCCCCTCCTGCTTCAGCGAGTACAGTCTCTCGAACACGCCGCCAGCCGGACCTCCTCCAAACCGCTCTGTCAAGAGCGTCGTAAACTCAGCCCAGGTCTGAAAAGGCCGTTGCTGATCAGTCCAACGGAACCAGCCCAAAGCCTCTCCCTCCAGACAGACCACTATCGCCCGTAGCCAATCCTCCCCTGGGACAGCGGACACCTCCAAGTACCTCTCCACCCGGTAAAGCCAGTCGTCTGGGTCGCCTCCCTCAAAAACAGGCACCTCCAGCTTCCTCAGACGCCTCTCGCCAGAGAATCCACCTCTCTCCTGCGGCTGGAATCCTCCCCTGTGCCGGTATCCCTGTCGCCTGTCTGGAACATAAGCCTCAGTCCAATCACGGTAGCCTCTCTCTGCTCCGTGCCCCTGCCAGTCTCCCTGATGGTGTCCAAACTCTGCCTGGTGGCCTCCTGGAGGATCCTGGTACGCTCTCCAATCTCCCGTCACTCCCCCAAAGGGTGGGGGGTGAGTCGACGGGCCTCCTGTGATCTGGTGGGGCCCTCCACCATGCTGCAATCCTCCGCTGGGTCCCCCAAAAGGCTGAAAACCCCCAAATTGCGCTCCACGAACCTCGGGCGGGGCCCCCGGGGGTCGGGGAACCTGCGGAATCGCCTGTCGAGCGTCCTGGGGGTCAGTGGGCCCCCCCAGGGGTCGGGCGGGCCTCGGATCCCCCCTCTGTGGTCGGCCGAGGCCCCCCAGGCCGCCGCCTGGGCCGGCCGGCCCTGGAAGTGGGCCGGCGGGCCCCAGGCGGCGGCGGCAGGGTCGGCCGAGGCCGCCAGGGGGGCGGCAGGTGCGGCCGCCCCTCCCGAGGCCCTGGCGGCCTGCCGCCGCCCCCCAGGGGGTTCGCCGGCCCCCCCCCCCAGAGGTACCTGGGGGGCCGGCGGCCACCCTGGGGTGTTCCGGTTGGCCGGAAATCCTCCTCCTTGGTTTGTGTCGTCGCGGCGCGGCGGCGCGAGGTCTTGGTGGGTCCCCCACGCATTGTCTCCTTGGTCAAACCCTCCATCGTCGTCTAGATCCGGTTCATCTTCAAAAAAAATTGTCTTTTTACCTTTGTCCTTCGCCAAAGGTGGCTCCTTTTTGCTTGGATCCACCTTTGGGATGAGATGAGCGGTCAACGCCGCTATGGCCTCCGTCAACTCCGATAGTTTCCCCTCCGTCATCTCCTTCATCTCTTTCATCTTGGCCTCCGTCTTCTCTTGATTTTCCTTCATCTCCTTCCGATCTCCGCGGCCATCTCCGCATCTTCTTTCCTTAGATCGATGAAACCCTTACTGATTTGGGCTTCAATCCTCTCAACTTTCCCTTCCAAGACTTCAATCCGCTCCGTTGCTCGCGTATTCGCCATGGATCAACCGCTCCGATACCAATTTGATGCGATTCGCTAGGGATTTGACAATACAAGGAGGATTTTTATTGGATCTCAGATCTGAAATTATAGGAAACCCTACTACAAATCAACTACTCGTTAAATAACAACTACAATTTAAAAGGACGACTAGCTAAGGATTAATCTAGGGGATAAACTAATAAAAAGAAACTTCTCTCAACAATTTTCGCATCCCTTCTAGGGCCGGCTCAACCCCCTTTAAATAGACAAACACCCCCTCATTGTTATTTTACCCATTTGCCCTTACTCCAATTTCTGGCCGCAACATTTTTATACTCTTCTCTTCGCAGATGGAGTCCTTGCTATACTAACACTTCACCAAGTGACATGGGATTATAAAGGCAACCCATGGACTTTAAAGGTGGTCCCCACGGACTCGAGGTTTGCCCCTATCCCTATGTGACGTGACACCTTGCTTCGTATAGCACTTTACTTCATGTAACACTTAGTTTCCATACTTTCAACTAGTATTAAGCTCTGATACCATTTATAATACCACCAAGCAAGAACTTGCCAAGAGGTCAACATCCTTAAGTTGCTTCTATCCGAGCACGCTTAACGATATAGTTTTGTCACAAAACCTCCTCAAAAATGCTAGCTACAAGTAATGACTCAAGTATAAGCATTTTCATTGATTCTTTAGACTATTAGTTGACCAATTACTATGCACTAATAGACTAATAAACCCAAAAATTAATGGCTATCAGTATGTCAAAACTAATCGACCATAATTCAAAAGATAGTCGACTAATTCCTGGACTAGTCGACTTTCAGCTGAACAGTAGTCGACAATTCAAAAAAGAAAGTTGGCGGTTTTCTGAACTGACTGACTAGTCGACTAGCATCACTAATTAATCGACTAGTTGATTTATTAGTCGACTAATCGATCAACTCTAGCCGACTAGAACATTACAGTTGGCCAAAACGGAAAATCCGTAAACTAACCGTTTGTTACCGTTTTGAGGGTGTTTTGGGTATATGTTTCACACGATTTTTCATCTAAAAATAGAAAAGTTTTCTCAGAGTTTTAATATTAAGAAAAGATCAATTTTTGTGAAAATAAACTCTTTTTGTGCTCAAAAGCTTTCTTTAGAAAATCCCTCATTCTTGGCCCTTCGCTCAAAGTTTTTCAATTATTTTCTTAGCCATTTTTCTCATCTCTCAAGACTCAGATTGCAACATCTTCTCAGAGATCAAAAGCTCTTATAGCCTCACATCTACACTTGCGTGCCAACACAAGGCTATAGGTAAAAATTGTACTCCAACTAGTTGTAGGTATTTCCTTCTTATGCTTGTAAGATGGAATGTTTTTCTCAAGTGTTGAGAAGTTGTTTACTCGAGGTTGTTCACATGGTTGTTACATACAATGGATTGTGGTGTAGTGAAAGGTTGTACTTTTTTTCTAATTTGTAAGTAAATAGTAGAAAGCTCAAGTGGAACTTGGAGACGGGATGTATGTTAGTGATTGACCGAACCAGGATAAGATTTGTGTGTTTGCAATTGTCTCCTGGTTTTCTAGCAAGTATTCTATATTTCGATGCATAACTCTATACTTGTTTATATTACTTGCAAGTGCTTATAATTGTTAATTAAGAATCTTATTGGTAACACAATTTGAATTCTTAGGTAGAAAATGTACTAGTTTCTATAGAATTTTATAAACAACTATCCACACATCCTAGTGTTTTCGGCTTGCTCTTCCACAGGATCCAATCCAAACGATCAAGCGTTCCTCACATATGGTATTAAAGCTAAGGTACTTCAAGCCGAACGTAATACCAAACTTACATTTGGTATTAAAACACACGGTTAAGGATGTCATCAACTTTCGCAACAGAGTTCCCTGAAAGGCCACTTACTTTCCCGACCTTCCATGTTCATAGGAACAAACTACGGCTCATGGAAGACAAAGATGATGATTTATCTTCAATCCATTAGCATCAAATTTTGGACCCTCGTTGAGTCAACATATGAGCGACCAACTACTCCAACGTCCACGTAGAGTAACTCGAGGAAATCAAAGGAAAATCGCAATGCCAAAGCAACGAACGTACTCTTTTGCTCCATTGATGCAAATTGCGTGTCGACAACGATCACCGCACATGAGATTTGGCATGCGCTCGAGGTAACTCACAAAAGCACAAATAAGGTTAAAGATTCTAAAATTTCTGTGTGTGCACGCAGGTTTGAAATGTTTAAGATGAAGGAAGAATATATCATCACGGAGATGTACACTCGTCTCACCAAAATTACCAACTTATTTGTTGGGCTAGGCAAGAAAGTCACACAAACGGAGCTCGTGATGAAGACGCTCCGGTCTTTTTCCCTAAATGGGAGAAGAAGACCACCGCTATTAAGGAAGCGCAAGACCTCTCCAAGCTCACAATGGAAAACTTAATTTGAAACCTCATGGCCTATGAGATCCCATTAGATTAAAGAAGAAAAGAGGAGCAACCCAAATAGAAAGTTCTTGCTTTCAAGGCGACCTAGGATTCAGAAGATTCAGAAGTTGAATGAGAAGACATAGCTCTCTTAACAAGGAGCTTCAAGAGACTCCTAAGATGTAGGTTAAGATCAAATAAAGCTAGATTAACTAATGAACCCAATGTCTGTTTGGATGCAATAAACCAGTGTATTACAAGAAAGATTGCCCACTTGCTAAAAACAATGCACAAATGAAAGAAGAGCCAAGGAGAGCAAAGAAGAAGGTGTTCGCGGTATGAACAATAATTCAGTTTCTTCATCTGACGAAGAAGAAAATGAGGAACACGTCCACATGTGCTTTATGGCACACATCGATACCGAGGTATGTCCCGAATCTGATTCTGTTTCCAATGATGAAAATGACGATGATATTTATATGGGTTTTTAGCATATTTGTCCCTTAAATCTTGCGTATTTTGATATCTGTCCATCAAATCTTCATATTTGCCCTCAAGTCCCTCAAAAGTTAGTATTTAACCTTAATAGTCCCTCTCACTAACTATCTGTTAAAATCTTAACGGAAATGGGAATATTCCGTTAAATTAAGGGACTATTAAGGTTAACGTTCAAAATTTAAGGGACTATTAAGGTTAAATACTAACTTTTGAGGGACTTGAAGGCAAATTAAGGTTAAATACTAACGGAATATTCCCATTTCCGTTAAGATTTTAACAGATAGTTAGTGAGAGGGACTATTAAGGTTAAATACTAACTTTTGATGGACTTAAGGGCAAATAAGAAGATTTGAGGGACAGATATCAAAATACGCAAGATTTAAGGGACAAATATGCTAAACACCCTATTTATATTGCTTTTGAGAAATTATTTTATCAACATGAAAGATTAATAAAAGAATATGCTAAATTAAAAAGGATTCATTAGAAGTGCTCAATGATTGACGATGTGTGTTTGACTAACAAAAACTTGGAAAAATAAAATTTTGAACTAAAAGAAGAAATTATTAAGCTTAAAAAAGAAATTATTTTTGAAGACATATATCTAATTAACAAAAAATTAGAAGATAAAAATTTAAGATTAAAAATTGAGAATCTTAAATTAAAAGTTGAAAACAAATTGCTTAAAACTGTAAAAATTTAAATGATAGGCTAAATCACTTAGAAAAGAATATATCTAGTATTAAATCAAAATATGCTAAATTAAAAAGGATTCATTAGAAGTGCATTAAGCTTAAAAAAGAAATTATTTTTGAAGACATATATCTAATTAACAAAAAATTAGAAGATAAAAATTTAAGATTAAAAATTGAGAATCTTAAATTAAAAGATGAAAACAAATTGCTCAGTACTGTAAAAAATTTTAATGATAGGCTAAATCACTTAGAAAAGAATATATCTAGTATTAAATTAAAATATAATGAACTCTACAAGAACATAGATAAATTCAACAAAGGTAGAGAAAACATAAATAATGTGTTACCATCACAAAGAATTAATAATAATACATTTGGACTATGTTACAACAATACCAAACAAAATCATGCATACATATACACCAAGTGTTGAATTATTTGCTACAAAACAAAGGCCACCAATCCGGCAAGCCTTTATTGACCAACAAAGGCCACCTAACCAGGAAAGCGACATTAGCTTCTTTCGATTGGTTTCCAGTGAAGACTTAGAGCTTATAAAAGGGGATGCGGTGATGCCTTCAAAAGATCATCGAGCAGCTTCAGAAGCAACTCAGAGCAATCCTCAAATAATACAGTGAGGGATCCCAGAATGTTTTGAGCGTTGTTTTATGCCAGCTTCGCGGCTCCCTGTAGAATAAACAGGAGGCGAACTAAGGGGTTTTTTTGGGGCTTGGGTTGTGAGGTTTCTCCAGGTTGTAATCCAAATTTACTGAAGCAGTAGTGAATCTCTCCAACTGGACGTACATCATATTTGAGTGGAACCAGTATAAAACTCCGGTATGCAAGGTGTGTTGCTTTTTTGTGTTAATTGCCTTTTATTTTACTTGGTTACGTATTTTGTAGCGAAAAGCCATTCTGCCTTGTTCGTTGTCCCAACAATCTTAGAATTTTCGCGAGGGTTGGTATTACCTAAAAGGTGACCCAGATTCCTACAATTGGTATCAGAGCATCAAGGCTCGTGAGACAAGTCCAAGACGATGGCAGAGGACTCTTCTACAAAAGGAGACGCAACCAATTCAGACTCGTATGTGGGGCGATCTCATCCGACAGTGGGAGGCTCGCACTACAAAATCGAAAGATTCGATGGCAAGGGCAACTTCGAGATATGGCAGTACAAGATGAAGGCTAACTTGCGAAAGGACCGCGTACACCAGGTGGTGTACGACACGGCGACTCTACCTGCAGATATCTCGAAAAGGGAGAAGATGGAGACGGAGGACTCGGCGATGATAACCATCCAGCTCAGCTTATCGGACGAGGTAATCTACCAAGTGTCCAAAGAGACTACGGCCAAGAAATTATGGGAGAAGCTCGAGAAGCTGTACCTGAAGAAGTCGCTCACCAACAGGCTAATCCTACTGAAGACATTCTTTACTTTCAAGATGCGAGACTGGACCTCATTGAAGGATCACATTGATACCTTCAACGACTTGGTGATGAAGAAGAGGGTGGTTGGTCTGCTGTGGAGGCGGAGCATGAAGCTATGATCCTACTCATGTCGTTACCAGAGCGGTACACAACGTTCATCAACATCATGCTCTACAGTTGAGATACTCTCATTCTTGAAGATGTGAAGACGGTGCTCTACAGCGATGAGTTGCGAGATCGCATGGCAAGCGTTGGCTTGAGCGAAGGAGCTTCAAACAGCCAGGCTATGTTTGCTTCGGAGCGAAGCAACAGAAAAGAAAACTACAACGGGAGATTGAGATCGAGATCAAGGACCAGAGACACGAGGTGTCATATTTGCAAAAAGCATGGACATTGGAAAAGAGAATGCCCGGAGAGAAGGAACAACGACAAGGAGGCGCAAGCATCATCATCAGTTGCAATTGTGCAAAAGGAAGATGTGAGGAGCGAGGAGACCTACGATCTCTTCACTGGAACTTCTTTAAAAGTTACGAACCATGACTGGATCATGGACTCAGGTGCGTCGTTTCATATGACTTCAAATAGAGATTGTTTTCATACCTACAACACTAAGCAGGATGGATCAGTCTTTATGGGCAATGATGAAGAGTGCAAAGCTATTGGAGTTGGTTCGGTAAGAATCAAGATGTTCGATGGCGTGATACACGCACTCACCAATGTGTGGCACGTTCCAGCTTTGAGAAAGTCACTAGTTTCCGTGGGGACGTTGGATTCCATGGGTTGCAAGGTCACGATCGAGAGGAATGCGCTGAAGATATCGAAGAGATCGATAGTTGTGATGAGAGGTGAAAAGGTAAATGGCATATATCTGTTGAAGGGGACGACAATCATTGGTTACTCCAGTGTTGGCGTTAAGAGCTCGCATGAGATAGATTCGAGCAGGCTGTGGCATCTCAGACTAGGATATGTCGTGGAGAAAAGCTTGGAAGCTTTAAGGAAGCGTGGTTTGATCAATGGGATGAACTTCAATGAGCTGGAGTTCTGCGAGGATTGTGTCTACAGCAAGCAGACAAATGTTAGTTTCGGCACAGGGAAGCATAGCACGGGAGGGATTCTCGATTATGTTCACACCGATGTTTGGGGTCCTGCGCCAATTCACTCTCTAGGTATGGCGCGTTATTTCATATCATTTATTGATGATTTCTCTAGAAAAGTATGGGTGTATGTGATGAAGGAAAAGTCGGAGGCGTTTGAGAAGTTCAAGGCGTGGAAGACCCTTGTGGAGACTCAAACAGGAAAGAAGCTGAAAGTGCCGAGATCCGACAATGGTGACGAGTTTACTTCTGTAATGTTCACAAGATTCTGCCGGGAGCAAGGAGTAATGTGTCACTTCACTACACCAGGAGATCCGCAGTCAAATGGAGTTGCAGAGCGGATGAATAGAACACTTCTCAAGAAGGCAAGATGTCTCAGATTTACATCAGGATTGTCAAAGGGATTTTGGACTGAAGCTATGTCAACCGTTGTATATTTGGTGAACAGAATTCCATCTTCAGCTATCGACGATAAAATCCCAGAGGAGGTCTGGAAAGGTAAGCCAGTAGAGTTAGATCATCTTCGAATATTTGGATGTCCAGTACAGGTTCACGAGGGAAGTGATAAGATCAGCGCGAATGGGAAGAAGTGTATCTTGCTGGGATACATGGATGGCGTTGAAGGTTATAGACTGTGGAGTCTAGTAGAGAAGAAGGTCCTGGTTAGTCGACATGTTACATTTGAAGAGTCGACAATGCTGCAAAAGAAGTCTACAGAAAATACCGAAAAGGCCTCAAACGAGGTGGATGTATTTTTTCCAAATCCATGTATTGACACAGATAAAGGTAAAGGCGATGCGGTTGAAGGAGAGAGTCCACAAGTGGAGACTACTACATGCAGCGACAGTGGTGAAAGTTGTAGTCGAGGTGGAGAGACTAGGGTTATGGTGGATGACTCTATTGCTAGCAGAGTGGGGCGGCGCATCGTAAAGGCCCCGGCTCGTTTTGATGATTACGTGAATCTAGTTTATGCATTGCAGGCGCGTGGAGATCTTATGGCAGATAAGATTGCAATGGATGCATTGAGTTTGGACGCAACTCAGGGTGGCGATGTGCAAGGGTCGACAAAGCATATCCCAAGGAGATTCACAAGAAGGAGAACCCGACAAGAGAAAGGTCGGCGGCGAAGTTTGAGCGACGCTCAAACTTGTTTTCCTTGAAGAGGTGCTAGGGTGTCACGAGGTAGTACCGGGAGAGATCACTACATGTTTTGCTTCAGGTATGGATTCATGGAAATTCGGCAGTGTTCGGAGACTCGCCTTTGGAAATGGGTTCGTTGGACACTCGATTAGTTGGTGATGCTTAGAGCGAAGCTCACAAGCCAAGTGCCCTGATGTCATGGAAAGGTGGTTTGTCTGAAGGTGGAGGTTTTGGTTTGGGGGTTATGTGGTGTGTTTTGTATCAAGGTGGAGTGTTGAATTATTTGCTACAAAACAAAGGCCACCAACCGGGCAAGCCTTTGTTGACCAACAAAAGCCACCTAACTAGGAAAGCGACATTAGCTTCTTCCGATTGGTTTCCAGTGAAGACTTGGAGCTTATAAAAGGGGATGCGCTGATGCCTTCAAAAGATCATCGAGCAGCTTCAGAAGCAACTCAGAGCAATCCTCAAGTAATACAGTGCGGGATCCCAGAGCGTTTTGAGCGCTGTTTTATGCAAGGTTTGCGGTCCCTGTAGAATAAACAGGAGGCAAACTGGGGGGTTTTTTGGGGCTTGGGTTGTGAGGTTTCTCCATGTTGTAATTCGAATTTGCTGAAGCAGTAGTGAATCTCTCCAACTGGACATACACCATATTTGGGTGGAATCAGTATAAACTCCGGTGTGCAAGTTATGTTGCTTTTTTGTGTTAATTACCTTTTATTTTACTTGGTTGCGTATTTTGAAACGAAAGATCATTCTGCCTTGTTCGTTGTCCCAACGATCTTGGGATTTCCGCGAGGGTTGGTATTACCCAAAAGGTGACACAGATCCCTACACCAAGTTTGCAAGAAATAATAAAAATTTTAACTTGCAAAATGAAAGCAAACCTAAACCAAATTATCCACAAATAATGAAGGAAAACAAAATCAAACAATTAAAATGTGGATGCCTTGAAATATCACAAATAAAATGAAAAATTCATATATAAATAATTTCATGAAAAATATACACTTTTAAGGAAATTATAAATAGATAAAAGATGGAAAATCCAAACATAAATGGATTTGGTTTTCGATTGAATGAATATTTTCATGAAACCTAAGTAAGGTACCCTAAAATCCAAATAAAAAATTTATCGGTACCTTACACAAATAAAACAAATTAAAAATGTTTGTGTACTTATTTGTGTGCATTTGGTTGATTAATTAAGTGAAAATATCAAATTAAATGATAACTTAACTAAAAAGAGAAGAAATAAATTAAAACTTGTTGTACCCTGTCCCAAGATAATATTAGACCCCTGGTCGACTAATTCTTCTTTTATAGTCAACTTATGAGTAGACAATCTCAACCCACTCTGTTTCTCAACTGCTAGTCGACTAGAGCACACTGACAAGTCGACTAAGAGCCAATTGGTCGACTAATCAGTGAATTATAGTCGATCAGTTAGGTGTTTTTTTTGGAACACAAAATCTGTGTCCTGTTTTCAGGTTTTAAGTTTAGTTTGGGTTTAAATCTATTTTTTTTGATATGTTATTGGATCTAACAACTTAAACCCATTAAGCGATCACATCTTGACCTTTCAATTGAGATTCAAGGTTCCAAATTAGTTCGACTCTTCATCTAAATCCCCAATGAGTTGAAATTTCCCCCAAATCGTGAGAACTCCAATTTCTCTCAAACCCTAGCTCTTGGCCCCAAATTCTTCTCAAATTCTGAAGATCAAAGCTAATCTCCCTCCAAGATCAAAGCTTTTTAAGGTCTAACATCCTTTACTCTTGATCTCTGGTAATTTTATTACATTTAGATCTAGAAAAACTTAGTGGTCAAGCATTTTCATATCATCTCATCATAGTAGCTTGAATTATGTCAAAAAGAGGGAGATTTCCATCTACGTTGTCATCTTCTAGGGTACCTCCACCATCATTCCATCAATTTTTGAAGAGACCTAATTTAGAAGAAAATTATCTTAAGAATTCACACCTTGACATATTACGTGCGAGATTTGTGAGACTTGTTTAGATATGACATTCATAAATCTTCGAACATTAACATTTGCATGATCTCTTCACTTTGCAAAATTCCTGTATATGCTATCTTAGATTTGTTTACCTATTTTTATACAAATATAAAAAATTGCGAAGACAATCAAATTTCAAGCTTAGTATACATATTTTCTTTAGACTAACATCTAGGATAGTAGGAGAAACCTTAGACATACCTTGCCAAAGCCTAACCCTACAAGAAATTGAGATGGATGGCGAAAACATCCTCGCAAACATGTTAGTTAGGGATCAACATTTTAGAATTGGCATGACATCAAACCAACTTCTTCCCAAAGCTAGGATCATCAGTAGGATCCTATCCTACAATATAATTCAGAAGACTTAGCTAAGTGTGTGTATACACTATTAGGTCAAATAAATGTGAACAGGTCACAAATTATTTATGAAATATTGCCAAACCAGTTTCTTCATCTCTCAATCATGGGTGCTTTCTAACAAAGATTTTCATGCATCAGAGTCAACATGATACTGAAACAGAAGTTATTCATAATAAGGTTTCATTTGATAGAGCTGCACTCTCCAGGATGCATATCACATTTGTTCCACCTCGTGATGAACCTCAATCCTAAGAACAACCTCAACCTGAACCAAAACCACAACCGCATCCTGAAGCTTCTTCTTCTTCTAGAGTTCCACTCACACTTACCATCTCAGCTAATCATTGTCAAGCTTTTAGAGATGATGTCGTGTACCAAATAAGACAAGTACAACTCAAGCAGTAAAAACTCATGGCTAGACAAGATCAACTTGAGCTTAAAACAAGATCAAATCTTAAAAGAAGTGTCTGACCTTCGGGAGAGATTTTATCCTCAACCTCATCAAGATTGAATCTTGTTGTAGTTCTTTGAGTGTTTGTGAGTGAGAATTTATGTATTTTGGATGTTGGGTTGTAGGTTGTAATGTGTAATGTTTAATGATGTGTTTTGAGATGGTTTGTAAAATATTTGAAACATCATGATCTTTTATGTACTCTCTATGTTTTATTAATGAAGAATGTTTGCTTTTGCAAAATTTCTATCTATATATTTGCTTGTCAATATTAAGACTTGAATATCAGGGTAGAATCTTGATATGTCAAATTACTGATCATGCTTCATGAGCTATTTATTTATATCATAACAATATATGAGATGTTGGTTTCAAATTACATGATATGTGAGATGTGTATGAGATGTTGTGTTTATATTGTCCCATATATGATATGTTTGGTAAATGAGACACATATAAACAAAATGTGACACTTTGTGATATAATTACTCATAGACTCATACCGACTCTTGATATCACACATTTTTGAAATTTACTTTGAGATTTGATAAAATGTTGGATTTACTTGCAAATTATCTCAAAAGATACAATTTGACACCTGACTCATAATTTTAAAAGATGTTTAAAAAATTTTGATTTGAATATTGAGTCACCTTAATTTTACATTCTTCAACATGTTTTCCTATCTCTAAGAAGTTTAAATAATGACATAATATTGAGAATGGATTAAATTTTTGAATTTACATTGAAATTAGTTTTTATTCACTCCTTCTATAATAATGACAGAGACAAATAATTTTTGACTCGCCCTTTTTGATAATGTCATATGTGAAGAAATAAGATGACATAAAATACGTTATAATATATCATAGAAGAAGATAAAATTGAATATGACATTTGGTATATAATAAGATATAATTTGAAAAGATTTATATTTTTAAGTAACTTGTTCCATTACTTGAACATTGTTATCGCCAGGCACAAATTAATTAAAATTAGTTATAGTGCATCTATGGCATAAAAATTAGTTACATTGACTATTCTATATTTTAAAACTCATTTAGCACTTTGATTGATACACATATAATATGCTTATTACTAACATGCAATGATGCAGATAGAGTTTTAAAATGTTTATCTTAATGATATACATCTTTGTAGGGAGAATAAGCATATGTTACATATTATACACATATATATATAATATAAAACACAACTTTTTTGAATTCTAGTGCTGACTAGAACAATCTGATTAGGACAAACGAGTTGATAGAAAGACGGCTCAGATTTAAGCTTGATGAGTGAATGATTGGGATGATAGTATATGAAAAAATTTGGGGAAACTTTTGAAGGGTGAACTAAATTTTTAGTGCAATATTATTGATATTTGTTTAAATTTAATGCATAAAAAATTGTGATTTGCCTTTGAAACTTGGGAAATTCTCATTCAAATTTTTAATGGTGAGAATTTAATGCACAAAGATTTCAACAGCGATTACAATATCAAAATTTCCCTTTACAATATCAAAATTTCCCTCTTAACAGTATGTGTCATCAATCATTACCGTCCAAAACAACAAAATTTTGGTTACAAACAAGTGCATATAAAAAAGTCTTCGCACTCTCGCTTTCATTAGCTGTAAAATTCTGAAATATTTTTACGATAATTTGTTGTTCCACATCGAAGGCGCCCGCTAAAATTTTTTACGTTGATTTGTTGTTCCACGCCGAAAGCGCCCACGCCGAATTTGCTCGTGCCGCTAAATATTTTTACGCTAATTTGTTATTCTTTTAAATTTTGGTTGTGAAAATAATTTTTTGGAGAACAAATATTTTGAAGGGATGTCTTAAATAAACTGGCGCCGAAGGTGCCCGCTAAATTTTTTACACGAATTTGTTGTCCCGCGTCGAAGGCGCCCACTAAATTTTTTTACGCGAATTTGTTGTTCCGCGCCCGTTAAATTTTTTTATGCTAATTTGTTGTTCAGCGTTGAATTTGTTGTTCCGTGTCGAAGACGCATGTACCGAATTTGTTGTTTCGCGCTGAAGGTGTCCGTGTCGCTAAATATTTTTACGCTAATTTATTGTTCTTTTAAATTTTGGCTGTGAAAATAATTTTTTGGGGAACAAAGATTTTGCGGAGGAAAATCTTAAATGAACTGTGCCCGCAGGCACGTGTTATGACTAGTATATATATATATATGGTAAAGTGTTCCTAGGGTGACTCCTCAGATGAAATCTAATGAGTCACCCCCATTTTCCCATATATCCCACGGTTTTTTAATTTTATTTTGCATAGGTTTGTTGTTCACATCATGGATGATCAACATACCAAAAATCAAGTCATTCTAATACTCTTAGAGACCTCATCTATTCCTTACAGCTTCAACGATCTGAAAACGTGCTGAAACCCCCATGAAGTTGCAAGGGTTACATGGGGGCTCTAAAAGTATTGAAATGACTTGATTTTTGGTATGTTGATCATCCATGAGGTGAACAACAATCTCAAGAAAAAAATTCGAAAACAAATGTGGGATATGTGTGAAAATGTGGGCGACTCCTTGATTTCATCTAAGGAGTCACCTTGGAAACACTTTGCCTATATATATACTAGTATCCATTCGGATGGATCAAACATGCTGATCCATCTAAGTCAAATTTAAAATTAGACAACCTAAATAGAAAATCCATTTCGTTGGATGTGATCTAGCATGTCTAAACTACCTTCAAATAAAATTTCAACTAATTTGGACATGTTTTGCCTATGCATCAAGTGTTTATAAAATTAACCGATTTTATGACTATTCCAAAACATTAATTTTGTAACCACTTGATGCATGGGCAAAACATGTCCAAATTAGTTGAAATTTTGTTTGGAGATAGTTTAGAGATGTTAGATCACATCCAAAGGAACGGATTTTCTATTTAGATTGTCTAATTTTAAATTTGACTTGTATGGATCTGCATGTTTGATTCATCCGAATGGATCCTTATATATATATATATATATATATATATATATATATATATATATATATAATATGTTTGTCGTCAAAAAAGGAGAGAATGTTGAATATTGTGTATCTTCAGTATAGATTTTGATGATGAGCAAACATATCGTGTGCTAATGATCTATAAGTGTAGATTTAAGTATAAAGAAAATCAGATCTAAGTGAAGTTGATCAAGGCCTAAGAAGTATAGCATTCAAAGAATCAAAAACAAGACATGTAACACAAGCCTACATCAAGAAACTTCATGCAAAAGTAAATTTTGTTGTAATGTTTATTCTTATTTTAGATTCTATTTTAAAGTATTGTTGAAGCTCTCACATCCGTTTAGAAAACCATAGAAACTGTTTAAAAAGTTTTGAAACGATTTCAATAAATTTTGAAAAGTTTTCTTAGCTAAAACATTGATTTTTTCGACTATTAGTCAACCAAATATTATGCACTAGTCGACTAATAAAACTGAAAATTAATGGATGTCAGTATGTCAGAACTAGTCGACCATAATTCAAGAGATAGTCAACTAATTCCTAGACTAATTAACTATCAGCTGAACAATAAGAGTAATCGACTAATTCAAAACAGAAAGTTAGTTGTTTTGTGACCTGGCTGACTAGTCGTCTAGGACCACTGATTAGTCGACTAGTTGAGCCATTAGTCGACTAATCGGTCTACTTTACTCGACTAGACTATTACTGTTGGTCAAAATGGAAAATCCGCAAGCTAGTCGTTTGTTACTGTTTTGAGAGTGTTTTATATAATCAGTTTCAAATGATTTTTCATCTATAAATAGAGAAGTTTTCTCAGAGTTTTTATATTAAGAAAATATCAATTTTGTGGGGAAAAACTCTTTTTGGTCAAAAGCTTTCTTTAGAAAACCCTCATTCTTGGCCCTTAGCTCAAAAAATTTCAAATGTTTTCTTGGCCATTTTTCTGATCTCTCAAGCCTCAGATTTCAACATCTTCTTAGAGATCAAAAGCTTTTATAGCCTCACAACCATGTGTACTTCAGCGCAAGTTGTAAGTATTTCCTTCTTTTGTTTATAATAAGGAAGGTTTCTCTCAGGTGTCGAGATGTTGTTTACTCGAGATTGTTCAAGTGGTTGTTCCATACACCAGATTGCGGTGTAATGGAAAGGTTGTATTTTTCTTCCTGTTTGGAAGTAAATAGTGAAAAGCTCAAGTGTGACTTGGGGACTGAATGAATGTATGTCAGAATTGACCGAACCAGGATAAGATTTGTGTGTTTGCGATTGTCTCTTGATTTCTTGCAAGTATTGCATATTTCGTGGCGTAACATTATAATTGTTCATATTACTTGCAAGTGCTTATAATTATTGATTAAGAATCTTATCATTAACACAATTTGAATCATTAAACAGAACACTTAGTGATTTTTAAATAATTTTATAAAACATTATTCACCACATTCTAGTGTTTTCTGCTTGCTCTTCCACAAGATCCAAACGATTAAGCGTTCCTCACACATAATTTGCCCTAACATTTGGTTTAAGGATGCTACCATGTCCTATTTGAGAATTATTTTGTATCATAGCAATTACTTATATAATTGTTCGTCTTGAAATATTAATTATGTGTACAATTATTAAAAGAGACGACACATTTCCATAATATACCTATTTTTTCAACCGTCAATGGCAAATATATGTGTAAATGGTTAAGTTTAAAGACCCCTACATTTTTTTGTTTCTACATCCATTACAATCTCATTGTTTCAGACCAACCAATGAATTAGGATAAATTGCTCTCATACACTTATTATATAAGAGATATGCTATTGATAACCTTCAATGTATGACACTCTAACTGACATCTCATAAGTTATCCTCCAATGTGCTAATTACAATGGATCTAATGTAATTTATCCCATGATTAGTCAGCCGGTGTAGGTCATCTTAGAGCTAGTTTCATTCATAAAAGGTCATTATTCACATGTTCCCCATGGAATAGGAGGCATGTGTGCAATTTACCCAATGAATTGTGTATGAAAATTGACACGAGCTCATCCATGCATAAGCTTCCACAAAAGTACCAGAATATCGGCCAAGGATCGTAAGAAGCATCTTACACTTCGCTTTCACCATATATTCAATTATTATTGTAAGGTCAACCTGCACCCTTTCACCAATGAAATCATTATACTTTTAACAATCATATAATTTTACTTTCTTACTTAGCGAATGACACTGTGTAGGAGCCCTTATAGTATGATCAACACTATGGAAGAGCGTCTCTCTCTATTAATGAAGTTAACAAATAGTGAAATTATATTGACAAGAAGAAATCAGTTTCAAAGGAGTGAACAGAGTAACACTGAACCATGCCCGATTAAACATGAGTTCACTAACTTTGCAATAAAGAAGATGGCAAAACGATGTAAAACGGAAACAGAAAAATTACCGGATAAGGGAAATGTTGCATATCGGCAACATCAGCCATCCTCAAAAACATTGCCTTTCGAACATTGAGAAGCTTTCGTCTCCAGTCTCGATCAGCTCTGGAACCTGGATCGACGGCGAGATGCCTCAGCGAGGCCAGCATATCTGCCAGACCCTTGTAGGAGCTGGCGTCCGGCGCCTTCCTCTTCCGGCAGCGATCAGGAAATGAAACTCTGTCATTCAGCAGCTCATACACGAGCGCCTCGATCCTCTTCTTGAGATCAGGGCACAGCGGGAACTTTGGGTCGGATTCCAAATTCTTGACCCAGCGGTCGAAGAGCTCCGAGCAATCGGCGGGCTCATATTTCGGCAGCTCGAACCCGAAAAACTTGGAAGGGTTCTTTAACAAGCTGTTCGAGATGAGACCCAAGAGATCCCGAATCTGGGCATCCGCCTTCACGCAGCCGGTGCAGGTGGAGCTCGCCGGCGGTGGATCGACTGCGACGTTGGTCATTGGGTCTCGGAGGTTGAAAATTGAAGAAGGGAGTCCGTTCGCGCCCTTTTTTTCGGTGGTGGGAAAATCGCGGGCTCCTATTTTGAAGAGTGAGAGTTGGAAGTTAGTATGGAACGTGAAACCCTAGCCGCGGATGAATACTGACTAGGGATGGCAATTCTACCCGCGGGTATGGATACCCGTGGATACCCGCCCGTTTGGGTACGGGTATGGGTAGACTTTTGTACCCATGGGTACGGGTATGGGTACCCATGTTTTACCCACGGGTAAAATTGGACGGGTATGGATATTATATATCCATATCCACGGGTACCCGTACCCGGCCATTTTAATATTAATATATTATTCTTATAAAGTAAATTTCATATAAACCCCAATTAAATATTTTTCAAAAATAATAACTAAATTAATATATGTAAATAAAGTGAATAATAGTTGAAGATCATGTAAAAATCAACTAAATAAAGTGCTAAGATATGCATACTCTCTATTTAATCTATTATATCATAATGGACGTTCCATTTTTAAATTGCGATCTTTATTTTTCCTTGCATATTTTCACTTTTAGATTATGTGTGGCAAATCAATGTCATGTATTGTGCTATTGGTGCATAAGGAGAATTGCCATGAATATAATTGGAGATTTTACAAGGTTTCACTGAATATCATGTGATCTGATATGGTCACTCTTTAAATATTATTATTTATGTGTTTCATTGAATATTTTCTACATATTGTGCTATTCTGTGAGCCAAGTTGCAATTGTATTGGTTGTTGCATTATAAGGCTTAGTGACAGAATGATTTCTTGTATATGCCTTAAAACCAGCACTAAACTCTACATGTCTTTGTCAATCTTTTAAACTAGCGAAGATGAGGAAACTGCTAATTTGAACTTGATTATTATATAGTCTCTTGCATACATGTGTATTTTTACTACTTTGACGTTTGAAAATATATATATAATTTTCAATAATTTTTTACATGTCACTCAAAAGGCTTGCAGTATGGATACGGATATGGATGTTTGTCAATCTTTTTACAGGTAATGGGTATGGATACCCATACCCATTGGGTATATGGATATCCATACGATGTGTATGGATATCCTTACCCATACCCAGCGGGTACACGGGTACCCACGGGTATCCATATACCCGATGGGTATGGGTATGGGTACAAAAATTTACCCATCACGGGTATGGGTATGGGTATGGGTACGGGTAAATTGAGCGGGTACGGGTATGGATAGTGCATATCCATACCCGCCCACCCGTTTTGCCATCCCTAATACTGACCGCTGATAGTAAAGAAGCTGCAAAATAATGTGGGAAAGAGTAATAAATATTAGAGAAAAACGAGTACCAGGTGGTCAACGCGTGTATTTCTTTCTTGTTCACAATCTTGATCGTCCACCCCCTTAGACCACACCCACATTGGGTGTGGACGGCCAGAATTGTGGCCAAGAAGGAAATCCCTCCTTGGCCACCGGACCCCATTAACATCTAAATATTAATGTAATTGTATTTATGTAAATAACTATAATATCTCTAGTCGGTCCTGCTGGAAACCGGGGTATGTGCAGTTCGACTACGGTTCTCTGGTAAAAATTCCAACTTTAGATTAGACTTGTTCGGCTAAGGAAAGGGATGCGATATATACATTGGGCTGTCCACATCGAGAAACATGCCAAATTCAAAAAAAACCTCTTATCGGCGATATTTCTGTCATTTGATGTTTGTTTTACTCGTCGTTGGTACCATCTAAAAGCTTATGAATAGTAGAATACATTGATACCAATTTGGTAGCATTTCTTCAGCGTTTTCATCGAGTAGTTCCTGACTTGTTCGAAAGGTCAAAATCAGACATGAAAACGCCTACAAAAGGCCACAAAAATTATTTTTATGAAAGTATTCTACTCTTCGTAATCTTTCCAACGGACCCAGCTCTGAGTAAATTCATACGCCTGTCATCGAATTTTGAATTCTATTATCATAAAACCATTAAACATCTGACCATTAAAGCAGCAAGCAAAAGCAAAAGCAAAATCAATGAGTGAAGATCATGATATACAATAAATTTTTAGTATTTTTTGAATTATAGACAATATAGATCAAAGTGCCAAACGGTCAAAACATTACGGTTGAGATTCGAACAAATTGAAAGTTCGTAGATAAATAATTTCTTCTGACAAGTTGTGGCAGAGCCAATGGTGAAATTAATAATTTTTGGATTGTTATAATTATTTACAAGGGGAAATAAGTGAGTGCGGTCAACGAAAAACTTAAAATTGCCCCCAAAAAAACTAAAAGCAAAATCAAAACAGAGACCAAGGCGGAATGAAATAGCTAGCCTTTTATCAATCATCAACTCGTCTATGCAATTAAGAATTGAAGCGGAGTCATCGGCAATCGTGGGGTCAAAACAGAGTTTAAAGCTTCCATCAATGAAATCACAACCTAAATACGGAAGACAGAGAGAAGCCCTAATATATTATTGACTAGAATCATAAAACGGAGCAGCGACTGCTTGTTACCAATCTAGGGCTAGCAGAGATTATTATGCACTGTTCTTTTTTTTTTCCTCTGTCGCAAGTAAAGAACGATATTTAAAAAAATAAAATAAAAAGATTAATCAATTAGATAAAATAAAGATAAGGACCGGAGGAGAAAAATACTCACAGGGGAAGAGAGAGAGACCCTCTCGATTCTTTGTACCCAAATCAATAATACGACGTGAGAGAGGGGGGAGAACCCAAAGATGTTTAGGTTTTTAGGCCCACCGGAAAAACGCAGCTCAATTGGAACCATGGGCCTCAAATTAGGTTTTTTATATCACTATTTATATAATATTATTTTGTTGGTTGATTTGGTTGGTCAGGATTATCATCATCGTGGTTGTCGATGTATATAAAGTTGAGAAATGGTCCGTTGGGGCTATTTCTATGCTAATAATAATATGTAACACCATGCAAAATAATCTAGATACAACATGTCAGATCTATAAGAAACTAACTGAATCTTAAAGCGGAAGCGTACCTGAATCCGTATGAAATGAAACTGAAGATCCGTGTGGTTGGCCTTCCAGATCAACACGAATCCCCGTGAGAAATCATTTGGCTTTCTCTGGCTCTAATCTGTCGACGGGATGCAGAAAAGACGGCTCTTCGTTTCTGCGATCTGGGGACCGTGACCACGTATATATTTAGGCAAAACCTAATGCCTATTGGGTTTCGGGTTTAGCCCATCATTAAACCAAAAAGCTTATAGTCTCTACGCAGTAAAGGCACATACGCTAAACGATACATTAAAGCCCACTTAATTAATTAGATCACTTTATTTGGCTTAATTTGACAGCCCGCATTACATAATTATTTTACATATAAGCCAAATGTTGGATTAACGGTCCAACATGATATTCTATCCAGTTGGCTTGGGAGGTATTCGCCGTCCCTTCTTCCTGAAAGGTCGAGGATTCGATTCCTGCTTTCCGATGTATTAAAAAAATTTGAGAATAATGACTTTGGATTTAAATTCCTAATCATTCAAATTCGTATTTAATTTAAATTCCTTATACTTGAAATCACAATTTAAAGCAAAATAATTTTTGTATAAATTATGATTATTCATAGGATCACATGTAGATATTGTAAGCAAATATTGCTAGGTAATCTAATCCAATTAGAAAAAGGGCGGTTGTATGGAAAATACAAAATTTTCTAATCCTAGTAAAAAACCCCAAGAACAACTACAGAGATAATTTGAAGGCTAGAAAAAAGAATCTACCTTTGCACTGATATACTTTCGCGATATATGTTAATCCAAGTGCTCTTTCGGTGAAGACCTCGGATCTTTACGCCAACCAAGTGCGATAGAAGATTCAACTTGATGATGTAACCATCCACGATTCACGAACCCTCCAAGGACTCGAACACCGTCCCAAGTGTAGATAGTGCTTGAGAGAAAGGGAAGGAAAACGCTTTTATTTTGAGATATAAAAATTCTATCTTTAGGATAAATCTTTAAGATTGTATTTTTCTCTCTCTTTTGATCTTGAATGCTTTGATCAATGATTTCTCTTCAGTCGTTGAATTATTGGATGCCTTAGAGAGGAGGAGTGGATCATTTATATAGTGCTAAGAATCCATGAAATCCAAAAAATGTTTAACAATTCATATTAGAGTCAAACCATATCCATAAATGCGTAGGATAAAAAGAAGATCTCATGAACTCTTTACTCCCTATAGGAGATTAGTTAGAGTCAAACTCTATCTAATTGCTACGTAGAATTAAAGGAAAATATCTAGACATCCTTTAACTCTTAGGATTTCTAATTTGAGACAAGCTTATTATATTGGGTTGGATCTTAACTCGACAATTGGAACGGCATGTCTCGAAAACCAACTATGGGGCCGGTGCATGCCTCCAGATCGATCATACCCAACCACACTTCTCCAATGTCGACATGAACTATATGTCACATGAGCTGCCAGTACCAATGAGTAGTCTTCGTACCTCGGCTGAACTGATGATGGCGTTGATAACAATGGCATAATCGTGTGGTAGCTCAAGTCCCTCTAGATCTTCAGTAGAAAAAATAGATATGCGGATGACCACTCATCGGTCTCTTTTGATCCACACTTGTGGTCATCACCATCTGAGCATATAACTTCTGAGATGAGGATGATTGTCCACTCGACACCAGTCCACCAGAATTCATGTCAATGACTATGACGACGGGTCGGGCAATGATGGGCCTCTCAGGCCCTTGAATACCGGAATGCGTCATCTTTTGTGTGTATAATAACGTGGATATTGACTCTTTCTCACAGACAGAGCCAGATGTTTCGGGGTGTTTTCTCACCACGGGAATTATTGAATGATAGTTCGAATGTAACTGCTGATGTAAGATGACGTGGGCAGCTACTTGGATGTTGGATGATTCTAAATAAAAATTGTATATTTATCCCCCCATTTCGGCCCTCTTTGTGCATGTATCGTTCACATTCTAGCTCCATTACTCACGTTTTCAAAATATTATCATATTTTGGAGCTTATCGTTTATATATGCATAGGACACAATTTTTACAGCTTATTGGCATCTTCATCGTAGTCTCCTAATATTTTTCAATTAAATTTCGTGAAGTCCCGATTCCAACGCATATTTTTTCAGAATTTTTGGAGGTCGGAGCAATTTACTGCATTTTTTGGAAGACAGTGTGACGGTGCTGAAAATTTCTGGTCAGGAAATTCTGCTATTCCCCTCTTGTGCAGAATGCTGCTATCATTATAGTGTATATTCTGGCCCAATGATATTTTTCTTTCGTATTACACTTCAGTTCCATCGTCGCCTAGAACACGTCATTCCGAGGTCGGATGATTTTTCTAAAAATTTGCAAGACATGGTGACGGTGCTGGAATTTTCTGCTGCTTTGGGCATTGCTGGCAGGTTTGGGCCAGAATCCGACCCGTTTGGCTTATTTCCAGACCCGAATTATTGGGTTTATTTCTTGGGCCTTCCTCCCCTCTATTGCCCTCATTCCACTCTCCTTCTTCTTCATTCTTAGAGTTAGAGGCCATTGGGAGGAGCAAGAAAGCTTGGAGGAGCGCAAGGAGGAGCCGAACGCGCCGCCTCGGGAGTGACACCCTGATTGACTTCGTTCTTTCTCTCTTGTATCTTAGGTTTAGAGTTATTGTATGTAATTGTATGATTTTATAGATGAATGATTTTATTTACATGATTTCCTCTTAATCTATGGTGTTTGTGTGTTTGATTCGATGCTTGGGTGTGTTTTAATTCTCATTTCGAGCTTGGGATGTCATCTTTAGTGATTGAGCTATGAGTTCATGCGAATGATTCGAACCCACACATAGGTCGTCATTCGTTGGTAGGCCTAACAAGCCACCCGTAGTGAGCAAGTAGCTTAGTCTCCTACTACTCACCACGATGACCTCACTCCGTAGCGAGGAATGCCTCGAAAGAGCTCCTTCTACACCCTTCACCATACCGCACGCCAAGTGTTTGGTTGAATGCCAAGCTCGCCTCTTCGCTTGATTAAGCTCCCGACCCCTTGTCCATAGCGTGTAGGGTTGGTATGTGGCCCCCACTAGTCGTTCTTCCATTCTCTCCCACGCTTGAACACCCATAAATATAGCGGGCGATTTCTCGCCATCCCGCATCCATTTTTGACTAAACGTGCATTTTCAAATGACTCTTCTCTGTGGTTCGACACCGGACTCACCGGATTATATCTTTATATTGCATTGACGCTCCTACACTTGGGAGTGGAAGGCGCGCTTCCCTTGCGCGTTTTCTGGTTCAATCATTGGACGAGCTAACTGAAGAAATGCCGAGCTATCTCCAAGCTATCTGCAACACATAAAGCTCGTTAGGGGGTCGGATCGCGGGTCTGACCAAATCCCCTATGATGCTTAAGTCAGTGGATTATTAAGAAAGGCTCGGTGGAACTATGTCCGACCTGTTTAGAGTGTAAGGACCGTCTATGCCTTACAATACTAACAACAAACACTCTAGAGGGGGTGAATAGAGTAATGACACAAATCGTGTAATTAAAAATTAAACTTGCAAATGCAGAATTGTAAGTGCAAGAGGAATTTAAATAATACAATCAAGCAAAAGCTAACACACAGATTTTACCCTGGTTCCCAACTTCGATACATCTTGTCACACCAAATATTTACTATGATCATACATAAGGTAATGAATACAATCTCACACAGAGATACCTCACGCAGAGAATTTTGGATTCTAACAAAGAGATATCCTTGATCTCACACAGAGAGATTTTAACTCTCACAAAGAGAGTACTCAACCAACCCTACACAATGGTTAAACTCTCACAAAGAGAGTAACTATCTCAAACAAAGAAAGTCATGGTTTCAATCACAAAGATAAAATAAACTCTCTTACCTATGCCTTGATGAGATGAACTTACTTAATATTGAATGCAAGGCATGAAAGAGGATCTCCAAGTGATGAGATGAACTCGATTGCACTTGGATGATTTCCCTTGAGCTCGACTTTAATGCATGAAGATAATTGTGAGCTCTAAGAGAGAAATGAGAGATTATGAGTGTGGCTTACTGGTCCTTAATGATCTTCAATAGTTCCAAGAAGTTCTAAATGGACTAAACCCATTCCTATTTATAAAAATCCACTAAAACCCCATAAAACACAAGCTAGAGGCCAAGGACAGAGTTCTGTAGCGGCTAGAATCTGGAATTTTATGGCAACGACAGGCGACTGACGAAGTATGGACAGTCGACTGATCAACTATTATATTATTCCCAATGGCTATAATCTGAGCCAGGACAGCCGACTGTAGAAGACTATACAGGTACATGTATTATATACAGGCATCTTTAAAGACTTTGTCGGGAAACTGTATCACGGGATGGTCTGGAGCTGAGAAAATACAACATACGCATTTGTGCATTCAGACGACTGACGAGCAAAGTCTAGTCGCCTGAAAAATGACAGGCGACTGTAAACTCTACATCAATCGACTGACCCACAAGATGGAGTGATGCCCAGAAAATTCAAGTTATGCACCTTGGCACACATATGACTGTAGGACATTCCTAGTCGCCAGATGGAAGACATACGCCTGAATAATGAACTTCAGTCGTCTGTTCCAAAAGCTCAAGAAAGATTCAAAAAAGTTGACTTGAGCGGTGCACAACAGTTAGCTGTAGAGGCTGGCCAGGCACCTGGAATCATCCAGTCGCATGTCCTTCCTTCAGCAGTCGCCTGTTGGAGAGCCAGAGACTCCAATTGAGTCATTTGGCATAGTGAACCTATTGGGTTGGATTCTATGATAATCTCAAGGCTTACTAAGATGGTTATATGCATATGCAGTCGTTTTGACTGCTCACTTGAACATTTCTGACTAGTAGTGCACTCGAAATAAATTACAGAAGGTTTATATTACTTAAGTAAATTGGGGCTTTAACGTGATTTTTGAGCTTCTGAAAATTATAAAAATTACCAATGACTTCTGAAAATATTTTTCTCTTTTAGTAAAATAATATTCTTCATTTTCAGCCTATATAAAAATTTAGACGTTTTCTGTCACCGTTTCAACCGGTTTTAAAAATCAAAACGATCAAAGTATTTAGATAAGAAATGGTGTGTTCTCTAATCACTTGTTTTTGTGTTGCAGGTACAAATTCTTGTGCACCAGCTTTCGTGGCAGCCATATATCTAATCCCGATGTGCTACGACGGCCTCGAAGATAGTAAGTCACGACTAATTCTAAAATTAGAAAATCAGATAAGTGCCCCCTGTATGAACTTAGAACACCACTATAGCTTCCGAACGGCTATTGACTTGAACCAAACTAGAAACCTAATCTAATAGGAAAGTAATCAACTACAGATTACTTTGCCAACTTTCAACTTTCAACCGTCAACTTGAGTAAATTGTGTGCTAAACAATACGTCTACATGCTCGAAGCGTGGAATCAGTATTACTGTTGGTGGACTTGTCTCCATCCTCAGTTAGTTCTGGCAAAGTCTGCTTTGGAATGAGTCACTACTCTCTAGTTTTCAATAAGAGAGTCAACCAGTTGTCTTGGTTTGACTATTAACATGTGGAACATCATATGGAACATCTTGTGGAACATCCCGAATAAAGCATGTACATAAAACACTTGACACTTCACTGGGATTTTTGGGGTAACTCATAGTTTGAGAGAGTGCGGGAGTGACTGGAGTTCGGTCTTCCTGTTCTGTCGCCTGAGTTTCGGCATCCCGTCCTGCTGTCTGGGTTTCGGCAAAATACATATCCTGCTACCTGTGTTTTCGACATTCGTCAGGGGCGCGCCCAGGCAAGAGATGGGCTTGATGGTCACATATTGTACTCTCCGACTTGAGTCACGTAGTGTAGTTACTTTTGCACAGTCACTTTAAATTTACGCATTACAGCCACCTTTACTTTACGCAGTACATACATTTTACATACTACACATGTACGGTCACAGTACTTTACCCGTCATACTTTTAGCTACAGCAGTAGTATGTTTCACCTGCCTAGCCTGCTTTACACTTGCACTACCACAGTACAGTGGTTCTCTCCTTTCTGTTTAGTTTGCCTTTACTTTTCAGTTGTGTACAGTTTAGTTTGCCTTTACTGTTGGGCTCGATTCAATGCATTTGTCACAATACTTTACTCGGCGTACTTTTAGCTACAGCACTATCATGTTTTCAGTTGTCTAGTCTGCTTTACACTTGCACTATCACAGTACAGTTGTTCTCTCCTTTCAGTTTTGTTTCCTTTTATTACTCAGTTGTGTACAGTTGTTGCTCAGTACTTCACTTTCACTCTGGTCTGTTTGTACGTAGTTACTTTTGTCATACTTGTGCACTGTTTCTTTTTCTATATTAGAATTATTGTGACTTACCTACGGTTCCTTCTCCGTGGCACCGCAGACGACGTACATATGGAGGTAGATGCTCCTGAGCTAATAGCTCCAGAGTTCGACCGCAGCTTCCAGAGTTATTTTCACTTATGTACTTTTCTTCTTTCATGTATATCTATTGGGACATCTTGTACAATATAGATTGTAATACTTGGACACTATTTGAGTATTTTTGTACATCTCTGCATCGTGGCTATTTTGGTTTCACTGGTAACCTGCAGGACCTGCACAAATATCAAATAAGTAACGGGCCCCCTGAAAGCGGGTCATTACACTTTGTTTGATTTGGGACTGAAATTGATTCTGGTTTTGAGGAAATTGGTGGAGAATTTGGGTTGATGAAGTTGGGGTTCTGATTTTGGTGAAATTGTTTGGGAAACTAATTTGGTGATGTTTGGGAAACTGATTTGGTGCTGATTTGTTTTGCAGAAGAGTTTTTCTTTGCAGGAGAGAAGACGTTGATGATCCTTAAAAGTAAATTGGCAGGGGACATGGTTCTCATTTAGTCAAAGCCATTTAATTAGATTAGGTTTTGATTAAGACTTAAATGTAAATATTGACTAATCTTTTAGGGGGAGGAACCTGGTTTAGGCAACGTGTTTCTCTCCCTTAACTTTGTTTTTTTTAAAATTAAAACGTGAATGATGAGTAGTGTTAAGATAGGAGGTTAAAGTAATTAAGTAAATCTAAATGTAATTAGTAAAATAAATAAAGTAATTAGTAAAAGCTGAAAGTGATTAGCAAATTGCAATTAGTAAGATAATTAAATTAAAGTGATTTGTTAAACTTGATAGTTAATTAATGATGATACGGTAAAAACGAAAAACGGATACGTGTTTGCGTCGACGCGTACTAAAGAACGTACGGACGAAAAATTATTCGGACAACTGAAATAAAATACAGGTACGCACGATTTCAAACACGTCTAAAAATACAGGTCATTACAACATGAGAGTCATTAGCAACAACATAATGTTGTGATCATCATCAAAATAATATTGTTCTAAAACACCAATACCTAACAGGGATGTCGTCCGCTAGTTCGCAAACCGTGCCATAAAGGGAATGTAGAGTTTGGTGGCTAGGTTTTTAGTGTAGGAATACCTGAGTGGGATCTCATAGATTCGTCACGTCCCTCATTGATCGATGGATTATTTATAGGTGATGGTTCTTTGGATGTCGTCCTGGAGTAATGTTCGAGCATTGAATATGCTCTATTGCATTTGGTCTAGGCTATCGCTATTGATGGCGATTCGAACTGCTAGTCATTGGATGTCCCCTTTGATGAAGAACGTTATAATCGGCTGGAGGATCCCAACTGTCAGTTCGGCTAGCAGTTCAAACGGAATAATTGTCAGCCTCATGTGAGGTTCATGTGGTTGTTGGGGTGAAGCCGTTGACTTTACTAGACTTTTGGGCTTGGTTAGCTCAAAATTCAATGGGCCGGCCCAGTGTAGTAACATAATGCATATGCACATGACATATGAATCACAAGATTTTTGATCTATCAATATTTAAGGACATGCGGAACAACTTCAAAAATATTGATCATCCAAAAATTATATGAAGAATACCGCCCCGGCCCGCCCCGCCGCGCTCCCGCCCCGCGCGCGAATGTTGTATGTAAGCAAAGATTTCTAATATGTGAATTGAAATACAAATTAATTTTTTTATAAATAATATAGCCACCCACACCAAATGCTTTAGAAGTTTAAATATATATAATATACAATAGTGTATTCGGTGACTTTAGTGTGCCAAAAGACCATGATCATTGTGCATGTATTGTGTTGGCATCCAGGGATGAGAGTGGGCATGCCCAAAGCCCAATTTAGGCTTCCAATTGGGCATGCCATATCATCATCCCTACAAATCCTTTTAGAATTAGTGAAGGATTTGTAGGGAGGATGATGTGGCATGCCCAATTGGAAGCCCAATCGGGCTTTGGGTGTGCCCATTCCCATCCCTGCAGGCATCGTCACCCTAAGGACGAGCACACATGGGGTCTGAAGACGGCGTTCTTGGTGGAGAACGTGAGGGCCCAAACGAGTCTCCCTTCCCCCCTCCAAGTGATCTCCTAACTCGTTAACTTTGTAACGGCCCATGCCCAATACAATACTCGGGTAGGCATGTTGGCCTGATAATGATAAAGCTACGAAATAGGGACGAAAACAGGCTGGATTGGATCAGATCGGATTGGGGCTAGGCCTACGCCCCGACGATGGGCCTTTTAAATGGCATCCATATCCTTAACTTGCAGACTGTTGGGTCGGCCTTCGGGCTTTCGCGCCGGCTCTTTTACTTGTTTCACTTACACTTTAACCTCATAATTATTAATAATAACATATCAAACAAAAAAATTAAGAGTAAAAATATACATGTAGCCTGCCGGTATAATAATAATGTTCATCAATTTCATAAGTTTATTTTTGGGTTACGTGCTCATGATTATGGCCAAAAAGTTATGCAAGTGATATCTTTATTGAATAGAAGTTACACTATTGTATTTTTACAGTTTGTATCGTGCTGACTGCTCTATTCTTCCACTTAACAGATTCATCTTATGCCATTAGATGGCAGCGGAAGAACTAAATAAACAAGATTTAGAGTAAAAGAATTGAATTAATAAAAAAGAAAATCATATTTTAAGCAAGAATTGTTGATCTGATTAAAAAACTTAAAATCTAGTGAACCTTAAACTTTTAGGTGTTGTGAAGGGAAAAGTAGGGAAATAGGTGTGGAGGGTTAAGAGCCCCCTACCCTCATATTTATAGCTTTCAATAGTGGGCTGGCTACCCAATGTGCCTCATGGGCCTATTCATAACACTTCCTCTTATCCAACCAATATTGAATAAGAGGTGGATTCTTCAGGATCCGAGTTAGGATAACTGCCTTGTTAAAGAAAGAACAGTTAATCCATAACTTCCCCTATTTTAGGGATTTGTCTAGGGGGTGGATACTTCAGGATCCAGAGTCAACGAGGTTGCCTCGTCAAAACCTTGACTACGGAAAACCCGGTGGGAAAAAACCAGTAGCCAAGGGAAAAGAGTACAACTCTGCAGTTGACTCCCCCTCATCTGACCAAGCTTCAGGCTTACAGATTTCCTATGAATCTATACATCAGTCTCATATGTACCTATGAGTTCATAGTCCTCTCATCCTGACCCAGTTTACATTTCCTCACTCTCCTCATCCCAATCCAATATACAAGTTTCTCAAAGATACTAGTAGGCGGGGATTTGGTAAGCAAATCCGCCAAGTTATTACATGATTGGATCTTCAGTACCTCAATCTGCTTCTGCTTCTGAAGGTCGTGCGTCCAGAAGAACTTAGGGGAGATATGCTTCGTCTTGTCGCCTTTGATGTAGCCGTCCTGTAGCTGGGCTATACATACTGCATTGTCTTCATGAAGTGGAGTAGGCGCAAGGACGCCGGTCATCAGGGCGGTGGAGGTGAGGATGTGCTGGATCACAGAGCGTAGCCAGAAACTCTCCTTGCTTGCTTCGTGAATCGCAATGAGTTCTGAGTGAGTGGATGAGACGGTCGTCATGGTCTGCTTTACAGATCTCCAGGATATGGCTGTGCCGTCATAAGTAAACATGTATCCGGTCTGGGACTTCTCTGTATGAGGATCGGACCTGTAACCTGCATCAGCATAACCAACTAAACCAGTTGATGCCCATTTCCTGTAGAATAGACCTAAGTCTATGGACCCTTGGAGGTAGCGCAGAAGATGCTTAACTCCAGCCCAGTGCCGCTGTGTAGGTGCAGCGCTATATCTGGCTAGTAAGTTAGCTGCAAATGCTATGTCAGGGCGAGTGCAGTTAGCCAGGTAAATGAGTGCACCGATAGCACTTAGATAAGGCACTTCGGGGCCTAGTACTTCCTCTCCCTCTTCCAGCGGCCGGAAGGGGTCTTTATGTACATCCAATGATCTGACGACCATTGGAGTCCTGAGGGGGTGTCACTTATCCATCTGAAACTTTTTCAATAAGTTCGATGTGTAAGTTGACTAATGTAACAGGATCTCATCGTTAAGATGCTCTATTTGAAGACCTAAACAGAATTTTGACTTTCCGAGATCTTTCATCTCGAAGGTTTTTGCCAAGCTTCTAGAAATCTCTGTGATCTCTTCAGGAGATCCGATGAGGTTCAAGTCGTCCACATAGACGGCTATGATTACAAATCATGTTGCCTTTGCTCTTATAAAGATGCAAGGACAGACTGGGTCGTTTGTGAATCCTTGTTTTGCAAGGAAATCGCTCAGTCTGTTATACCACATCCTTCCAGATTGTTTTAGACCATATAATGATCTTTGTAGTTTCACTGAGTAGATGTCACGTTCTCTCTCTTTTAGTTCTGCAGACAAAGAATAACAGTCAGGCAATCTCATATAGATGTCTCGGTATAGGTTGCCATATAGGTATGCAGTAACCACATCCATAAGCTGCATATCTAAACCCTCTTGGGCTGTTAAGCCAATGAGGAATCGAAAGGTGATCGCGTCTATGACCGGGGAGTAAGTGGCTTCAAAATCCACCCCTGGGCGTTGGGTAAAACCCTGTGCTACAAGCCTTACTTTGTAGCGAACGATCTCATTCTGTTCATTTCGTTTTATAACAAATACACATTTATAACCCACAGGTTTTACACCTTTTGGTGTCTGGACTATGGGTCCGAAGACCTTGCGTTTGGTGAGTGAATCCAACTCCACTCATATTGCCGCTTTCCACTTTGGCCAATCATCTCTGCTTTGACATTCTGTCAGAGAGCGTGGTTCAATATCATCGTCGTAGTACGCGACGTTGATGGCAATATTACACGCAAATGTGTCATCTATGGTTGTGCTCTTTCTGTCCCAATACTCCCTAGTTCGTACATAGTGTATCGAAACTTCATTTTCTCCCGGTTTTTCCTCTTCATGAGAGTTTGGGAGAGATGGGGTTGCAGGGCTTATAGTTGCATCCTGTGGTGGGATTTGTTTACCATTGCCAAGGGTCCTACTCTTTCGAGGGACTTGGTCCTTGGATCCCGGTGGTCGCCCTCTCTTTTTGAGAGGTCCAACCATTTCTGCTGCAGGCGAGTTGCATCCATTTTACGGTATGTCAATCCTAGCTGGAGTGTTAGCAGCAGGGACGTGTGATTTGACAATCTTCTGGTTGTCAGTAAATTTGTCCGGCAAGAGATGGACAGTGTTTTGGATGTGGAGAATCTTCAGGACCTCCTCCTCACACTGGCTTGTGGGCGGATCAAAATGACATAATGTCTTTGTACCCCAAGTGATACAGTCTGAAGTTTCGGGCTTCTTTGTCTGTGAGCCTAGTCTTGGAAGCGATGTTTCATCGAATTCACAGTCTTCTAGACGTGCCTTGAAAACGTCTCCCGTAAGGGGTTCTAGGAATCTAATTATGGTGGGGGTGTCAAACCCAACATAAATGCCTAAGCGACGTTGTGGACCCATCTTTGTCCTTTGTGGTGGTGCTATGTGGACGTATACTGCACAACCAAATATTCTCAAGTGTGAGACAATTGGTGGGGCTTCAAGTGCTAGTTGCATTGGAGAAGATGACTGACCTCCAGAGGGTCTTAATTTTATTAAAGATGCAGCATGCAAAATTGCATGACCCCATGCATTCATTGGCAGCTGGGATTGAAGTAATAATTGTAGGAGAATATGTGCCCATAAGGCAATTTATCCTAGATATACGTCTTGTTCATACTGTATATGGTACGTATTTTTCTAAGTAAAAAATCGTTCGTATTAATATACTTAGATAATATCCATAGACTTATAGTTAGGTCCTTACGTATCTAGATGAGATCTCGATTATGAGTAAGTAAGCGACCGAATATAAACATAAGTCTTAAACGGTTCGTGGTCATAGATGTGTCGAGAACTGGATATCGACACATCGGATAGACCATTGTGTCTTAGTCTTACCTTAGGGTAATGATGATCTCATAGTCATTCGACTTGGTGAAGTCGGAGACGAGACACATGTGCTCATTAGAGAATGAGTTCACTGAACGACCACATAAGAGTTATTAAATGGTTGACTTTAACTGAACTGTCTTTAATAACTCTAGAGTGATGATAGGTTAGCTGGTCCTTTAGACCTGAGTCATTTGTACAAACCTGTGAGTGAATGATTCGGGTTCAATAATACATATTTAACCCCTCATTTAGCCCTATTTTGTGCTCATGTGATCCTAAATTGATCTCTAATACATTCGTATTTTGTACACCTTCATTTATTGGAGAAAACACCTTATTTGAGCAGAAAATAGTAATTAACGAAGTATTTCTGCACTTCTTATATTTTTCATAGCTTGGTCTCGATCTCACGATTCCAACGACTATTTATTTGTATTTTTCTGAGATCTGTGCTAATTACTGTGAATTTTTGAATGCAGAATACCTTTTTAAATGGAGAAATACGCACGAAAATACGAAATACGGTCGCCAACCAATGAAATGGCGCCACGTGGCAAAGATCTGAGCGTTCCCGTCGTATCCAACGGCTGCAATCAATCCAAATGCGTACGCATACGCAAGCTGAGCGACAAAATCGAGGCCGTCGATCGCAGATCGAACGGCCACGCAATTCCAAAGCAGATGAAGCAGGCAGAGTTTTATGGGGGCTACGTGGCGCAATCCTAGGGGTTTACCGCCCGATCGAACGGCCCGTGTTTCTCCCGCTCGAATTCGAACGCAGGATTTCAAGCGGGCGACGTGGCCAAGCGACGACCACTCGATCTTCATCCGACGGCATCAGCAGCGGGAGATTCAGGCGGCGACGTGGTGACTTATGAAGCATCCGATTTCGATCCAACAGCTGAAATTTAACCCGATGCGAATTCGAAGCGGATGCGGGTTGCGCACGTATCTTAAAGCACACGCGTCGACGTCACATTCAATCCCGCTTTGATGAGCGGCTGAGAATTGATCCGCTCGAGATGGATCGGGTTTGGGTTAATTGGATGCGGGTTTCAAACCCAATAAGCTTCCCAAACCCGCAATGCCTCTATTTAAGGTATTCCTATGGGTTTTTGTGCGTATTCAAGCAGATTTAGGCGTATTTTGAGCGTATTGGAGGCTCTAGGAGCCGTATTTCGTCACCACAAAATTCTGTAAAATTCCAGAGGCTATTTTATTATTTCCAGAGAGTTTTGGTGTCTTTTCAAGGATATTTGGTGATACATTGCTTAACTTAAACCCCGTATTTGGTGCTTTTCTATAGTATTTTGCTATTAGATCGATGTATTTTGCTATGAAACTTGTTTATTCTTGCACCATGAGTAGCTATTTCTTATTGTGCATGGTATGGCGTAGTTAGGGGATATTATTTGTGTTCGTTTGGTTGAATAATCCTTGTGCTAAACCGTTAAACGTCGTTAAAGTTGTAATCTTTGTTATTAAATCGTCTTTTTCATCTTCCAAAAGAAGTGATTGAGTTGATGATCGCCCCAAAAGGGTGAGTTTTGATCTCCCCAAAAGGGAGTTTCATATCGTAGTTTTGATCTCTCCAAAAGAGAGTTTCATATCGTATTATAACTTTAGCGAAGATCTTATTGAATATTGTGCTTAAACCCCCAAAAGGGTATCTTCCGATGAATTGCTCCCAAAAGGAGAATTCATTGAGTTATATCGGGTATTTTCCGGTGAATTGCTCCCAAAAGGAGAATTCATTGCGTTATACTTGTCAACCAAATTAATACGAATCATAGATCCTAACGAACCCATACCATGTGCATACTTTTTGTCGATAATTTCTTATACGACTTTTCTTTGTTCGTATTGTTCGCACGTCACCATCACGTACTTTCACACCATCATCACCATCAATAGTGAAGTGGTTAGTTTCTCTTTGTTGGATTTATATTTGATTTGAATTGTGGTTGCAACAGATTTCCTCCCGAGGATTCGACATCTGGACTCCCAGATTATATTACTTGTACGGACTATTGCGCTTGAGAGAAGCACCTTTTCGGGCCCACCAAGTTTTTGGCGCCGTTGCCGGGGAGGAATGGTTTGTGACCACAGTTTATTTCATTCAGAGGACCTTCGGTGAGATCTTTCCACTTTACTGTATATAAATTTTTGTTTAATTTTTTGTACATAAACTTTTGTTTTTTTAAAATGGATTATATGAATTTCTATTGCACGAACAATCTGTATGATGCACGGTATGCTAATGCACACAAACATAGGATGGAAAAGCTCAAGATTGTAAATTTTAATCAAACTGATTGTGAAACTTTCTTTCAGGCCTGGAGGAGGTTCACAAACATAGTATTAAGCTATCCGCAGCATGGGTACACAAATGAAGAGCTTATGGTGTCCTTCCTAGATGGACTACAACCACAACTGCATGAATTATTGGGAGGCATGACGCCGACAGAGGCGTGGGAATACATGGAGTCTCTGCAAGAAAATGAAGAAACCATGGAAGAGACTTCAGAGAGCAATTCAACGGAGCCTTCGTGCCTTGATCAAGGGGAGCAAAGCGTAGACGTACCTTTGCAATCCATGAAAGAGGAAGTTCACTCGATTATTCAGACACAGGAGGCTACATCCCATCAATTCCAAGAGAATTTCCTTGCACGGAGTCGGCAGATTCAAAAATCTATTGAAAATCTTAATTTGATTGCCACTTGCTTAGAAGAAAATAATTCTTTTGAAATTCAACTTCAAGAACCTAATACGAGTTTATCTTCTATTGCAGGAAAATCGAGCAAACCATGTCACGTCGAGGACACAAATGAAAATATCTACATGACAGAAAGTGTGTGCAAAAGAGAGGACGAGCTAGCAATTTTGGATGAACGAGAGGAGGAGACAGCTAAGGACAAGGGTTTTGAGATTATCGCCATGGAGCCAGAACCATTCCCTCATCCAGTTTTTTCCCAAAATCATTTACCCCTCTCCCCAATGACTAAGCATCATACCGAGAGTAGTGCAAATCTTTCAGGGAGTAGTCGTCAACTTGCTTTAATTTCTTTCAACTATTTTGATGACTACATTTGGAATATTTTTGTTGAAAGGAACTTTAAACTAATTTGGACTGACATAACTCATCTCTTGCAGGACATTGATAAACAAGTTATAGAGATGCTTGGAGTTGTGTTGCTGGGGTCCAATTTAGCTTCTGGAGGAAAAATAATTGCCGAGGAGCGCAAGGAGCAAATTGAACAACTTCCTCCACAATTAAAGATTCGGGATCCGCCATTTGATCATGGTGTGTTCTTTCTAGTAGTGTAGATTTTTATATGCTCTCTAGGTTGCTGGCTTGAATAAACTCGTAACCCTTTCGACATTGAGGACAATGTCCATCTTTAGTTGGGGGGTGTGTATGAGACCTTAGGATTTTTTTTTCAAAAATAAGGCTAAGATAAGATTAAATCACCAAATCTCATCTTTTAAAACTCCTTCATATGCCAAAAATAAGGATGATTATGGATTAATTGTGTTCAAAAATTTGTTGATGGCTTGAGTTAATTATTTTTTTTCTTCATGAAATTACCGTTAATATGCTATTCATGAAAACTTTCAATTTCCATGATTAATATCTCGAAATAGTTTGGATTTATTTCATGCATGCTAATGTGATGAAAAATCTTAACTATACACGATTTATAAGAATAGTTTTCAAGTTGAAGAGGAATGTGGCCATGGTTATTAATGTTTATGTTCGAAAATATGGGTGTTGAGTTGCTTACAAAGAAAAAAGAAAAGAAAAGAAATGAATGAAAAATGAATGATGAAAAATGAATGAATAAGTATGTCACTAATAAATAACTTGGTTGGCTCGAGTAGTACAGTCCGAGGGGTCCTTTTTGGCCTAATGCCCTATTATCGTCTGATTTAGGAGCCATTGACAGGAAACTCACTCATTTGATGGAGCGATCCAAGTTATACATTTTTCTGCGAATGTTGCTTGATGCGCGTTACGCGGAACTAATAAAAGAAAAGAAATGGTGAATATACTAAGCAACGTCAATACCCATGTCTTGAATGATTGTTTTGATAGGTTAATTCGTTGGAAACAAGAAAACTAGAATATAACGACGTGTTATACTTTCGCTTGCGCAAAACGATGCTTGCATGCTATTTATTCAAATTAAATTAGATAAAATATCGTGTTATTGATTTCGTTCATGGATGTATATATTGATGGTCAAGATCATGTTGGAATGCGTATTATTGAGCCATGCCATGAACAATTGATAGAATTTATTGTTTTATTAATCATGTGTATTAATCGCTATTTTTGCTAGAGACTAGCAAATCGCTAGTTGGGGGGTGTGATTCGGGTTCAATATTACATATTTAACCTCCCATTTAGCCCTATTTTGTGCTCATGTGATCCTAAATTGATCTCTAATACATTCGTATTTTGTACACCTTCATTTATTGGAGAAAACACCTTATTTGAGTATAAAACAGTAATTAACGAAGTATTTATGCACTTCTTATATTTTTCATAGCTTGGTCTCGATCTCACGATTCCAACGACTATTTATTTGTATTTTTCTGAGATCTGTGCTAATTACTGTGAATTTTTGAATGCAGAATACCTTTTTAAATGGAGAAATACGCACGAAAATACGAAATACGGTCGCCAACCAATGAAATGGCGTCACGTGGCAAAGATTTGAGCGTTCCCGCTGTATCCAACGGCTGCAATCAATCCAAACGCGTACGCATACGCGAGCTGAGCGACAAAATCGTGGCCGTCGATCGCAGATCTAACGGCCACGCAATTCCAAAGCAGATGAAGCAGGCGGAGTTTTATGGGGGCTACGTGGCGCAATCCTAGGGGTTTACCGCCCGATCGAACGGCCAGTGTTTCTCCCGCTCGAATTCGAACGCAGGATTTCAAGCGGGCGACGTGGCCAAGCGACGGCCACTCGATCTTCATCCGACGGCATCAGCAGCGGGAGATTCAGGCGGTGACGTGGCGACTTATGAAGCGTCCGATTTCGATCCAACGGCTGAAAGTTAACCCGATGCGAATTCGAAGCGGATGCGGGTTGCGCACGCATCTTAAAGCACACGCGTCGACGTCACATTCAATCCCGCTTTGATGAGCGGCTGAGAATTGATCCGCTCGAGATGGATCGGGTTTGGGTTAATTGGATGCTGGTTTCAAACCCAATAAGCTTCACAAACCCGCAATGCCTCTATTTAAGGTATTCCTAGGGGTTTTTGTGCGTATTCAAGCAGATTTAGGCGTATTTTGAGTGTATTGGATGCTCTAGGAGCCGTATTTCGCCACCACAAAATTCTGTAAAATTCCAGAGGCTATTTTCTTATTTCCAGAGAGTTTTGGTGTCTTTTCAAGGATATTTGGTGATACATTTCTTAACTTAAACCCCGTATTTGGTGCTTTTCTATAGTATTTTGCTATTAGATTGATGTATTTTGCTATGAAACTTGCTTATTCTTGCACCATGAGTAACTAATTCTTATTGTGCATGGTATGGCGTAGTTAGGGGATATTATTTGTGATCGTTTGGTTGAATAATCCTTGTGCTAAACCGTTAAACGTCGTTAAAGTTGTAATCTTTATTATTAAATCGCCTTTTTCATCTTCCAAAAGAAGTGATTGAGTTGATGATCGCCCCAAAAGGGTGAGTTTTGATCTCCTCAAAAGGGAGTTTCATATCGTAGTTTTGATCTCTCCAAAAGAGTGTTTCATATCGTATTATAACTTTAGCGACGATCTTATTGAATATTGTGCTTAAACCCCCAAAAGGGTATCTTCCGATGAATTGCTCCCAAAAGGAGAATTTATTGAGTTATATTGGGTATTTTCCGGTGAATTGCTCCCAAAAGGAGAATTCATTGCGTTATACTTGTCAACCAAATTAATACGAATCATTGATCCTAACGAACCCATACCATGTGCATAATTTTTGTCGATAATTTCTTATACGACTTTTCTTTGTTCGTATTGTTCGCACGTCACCATCACGTACTTTCACACCATCATCACCATCAACAGTGAAGTGGTTAGTTTCTCTTTGTTGGATTCCTATTTGATTTGAATTGTGGTTGCAACAGATTTCCTCCCGAGGATTCGACATCTGGACTCCCAGATTATATTACTTGTACGGACTATTGCACTTGAGAGAAGCAACTTTTCGGGCCCACCAGTGAACGGTGTAACTTAGACCTATGATCTAGCTTCGAGGCCAGGCCTGCTGAAAGTTCTTAGGTTGAGCTGCACCCGAAGCTCTCGAAGCGAGTAGATGACTAAGATGGGATTCGTCACTTCCGTTAAAGGGAAGTTAGTGTTACAGGCTCAGTACAGTCTTTATGTTAATCCTCGGCCGGGGTGCGTTGTAAGAAGTACAATGTGTATACAATAAAGACCGCCGTATACTGACCAATGTTGTCTAATAGGGTTGACAGTAAACCATACCCTAGGCCAACAAGAACACAATCTTGACGAAGGGACTACGGCTAACGAAGTTCATCACTGACACAGCCAATGTAAACCCAATGATGCTTTTTGTCAAAGGGTCGATCACATTATGATGATTCTGAAACATGGACGACAGCTACTGCTCGTAGTGACCGTCGTCTAGGGGTTCCGAGCCCCAACCTATAGTAAGGTCAGGCTGTAGGGTCTCACACCGAGTAGTGTTCATGTCTTAGTAATAGGAAGATAGAATACATAGAAATATCATTTGATGATTCACAAGTCAAGTTGTGAAAGTTAGTCGCAATAGCAATAGGGACAAATGTTGCATTTGACGCAAACCAAAGATTAAACGTGTCGTAAATTGGTTACGACAAATTTAGTAGGAACAAATATATTGGAAAGGGTTACCTGGATGACGGGATCGTCCCGGTCTAAACACAGGTTCAAACCGTGTCCAAATCGGAGCTCAAACGAGCCCGAAAACACGAAAACAGTCCAAGGCGAAGTGGGTTAGACCCACTGGGCTAAAAGGCCCATAGACAAAGGCAAACGGGCGCAGCCTGCTGGATGCAGCGGGCGTGCGGCCCGCCTTTGCCTCCACTTGGGCGGGCGCGCCCGCAACTTAAGTCAATTTATGGTTTTTCAAAACCCCAAATGACGGCTACGGATTTTGATAATTTGCTCAACTTTGAGCAATTGTTTGAGGGGTCAAACGAAGTCGAAATTCGTCGCCGTCGGTTCCTACGCGTTCACCATTCGAAGCTCTTCGAATTGATAGCTAGTTTAGTGTCTAAGATTTAATGTGCAATAAGAATTAATTAGTTAAAGTTTGCTTTTATGAAAAGCTCACTTAAACTAGAGATTAAGCCAAATTGGCTTAATTGGGTTTTCTCCGATTTTGCGAATGTCCCACATTGCTCGCAACGAAGGAGTGAGTGCCGACTCCCTATATAAATAGGGGTGCACTCTCTTCGTTGAAACACACACCAAGCCATCGATCGAGTAGCTCCAGACTTTTAGAGCAAGCTCGATCGACGACTAAATGACTCTCTCTATCTCTATCTCTATCTCTATCTCTCTCTCTCTCTCTCTCTCTCTCTCTCTCTCTCTTCCTATTCTCCGGAGTAATCCTGGCAAGACTACGAAGGGGGTTTGGATTTTGATCCGGACGTCTAAGACGCGGGTTCTTCTCAAGTGAAACTTTCTACCGCGTGTGATCGGCTTGGAGGCGAAAGTCGGCTCGGGCGGATCGATGAGAGGGTGCGAGGCGGCTCAGGCGGATCGAGTCAAAGCGGCTCGGCTACGAGGAGCTTCTGAAGACGGTGCGATACATCTTGCCTGCTCCAGGGCCAAGATTCCGGGTATGTGGTTAAGTAGTTTTTAGTGTAGATTTAATTAGTCGCTTTAGAGTAGATCCCTCTTGGGGGTGGTCAGATCCACCCCAAGTTGGCATAGATCGGGCTAGGTTCTGGCTCCCCAGAGCCTAGCTAAATAGTTTAGCTAGTGTAGAAATTTTGAATTTCTGTTTTCTGCTGCGTTTTTGTGCCTCTGTAGTCCGTCCGACTTAGGACGGACACAGATCCGAGCTCTGGGGGTCCGTCAAAACCCAAACAGTGGTATCAGAGCCACGGTTATGCTATAGATCTACTATAGCGACTCTTTTAAATCTTTTAAATTCCTTAATTTTAAACATACGGAATTTTTTAGCTTTATGCTAAAATTAGTTTTAAAAATATTTTGTATTTTAAAAATCGTTTTTACAACACGGAAATTTTTGAGACGATTTAATTTTATGTGATAATTTTAAATGAATCCCAAATGCTTTATAAAATTATTTTTTATGAGATATAAATATTTTAAGAGCATTTAATTGTTTATGTAATCTTAAGGAATATTTTATTTTTGAAATTTAATTTTTCTCAAGTTACATAAAAGATTAGAAATTTTAAAACCTTTATTTGAAAGCTTTTAAATGCATTTCTAATAATTTTAAAAGTGTTTTAAAAGTGTTTTAGAGAATATGTAATTTATAGAAATACTTTGTTTTCATGAGATGAAAGATAAATTAGTTTCTTTTTACATATAGGTTTCTAAAATTATTTATGCGATATTTCGATTTTTGAAATAATTGATTAAAATTTTAAAGCCTAGGTTTTAGAATTATTTGATAATTTTATACCTAGTTTTATGTGATAAAATGTCTTGGAGTTTTAAAAATTTTTATCTTAGAATTTAAATTGTTAAATTCTAGATTTGCGTGTTTTCATTATATAGATAATTTTAAACTTGCAAATACTCGTTAGATGTCACAAATATGAAACTTTCATTTATGCGGATAAATTAGTTGTTTCAATTTTTTGATGGACATATTGAATAATGTATTCATAAACCTTATTAGGTTAGCCATTAAATGTTTAAAATTTTATGAGATGAAATTTTAAATTAACTAGTGACATGTTATGTTTGATAAAACAAAACAACATCAAACCTAATATCAAATTAGGTTAGTCCCTTTGCTTGTAAATCATTTCATTAAAATGTTTAATTGATGATTTTCATAAAAGACAAATGTTAAATTGTTTTATAAAATCCTAATTAGATTGGGGTAGCACGTTGAACGAATAGACCTTATAGTTGATAATGACTTAATAAAAATTGTTCAACCAATCCATAAAATTTCGAATTTTAGGATCCACTAGTTGATAAGGATTAACTAGTCTTCTTAATTAAAAGCCATTTAGTTGTTTGGAAAACATAGAATTGATGAAAACTCCTTCAATGGATCATGATGTCGGTCAATGTGCTTGGCTAAGTTTGCTGGACCAACCTAGCTAGACTGGGTAACAAGTGGTCCTGGCTTAGTCAATTCCCTGGCCGCGTCCGCTGGACCGCAAGGAGTCGATTCATGACTATGTAAGTCCATCGACTATACCTAAGTCAATACGATAATAATCTTGTTCAAGATAGATCGTAGCCCTCCTTGTTTTAGGAGTTGGCAACTGTAAGAAACATGTTACGTTTGTTGAGCTACACTCAAGCCGTGATATGTCAATCTTATAGAAACCGATTTCTTGATTGACATCTTGACCTGACTGAAACCGTTGTCTCATCCTTCGAGCATCGGCTTAAGTCTAACTGAGAATGTAGTCTAAGTCTTGACCCAAACCAACGTGTCGTGCATACACCGAGCGGCGGGGCAAGTCAGGCTAGACACGAAAACAAGGGTCCGACTAGGCTAGCCATTGTGATCCGGTTGAGCACACTCATGATCACAAAAGACTAGGGGTAAAAATCGATAGAGAATCATAGTTCATATGATTGACGACGAGTTCGTCTACCGACTGCAGAGTCGGACAACTTGTTGAGATACACTCAAGGTCGTCAGACTCGGGGTAGTCGGATCCCTCTCTCACAAATGTTATTTTATAATAAATTGTTTATTATTATGGCTTTAATAAATTTAGTGGGAGCATATAGTTTTATAAAAACCATTAAAACTATACTACGAACTAATACTAACTAAAGTATCTATAAAATGCAGAATGGATTCGGGTCTTAAAAATATGGTTGAGAAGAACGTGCTCGAAGGAACGAACTACAAAGACTGGCTTAGGAACATCAAGTTGGTCCTTTCCCTAGCCGGGATAGGATACGTACTGTTCGAGGACGCTCCGGATAAGCCCGATGAAGATTCGACCTTCGAGGAAAAAGAAGCCTACAAATTGTGCCAGAGGGATGCAGAGAAGGCCAGGTGCCTTACTCTGGCTTCGATAAGCAACGAGCTGCAGAGGAAGCATGAACATATGGATGTTCAAAGCATGCTCCTTAATGCACAAGAGTTGTACGGCAAGCGATCTCGAGCTGCCAAGTTCGAAGCCACCAGCAACCTCTGGGGCACCAAGATGGGGGCAGGGCCCGTACAGGATCATGTTATCAAGATGATCGGGTACGTAGAGGACGCCGCCCAGTTAGGATTTGTCTTGGACAATGAGATGTCCATAGACATTATCCTAAAGTCTTTGACTCCTGAGTTTAAGCCTTTCATCACTAGTTTTATAATGAACAGTCTTGAAACGGATCTTCCTGGTCTCCTCAATATGCTTAGGCAGTTTGAGGAGATTGAGAAGAAGCCGACTGCACTGGTTGTCGGCTCTGCTTCTTCCGACCAGCCGAAAGGCAAGGGTAAGAAGAGGCAGGTCCCGCAACCTGCGAAGGCAAAGAAAGGGAAGAAAAAGACTAAAGGGGCCCCGTCGAAATCTGAGTGCTTCCATTGCCACAAGATTGGCCACTGGAAGAGGAACTGTAAGATCTATCTTGCAGAGAAGAAGAAGGGGCATACGGATGCCTCCACCTCAGGTACAAATTCAATTCAATAAAATGTAATCATTTCCAATCTTATAGTATGAGATACTAAAAGACATCTGTGTATTGTATACAAGTGGCTGATGTGAAGCGGAGATTGGGAGAAGTGCGGAGGACGGTCGTCAATCTGAGCAATCATTGCTGCTAGGGCCGTTCAACGACTTCGAGAGACATGATCAAGACGGAGATGATACTATTTTTAGTTAAAATAAATTGTATCATTTCTTGAAAGTTGAAAACAATGATTGAGTGTTCTGCACTCAAAGTTTATGGGATAAACAAATTACGGTTCATCTTAATGAATCCGTTGTTTTAATGAATGTCTCGAAAATTGCGTTTTTGTTGAATTGAATTTTGATTGGCTTAAATTTTCTGTGATTGTGGCTTTCTGAGATGGTTGTGAAATTCTCGAATGATGTTGCGAAGCTTCGGAAAATGTTGATTTTTGAGCTGACTTGATGTTATAGTCAATTGGTAGTTATGTATAGGTTCCAGGGGCGTATAAATTGTGTGCGATCACAATTATACGCATATTAAGATTAATTCTTAATAAACCACATTTAGTTATTAAAGAGTTAATATTACAATGTGGTTAAGGGAAAAAGTACAGTGTAGGACGTTTTGATTGAGCGAGTCAATGTCAAAATTCCTTAAACCGATCTTGACTTGACTCATTCGTCAAACCAAACCTGACACTAGTACATTCCATCAAAAGCACTTATAAAATGGTTATAACTTCGTATATATAATCTAAATATGATTTAGATATAATATTGAAGTATTTAACCAGGTAATTCTCAAAGTCAGTGGGAGCCAGCTCGTATACTTGGTTCCGGTCTTTCGGACTAAGTAAAAAGGATTTCCACCTTAAACAAATCATCTATATAGAACATTGAATCAAAATTGTTTTGATTTAATCGAATATATAGAGACTCAGGGTGTCATGTATGTACTTGACATATTGACACAAAGAAAGTGGAATGAGCTGAGACTGACTTATAGATTATAATGTTAGACCCTACATCTAGGTTGTATTAGCAAATTGTTAGCTATACAAAGATAGGAAAAATTGATCCAGATCATTTTTCCAAAGGATCAACCCTGTGTGATCAAGAGATGTATTATTTAATCCATTAAAATTAGTTGTAGATACTCGTTAGTAAAACCACTCTTATGTTTGTCATATAAATGTCAATGTGACTGATATGCTATAACGGTATGAGATACCGAGATAAATAGCCTAAGTGCAAGTGGGAGATGTATGAGAATATGTGCCCATAAGGCAATTTATCCTAGATATACGTATTGTTCATACTGTATATGGTACATATTTTTCTAAGTATAAAATCGTTCGTATTAATATAATTAGATAATATCCATAGACTTATAGTTAGGTCCTTACGTATCTAGATGAGATCTCGATTATTAGTAAGTAAGTGACCGAATATAAACATAAGTCTTAAACGGTTCGTGGTCATAGATGTGTCGAGAACTGGATATCGACACATCGGATAGACCATTGTGTCTTAGTCTTACCTTATGGTAATGATGATCTCATAGTCATTCGACTTGGTGAAGTCGGAGACGAGACACAGGTGCTCATTAGAGAATGAGTTCACTGAACAACCACATAAGAGTTATTAAATGGTTGACTTTAACTGAACTGTCTTTAATAACTCTAGAGTGATGATAGGTTAGCTGGTCCTTTAGACCTGAAGTCATTTGTACAAACTTGTGAGTGAACGGTGTAGCTTAGACCTATGATCTAGCTTCGAGGCCAGGCCTGCTGAAAGTTCTTAGGTTGAGCTGCACCCGAAGCTCTCGAGGCGAGTAGATGACTAAGATGAGATTCGTCACTTCCGTTAAAGGGAAGTCAGTGTTACAGGCTCAGTACGGTCTTTATGTTAATCCTCGGCCGGGGTGCGTTGTAAGAAGTACAACATGTATACAATAAAGACGGCCGTATACTGACCAATGTTGTCTAATAGAGTTGACAGTAAACCATACCCTAGGTACAAGAACACAATTCTTATAAACGCTGGTAAAAGTCTCGCATTTGCCGGCGTTTTTATAAACGCCGGTAAATGTCGAAATACTAATAGACATTTGCCAACGTTTCTTTAAAACGTTGGCATAAAAACATTGGCAAAAGCCATTTTTTAGTAGTGACTATGGCTAACGAAGTTCATCACTGACACAGCCAATGTAAACCCAATGATACTTTTTGTCAAAGGGTCGATCACGTTATGATGATTCTGAAATAGGGACGACAGCTACTGCTCGTAGTGACCGTCGTCTAGGGGTTCCGAGCCCCAACCTATAGTAAGGTCAGGCTGTAGGGTCTCACACCGAGTAGTGTTCATGTCTTAGTAATAGGAAGATAGAATAGATAGAAATATCATTTGATGATTCACAAGTCAAGATGTGAAAGTTAGTCGCAATAGCAATAGGGACAAATGTTGCATTTGATGCAAACCAAAGATTAAACGTGTCGTAAATTGGTTACAACAAATTTAGTAGGAACAAATATATTGGAAAGGGTTACCTGGATGACGGTATCGTCCCGGTCTAAACACAGGTTCAAACCGTGTCCAAATCGGAGCTCAAACGAGATCGGAAACGCGAAAACAGTCCAAGGCGAAGTGGGTTAGACCCACTGGGCTAAAAGGCCCATAGACAAAGGCAAACGGGCGCAGCCCGCTAGATGCAGCGGGCGGGCGCCCGCTGTTGCAGCGAGCGGGCGCCCGCCGGCTGCAGCGGGCGTGCGACCCGCCTTTGCCTCCCCTTGGGCAGGCGCGCCCGCAACATAAGTCAATTTAGGGTTTTTCGAAACCCCAAATGACGGCTACGGATTTTGATAATTTGCTCAACTTTGAGCAATTGTTTGAGGGGTCAAACAAAGTCGAAATTCGTCGCCGTCGGTTCCTACGCGTTCACCATTCGAAGCTCTTCGAATTGATAGCTTGTTTGGTGTCTAAGGTTTAATGTGCAATGAGAATTAATTAGTTAAAGCTTGCTTTTATGAAAGCTCACTTAAACTAGAGATTAAGCCAAATTGGCTTAATTGGGTTTTCTCCGATTTTGCGAATGTCCCACATTGCTCGCAACGAAGGAGTGAGTGCCGACTCCCTATATAAATAGGGGTGCACTCTCTTCGTTGAAACACACACCAAGCCATCGATCGAGTAGCTCCAGACTTTTAGAGCAAGCTCGATCGACGACTAAATGACTCTCTCTCTCTCTCTCTCTCTCTCTCTCTTCCTATTTTTCGGAGTAGTCCTGGCAAGACTACGAAGGGGGTTTGGATTTTGATCTGGACGTCTAAGACGCGGGTTCTTCTCAAGTGAAACTTTCTACCGCGTGTGATTGGCTCGGAGGCGAAAGTCGGCTCGTGCGGATCGGTGCGAGGGTGCGAGACGGCTCAGGCGGATCGAGTCAAAGCGGCTCGGCTACGAGGAGCTTCTGAAGACGGTGCGGTACATCTTGCCTGCTCCAGGGCCAATATTCCGGGTATGTGGTTAAGTAGTTTTTAGTGTAGATTTAATTAGTCGCTTTAGAGTAGATCCCTCTTGGGGTGGTCAGATCCACCCTAAGTTGGCATAGATCGGGCTAGGTTCTGGCTCCCCAGAGCCTAGCTAAATAGTTTAGCTAGTGTAGAAATTTTGAATTTCTGTTTTCCGCTGCGTTTTTGTGCCTCTGTGGTCCGTCCAACTTAAGACGGACACAGATCCGAGCTCTGGGGGTCTGCCAAAACCCCAATAATAATGGACGAGCAATCCATTGCAGTCTCTTAATTAGAGATTCTGCTAACCCGTTTTGGGTGTGAACATGCGCTACAGGATGTTCGACTTCAATTCCATGAGCTTGGCACTAGTCTAGAAAGACTTGTGACGTAAACTCCCCCGCATTGTCCAGACGAAGTTTCTTTATCTGGTAGTCGGGGAAGTGGGCCCGTAACTTGATTATCTGAGCTAAAAGCTTAGACAGTGCTAGGTTACGGGTGGACAGTAGACACACATGTGACCACTTAGTAGATGCGTCTATCAGGACCATAAAGTACCTGAACGGACCACTTGATGGGTGTATCAGCCTACAAATGTCTCCATGGATTCTTTCCAGAAAGCTTGGAGACTCCACGTCCACTTTCAGTGGATATGGTCTTGTAATCAGTTTACCCTTGTAACAGGGTGTACATGGGAATTTGCCTTTTTGAAGAATCTTCAGGTTCTTCAAGTCTATACCCCTGGAGCCTTTTATGATTCGGTACATCATAACAGATCCAGGGTGTCCCAGTCTACTGTGCCAGAGTTGGAATTCTGGTGTTTGGGGGCACTGCAGGTGCTCCGCCATGGATGTTTCTGGAGTTTGTATACTTGTTTGGTAGAGTCCTGAGGGGAGTCCCTTTAAACGTTCCACAATGGTTTTTGAACCATTTGTAAGAGACGTTACAAGCAAGTATTCCCTTTTATCTTCCTCGACCGTCTTTAAGTGATATCCGTTTAAACGGATATCTTTAAAGCTTAGGAGGTTTCGGATAGATTTAGGGGAGTATAACGCATTTTTAAGTGTGATTTGTGTGTTACCGGGGAGCAATATGATTGCTTCCCCTGATCCTTCAATTATGTTAGCTGGTCTTGAGATTGTTCTCAGTGGACCAGAGTAGCTACTTATGCTCATGAAGTAGTCTATGTTTTGAAGGATCGAGTGCGTCGATGCACTGTCCACTAGGCAATTTGATTCCATATCTATATAATAGAAAGACGTTCAAGCAGTAAATAATATGAAAAATAAAAGACCTACTTTCATTTAAAAATGCTTAAAGAAAATGTTTTGACATGGAATGAAAACTAGGGACTATGCATAAAAGGAAGATACATTGCTAGCATATAAAAATGGTCTATAACTAGAGAGTGTCATCTCCCATGAAATCTTCAGGAGTCCATGAGGTCTCTAGCAAAGCTGCGCTCTCAATCAGGTTTGTCTCAGCTCGAGGCTTGAGGCTTGCATGGTAGAGGTCCTGGAGGTGTTTCTGGGTGCGGCAGATTCTGGACCAGTGGCCCGTCATTCCGCATTTGGAGCACTTATCATCCCAGTCTTTCTTGGGAGTGCCACCTTTGTTGGACATCCTCTTTTGCTTCTTTTCCACGAACTTCTGGTTCTGAGGAGGAGCTGGGGGAGTAGCCTTCTTCCGTTGCTTATGTTCTTTCCATTTCTGGAATTTTGCCTTTTTGTCCATCTTCTTCTTCTGGGAAGACTGGAAGTGTGCCTCTGCAGGAGGTGGCAGTGGAGCGGAGCCAGGAGGGCGCAGGTTGTGAGTGGCAACCAACAGGTCTCTGTTCTGTTCAGCCATAAGCAGGCATGAAAGCAGATCAGAGTACTTTGTGAACTTCCTCTCACGGTATTGTTGCATAAGGATCATGTCCTTCTCGTGGAAAGACGTGAACGTCTTTTCCAGCAACATTTTCTCCGTCACCGTTTCACCGCACAACTTCAGGCGTGAGGTGATACGGAAGAGTGCTGAGTTGTACTCCGCTACAGATTTGTAATCCTGTATGCGGAGGTGAGTCCACTCGTACTGCGCACGGGGGAGTATGACATCCCTCTGATGTCTGTACCTCTCCTCGAGTACGTCCCACAGCTCGTAAGGATCCTCTATTGTAAGGTACTCGTCCTTCAGGGTCGAGTCTAAATGTTTCCTGATATAGATAATGGCTTTCGCCTTTAGTATATCGAAAACTTCCTCTGTATGAGTTGCTTCTTTAGAAGCATGCTTGTCGGCTGATGCAGTACTTGTTGTTGCCTTCTCAGTCAGTGTGCGACTGAAACCATGAGAGCGCAGATGGAACTTCAGGTCCAACTGTCAACTCAGGTAGTTTGACCCATCGGCCTTCAGGACCGAAAAGTCGACATTCGCAAGTCTGGCCATTGAATGATCTAGCAATATAAAAACATCATGGATCATCAAACTAAATAAAAATAGACATCCACCCATGTATTTTAAGCATTGTCATAACATGAATTTGTTAAAGAAAATTTAACATCCATGCATGCTTTTTGACAGTTTCATAACGTGAATAATTAAAAGAGATTAATATCCACGCATGATTTTTGACAGTTTCATTGTAACATTAACATGGCATGAAAATAGTTAACATCCACGCAATTAATGTATAAGCAATGAAAAAATAACTTAGAACTATGGGGATCAGCCAGCCGAAACCGAAAAGAAAAAGACAGTCTGAAATTACATCAAAAGTTGCATGAAAGAATAAGTACAACTCGGGAACTTCAGAGAGAAGCCCCTTTCATCTTTGTGCATACGCTTTCAGCTCCTTTTTGGTGTCTGTCGGTCTTCTTTTTACGTTTATATCCTCACTTACAAATTTCTCTCAAAAAAAGAAAGAATTGCAGGAAATTAAAGGTGTCGGAAACCTGGCTGATCCCTAAAAACATAGCCTAATTCGCACATCCACGCAGATAATATATGGAAAATATACAATCACGCAGATAATCATATCACAGGCATGTAAAGATTAATTAAATAATCTAAATAGTGTGTGACGCGCTAAAAATTATTTTTGAAAAACTTTTTACCGTTGATCCATATTTTTAATGTTTTGTTTACCGCTTTAACCCTTTTTATAAATTTTCTTTAATTATTTTGGGCTTTTAGGGCTAAAAATAAAAAAGAAAAATTATTTGTGTAAATGGGTTAATTTTCAGGCTTTTTGGGCCATGAAAACAACCCATTAGGGTTAATTTGGCCTCCCTCGAAAAATTGGCCCGTTTAGGGCTAGGGTTTCCGAAGAAACCCTAGGGGTGCCCGCGGCGCGGCTCCGCGACGGCTGGCCGCGCAAGGCGCGGCCGCCGTGGCGGCGACGGGCCGCGCACAGGGGCCGCGGCCTATGGCTGCGGCGTTTTGCCCGCCGGCGGCGCTTGTGAAGCGCCGCCATTTCGCCCTTCGGGCGTGCGGAGTATGCATCAAGGTCGGGGGTAAAAAAACGGATTTTTAAGCATTTAGATCTCTAAAAAACTAATTTTTATTGTTTTTAGACATGCGGATCTAAATAAAAAATGATTTTTACCGTGTTTTTAAACTTTTTGATCTTAAATCTTGCAGATCTACGTGAAACGCAAGTTTTAGATCTAAAAAGTTTTGATTTTTACCTCTACATTCGACAAGGGAATCTAGTCGACGGTTGGTGAAGGATGCCCTTTTCGCTCCCCGTTAAGAAGATTACGATCTTCTTGAATCTGAGCGATTGATGGATCTCCTTCATCGCGACTCGCCGCCTTCTCCAACGAGCGTGATCGTGTTGATAACGTGTTGTGAAGGGAAAAGTAGGGAAATATGTGTAGAGGGTTAAGAGCCTCATGCCCTCATATTTATAGATTTCAATAGTGGGCTGGATATCCAATGGGCCTCATGGGCCTATTCATAACATTAGGACCTTTGTTTACGAGGTAAAAAAGTTCGCAAAAAATATATATTCAACGATTCGGTGCATGTAGAAACAACATGAGAATCACAAGAATTTTAATCTATCTATATTTAAAGACATATAGATTTACTCTTAAGCAACGCTCAATGTCTAAAAAATATATGACGTTTAAACTATTTAACCGTCACAAGGGAGGATTTTCTCATGTGACATTATATTTTTCGGAGAATTGTTATATACACAGTTGACCGATGAATATAAGTCATTTTTGGCCCCCCAAAAAAATTGAAAATCAAGTCACATCATCCATCATTCCACATTTACTTTCTTCTCTTTTTTGCCATTTTGACGAAAAAAATTTTGGTTCATCGGAAAACAGTAAACCGTGCCCGAAGGCCGGCTGGCATCCCAGACAAGAGCCCGGGGAACCGCTACACTAGTTACACTGGGGAGAGAGGGATATTACATAGACCTCACACTGAGGTCCCGGGTTTTTCACCCGGCTGCCACAGCGCCATTTTGACAATTCATCATTGCATGCACCCACGTTGAGGGGTGTATATATTCCTTGCATATTCCCGTTCTACCCACATGATACCGCTATTTCCCTAACAAAAGATGTCATATTAACTTCAAGTGTAGAAATTCAATAATCAAAAAGCAGAAGAGCAAAAGATACGTGTCAATCGCCCGCTATCAAGAATATAAAAAAAACAACAGCAGGAAAAGGAAGACGAAAGGGTAGGTGCTAGGTCGGCAACTACTGGGAATCGCTGAAGAGAGAGTCGAAATCAAAGTCTACTTCAGAGTTCCAATCAATCAGCAAAGCGTTTGAAAGTAGTAAGACCGATCGAGGTTAATGAAACCTTGCATCTTAAAATTTGACAAAAAACATTGACCCACTCCGAGTCAATTTCAGCTGTCGGATAAGAGCATAAGCAGAGTACTTCACCATGCTGGCTCATGGCAACATGTAGCCTGCACATCCTTTTCGCTTGTAACCTTTCCTTCTTCCACATTGTTAACGGGACTAATTTGGCCGGGCCCAGAAGAGCCAAGTCAACTACGACTGGTCAACCCGACTACTACGACCTTGGGGCCTCGACCCAAGGATCTCACGGGCGGGTCGCGCTTCTCCGCCCATGACGAAGGCCCACTTTCTCAGTGTAGGAAATCGGGGCCCAAGTCAAGGAAACATTCACCAAATATGGCAACCGCCAAGTGCCATCACTCTCACCGATAATGGCCCGACTTAAATGGCCTTCACTCTAATGGCCAGACTTAATGGCCATCACTTCCCCGCCATCATGGACCCCCAATTATGGCAATCACTCATGGCCATGACTCCACCTTCATGGCGTCATCAAGTGGGCGCAATTAGAGGGGGCCAACACTTCCCCATTTGCACGACCCCATGAATGGCGGCCATGATGTCACGTCATGGCACATTATGAGGAGGATTCGTCTATATGAGGGGAGGGTGGTCATCATCCCCCAGGGGACCGCATCTCAGGTAACAAAACCTAAGGTACTCCATCAACGACCTCGTTCCCCCAATTCATCTCCTTCCTCCCCCGCTCGCGCCGAGAGACGCCGTTACGATCTCCTCACTAGTCGAACCGTCTCCGCCGGGCCTCCTTTCTCAGATCTCTATCTGACTTATGCATCGGAGGGGATTTGGCCGGAACCAAGGTCCGGCCCCCTGACGAGCGTTCTCGTCTACGCAGGTGGACAGCTGATCAACGGGCCGAGGCTACCCCTCGCCTCTCTCCGACCACTCGATCAACTGGACAGTGAGGCTTCCCCTCACCGTCAGCCTGCCGAGGCCGAGCACGCCCTACCGAGGCCGAGCGTCTTAGTCGGGTCCGAGACTCCCCCTCGCCACCCGTCGGCCGTGCATCTACCCGGGCGACTGAGGCTACCCCTCGTCCCCCTTCCAGCCGAGGCCGAGCACGTCTGTCCGAGGCCGAGCGTCTCAACCAGGGCCGAGGCTTCCCCTCGCCCCTTCTGCACCAATTCGAAGCCCCCCAAGGGACCCAAAGCGGGCCCCTTGACCACGTTGACCGGGTTCTCCACGGTCAACGCTTTGTAGTGAGAAAACACTCTGAAACATCTGGCGCCGTCTGTGGGAACGAACTAAGACCCACGTAAAACAACCACATCGACACTTACTCGTCCCAATGGTAAAAAACTTGAGAGTCACGAGTTCTGCCCAATAAAGCAAAATAGAGGTCGAGGCTCATGACCTGACAGACCCCAGCTAGCATCCTCAGTAAAAGGCCAACCCATAACAATTGCTCTTGGCGAAGAGATCGAGGCTTTCATCTGCCGTTCAAGAATTGAAAGCAAGGGCCCCTTTACTGGAGAAATCAGCTTCAAGGTGGAATCAGACAAGGATCCTAGGCGACATCATCGGGATGCCCCTCTCCAGATGCTCCTCTGATCCCTTCAGAATTTTCCCCGGCTTCAACGACTCTGGCAACGTCTCCCTCGATCCCTCTCTACCTCCGAGGACCCCCTTCTCCAGGAGGAAAATCACGCCTGAGATTTCCGATGCTCTTGCTTCTGGAAAAGGGGAATCGAGGACATTGTCTCGAGCTTGGAAGCTGAGTCGATGAAAGAGAGGACGACGGCCGTTCGCGGACTTATGATCACCGGCTCTCCGAGCGGTTATCAAAGCCGCCTCTCTAGTTAGATCGGTCTTAGCCAACAATTGATCGGAAATCGATCTCAATCGACAATTGTTCAGCGAGCCCCGACGTCTGCCGATCGGCCGTCGCCCTGTATCAGATCGGCATCAGGCCATCCTGTTCCCAGATCGATGGCCTGCATCCAAACGGATTCAGATCTTCAGTCCAAGCCCTCTCAGCTGCGCCTCGGGCCGCCGGAGGCTACAGAGGAATAAACATTCCGACCAATCGAGCTCCGGTCTCCGGGCTAAGGAATCGTCCGAGCGGCCGAGCCTTCTTACCGAACTCCTAGCCCCCCGTCGAGAGGACTGAGCTCCGATATCCGAACTCAAGAATTGTCCGAGTGGCCGCACCGCCTCTTCCGTCTATCCCTCGGATCGTGTGGTTGACATCGTACCGGATCTACGAATTGGATGGAAAGGATGAGCTTTTCGTGGAAGCTCCGCTCTCTCACCTCTTTTTGGCGAAGAGCCCTCATCAGCAACAGCTCGTGGCGATCTTGGGCAACGACATCGCCCGGTAGCGACAGGCATCGATCGGAGACTGGATTCGTTCGAGGTACTAATCACTCAGCTGATGTCGACTACCGACGGCCGGCAATCCCACCCCAGATCTCGTCCAATGTCAGATCCCATCGCGATCTCCCACCTTGCCGAGCAACCGAGGAAGCCGACTTACTCCGCCTGGATCTCCACCATCGATGGTGAAACCCCCTTCTTCCATCTGATCCTCGTCGGCCTAGATCCGATCCGAGGCTTACGAATTCCCAAAGGTCAAGGGGGTGCCAGACGCTGATCTCAGGAATGGGCGACCACCACCGCCAGAGAGGCCAGTCCCCCGATGAAGAGGCCCTCGTTGCCCCACCAAAGATGTTGAGGAGGTCGATCTGCAGATCCTACCTAGCCATGCGAATGCCGGTCGTGCCAAAGCACCGACTTCTTGAACGTGCGGGCCAACCAAGCTTCCATGTCGAAGATCCAATGGAACTTGCAGCACTCCTGGGACCTGGATGAAGATCTGACTGAAACACTGCCCCAGTTTGATCTCTCTCCGATCAAGCTTTCTTCTACTCGAGGCACCTTCGGACCTCCAAACCCGCTGACAGCCGACGAGGAGCTCCAGATCTGGGACGCCGACTTCGTCAGTGACGATCGTCTCTCCCTCAGACGACCAGCCGACCAGTTCAGGCCGAGGCCGAGGCCGACCTCAGAGGAGGCCGACTAGTCCAGTCCGAGGCTGAGGCCGACCAGTTCAGGCCGAGGCCGAGGCTGACCAGTCCAGGCCGAGGCCGAGGCCGACCCCAGAGGAGGCTGACCAGTTCAGGACGAGGCCGAGGCTGACCAGTTCGGCTGAGGCCGAAGCCGACCCAGCAAAAAGGTCAAACTGTCCTCTTCCCCCTTGCTAATTGATTGTGTGCTTTCACACAACTACAAGAGCTTCCCTAACAATTCTCCTCTCTTAAACTTCTTGCGAGATGGTGATAAAAAGCCACATCCTCCGGTTTCAACAAATGTCTCACAAAAAGCTTGTAGATAAGGCTGCCATGGTCGCGACAACGCCGGAGCACACGGCGACCGGCATTGCGGCCTCGGCCAACTTGAGGGAGAGGCGCAAGGAGTGCGTCTAGATCCGGGGACGGGCCAGGAAGACGCAGGGCTACGAGTGGCCTGGCAAGGACGCCAAGGAGAATGAGATCTCGAACGAGTTCAGACAAGAGACAAACACCGACGACCCTCGCAGGCGTTGGGCTTAGCCCCGACTCGGCCTTCTTCGATGGCCCTACCATCATCTCTGGCCATTGTCTCGACGTCCGCCATACCAACACCGTGTTGCCATCGCCAAACATATGGGCTGAGCTCCCATCACTGTGCCGCCCTTGCCGAGCTGCCTTGGTCGTACCGCCAAACAAACAAAAGCAGTAGCTGGAGCTGGAACTGGAGCAGAAGCTAGGATCCAGACAAAGCTGGAGCCGGAGCGGGAGATGCGGTCCAGACAAAAGCTATAGCTGGAGCTGGAGCTGGAGCTGAATTTGGAAATAGAACTAGAGCTGTGTTTAGACGAGGCCGACCCGTCCAAGAGGAGGCCGACCACACCAGTTTAAACAACCCAGGAGAAGGCCGACCAGACGAGTCCGACCACCTCGCCAAGTATCGGAGTCTCAACGCCAAAACACCTTGTCGAGCTTACAAAGTTATCCCCACTGCGACGGAGCTGATTGAACCAGCCGAGCATCCAGATTGCTCCTCCGACCGTGCTGCTGGGTCCCCGCTTGCCGAACAACTCCTGCATCCACCGAGCTGGACGAAGCAGTGGCAGAGCGCCACCATGGAATCTTCGAAAGGCTTCACAAGGACTTCACCCTTTTCGTCGGCCATAAGTCGAGGGGCAACTCCCCTCGCCACCGAACGGATCTCCTTCGTCGGCCGTAAGCCGAGGGGCAACTCCCCTCGCCACCGAACGGATCTCCTTCGTCGGCCGTAAGCCGAGGGGCAACTCCCCTTGCCACCGAACGGATCTCCTTCGTCGGCCGTAAGCCGAGGGGCAACCCCCTCGCCACCGAACGGATCTCCTTCGTCGGCCGTAAGCCGATGGGCAACTCCCCTTGCCACCGAACGGATCTCCTTCGTCGGCCGTAAGCCGAGGGGCAACTCCCCTCGCCACCGAACAAATCTCATTCGTCGGCCGTAAGTCGATGAGCGACTCCCCCCGCAACCAAACGAATCCCAGGCTGACGATCTATCGTCCCTAGCCAAAACTCCGCAAGACGGACCAAAATATTGCAGAGAGTACAACTTCTTCCCCATTATACTACATCTCCCGACCTCCACCTCAACAATGGTAGAGCTCAGAAGATGGGGGCATGTTAACGGGACTAATTTGGCCGGGCTCAGAAGAGACAAGTCAACTACGACTGGTCAACCCGACTACTACGACCTTGGGGCCTCGACCCAAGGATCTCACGGGCGGGTCGCGCTTCTCCGCCCATGACGAAGGCCCACTTTCTCAGTGTAGGAAATCGGGGCCCAAGTCAAGGAAACATTCACCAAATATGGCAACCGCCAAGTGCCATCACTCTCACCGATAATGGCCCGACTTAAATGGCCTTCACTCTAATGGCCAGACTTAATGGCCATCACTTCCCCGCCATCATGGACCGCCAATTATGGCAATCACTCATGGCCATGACTCCACCTTCATGGCGTCATCAAGTGGGCGCAATTAGAGGGGGCCAACACTTCCCCATTTGCACGACCCCATGAATGGCGGCCATGATGTCACGTCATGGCACATTATGAGGAGAATTCGTCTATATGAGGGGAGGGTGGTCATCATCGCCCAGGGGACCGCATCTCAGGTAACAAAACCTAAGGTACTCCATCAACGACCTCGTTCCCCCAATTCATCTCCTTCCTCCCCCGCTCGCGCCGAGAGACGCCGTTACGATCTCCTCACGAGTCGAACCGTCTCCGCCGGGCCTCCTTTCTCAGATCTCTATCTGACTTAGGCATCGGAGGGGATTTGGCCGGAACCAAGGTCCGGCCCCCTGACGAGCGTTCTCGTCTACGCAGGTGGACAGCTGATCAACGGGCCGAGGCTACCCCTCGCCCCTCTCCGACCACTCGATCAACTGGACAGTGAGGCTTCCCCTCACCGTCAGCCTGCCGAGGCCGAGCACGCCCTACCGAGGCCGAGCGTCTTAGTCGGGTCCGAGACTCCCCCTCGCCACCCGTCGGCCGTGCATCTACCCGGGCGACTGAGGCTACCCCTCGTACCCCTTCCAGCCGAGGCCGAGCACGTCTGTCCGAGGCCGAGCGTCTCAACCAGGGCCGAGGCTTCCCCTCGCCCCTTCTGCACCAATTCGAAGCCCCCCAAGGGACCCAAAGCGGGCCCCTTGACCACGTTGATCGGGTTCTTCACGGTCAACGCTTTGTAGTGAGAAAACACTCTGAAACACACATAAAATAAGATGTTCAACTAATTAATTAAGAAAGAAATAGTCATGTACATATAATATCTAAGAGCTAGTGACATCCACGGATCGAACATGGGTGCTTTGTAATATTAATTTGTTGAAGCTTTTTCAGTGCATAGAAAAAAATTAAAATAGAGAGAGGGAGAGAGAGACAGAGACAGAGAGAGCTTTGCATTTGGGTTGGACATTGGAGTGGCCACAGACTCCACCAAAGTCCAATCACAGGCACCCATCTCTTTGTCCCTTAGCTCTCAAACACCAACAACCCTGAAATTAGGGAGAGAAGGGGCTTGAGAGTTCATTCATTAATTCCTCAGTTCAAGCTCTCAACCCATCTGCTTCCTTCACTCATATATTCAAAGACCCAACTAAAAATAACCCACCAAAAATCTTCTCCCTTATCTCTTTTTGTTATTTGTTTTTTTAATTTGCAGCTCCTCTCAACCCATCTGTTTGTTCAAGCTTTATCAGCAGATGGGTCCGAAGTTTTACAGGGTTCTGCAAATTCGATCTCTAGCCGAATTGAATGCTTCACTCCAGGTTTTATTTCTATTGCTTTCTCTCTGTTATATATATATTGGTTTCTGATATTTTGAAGCCTGTTTGAAGCTCTCTGCGTCGCTTGTTCTTCAGTGCTCTGAGTTATGCTTCTAGAAAAAAAATGGTGTGCCGTGAATTGCGAACAATATTTAGATTGAAAGGATAAGATTCAGATGGAGTCAGAGTGTGGGATGGCGGTCGTAGCTCCAGCTCAAGCATGCTTCCCAGTAAACTCAACGTGGAGGGGGAGTTGGACGGAGGAGGAGAACAAGGTGTTCGAGAATGCGCTGGCGCACATAGACGGCAGGACACCAGACAGGTGGGAGAGGGTGGCGGCCATGCTGCCGGGAAAGACAGTGAGGGACGTCGTCTCCCATTATCACGACCTTGAGGATGACGTCGGTTGCATCGAGGCCGGGCTGATCCCGTGCCCCGGCTACAGCTCGATCTCGTTCGGCTGGGAGGGCGGCTGGGACGGGGAGTCCTGGTGTGTTGGTGGGAAGAGGGGGAGGTTCGGGGAGCAAGAGGGGAGCAAGGGAGTCCCTTGGACCGAAGAAGAACACAGGTACTGTTCCTCAAATATACATAGATGATATTTTAGTACACTGAGTATGTATATATGTGTGGTGAATATTGTTAAGAATTCTATTTGTCTATTGTGGTACAATGGTTCTGATGGAATGTTAAATAATATGTTGAGTAAAATGTTGAAAATGTTTGTTCAACATTTTATCTTTCTTCACCTGCTCTTATCATCAAATATCTCTTATTATAGATGAGGGTCTTGCTGTTATATATTTGGTGTTATTGGAAGATCTCTCTTATCTATTGAACGGATGCAGATCTTCTCTCTTCGGTTCACTCTTGTTATAAGGATCTTGCAGATCTTGACGGTTATAGATGATGAAGCCGATAGTTGAGTTGTTGAGATTATTTTGCTAGGCTTCATGATCTTCTTGGCTGTTGAAGGTTCTCTCGGAATGATTGAGAAAATCCTTAGTGATTTTAACTGTGCTCGTGCTGTTTTTTAACAGCTTAACTACCTTGAAGAGGGACATAAAAAGTGGTAAGTCGATGTGTGGAAGTTACCGCTTTTTGATATAGTGTTGATCGGCTTTGGGAAAAGGTGATCTGAAAAGCTCCGGGAGGAGGCTCACATCTACAACGTAGAGGATCAAGGGAGTTGATCCTGGTGAGTACTGCAAGGGGATCTTGCTCGCAAGGGGAGCTTGCGCAAATTACTCCAAGGAGTTGATTGCAATCAACTCGTGTAGTATGTATTGATGGGGAGTGTATTTCCTCTAATATCATTCAGTTTTGATGTCTGTATTTTACATACTATATAGTGGAGTAATTTGATTTTCTGGGCGGGGCCCCGCAGATGTAGGTGTGCGCACCGAACTGCGTTACCAACGACTATGTGTTGTGATGTGTTGATTGTCATTATTTCTATGTGTTCACTATTTAGGATTGCGTACTAATTTCAATTGGTATCAGAGCAGGTCATCCGCATTCTTTGCTTGTCAAAGAGGGTGTGATTCTGCTGTCATAGTACATCAATCATGAACACGAAGGAGGGAGCTTCCGTGACTCGGCCTCCACTTCTCACTGGCACCAATTATACGTATTGGAAGTCTCGGATGCGCGCTTTTATCAAATCACTTGATGAGAAGGCATGTGTGGCCACTATTGAGGGAAATGAATCTCTCAAGACAGCCCAAGATTGGAGTATCGAAGAAGAACGCGCGGCTCTGGGAAATTCTAAAGCCTTGAATGCAATTTTCACTGCTGTTGATGAAGAACAGTTCAAGTTGATCTCCACCTGCGAAGTTGCTAAAGAAGCATGGGATATCCTTCAAAACATACATGAAGGGACAAGCACTGTAAGAGCTTCTAAACTTCAAATTTTGGCTTCTCAGTTTGAAAACCTTAGGATGAATGATGACGAATCTGTGGCTGAATTCAATGGAAGACTTCGTGACATAGCTAATCATGCTTTTCAATTAGGAAAGAAGTACTCCCAAAAGAAATTAGTTGAGAAAACCCTTAGATCTCTACCTGAAAAATTTTCGGCCAAAATAGCTGCTATAGAAGAAGTTAGGGATACTTCTAATATGAGATTGGATGAATTGATGGGATCTCTTCAAACTTTTGAGATGAACTTGAAGCAAAATAAAAGGGAGAAAGGAGTGGCTCTAAAAGTGGAAATTGCTGATGCTTCGCATGAAGGAGATGGTACTGATTTTGAAGAGGACATAGCACTTCTAACCAAGAACTTTAGTAAAATGATGACGAAAATAGGAAGTAGAGGTCAGAATTTCAGAAACATTAACAAAGAAGCTCGTACAAATCTCTCTCATGCAGTTAGAGGTAACAATCGACCCATACAGAAGTTTGATACAAAGGGTAGAGGCAAAGGAATTCAATGCAGAGAATGTGAAGGTTTTGGACATATACAGGCAGAATGTGCTAACACCATAAAGAAACAAAAAGGAAAATCTCTAGCAAGCTCCTGGAGTGATGATGAGTCTGAAGAATGCACTGGTGACGAGGATATTGTCAGCAACTATGTTGCTTTTATGGCCATCATGAGTGATCAGTGTACTGATGACACAACTAGCAATGTTGGACATAGTGTGGGCTCCGTTTGCACCATGTTGAAAGAAAAAGATAAGAATGTCAAGAAAAATGTTATAACATTTAGTGCAACATCTGACAGTGATTCTATATCTGATACGGGTGATGAAAAGGAAGTTGACGAAGTTGATATTCGGTCCGCATATCAAACAATGTTTGTTAATTGGTTAAAGATCTGTGAGATAAACAAACTCTTGAAGTGTGAGAGCACTAGACTAAAAGGTGAAAGAGAAGAGGCTATAACTCAACTAGGCAAGATCAAGCAAGACTTCAGAAATCTGGAAGGTCAACTCAGGAGAACACTTCTTAGAGCTGAAAAGGCAGAAAGTGTTCTTAACAAATGGAACTCTGGCAAAACCAAGCTTGATGATATTCTAAGCATGGGGAAAGTCTCCGGAGATCGTACGGGAGTAGGTTTCAATAGAGGAGGTTATCTTCAGATAAGCAAGGAATTTCATTGTCAACCTGTCAAGAATCAGATGATTAACAGACGGTTCAAGCAAGGGAGTCAAAAAGGTGAACACAAAAAGAGCGCTATTTTCAGACCCTTGATTTGTAATTACTGTCAATGCAGAGGTCACACTGAGAGCAGTTGTTTCAGACGGATGAGACATCACCATGAAGGAAGAAATGAGGGACATTCAGATAAAAGGATCATTAAGAGATGGATAAGAAAGACAAGAGTTCACATCATAGTTGCTTACACTTCTATGAGTGCATTTTCGGAAAACACATGGTATTTCGACAGCGGCTGTTCTCGACATATGACAGGAAACCGGGGTCTTTTATCAGAATACACTACAGGAAATAAGGGTCACGTTACTTTTGGTGACGGCCAGAGAAGCAAAGTCATTGGGAAGGGAGAGCTGAAGATGACTGAGTCTGTTACTCTGAAGGATGTCATGCATGTCCAAGACTTAAAGGCTAACTTAATTAGTATAAGCCAATTATGTGATCAAGGACTGTTTGTTCAGTTTACTAAGGATAAGTGTGTTGTGCTAAATAAAGCTGGGATCAACATTCTTACTGGAAAACGATCGACTGACAATTGTTATCTTCTGCAGGAAGCAAATAGATGTCTCACAGCCAGTGTTGAAGTTGCTGAACAATGGCACCAAAAACTTGGTCATGTGAACTACAAAACTTTGATTGAAATTACCAAAGTCGGAGCCGTTCGTGGAATACATGTTCTTTCCAAGAAAGTTGAAGGGGTCTGTGGTTCTTGTCAGCTAGGAAAACAGAAGAGAACCAATCATAAACAACTTCAGATCATCACCACCTCGAAGAATATGGAGTTACTGCATATGGATCTGATAGGACCCACAACGGAAGTCAGCATGGGAGGTAAGAAGTACATTTTTGTTTGTGTTGATGACTTTTCTCGTTTCACTTGGGTAGATTTTCTCAAAGAAAAGTCAGACGCATTCAATGCCTTCAAGAAGCTTTGCATTCGCCTTCAGACAGAGAGGGGAGCTACTATTAGAAAGATTATACGTATTCGCAGTGATCATGGTAAGGAGTTCGAAAACCACTTGTTTGCTGATTTCTGTGAGGCAGAGGGAATACGACATGAGTTTTCTGCACCTAAGACTCCTCAACTGTCACGCCCCGCTTCCCATTCTACCGGGAGCGAGGACGCGAGCGGGTCCGCGATGTGCTTAAAACAAGGAGGAGTACTTTTTTTTCTTTTTGGAATCTTTTTCTTTTCTTCCTCCTTGGCTTAAACACACTAAGTGTCTGTATAAAAATTGCAGATTCTTGCTTGCAAATTTAAGAAGCAGCTCAAACAACATTATTACATATCCAGTGTACATTAATTAAGATACAGCTTGGCCTAGCATGGCCAATACAAACAAAGTATACAAATTACATTATTCAAATATATATATATAAGTGCTGACGCGAAGGTAAAAGTCTAGTCTTCTGTGGGTAGATACTCCATGTAGTTTTCGAGCACTGGCTCGACTCCTGCAGTAGTGTCTTCAAAGAACTCACTATCGATACCTGACGGACATTTCGTAAAACAACAAAATGAAATGTCCGTCAGCGAGGTTTACTCGGCAAGATAATCTCAAAACCAAAATGTTAGACATTTTAAATTTAAACAATGATGAACTTTTAAAGACAAGCAATAAGCTTAATTTACGAATAAGCGTTAAAAGAGATAAAGCAGTTTAAAGCAGTTAAAACAGTTAAAGTAGTTAAACATTTGCAACCTGCAGCAATTAAATCATTGATAGCCATTTGCAACATGTGGCAATTTCAATAACAATTTGCAATACTATCAGCAACCTGTGACAATTTAGCATTAAATAAACACACTGTAGCAACCTGCAGAAAAGATGTTAGAACAATAGTCAAAAACCAGTCTATCCTAGTGATAAGTCCATGTCCAAGAGTACTAGAGATAACCAACATGCAGCCTGCGACGGGAGCAACTCCGAGGCTTACCCACCGTTCCGATATGGCAACGGTCAAGGTTCTAACCCCCGTAATGTGTTGGAGGTAATTTAGTATGGCGCATCCAGTCATTCTGTAACACTTGTGATCATAGACTACCCCAAACCCGGGTCAAGTCAAGTGGCGGTCAAAAGAATGTGTACTATCTGTCTATTATTAAAGTTCCATCTTCCATTCAATATTGTTGAAGTTCCATCTTCCAATTCAGTCAATTCAGTCTCGGTTTTCAACAGTCCGTACGATAGTTTCACAAAAGTTCACCACTTTGCGATTCGATTTAGCAATTAGAAGAAAACATAAAGATCACTTAAATTGATGAAAGAACGAGTAAGATCTGATTTTAACTAAGCAAAAGAGTTTAAATTAGCTTAAAATACTTTCTAAGACTTGTCGTTATTTTTCAAGATTTTTAAACAATTTTTAAACAATTTTAAATAGCCAAAAAGCAATTTTAAATCAAGAAGTGATTTTTAAAACATATGTTCAAGAAATTGTTTAGAGCAAACCGTACATCAGAATTCTTCAAACAAGGTGTCAAAATGATTGTATTCACTAGTACTACGACATATATTTTTATCGTACGTAAGTGCACGTAAAAATCACAGATTACGAATTTTAAAAGGATTTTTAAAACAAGAATTTATCATTACAACATATCTTCAAAGATTTATTCCGGGCATAACCGTACGTCAGAATTTTGCAAACAAGATGTCAAAACGATCGAATTTACAATTACTGTAACATATATTTTTATCAGACGTACATATACGTAACAATTGCAAGCTACGAATTTTAGAAGAATTTTAACCTATTTAAGTTTTGCCTTTAAAAATTCACTGTGAGAAATATACTTGCCTGATCGCGACGAAACTAGCGCCAATGGATTCGTTTCGACGTTTCTGATTTTCTGGCACTAGTCACTCATTTTTCTGGCCCCTGTATAATTAGTTATGGATTTATAACCTTAAAACCCATTTATTAATTAATAAAAATTACGAAAAACGAAATATTCGTTATATTTACAAGTTTGCCATTCGAATTTATACTGTTCTCCTTCGTCGTCGAGCGTATATGGCTGAGGGGGATGGCCGTGGCGGGGCGAGGCGGAGCGGTCGACGGCGGCTTCGTAGGCGGAGCGCCGGCGACGGCGGACGGCAGCGGAGCTCGGGGGAGGAGCAGACGGCGGTGTCGAGCGTAAGCAGCAGAAGCTGCTGCTGCTGCTCGGGGTCGCGGCGGAGGGGGTCGGTCTCTGTCGACGGCGACTCGGAGGGAGGCGACGGCGGTGTATGGGGCGGAGCTGAGGGGCGGAGCGTGGGCGTGAGGTCGTCGGAACGGCGAACGGAGCGCCGTAGGCGGCGGATGGAGGCGGTGATGCGCTCGGAGCGTCGGGGGTGGCGGCGTACTGTGTGTTGACGTCGGGACGGCGCTGTGGACGGCGGAGGCGGCGGTTGGGTCGGCGGGCGGCGTCGGATGTCCGGTGGAGGGCGGCGACGTTGGTCGGAGGTCGGGCGTGGGTTCACCGTGGAAGAAGAGAGAAGGAGAGAGCGTGAAAGAGAGAGAGTCGGAGAGCGATTGTGTGGGTCTGCGTTAAATACAAATGGAGGGGGGGTTTATATAGGTGTTTAGAATGGTAAAATCGTAATTAGTGTGGGTAGATGAGAGGGACAGATGGGGATGTGGGTAGCTGAGAGAGAATGTAGATAGCTGCGGGTTAGGTTAGGGATTAGATAGGGTAAAGGTGATTAGTAATAGGTAAACCCTTATAAATGAAAGTTATTAGCAAAATACAAAAACGAAATTACGAAAATGCCCCTACTAGTAAACGTGTCCGAAAAATTACGAAAACATACCCACGGGATCGTATCGTCGCGAGGATCGCGTATACGAAGACCGTTCTAGAGTTTGGGCTACGGGGATACTAGTTTTTGGCCAAAACGTTTAGAAAGCGGGTGTGCGGGTTCCCTATTGAAACGATATCAGAAAATTACGAAATTAATGTGGAAAGCCCCAAATGATCATAGGATGCTATTGTAGAAGTTTGAAAACGTTCTGAAGACGTTTGAATAGAAAATAAATTCATTGACCCAAAACTGCAATATCCGAAAATGAATTTTTATCAGATCTTTCAGAGGTATTTGACGAAATCCGATTTTACTAAAATACTCCATAACTAGTCTGGTACTTCAAAACATTTTTATAGGAAATTTTTGAAATCAGTTAAAACTCCTAACAAACCATTATAAAATAGTTTTTAAAATGAAATTACGTTAACTACGGTATTGTAAAAAATACAGGTCGTTACATCAACAGAATGGTGTTGTTGAGAGGAAGAATCGGACTCTACAGGAGATGGCTCGCGTGATGTTAAACGTCAGAAGAATCAGTACAAAATGGTGGGCCGAAGCAATCAATACTGCCTGCTACACCATAAATAGAGTATATCTGAGACCCAGAACGGAGAAGACTCCCTACGAGATCTGGAGAGGTAGGAAACCAAATGTCTCTTATTTTCATGTCTTTGGTAGCAAATGTTACATCTTGCAGGATCGGACTTCTAAAGGAAAATTCGATGCTAAGAGTGATAAAGGGACATTTCTCGGATATTCTACTACGAGTCGTGCTTTCCGGGTTCTAAACCACCGTACTGATGTCTTGATGGAGTCCATCAATGTTGTCGTTGATGACTTCGAGCAAGGTGATGTAGGGGCTGGGCCGCAAGAAGAGATTAATGAGGAAGATGAAAATGTTGAACAAAATGTTACAACATTTGATTCAACATCTGATAACACTGCTCAGAATGGTGTTTCTCACGGAACGGCTTCTGTTGGAGAATCGCTATCTGATGAGAATGAAGCTCATCCCTCACGTGGAATAACTAAAGTCATTCGAAATCATCCTCCAGAGCTTGTCATTGGAAATGTTGAAGATGGCCTTCGCACCAGAGGCACCAGTCAGGTAAATTATCGTGATCTTACTGGTTATACTTATTTTTTGTCTAGTCTTGAACCCAAGAATGTTAAAGAGGCATTGCAGGATGAATTCTGGGTGATGGCTATGCAAGAGGAGCTGAATCAATTTCAGCGTAATGACGTGTGGAGTCTTGTTGAGAGACCTAAAGGGGTGAACGTCATAGGCACCAAGTGGATTTTCAAGAATAAAACAGATGAAAGAGGAAATGTCACACGTAACAAAGCTCGACTGGTTGCTCAGGGATACACACAAATCGAAGGAGTTGATTTTGATGAAACCTTTGCTCCGGTGGCTCGCTTGGAATCTATTAGACTTCTTCTCGCTGTCGCATGCAGTTTTAACTTCAAGCTTCATCAAATGGACGTGAAAAGTGCCTTTCTAAATGGCATTTTAAATGAGGAGGTTTATGTCGAGCAGCCTAAGGGATTTGAAGATCCTTTTCTACCTGGTCATGTTTATCGGCTGAAGAAAGCACTCTATGGTCTCAAGCAAGCTCATAGAGATTGGTATGAGCGTCTGACTAGATATCTTCTTAAAAAGGGGTATGAACGAGGTGGAGCTGACAAGACGATGTTTGTTCAGAGAACCAGATCAGCTATCATTATTGCTCAGATTTATGTTGATGACATAGTGTTTGGATCTACGTCTTCTCAGCTAATAAGTGAGTTCATAGATCTTATGCAAAAAGAATTTGAAATGAGTATGGTCGGTGAGCTACATATGTTTCTTGGTCTCCAAGTTAAACAAACTAGTGAAAGAATCTAGTTAAAAGATTCGGTCTTGAGAAAGCACGTCAAGTACGCACTCCAATGGGTTCTACAGAAAAGCTCTCCAAAGATGAGGGTGGAAAACAAGTGGAGGTTACATTATACAGGAGCATGATAGGTAGCTTGTTGTACTTGACAGCCAGTAGACCTGATATCAGTTTCAGTGTTGGAGTGTGTGCTCGTTATCAGGCATGTCCTAAGGAATCACAAATCACGGCTGTTAAACGTATAATCAGATACATAAGTGGAACAGCTGATTATGGCATCTGGTACTCCAAAGATACTGTTGCGGGGTAGAACTCGCGTACAATGAATTTGTATTAGGGGGAACCAAGGGCACGGTGGTTATGTTAAGGAAGGGATTATGGTAGGCTATTTGACAGGTGATTAGAGGGGTGATGCGGCTAAGCTTGTCGTTGGAGCAGACCATGGAATCGAATCCGACAGGATGCAGAGAAGGGGGCCGAACTGCCTAGGTTGAGGGCGAGCACGACTGGTGATGACGAGCTAACCTGCGCAAGGAGAAACTCGTCAGAAAGGCCGGGTTGGGGTCCAACCCTTAGCCTCTCCGATGCCTAAGTCAGTAATAGGACTTAAAGCGGGGGCTAGGCACGCAGGTCGGACTGAGGGTGAGTCGACCGTACGTGACGAGCTATGAGTAGAAGAACAAAGATGTGGACGACCTTTGCTCTTACCTCTTGTGTGTGAATAAGGAGATTGAGAGTGAATTTTCTCTCTCTTTCACCGCAAGAAGTGAGGGGGTATTTATACCTGATGGGAGGCGGTTTGGTAGGGCTGACCTGGCATGCTGAGCTGGCCCTGCTGTCAGCGGAAGCTTCGGACGAGGATGTCAGGAACAGGAGTGCCTGCCACGCTTTTGTCAGACGATGCAGCGGTCCGGGGTGCTTTTGTCAGGGTGTCAGGGCGGCAGGGCCGAAAGCATTAAGTGTCAGGGGGCGCAGCGGCCCGGGGTGCTTTTGTCAGGGTGTCAGGGCGTCAGGGCCGAAAGCATTAAGTGTCAGGGGGCGCAGCGGCCAGTGGGTGCTTTGTCAGATGGTCGGGCGGCGATAGTGTCAGCAGCGTCCTTGTACTAGGTTGTTTGTCGTGTCCAATGTGCCAAAGAACAGTCCTGTAGCTCGTCACCGTATCTCGACCCCCTTAGCTCGGCCCCCTTAGCTCGGCCCGTCACCGTAGCTCGGCCCCCTTAGTTTGGCCCGTCACCGTAGCTCGGCCCCCCTAGCTCGGCCCGTCACCGTAGCTCGGCCCCCCTAGCTCAACAGAGGTCGTCACTGGCTATCAGCGGCCGAGGCAGAGTGCGTTGTTCCCAAAGTCGTGTCAGACTCTAGAATCGACAGGCGCCCTGTGGCCCTCTATCGTTCGGGTGTGGAGCGCTCTGTCGCTGGGTCGGCCGTCCTTCCAGAGGGAGGGACGAGCCGGCGGGGTATTTAGGCGGTCTGGGATGGAAGGTCGGACTATCACGATCTTTAGGTCGTAACAATTGCCCTCGTCATCCGGGCTCGAGTTGGAAGCCCGGCTCGACGCGGATGACGTATCACCTTCCCTCCTGGGAATAGCGCGTTGGGTCTACCTACCCCGGAGTCTTTACTTGAGGGGGAACGAGCGCGTGCTCGGCCCGTCCCCTTCTCTGGTTTGGGTGGCAGGGACAGATCATGCCCCAGAGTCTTCGTGGGGGGGGGGGGGGGGGGGGGCGGGAGTCGTAGCTCGGCCATGCCCTTTTTCTCCAGTTTGGGAGGCGAAGCGTTTTAGGCTTGCCTCGGAGGTCTGCAAGATCGCGGGTACAGAGTGGCCAAAGCCTCCCCCGCATTTTGCCCCTCCAGTTTGGGTGGCGAGCTGACAAGCTGCCCCGGAGGTCTGCAAGATCGCGGGTACAGAGTGGCCAAAGCCTCCCCCGCTTTTTGCCATCCAGTTTGGGTGGCGAGCTGACAAGCTGCCCCGGAGGTCTGCAAGATCGCGGGTACAGAGTGGCCAAAGCCTCCCCCGCATTTTGCCCTCCAGTTTGGGTGGCGAGCTGACGAGCTGCCCCGGAGGTCTGCAAGATCGCGGGTACAGAGTGGCCAAAGCCTCCCCCGCATTTTGCCCCTCCAGATTGGGTGGCGAGCTGACGAGCTGCCCTGGAGGTCTTCAAGATCGCGGGTACAGAGTGGCCAAAGCCTCCCCCGCTTTTTGCCCTCCAGTTTGTGTGGCGAGCTGACGAGCTGCCCTGGAGGTCTTCAAGATCGCGGGTAAAGAGTGGCCAAAGCCTCCCCCGCATTTTGTCCCTCCAGTTTGGGTGGCGAGCTGACGAGCTGCCCCGGAGGTCTGCAAGATAGCGGGTACAGAGTGGCCAAAGCCTCCCCCGCATTTTGCCCCTCCAGATTGGGTGGCGAGCTGACGAGCTGCCCTGGAGGTCTTCAAGATCGCAGGTACAGAGTGGCCAAAGCCTCCCCCGCATTTTGCCCCTCCAGATTGGGTGGCGAGCTGACGAGCTGCCCTGGAGGTCTTCAAGATCGCGGGTACAGAGTGGCCAAAGCCTCCCCCGCTTTTTGCCCCTCCAGATTGGGTGGCGAGCTGACGAGCTGCCCTGGAGGTCTTCAAGATCGCGGGTACAGAGTGGCCAAAGCCTCCCCCGCTTTTTGCCCTCCAGTTTGGGTGTCGAGCTGACAAGCTGCCCCGGAGGTCTGCAAGATCGCGGGTACAGAGTAGCCAAAGCCTCCACCGCATTTTGCCCCTCCAGTTTGGGTGGCGAGCTGACGAGCTGCCCTGGAGGTCTTCAAGATCGCGGGTACAGAGTGGCCAAAGCCTCCCCCGCTTTTTGCCCTCCAGTTTGTGTGGCGAGCTGACGAGCTGCCCTGGAGGTCTTCAAGATCGCGGGGTTGGTGTCCAACCCTTAGTCAGGATTTCAGTGATTGGTATGGGATTTGACATGGGTGTGACCCTTCGTTCCCACAGACGGTGCCAATTGTTGTGGGGTAGAACTCGCGTACAATGAATTTGTATTAGGGGGAACCAAGGGCACGGTGGTTATGTTAAGGAAGGGATTATGGTAGGATATTTGACAGGTGATTAGAGGGGTGATGCGGCTAAGCTTGTCGTTGGAGCAGACCATGGAATCGAATCCGACAGGATGCAGAGAAGGGGGCCGAACTGCCTAGGTTAAGGGCGAGCACGACTGGTGATGACGAGCTAACCTGCGCAAGGAGAAACTCGTCAGAAAGGCCGGGTTGGGGTCCAACCCTTAGCCTCTCCGATGCCTAAGTCAGTAATAGGACTTAAAGCGGGGGCTAGGCACGCAGGTCGGACTGAGGGTGAGTCGACCGTACGTGACGAGCTATGAGTAGAAGAACAAAGATGTGGACGACCTTTGCTCTTACCTCTTGTGTGTGAATAAGGAGATTGAGAGTGAATTTTCTCTCTCTTTCACCGCAAGAAGTGAGGGGGTATTTATACCTGATGGGAGGCGGTTTGGTAGGGCTGACCTGGCATGCTGAGCTGGCCCTGCTGTCAGCGGAAGCTTCGGACGAGGATGTCAGGAACAGGAGTGCCTGCCACGCTTTTGTCAGACGATGCAGCGGTCCGGGGTGCTTTTGTCAGGGTGTCAGGGCGGCAGGGCCGAAAGCATTAAGTGTCAGGGGGCGCAGCGGCCCGGGGTGCTTTTGTCAGGGTGTCAGGGCGTCAGGGCCGAAAGCATTAAGTGTCAGGGGGCGCAGCGGCCAGTGGGTGCTTTGTCAGATGGTCGGGCGGCGATAGTGTCAGCAGCGTCCTTGTACTAGGTTGTTTGTCGTGTCCAATGTGCCAAAGAACAGTCCTGTAGCTCGTCACCGTATCTCGACCCCCTTAGCTCGGCCCCCTTAGCTCGGCCCGTCACCGTAGCTCGGCCCCCTTAGTTTGGCCCGTCACCGTAGCTCGGCCCCCCTAGCTCGGCCCGTCACCGTAGCTCGGCCCCCCTAGCTCAACAGAGGTCGTCACTGGCTATCAGCGGCCGAGGCAGAGTGCGTTGTTCCCAAAGTCATGTCAGACTCTAGAATCGACAGGCGCCCTGTGGCCCTCTATCGTTCGGGTGTGGAGCGCTCTGTCGATGGGTCGGCCGTCCTTCCAGAGGGAGGGACGAGCCGGCGGGGTATTTAGGCGGTCTGGGATGGAAGGTCGGACTATCACGATCTTTAGGTCGTAACAGATACCAACACTCTCTTATCAGGATATAGTGATGCAGACTGGGCAGGTAATGCTGATGACAGGAAGAGTACCACCGGAGGATGTTTTTATGTCGGAAACAACTTAGTCTCTTGGTACAGTAAAAAACAAAATTCGATTTCGTTGTCAACAGCTGAGGCAGAATACATTGCGACAGGGAGTTGGTGTACTCAACTCATGTGGATGAAACAAATGTTGACAGACTATGGTGTTGATCAAGATATTTTGACTGTTCTATGTGACAATCAAAGTGCGATAAACATTTCAAAGAATCACGTTCAACATTCAAGGACTAAACATATTGACATTCGACATCATTTCATTCGTGAGCTAGTTGAAAAGAAGATTCTCATTTTGGAGTATATAGATACTACCAGTCAGTTGGCTGACATTTTCACTAAACCCTTGGATTCTAACAGATTTGAGGAGTTACGACAAGCTCTTGGACTGTGTTGCATTTGAATGTTGGAGTTATTGTTGCACATAATGTTAAACATAATGTTGAACATTATGTCGCAACTCTTAAAAGTGCCCTGGGTACTTTTGTCATTTCTGTCTTTTCGTTATTACCTCGGCATTTATTTCTCCTTCTTGGTTTTCGGAGTTCTCTTCACCTCCTTAGATTTCTTCAAGAAGAATTTCTTTTAAGAAGGGAGGGTCTGTGCATACCTAGGGTTCTTGGTTCTTGGTTCTTTGTCAAAGAAATCCTTGTCGTTTCTGCAATGGGTCGGTCTCAAGATGAAAGATCATCCACAAATCCTCGTCGGTCTGCTCGCCAAGAGTCTTTATCGGCTGCTGATACTGTTTATAATCAAGATTGTCCTAGTGACATGGTTTTTTTTGATACTGCTGATGATGGAGGTTCAGATTTTCATGGTGATCCTCATAAAGAATTACACTCAATAGATGAGAGAGTTAATATTTTGGTCTCTGAGAATGAGAAGGCTGAGGTTGTCAGAGAATTTTCCACTACTGCATCTGCATCTGATGTTGAGCCTGTTCCAGTCCTGAATCCTTCCACACCAGCTGAAGAGAGTGTTGCTCCTCCTGAACAGGTCACATCTTTGGGTGAAAATGTCACACATTTGCCTACTGTCAAATCTTATGTCAGATCTGAAGTATGTTCTCACGAAGAAGCTCCCAAGGTGTCTGATGATCCCAGTGTGGATCCTTTTGTTACCTTCCGTCGCAAAACTAGGTCTGGATCTCTCAAGCGCAAAGCTTCTTCCACATCCTGCAGGGTTTCTCCTTCTAAGTCTCCTAAGTTATCTGTTGACTCTGATTCCTGCTCTCCACCTCTGAGGCTATTTCTATTCATTTTTTTGATAAGCCTTGCCAGGATAGATGGGCAGTCTACTCTGATAGATCGATTTTTGGAGAAAAATCGCTTGCTGTCTCTTCTTTTAAAAATACCCACTTTCTGGTATTTCTCAAGGACATTGACTTGTTCCAAGCTGCCAGTTGTTATAAGACCTACTATCCTGTTATGGTTCGAGAGTTTTATTGCAACCTTTCCAAATCCTCTGCTGATTCTTCTTCTAAATGGGGCTTTAAGACTTTTGTCCGTGGGAAGGTTATTCCATTCTCCCCTGATATCATCAACAAACAGCTCAAATGGCCGTGTGGTCAAAGTCTTCCCTCTTATGGTGCCTCAGTTGGTAACGACTATGACTTGTTCATCCTGTCTGTCACTGGTGGGCAGTTTTCATGTTGGCCTAAGTATGTTTCTTTCCCTTCGTCTGCACTGACTGCTAAGTTCTATATACTTTATCGCATTGCTACTCGTAACTGGTTGCCAACATCCAACATGTCTATCGTTACGAAGGCTATGTGCAAACTGTTGTTTGCTGCAGGGACTAAGAAGTCCTTCAACTTGGGTCGCCTCATCTTTGATTCCATTTTGTCTCTATCAGAATCCTCAGCACCTCATACTGCTCTGCCGCATGCGTCTCTTATTTCCATGATTCTCTTCTCACAAGGGATTGTTCCAGCATCTACTGAGCTTCCTGTATCCTGTGACTTGATCAGCTTCACAACCAAGTCTATTGCCAGTAAAATTGATGACCTGACTGTCCTTCCTTCAGTCTCCTCTATGCCGTCCTCATCTTCTCCATCTGTATCAAAAACTGCTAAGAAAAGAACTTCTCCTCCACAAGCTTCTGATCAAGACCTCCAAGATGACATGTTGGTGTTTCAGAGGGCTGTCAGCGCTGTTGATGATCAGCTTGCTATGCTTGAGAGTCAGAGGGTCCTTCTTCAAGCTCAAAAGATTTTTCTTCAAGACAGGATTACTGAGCTCCAAGCCAAGGTGTCTTCTCCTTCGTCTGATAAGGTTTGATCTTTGGCTTTTTCTGTCACAAAGGGGGAGTAAGTTTGTATTTGCTGCTGATATGCTCTTCTGTATATGTTGGTTTAACCTGAACAAGTGGCTGATCTAAATGTCTTGGGCTGTTGTTTTTCATATTCATGCTGCCGTTCAGTGGTATTCTCACTTTTGTGGTTGTTGTTGACTTCTGACTGGTACGTCTTCTTTACAAGAGCATCTCTACAGCCTGTTCTTCTTCTTTGATGATATCGGATTTCTTTCGGTTTGATTGTGCCACTAAAAGCCAAAGGGGGAGATTGTTAAGTATTCTATTTGTCTATTGTGGCACAATGGTTCTGATGGAATGTTAAACAATATGTTGAGTAAAATGTTGAACATGTTTGTTCAACATTTTATCTTTCTTCACCTGCTCTTATCATCAAAGATCTCTTATTATAGATGAGGGTCTTGCTGTTATATATTTGGTGTTATTGGAAGATCTCTATTATCTATTGAACGGATGCAGATCTTCTCTCTTCGGTTCACTCTTGTTATAAGGATCTTGCAGATCTTGACGGTTATAGATGATGAATCCGATAGTTGAGTTGTTGAGATTATTTTGCTAGGCTTCATGATCTTCTTGGATGTTGAAGGTTCTCTTGGAATGATTGAGAAAATCCTTAGTGATTTTAACTGTGCTCGTCCTGTTTTTTAACAGCTTAACTACCTTGAAGAGGGACATAAAAAGTGGTAAGTCGATGTGTGGAAGTTACCGCTTTTTGATATAGCGTTGATCGGCTTTGGGAAAAGGTGATCTGAAAAGCTCCGGGAGGAGGCTCACATCTACAACGTAGAGGATCAAGGGAGTTGATCCTGGTGAGTACTGCAAGGGGATCTTGCTCGCAAGGGGAGCTTGCGCAAATTACTCCAAGGAGTTGATTGCGATCAACTCGTGTAGTATGTATTGAGGGGGAGTGTATTTCCTCTAATATCATTCAGTTTTGATGTCTGTGTTTTATATACTATATAGTGGAGTAATTTGATTTTCTGGGCGGGGCCCCGCAGATGTAGGTGTGCGCACCGAACTGCGTTACCAACGACTATGTGTTGTGATGTGTTGATTGTCATTATTTCTATGTGTTCACTATTTAGGATTGCGTACTAATTTCAAATATGCAGGCTGTTTCTGAAGGGACTAGTCAAACATGGGAGAGGGGATTGGAAGAGCATATCCGGGGTGTCACGCCCCGCTTCCCATTCTACCGGGAGCGAGGACGCGAGCGGGTCCGCGATGTGCTTAAAACAAGGAGGAGTACTTTTTTTTTCTTTTTGGAATCTTTTTCTTTTCTTCCTCCTTGGCTTAAACACACTAAGCGTCTGTATAAAAATTGCAGATTCTTGCTTGCAAATTTAAGAAGCAGCTCAAACAACATTATTACATATCCAGTGTACATTAATTAAGATACAGCTTGGCCTAGCATGGCCAATACAAACAAAGTACACGAATTACATTATTCAAATATATATAAAAGTGCCAACGCGAATGTAAAAGTCTAGTCTTCCGTGGGTAGATACTCCACGTAGTCTTCGAGCACTGGCTCGACTCATGCAGTAGTGTCTTCAAAGAACTCACTATCGATACCTGACGGACATTTCGTAAAACAACAAAATGAAATGTCCGTCAGCGAGGTTTACTCGGCAAGATAATCTCAAAACCAAAATGTTGGACATTTTAAATTTAAACAATGATGCACTTTAAAGACAAGCAATAAGCTTAATTTACAAATGAGCAATAAAAGAGATAAAGCAGTTTAAAGTAGTTAAAACAGTTAAAGCAGTTAAACATTTGCAACCTGCAACAATTAAATCATTGATAGCCATTTGCAATACCATTTGCAACCTGTAGCAATTTCAATAACAATTTGCAATACTATCAGCAACCTGTGACAATTTAGCATTTAATAAACACACTGTAGCGACCTGCAGAAAAGATGTTAGAACAATAGTCAAAAAAAAAAAACAGTCTATCCTAGTGATAAGTCCATGTCCAAGAGTACTAGAGATAACCAACATGCAGCCTGCGACGGGAGCAACTCCGAGGCTTACCCACCGTTCCGATATGGCAACGGTCAAGGTTCTAACCCCCGTAATGTGTTGGAGGTAATTTAGTATGGCGCATCCAGTCATTCTGTAACACTTGTGATCATAGACTACCCCAATCCCAGGTCAAGTCTAGTGTCGGTCACAAGAACGTGTACTATCTGTCTATTATTGAAATTCCATCTTTCATTCTATATTGTTAAAGTTCCATCTTCCATTCAATATTGTTGAAGTTCCATCTTCCATTTCAGTCAATTCAGTCTCGGTTTTCAACAGTCCGTACGATAGTTTCACAAAAGTTCACCACTTTGCGATTCGATTTAGCAATTAGAAGAAAACATAAAGATCACTTAAATTGATGAAAGAACGAGTAAGATCTAATTTTAACTAAGCAAAAGAGTTTAAATTAGCTTAAAATACTTTCTAAGACTAGTAGTTATTTTTCAAGATTTTTAAACAATTTTTAAACAACTTTAAATAGCCAAAAAGCAATTTTAAATCAAGAATGATTTTTAAAACATATGTTCAAGGAATTGTTTAGAGCAAACCGTACATCAGAATTCTTCAAACAAGGTGTCAAAATGATCGTATTCACTAATACTACGACATATATTTTTATCGTACATTGGTGTACGTAAAAATCACAAGTTATGAATTTTAAAAGGATTTATAAAACAAGAAATAATTAATAATACCCTCGATCAAGGATTTATTCCGGATAAACCGTACATCAGAATTCTGCAAACAAGATGTCAAAACGATCGTATTTACAAGTACTGTAACATATATTTTTATCGTATAGCAGTGTATGTAAAAATTGCAAGCTACGAATTTTAAAAGAATTTTAACCTATTTAAGTTTTGCCTTCAAAAATTCACTGTGAGAAATATACTTGCCTCATCGCGACGAAACTAGCGCCAATGGATTCGTTTCGACGTTTCTGATTTTCTGGGACTAGTCACACATTTTTCTGGGCCCTATATTTCAAGTTATCAATTTAAAACCATAAACACCTATTATTAATTATTTAAAATACGAAAAATACGAAAATACGCGATATTTACAAGTTTGCCATTGCGAGTTCACCTTCGCTCTCTGTTCTCCTTCGTGTGCAAGCGACGACGGGGGTGTTGCTCGGCGACAGAGGGAGGCGGGGCACGGCGTGCAGACGGCGGAGGGGTGTGTAGCTCTCGGCGGCGTGGCTCCGAGCGGCGACGGCGGCGACTGCAGGCGCTCCGGGCGGCATACGACGGTGCGGAGGTAGAGGAGGGGTGGTGCAGCGGGCGTCGGCGTGTGTCGGGAGTCACGTGCAAGCGGGGAAAGGTCGGGAGCAGCTCGGTGACGCTCGAGCGGCGGCGAACTCGGAGACGAGGGCGGGGGTCAATGACGAGCTCTTGGCGAGGGCAGCGGTGAGGCCATGGCGTAGGCGTGCGGCGGTGGCAGGAGCTCTCGGAGCTGTTCGGGGACGGCGAACGATCACCGGAGACGGTGATGGCGGGAGAGTGAGGGAGCGGGATTTGAACGGCAGTTGGGTTGGCCTCCATGCGAACGTGAAGGGAGAGAGGGTGTGAAGTCTGGGTTGGGTTTACACGAAAGATAGAGGGAGAGTGATACTGTAGGGGGTTTGCCTAGGTCTAAAAGAATGCAGAGGGGAGAGAGATGAAGTCGAGAGCCAGGGGTGTGCTTGAGTTAATGGTTTAATTTATAGGGTTTGAGAAATTTAGCTGAGAGGGAGAGAGAGGGTTAGCTAGGGATGAGGGTAGTTGCGGGTTAGGTGGTACGGGATTAGGTAGGGTAATTAATAGTTAATTAGGTAATTAGGGGTAATTGATAAAAACGAAATTACGAAAATGCCCCTACAAGGAAACGTGTCCGGAAAATTACGAAAACATACCCACGGGATCGTATCGTCACGAGGATCGTGAATACGAAGACCGTTCCAGGGTTTGGACTACGGAAATACTAGTTTTTGGCCAAAACGTATAGAAAGCGGGTTTGCGGGTTCTCTATTGAAACGATATCAGAAAATTACGAAATTAATGTGGGAAGCCCCAAATGATCATAGGATGCTACTGCAGAATTTTGAAAACGTTTTGAAGACATTTGAATAGAAAATAAATTCATTGACCCAAAACTGCAATATCTGAAAATGAATTTTCGTCAAATCTTTTAGAGGTATCTGATGAAATCCGATCTTACCAAAATACTCCATAACTAGTCTGATACTTCAAAATATTTTTTATAGGAAATTTTTAAAATCAGTTTAAGACTCCTAACAAACCATTATAAAATACAATTAAAATTGAATTTTCTTTAAATACTTAATTTGAATGTATTGGAAAAATACAGGCCGTTACACGGGGGCTTCCTGATGTCCAGGAATCCGAAGCAGGTGGCCAGCCATGCTCAGGAAGTACTTCAACATGCTTAATTCTCGCAGCAATGACAGGCGACGAGCGAGCATCCATGACATCACCGTCGCCGATCTTGCTGAAAATACCCCCGCCTCAATATCGCCATCTCATCCAAGCCCGTGCCGGGGCATGCTTATTTAGGGGAGAAATCCTCAGTCATGGATATCGATATGTTTAAGTAAGAAAATCATATATATATGGATGTTACTTGTGAACATATTGCCATATATTCCATTAGCACACCGCATCTCATGCTTCCAAGTCAGCATTCCTGGCTTTTCTTGAGAGGAATCTTGACACAATGGAATATCCCCCCTCTGTATGCAATCACACAACTCATGAACAGAGAAAAGAGACACCATATCAAAATATTCCCTTCAATCAAAAATGCATCTTTTTCAGCAGGATTCAAAAAGGATCAAGCCTACAGGTTCAGGGAATTTGTTATTAGTTCTGGTTGTTAATTATCAAAAACACAAACCTAAACCACTGAATTGGTTGCAAGGGATTTGGGTTAGTGACTGCGATAACACCATCAATCATCGACATGCCCGGGTATATTCTAAATTGATTGGCATGAGATGGATGTTCCACAAGCGACATCAAGTGTAATTAAAGAGAAAAGTAGTAGTATTGTCATTATTATTAGTTAATCGTATTGTTCGGTCAATTTTTTGTCATTTGTTGCACAATGAGTTTTTTGGATATGTTGAACATTATGTCATATAGTATGTCGAACTTATTGTTCAACATTTGAGATCAGGTTCTGCAGCAGTTTCATGAAGCTGATAGTATTGCGGTTATTGGAGTTAAGACGTCGTCTTGGTAGTTGAATATAGCCGTCAAAGCAGTTGGGTGTGTTTCATAAACAGATGTACTGCTACATCGAGCGTTTGGATTGAGTTCAAGATTCTGTTAGTCGATGTTGTTGAAGGTTGGTTAGGTTCGCTCAATCATTGGTTTCTGTTCTGTATGGTGGTTGAGGCGAATATTAACCACTTTACCTAGCCTGGCTTCGCTTGCTGTAAACTGCCAATCTTCTGATATTCTATCGGATGTATCTTCTTTAGCAACTTAACATTTTCGAGGGAGGGCGAGAAGTTAAGTTGCAAGGTGGATTGGCGGCCAGGGTTACGACTCTGAAGATTAGCTTTTGCGAAAGCTACAAGGAGCTCCGCGAGGAGGCTGACTACTACAGAGATAGGGGATCAAGGGAGTTGATCTTTGTCAGTTTTGCAAGGGGATCTTGCACACAAGGGGAGCTTTGGCAAATTACTCCACGGAGTTGATTTAAATCACCCTTAGCGGTTTGTATTGAGGGGGAGTTTGTTCCCCATAATATCAAGTAGTATTGGTGACTGTAATTATCAATATTTAGTTGAGTAATTTGATTTTCTGGGGCGAGGCCCCGCAGATGTAGGTGTGCGCACCGAACTGCGTTGCCAATGTCCTTGTGTCATATTGTGCTGTCTATTATTCCTGTGTGTTAATTATTTAAGTTTGCGTAATAAACTTCAATTGGTATCAGAGCAGGTCATCCGTATTCTTTGTTTGTCAAAGGGGATGCGATTCTGCTGTTTTGGTACGTCAATCATGAAAACGAAGGAAGGAGCTTTTGTGACTCGGCCTCCGCTGCTCACTGGTACTAACTATACGTATTGGAAGTCTCGGATGCGCGTGTTTATCAAGTCTCTTTATGAGAAGGCTTGGGTGGCAACTGTAGAAGGTTGGACTCCTCCTATTGAAGATGACAAAGAAGGAAATGACGCCCGCTAAAGACTGGAGTCCCGAAGAAGAACGTGCGGCACTGGGAAATTCGAAGGATGTGAATGCTATTTTTACTGATGTAGATGAAGAGCAGTTTAAATTAATTTCTACATGTGAGTTTGCAAAGGAAGCGTGGGACATCCTTCAAAATATTCATGAAGGGAAAAGCACTGTAAGAGCTTCTAAACTTCAAATACTCGCCCCTCAATTTGAAAAATCTTAGAATGAATGATGATGAATCTGTGGCTGAATTCAATGGAAGATAACGTGATATAGCTAATCAGGCTTTCCAATTGGGGAAGAAGTACTCCCAAAAGAAGTTAGTAGAGAAAACTCTGAGATCTCTACCCGACAAATTTTCGGCAAAGATTGCTGCTATTGAAGAGGTAAGGAACACATCCAATATGAGGTTGGATGAACTGATGGGGTCTCTTCAGACTTACGAAATGAATTTGAAGCAAAATAAAAGGGATAAAGGAGTGGCTCTAAAGGTGGAAGCTACTGAAGTATCACAAACAGGAAATGACACTGAGATTGAAGATGGCATCGCTTTGTTAACTAAAAACTTTAGCAAAATGATGAGGAAGATTGGCAGTAGGGGACAGAATTTCAGAAATGTCAACAAGGAAGTGCGTCCTAATTCCCTCACTGCAAGAAGAGGCATCAATCGCCCTATACAGAAGTATGAATCAAGAGTAAAGGCAAGGGAATACAGTGCAGAGAATGTGAGGGTTTTGGACATATACAAGCCGAATGTGCAAACACTCTCAAGAAACAAAAAGGAAAATCTCTGGCCAATTCCTGGAGTGATGAAGAGTCCGAAGGGAGTGCTGGAGATGAGGATATCGTCAGCAATTATGTTGCATTTACGGCCATTCTGAATGATCAGCCTAATTGTGACATCTCTAGTTATGTTGGACCAAGTGTTGCCACAACTCGTACAATGTTGGAGAACAAATTCGGAAATGTCAAGAAGAATATTACAACATACAGTACAACATCTGACAGTGAATCTAGTTCAGATGTGGGTGATGATGAGGAAGTTGATGAAGTTGATATTCGGTCTGCTTACCAAACTATGTTCACAAATTAGATGAAGATTTATGAGATCAATAAATCTTTGAAGAAGGAAAATGTCAGACTGAAAGGAGAAAAGGAAGAGGTTATTGCTCAACTATTAAAGACCGAGCACAATTTCAAAAATCTAGAAAGTCAACTCAGGAGAACTCTTCTTAGAGCCGAGAAGGTAGAAAGCATCCTCAACAAATGGAACTCGGGAAAGACAAAGCTTGATGACATACTGAGCATGGGGAAAGTATCTGGAGATCGTACATGCATAGGTTTCAATAGAGGAGGCTAACTTCACACATCCAAGAAAGGACAGTGACACATTATCGAAGGTCAGAACAAGAAGCGGCACTTCAAGCAAGGTGGTCAGAAGGATGAATAAAAGAGGAGTGCTACATCCTGGCACTCTGTGTGTAATCACTGTCAATCATTGGTTTCTGTTCTGTATGGTGGTTGAGGCGAATATTAACCACTTTACCTAGCCTGGCTTCGCTTGCTGTAAACTGCCAATCTTCTGAGATTCTATCGGATGTATCTTCTTTAACAACTTAACATTTTCGAGGGAGGGCGAGAAGTTAAGTTGCAAGGTGGATTGGCGGCTAGGGTTACGACTCTGAAGATTAGCTTTTGCGAAAGCTACTAGGAGCAATGTGTGATCATCCCTGTTATAACTTTAGGAAGATGGATCATGACATCTAGGAGTTTGTTTTGGCAAGATGCATCATTCCTCTGCCTTTAGTTAGTTAGTTTGTCTGTTTGTTCAGCTTTATTCTGAACTCTTTGATCCTCCACTGAGTGGGGTTTTGATTGTGGGATGGACACACTGCCTCTTGGCATCCCCCGATTCTTTCACAGTATGCTGATCCTCTGGGGTCCTACCAGCTGCATATAGGAAGCACCCAATCATTTGATCCTGCTTCAATCTTCGTGTTCAACTAAAAAAGGTTCACGGCTTCGGATGAATTTTCACCTGATGGGTGCATCTCACAGTTGCCCAGGGTCTGGTTTAACAAAGCTTCGGCTCCGAACAAATCAAATATCTCTGGAAACATGGTTTCAAGCTCATCATCCAAACGATATGCACCTACTTCGATAGCTTGTGTCATATCCCGCTTCCCATTCTACCAGGAATGAGAACGCGAACGGGCCACTCGTGGGATGATAATGAAGCATCGGTGCATAATAATGAAATAAGTAAACACACATGGATATAGTTATTTGAATGCTACTTCCGTGAAGCATATGCATTGGTGGATTTTTCAAATCGTGTATCAAAGTATCCGTATCTTATTGTATCTGAAACATTTCTTCTTATCTTTGTAACCTTGGGCTAAACTACACGATGATACTATTCGTATTCACTTACGTTAACTAAACCCAAACGAATACCTTCATCGTGGTATGGAAACCCACCATTTGGCAACTGGTTATTTGGGTCTGAACTCGATATTTAAACCACCGGATATGGCTCTAATTTCTTTAAAATGTTTTAAAACATAAGATAACTAGAAATTGCTCGTGTCCGGAGGGCACGAAGGTAGTCATCGACCGGACGCAAATATGGAGCGAAGCGGGGGTTAAAGTGAAAAAAAACATGGATAGATATGTGTGAGAAGCGTGGGGGTAAAAAAAGAGAGGAGGAAACCCAAGGATTCCCTTGGTGCATATGTAAGGTCGTAAATAAACATTATGTTCTCAGGAGTGATGTCGAAGTCGAACCGGTAAGGGCTTGTTCTTTTCGGGTTAAATGTGAGGGAATCCCGATATTTACACTGTTCCTCGCACTGTAGCGCGAGAAAGTGGGGTAAAAAAACCCTTGGGCGTTCGTTTGCTGAAGCGTGAGAAAGCAAGTCTCTCGCCCCGCTGGCAGCTGAAATTGGCGATTCTCAAATCCCTTCGAAACGAAGGGATTTCTGACGAGCCCTCGTCCTCTCGTGGGTCCCGCCGCCTACTCTCACCTCCCCTCGCTCCGTTTTCGCCTCGCTTGCTCCTACGTCAAACCCTAGCGACGGGGATCTGAGGGCAGCAGCGCTGTCTCCGTTCCTGTTTGGCCGCGGTTGCTCCGTTCTCAAACCCTAGCTCCTGCAGCGGCAAGCTCCAAGGAGATTGGTTGGGTTGCAAGCGGATGATCAACGCTTTGGTGACCTAGCCGCCATGGATCTGCTGTTGCTGAGCTGTGCTTCTTCTTCCCGTGGATTCTAGGGCTGCCGACTTTGATCTAGCTCCTGCCTACCCTTGCCACTACGATCTGACAGGATCTGGGGGTTGTGTCTGCTCGGCTTTGATTGATCAATCGGGAGGTATACCTACAAGAAATTCTCTGAATATTTGGCTAATTTCTGTGATGAATTAGGTTGCCATTAGCTGAGATTATTATCTATGATGCATGCAAAAAAAATTGGGGGGGGGGGGGTATGAGCATTTCGGGTATGGCACACAGGACCAAGGGAAGAAAAAAAATCAGATTCATATGGATATCCATTTAAACTTGCACATATCAACATGCACAAAGCAATGAGCATATAGGGTCTGTCAGACAGCATTGATGGCTCCAATAATTTCAGTTGCAAAGTGTATGCAAGTTTTCCCAGTAGATGCAAAATGTAATCCGATGATTTTGTGCATTCATGTTTCATCAACCCAATGCAATCCTAGCAAGTTGACCCAATTTTAAGATGGTGACCCATTTGAGAAGTTGCCCTATGATGAAAGCCAAGAAATTAAATCGACACATGCTAAATGTGGATGATACGGTCGGTTCTTGATATGGTACGCCTGATAAATAACAAGAAAGCATCAAAAAAAGGATATTGGTGGGTTATTCTGAGGGCACGGTGGATAGTTGCGATTCAATGGACGGAATATTGCTATGGGTACGGCATTGTTGGATGTTGATACATGGTGTACGAAATGATATGGATATGTTTTGTGTGCGTCGAGCCCGATGATAATAAAAAATGGTTGGCGTGAAGGTTCCTTCAATATTAAAGTGGGTGTTGGTTTTGTTGATATGTTTATTTTCAAGCTATAAACAAATTTTGTTGATATGTTTTGGTGTGTGTTATTATCAACTACATGGTACCTGTTTTGGTTTTGGTGATATGTTTAATTTCAAGCTATAAAAAATCATATTTTAATGCGTTTTGGTACATATAATGAAGGAGCACACGCCAAGCCACCTAGATTTCGTGAAAATGAAATACATCAAATGTCTGAGGGCCCCTAAATATATTGAGTCAAAATGTTATAACGGTATTTTGACATAGCATCATTTTCTCGGGATTTCAAAAGATGATTAAATGGCCTTGGGTATGCCTGACAGTCTCTATATGCTCACTGTCTTGAGAATGGTGATATGTCACAGTTTCAAATGATTACCAAATGATTCTGATGTTTTTGAGGCCCTTGGGTCTGTCTGACAGGCTCTATATGCTCCATATCTTGTGTGCAGGCTGATGTGTTCATGTATCAATTGATTTCCATATGAATCTGATATGTTCTCCCCCCTTGGTTCTGTCTGCCTTTCCCTGTATGCTTAATGTCTGCTTTGCATGGTGATATGTGCATGTTTCATTTGATTTCCATATGAATCTGATACCCCAAAAGAACACCCATGTATATCCATATGGTGAAAAAGTGTGCCAGCGGGGAATGGGAATTGCTTTCTCACGCTTCAGCAATCGAACGGCCAAGGGTTTTTTTACCCCAACTTTCTCGCGATACAGTGCGCACAACAGTGTAAATTTCGGGATTCCCTCTAAAAATAATGCTAAAGAACACCCCCTACCCTATATGCTCATTTTAGTTGGCTTGTTTATATGACCATACTTCAAATTTCTGTCTATATGCATCTGATATGTTGTTGTGGCCTTGGCCCTGTTTGCCATACCCTTCCTGCTCAATGTTTTTGCTTTGGTTATCCATGTTTATTTCAATTGAAATCCATATGAAACTGATTATTTTTCTCGTTTGTTTGCACACTGTGTTCTGCTGTGTTGATAATCGTGTTTGTACGATGATATCCTTATGAACCTACATTTGTTTAGATGGACCACAATGATGAAATAGTGGCTGTTGAAACATGTTGCGCGGCCGCGGCGACGGTCGTTTTTTCTGTCATACAATTTCTCCTATACTACGATGATGCTATGGGTACGCGAGTCCCTAGGGAGCCTTCGGTTATGCGTGATCTGCATAGGAAATCGCATATGCGTAGAATCCTTCTAGGGAGTGAGAGTAGTTGTTTGCACTACTTACGAATGAGGACAGCTGCATTCATTAACCTGGCAGCATTAATCAGGGATAGGAATATTCTCAAAGACACTGTTCATGTGTCCATAGAGGAGCAGTTGGCAATGTTCCTTCATATCGTAGGTCACAAGTCAAAGAATAGAGTCATGCAAATTGATTTCATCCGATCCGGGTCAACAGTCAGTCGTTACTTCAACCAAGTAATGCAAGCAGTGTGTGCCTTGAGGGATATGTTCATGAAGCAAGCGCCAAATGAGACTCCTCCCGAGGTTGCCAATAATCCAAAGTGGTTTCCATATTTCAAGGTATGCTTGTATGCGTGTATAGGGCCCTTAAGACTTCATTTCGTGAATGTAAATGTAACATTTGGCTGCTTTAATACGATGTAGGATTGCATAGGGCTCATCGATGGGACACACATCGATGCCATTCTCCCATCACATCTCGCCCCCCGTTTTAGAGGTCGTAAGGGGGTGACACAAAATGTCCTTGCGGCTATGACACCAAACAAAAGATTCACATACGTCATGGCTGGGTGGGAAGGATCCGCAAATGATTTTACTGTCCTTAAAGATGCCTTGTCATTACCACCCCCCCACGGGTTGCGAGTTTATGAAGGTAATATTCATACATAAACCTACTTTATATATTCCAATATTAAAGGGGTCGTTTGACGGAATAGTTCGTGTGCGTTTCTGTGTGTAGGAAAATATTACCTGTGTGATGCTGGGTATACTACCATGCCGGGTTTCATATCTCCGTTCAGGGGCGTTAGATACCATTTGAAGGACCATACCGATCGAGTTCCGCGAAATCGCAAAGAACTTTTCAACCTGCGCCATTCTTCCTTAAGGACGAAGATCGAGTCTACCTTTGGTATCCTGAAGAACAAGTTCAAGATCTTGACATCGAAGCCCCACTATCCCTTCCCAAGCCAGGTTGACACAGTCCTTGCATGCACGGTTTTGCATAATTATATCCAGATACAAGATCCGCATGACCCTCATCTCCAAGATGATGGTGTTGGGATCGAGGAAGACGGTGATGTTATCAATGAGCAAGATGCTTCGATTATGGATATGTCACAACAGGTGCCATTACGTGAACAAACCCAACAAAGGGACCAGTGGAAAATGCGGAGGGATTTAATTGCATGGGATATGTGGGTTGACTATTGTAAAATTCATAATAATGGCAACACAAGTGAACATGGCATGTGAGGTGTTTGTTATGTTTTAATTATGGATTTGGCATGCAAGGATGTGGACCCCGTAAGACTTTATGTTTTATTTATGCTTATGACCATGTATGTCTGTGGCCTCAATACATTAATAATGTGGTAATTATAGGTATGGCATGCAACACTTTATTTTTTATTTATGTGTATGACATGTATGTATGTGTCCTCAATACATTAATTTTGTCTTATATATGGGTATGTCATGCAACAACGTTTTCCTATAATGTCACCAAGTGAATTTTAAATTTGAGCTATTAAATTTTCATTTCGCCTTTGATATTTTCATATCTATTATTGCAGTCATGTCTGGGAATCCGAACCAAGGTCGTATGATTGACCGGTCAAATCCAAACCAAAGTTGGAGTGAGAATACGCTGTTGCGACCGATGGCGCGTAGGGTTGGAGACTACCAATACCCAACGCAAGGCATGCAAGGTGGAGGGTCGAGTATGCCCTATCAAAACTACGCACAATATAGCATGCCAATGCAAATTCCTTCTCCCCCTGGATACATGCATATGCTAAAGGGGGGGAGATGGTGGAAGGAATGGGAAACCCCCATTATTTTACCCCGTCCCCCCCCGATGGGTATCCACATGACGTCATCGCCCAGCGGGAATGACTCGATGAGGAGGGGAAGTGACTCATCGCGTAAGTCGAGTCGTCGCGATGATTCGGAGGAGCCTTCGGTGGAAAGCCCAAGGAAAAAGTCTAAGTCACCTGTGAACAAAGTCTGGCCGTGGGAGCACGATTTGGAACTTATTCCTTACCTTGCGGAGCAAGTAGATGAAGGAAATAAAGGCGATAAGTCCTTTAAACTTACTGCCTTCAACTCCGCAGCGGCCCACATCAATGCATTATTCCAAACAACATATACCGGGCTAAATGTCAAGAACCACTATAAAACCCTCCGGACTCGTCTTGCCGAAGTGAATGATTGCTTGGCCATTAGTGGCGCAGGATGGTGTGATGTTACGCATACGATTACAATGGAGCCGGAAACTTATGGCCCGTGGGCGGCGGTATGAACTCCAATTTTATACATAAGGCGACATCGTCTTCATATGTATGTTACAAACCGTACAATTAAATGCGTCAATGTGTTTGTGCAGGCCAATCCTAAAAAGATTCAGTATGTGAATCAACCCATTCCGTGGCTTGCGAACCTGCGTAAAATCGTTGGAGACGATGCGGCAAGAGGGGACCATAGGAAGGATATATTCCAAAACTTTGGAGGGCCATACCCGGATGGTGAAGGGGATGAAGCAGCGAATTATCAGCAAGAGCATGATTCGACGGCTGCTGAGGGCCCCCCGTACATCCCACCGGGTTCATCGGGGGTATCTACTCCACCGGGGCCTTCATCTCGTACACCTTCATCTGTGGGGAAGAAGACAACCCGTCGGCAACGCCTACATGATGTTCAAGACATTATGGAGCAAATGGATACATCAGTGGACAAAGTAGGTATGGCCGTTGACCATGTCGCTGAAGCTTTAAAGAACTCATGGCAGAAGGATTTGGGATCGTGTATTTTTTCCCACAACGAGTATCCGTTGGAGATGTTGGCAAAGGTGTACGACCATCTCGCCGATGTAGAGCCAAGGGGTCGGAAGTTTCTTGGGATGCCTCCAGCGGCCATGGATATGAAGATAAAGCTCATCATCGCGGAGCTTGAGAAGAAGGGAGATGACGGTTACGAAGATGGAGGGTGGGAGAATGAGAGTATTAACTAATGGGTGCTGAAGACAATTGTTCTTTTTGTATTATGTAGCTTTTGTAGTTTGACTTGGTACAATACTTTTGGTGTGTGGGTTTGTTTGACCAAGTCCGATATGATGCCATGATGTTTTGTGCCCTACTATATGATGCCATGTATGTATGACCACGTACTATATGATGCCATGTCTGTATGACTACGTACTATATGAAGCCATGTTGATATGTTGATAAAGTACCATATGAATCTGAATTTTTTTCTCCCCTTTGTCCTGTCTTCCATACCCTATCTGCTCATTGCTTTGTGCTGTTTGATATGTGCAAGTTTAAGTATCTAGCCATGTGAATCTAAATTTTTTTCTCCCCCTTTGTCCTTGCTGCCATACCCTATCTGCTCATTGCTTTGTGCTGTTTGTTTTGTGCAAGTTTAAATTGATAGCCATGTGATTCTGAATTTTTTCCCCCTTGGTCCTGGCTGCCATACCCTATATGCTCATTGCTTTGTGCTGTTTTATATGGGCAAGTTTAAATTGATATCCATGTGAAACTGAATTTTTTTTTCTCCCCTTGTTGCTGTCTTCCATTCCCTATATGCTCTTTGCTTTGTGCTGTTTTATATGTGCAAGTTTAAGTTGATATTCATGTGAATCTGAATTTTTTTTCTCCCCTTGGTCCTGTCTGCCATACCCTATATGCTCATTGCTTTGTGCTGTTTGATATGTGCAAGTTTAAGGTGATATCCATGTGAATCTGTATTTTTCCCCCCCTTTGGTCCTGTCTGCCATACCCTATATGCTCATTGCTTTGTGCTGTTTTATATGTGCAAGTTTAAGATGATATCCATGTGAATCTGAATTTTTTTTCTCCCCTTGGTCCTGTCTTCCATACCCTATATGCTCATTGCTTTGTGGTGTTTGATATGTGCAAGTTTAAATTGCTATCCATGTGAATCTGAATTTTTTTTCTCCCCTACTTCCTTGCTTCCAGCCCCTATATGCTTAATGCTCTGTGCTTGTTGATATGTGCAAGTTTAAATTGATAGCCATGTGATTCTGAATTTTTTCCCCCTTGGTCCTGGCTGCCATACCATATATGCTCATTGCTTTGTGCTGTTTTATATGTGCAAGTTTAAGATGATATCCATGTGAATCTGAATTTTTTTTCTCCCCTTGTGGCTGTCTTCCATTCCCTATATGCTCATTGCTTTGTGCTGTTTGATATGTGCAAGTTTAAGGTGCTATCAATGTGAATCTGAATTTTTTCCTCCCCTTGTTCCTGGCTGCCATACCGTATATTCTCATTGCTTTGTGCTGTTTGATATGTGCAAGTTTAATGTGATATCCATGTGAAACTGTATTTTTTCCCCCCCTTTGGTCCTGTCTGCCATACCCTATATGGGAATTGCTTTGTGCTGTTTGGTATGTGCAAGTTTAAATTGATATCCACATGACATATGATTTTTTTTTTCTCCCCTTGGTCCTGTCTTCCATACCCTATATGCTCATTGCTTTGTGCTGTTTGATATGGGCAAGTATAAATTGCTATCCATGTGAATCTGAATTTTTTTCTCCCCTTGGTCCTGTCTTCCATACCGTATATGCTCATTGCTTTGTAATGTTTGATATTTGCAAGTTTAAGATGATATCCATGTGAATTTGAATTTTATTTCCTCCCCTTGGTCCTGTCTTCCTTACCCTATATGCTCATTGCTTTGTGCTGTTTGATATGTGCAAGTTTAAGTTGATATCCATGTGAATCTGAATTTTTTTCTCCCCTTGGTCCTGCCTGCCATACCCTTTCTGCTCATTGCTTTGTACTGTTTGATATGTGCAAGTTTTAATTGATAGCCATGTGAATCTGATTTTTTCCCCCCCTTTGTCCTTGCCTCCAGCCCCTATATGCTCCATGTTATGTGAGCATTACCATATAGGCTCGATATGTTTACTTCATGCCCAATGATGAAGGGTGTTCACATATGACCGCTTGTCGTCCTACTCCCAATTTCTTGGAAGGTTGGCTGGATGGCTCATTTTTATTATCTGTATTATGTGCAAGTTTATTATGATTTCCATATGAAACTGAATTTTTTTCTCCCATTGGTCCTTGCTTCCATACCCTATATGTATTTTGCTTTGTGCTGTTTGATATGTACAAGTCTATACAATTATAAAAATTGAGCAACCGCCAGCAACCAGAATTGGGAAATGATTACCTACATTTCTGAGGGCTTATACTTGTATAAATTCTTTTATGGTTTTTTCAGGGTGATATGTGCAAGTTTGACTTGAAATCCATATGAATCTGAAATTTTTGCTTCCCTTGTTTCTGTCTTTCAGACTCTATAATTGTATAGACTCTTTTATGGTTTCTGCATTTATGTTGTTTTTGCATTTACGGTTTGTCATATTTTGTGTATGCAAAATTTTTTTCCTCTTTCTTGTTCCTCCAAGACGTCGTCTCCATTGTCATCCTTCTTATACCATCATAGGTACGTCTTTCAATGACAATTATCTCATCAGTTTCTTGTATCTTTCATATTTCCATTACTAATCTGTAATTTTGCAGGGTCTAATGAGTGCAAGCTCTAACCCGTCAGAACGATCACACCCGCGGGATGAGTTGGACTGTGATCCATCAGACTACCGGCTTTGCCACTGTGGCCTGAGGTGCCCAAGGCAGACATGTTGGTCCCGGCGCGACCCTGGGAGGAGATATTGGACTTGTTCGTCTCGTGTCGAACACTGCGGATTCTTCGACTGGAAGGACCTCCCTCACAATGCTTGGTCGCGCAACGTTATACTCCTTTTGAAGGATGCGAATGAAAGGGGACAGATTTTGGATAGCTCTTCAAGCACATTGTCGGATAGCAGGGTTTACGATCTAGAGGGGCAGGTGGGTACGGTAGTTGGACAACTTGAGAGAAACACGGAGAAAATGAATAGGATTATCGGAGATATTGACACCATTAAGTGTTTGTTGTTTTCTATATTAGGCCTAATCATTTTAATGTTGTTGGTCGTGAACACGAAGAATGTATGAATGGGTTGTCGGATAACTTGTCCTGATTTGGATATGAAACTGTTATTTTTGGTTTGACTGGGATATGTGCAAGTTTCAGTTGATATCCATGTGAATCTGATGTTTTTTCCCCATTGTTCCTTGCTGCCATACCCTATATGCTCATTGCTTTGTGTTGTTTTATATGTGCAAGTTTAAGTTGATATCCATGTGAATCTGAATTTTTTTTCTCCCCTTGGTCCTGTCTTCCATACCATATATGCTCATTGCTTTGTGCTGTTTTATATGTGCAAGTTTAAGTTGATATCCATGTGAATCTGAATTTTTTTTCTCCCCTTGTTCCTGTCTTCCATACCCTATATGCTCATTTCTCTGTGAAAGTTGATATGTGCAAGTTTACTTTGATATCCATATGAAACCGAATTTTTTTCTCCCCTTTCTCCTGGCTGCCTGACCCTATATGCTCATTGTTCATGCCATGTTGATATGTGCATGGTTCAGTTGATATTCATATGAATCTGATTTTTTTCCTCCCCTTGGTCCTGGCTGCCATACCCTATATGCTCTTTGTTTTGTGTTGTTTGATATGTTCAAGTTTAATTTGATATCCATTGGGGGGGTTAAATTAGCTTATTCTCACCTCTCCCTACCACATACCACAATTTCATTTCTCATTCCCAACTTTCCCAACATCAAAAGAACACAAAAAAGTTTACTAGGACCCACATAACTTTTCCCCTACAAATTCCTCTCAGGGCCTGTTCTTTTGTTGGAAAGTATAAAGTGGGAAAGTTTAGAAGTGTGGAATCTGATGATAGAGAAATTTGGTGTAGTGTGTTCTTTTGTTGGAAAGTGGGGTTGGATTGTGGAGTTGGAAAGTTGAGGTGGGGCCCACTCCGTGTAGTGTGTTCTTTTGGATGAAGAAAGTTGAAGGTGGAAAGTTGGATTTTGGTGTGTGGTCATCCTAGGTAAGGTTACCCCCGACCTAAATTAGTTGTGCATTATTTTTTAACATTTGATTTTGGGGTGTGGTAACCCCAATATTCTCACCGGAGGTGACCACACTTTGAGGGCCCCACCAAAGCTAGGATTCTTGTGTAATCCTAGCATTTCATCCCAACTCCAAAACACTCCAATGGAATCCCAATTTACCCGCCACGTCAGCTTTTTTTCCAAGAAAACATAAAACACAAAAGAACACACAAACGGAAAGTGAGATAGGAATCTAATGAACAGTACATAATTAGTGATTATTTCACTTTTTCACCCATACTTCCCTACAAAAGAACATGCCCTCAACTTCTCCCCCCCAAAAGAACACAAAACCCCATTTTTCTCTCTCCAAAATTCCTTTTCTTCCCAACTTTCCCTCCCCTACTTCCACTCAAAAGAACAAGCCCTAAATAGTGTGTGCTCGTACGCAAATCAATTCCCTTGGTGCCTATGTAAGGAGGGACCGAGGAAAAATTGTCCGTAATGTTGCAACATCATCAGAGACAAGAGATGCATCGAGAGGGAAAGATGAAGGGGAAGGGGAAGACGAGGAGGAGGAATAGTGTTTCCAGAGCTCGCAGGATCGCTGGGGAGATGATCATGACGTTGACGATGAAGCAGGAGGGGATGCAGCGGCGGGAGGAGGACGATCGGTGGAAGAATAAGATCATGATGACGATGATATCGGCGTCTATTCGTAACTCGAAGATGAAGTCCGCGGAATTCATCAACAACTCCAACAAGAGGCAACCACCTGCAAAATATTTTCATCACGTACGTGCCCTCTATTTACTTTTAATTTCTTGTCATTCGGTGAATATCTTTCTATTAATCTAAAAAATAGCTAGTCATGGTCGTTGATCACCGCCCGCGTCTTACGCTCACCACCGCCTTTTACGCTCACCACCTGTTCGATGAAATGCCGAACCCCAACTAGTGACCTCTGCCTGTGTTGCCGTGAACCACCGCACCGTACGCTCACCACCTGTTGGATGAAATGCCGAAACCACAACTAGATGAAATTCGACGCAATTAGAAACATGAGTTTTACTATGGTCCATGATGGGAGAAGACACAAGATTACAAGAGCCTTGCTCATACTCTCAGTTTCTTACTATTTCCCTCCTCCTCTTCATGTTCGTCTCTTGCTCAAGAGATTTGAATCATTCACCTCTTATTCACACAATATTGAGATGCTCATATCACTCATAATCTCTATCCCAGCACTACCCTTTTTCACTGAATGAACCTAGCCACAAGGCCCAAGTCCAGCAAACAGACTTCTTCATATGGATGGGGGGATGGCAGGATGGCAGGATGCAAGACACAACACTAACAATCCGGCGTTTGCTTCCTCGCTTTAAGATTTCCGGGTCCACATTCGCTAGCGTTGCTCTTATCAGTAATTCTGTGTGTACATTTATATATATGCACACTGTGGTACAGGGCCGTATGTGCAGGGTAGGCAAGCATGCCACTAGAGCGATTGAAAGGTGGAGATGGTCTTCAACTATGGTGCGCACGAGTTCAGCAACACCGGAAGAAGCTTGGGATGGCATTCTACCATACGACATAATGGCAACCAACATACTACCCAGACTTCATGTGAAATTGCTTGCAAGGCTCCGGTGTGTGTGCAAGCAGTGGCGCTCCTTAACCTATGACCCACGTTTCGCCATGGAGCAATTGATGAGAGGAGCCGATGCTCATCCTGCGTCCACCAGCCTCTGCATGCTTACCGTCAATTTCGTCCCCATGAAACAAAAAACACTCTTGTACAATCTCATCGGACTCGATGGCAGTGGCAATGGCTTCGATGGCGATCGTGAGATAATTGAGGACGTGTCCTTCGATTTTAGATTCAGAAGCAGCGGGTGGTATATGCTGTCTAATTCCGTCAATGGGTTGATATGTGCATTGTGCCAGAATCATGTAGGATTGGCCTGCTACCCCTACCTAATCAACCCGACCACCCGAGAAGGTCTACCACTCCCTGAACTCAGCTGCTGCCTTGACTTCGGAATCAGAACAGTTTCATTAGGGTTTGATTCCTCTTCGGGACGGTACACGGTAGTCTGTTCAAATTTATGCCCTCCCAACAGTTGTACTTTTCATGTACTCACGGTGGGGTCCCGGGATTGGCGACGTGTTACACAAATTCAGTGCTGGGTTCGTCAAGACGTGGCGGTTTTCCTAGATGGAGCTCTTCATTGGCGAACTTCAAAAGCCATATTGGCTTTTGATATCAAAGATGAGAGGTTTCGATTCATACCGACACCCGACATGCTAGTCTCCCAAGGCATTGGTAGGGCGGATTGTCTAGCTTTGTGGATGCTCAAGGGCCACCTTTGCCTTGTTGTGCAACCTGAGGCTCCCCGAAGGGGCCATGGCGCTGGCGGGCGACCTTTCTTAATACTGTGGAAGCTTGAGGACGCTGCAAACGCCGAATGGACAAGAGTGTGTGATATCGATATGACTGGCTGCGTGGACGATGAGCTCGACGGATCCGTAGCTCGTGTTGTTGATGAGGTATGCGGGAAGATTTTGATAAAGTGGGGGCCCAGACTTTATTCATACGACGAAGGCAGCAAAACTTTGAACTTGATTACGGAATGCTTGCCGGGGTGGCGGGACTTTGATGTCTTCACGCCAAGCCTTGTGTCGCCCATCGGTCTACCTGCACTTCTCTGAGGGGGGGATGCCTTTTTGATGTTGGTATTATGCCAACATATAGGGAGACTCTTTTTGCTGGTGGCATTATGCCATAATTTCTAGTATTTATCTGGTTGATTCAACTGCAGATCTTGACATGCTCGTGGTGGTACGCATTTGTTTGTTGTCCAGTGTTTTGTGGTTTAGTTTCTTGCATGCAGTACTTGGGGCATGTTTGTGTACACTGAAGTGAACTTTGGAGTGGCTCTGCTCTGGGGTTTTCGAGCTCGAGAGAGACTTCAGTGACTTCGAGCTCTTCAGTGAGGAATCTTACATTTTGAAGAAATCTCCGCATGTGAGGTGCTTGTAAGCAGGGATATGAGGCTCCTAGGCCGATGTCTGAAAGTTATCATGTAAGTTTGTTTATCCTTTAGTTGTAAATCTGTAGATTTCCTTCTTTTCTAAATATTTAACATCCCAAGTTTATTTCCTAAATCCCACCACCATCAAAATCCTAGATCTACCTTTGGCTGCCCATTCCCCATCAATATCCATCAACACCATCCTCACTATTTACCACGTCCATGATCTTGAAGCTTAGATGATGAGGGAGCTTAATACCCTGAGGTAAATCCATTCAACTGGACAGAATACAAAATTAAAAAGTCTTTTTTCAAAAGACGATCACAAGAATACTCTTTTTGTAAAAGAGGATCAAGGTTTATATGTAACTTCTTCAATAGCATATATCAAAGAAATCATTCCTATATCAAAATTGCATTGAATGACAGCCTTAGTTTATGATCATTATAGTTTTAGGAAAAGTAGTTAATACAATGGCACATGGACACAAGCAGGAAAAGAAACTCTAAAGGATCCGAATTTCTGTTAAAAAGGAAAATATAAGAGAGTTTAAATAACCTCTAAAAGTTCTCAAATAAACTTAGATAGTAGAATTTAAAAAAGATTCAAATACTAAAATATTAATCTGGATCTAATTTGAAATTAAATCCCTATCATTTTCTTCGGTTTTGAGAGCTTCTTTAGGTGAATAGTGGCATAAAGAGCATAACTGGGTAGAAATTAGCTGTCTGTTGTAATTGAAAAAACACACGTGATTATTAAAGTGGATCAATATGCAAGCTTACTTACAAAATAGTAAGTAGGAAGTCAAGGCGACCGGAGGAAGGTAGGCTTTTTTAGATTTGTAAATGAATATCTTCAGTAAAATAATCCCAAATCACAAAAGGTATGAATGTATATAGAACCTGTTTGTTGGTACGATATGAATGATTGGAAATGATAAAGTTAAGATTGGACTTGATCACAGGTTCAATCTCGATCATATGCATGGATATAGATTCAGGTTCCAACTTGATCTTAGACTCGACATCTCGATTGCGAATTTGACATCTGGCTTGTGCTTGTTTGTGGACTCAACATCTAGCTTGGGTTTGATTGTAGACTTAGGATTTGGATTAGGATCCGACGCAAGCTCAATGATGGTGACCAAATTCGAGATGGATTCTTTTCAAAGATTTTACATATGATGGAGTTTGAGTCCGTATAGAATTCTAATTAGTTGAGTTTTTTTTGTTATTTTAAGATTTTTAGTTATTTGAGTTTTTTTAGTTATTTGAGTTTAAGTTATTGTAGAAGTTCTAGTCATATTAGGTTTAAGAGTCAAGTTATAAGTCTATATAAATGTCACTGTTGCGGGGTAGAACTCGCGTACAATGAATTTGTATTACGGAGAACCAAGGGTACGGTGGTTATGCTAATGACAGGATTAGGGTAGGCTATTTAACAGGTGATTAGTGGGGTGATGAGGCTAAACTTGCTGTGGAAGCTGACCGCGATATTGAATCCGGTAGGATGTGACGGAGGGGCCGAACCGCCTAGGTTGAGGGCGAGCACGACCGGGGGATGACGAGCTAACCTGCGCAAGGAGCAACTCGTCAGAAAGGCCGGGTTGGGGTCCAACCCTTAGCCTCTCAGATGCCTAAGTCAGTAATAGGATTTAAAGCGGGGGCTAGGCACGCAGGTCGGACTGAGGATGAGTCGACCGTACGTGACGAACTATGAGGGGAAGAACAAAGATATGGATGACCTTTGCTCTTGTGTGTGAGTAATAAGATTGGGAGTAAATTAGCCAAAAAAAACCCCTTCTCCCGTGGGGGCAAAGGGGTATTTATACCTGGTGGAGGCGATTAGGTGGGGCTGACCTGGCATGCTGACTTGGCGTACTGAGCTGGTCCTGCTGTCAGCGGAAGATTTAGACGAGGATGTCAGGATCAAGGGTGTCAGCCACGCTTTTGTCAGCCGGCGCAACGGCCAGGGACGCTTTTGTCAGGGCCGAAAGCATCAAGTGTCAGGATGTCAGGGCCGAAAGCATCAAGTGTCCGGGTGTCAGGGCCGAAAGCATCAAGTGTCAGGGGGCGCATCGGCCAGGGGGTGCTTTGTCAGATGGTCGGGCGGCGATAGTATCAGTAGCATCCTTGTACTAGGTCGTCACCGTAGCTCGGCACTTGAGCTCGTCACCGTAGCTCGGCACTTGAGCTCGTCACCGTAGCTCGTCACCGTAGCTCGGCACTTGAGCTCGTCACCGTAGCTCGTCCCCCATAGCTCGTCACTAGAGCTCGTCACTGGAGCTCGTCACTGGAGCTCGTCACGGTAGCTCGTCACTTGAGCTCGTCACTTGAGCCCGTCACCGTAGCTCGTCACCTCCGGTGATGAGCTCTAGTGACCGTCACTGTCTATCAGCGGCCGAGGCGGAGTGCGCCCTTCCCTTAGTCGCGTCGGACTCTAGGATCGACAGGCGCCCTGCGGCCCTCTGACGTTCGGGCGTGGAGCGCCTTGTTAACTTCAAGACCTTATTGAAAATCTCCAAAGCAAGAGCTGTCCGAGGAATGCCTACGTTAATCAAGAAGAAAGAAGGAGTGTGCGAACCCTGCCAACTGGGTAAGCAGAAGAAAATTAGTCACAAACAAATTCAGAATATCACAACGTCAAAAACTCTGGAGCTGCTGCATATGGATCTGATTGGACCCACTTCAGAAACAAGTGTCGGAGGTAAGAAGTATATTTTTGTGTGTGTTGATGATTTTTCACGATTCACCTGGGTGGATTTTCTGAAGGAGAAATCAGACACATTCGATGCTTTCAAAAAACTGTGTACTCGTCTTCAAGTAGAAAGAGGAGATAACATAGGGAAAGTCATTCGGATCCGAAGTGATCACGGAAAAGAGTTTGAGAACCACTCATTCTCTGAATTCTGTGAGGGACAAGGTATAGGACATGAATTCTCGGCTCCTAAGACTCCTCAGCAAAACGGAGTTGTTGAAAGGAAGAATCGAACTCTTCAGGAAATGGCTCGTGTTATGCTGAACGCCCGAAAAGTGAATATTAAGTGGTGGGCTGAAGCGATTAATACTGCATGCTACACCATCAACAGGGTTTATCTTCGACCACAGACTGAGAAAACTCCATATGAAATATGGAAAGGTCGAAAGCCTGATGTCTCCTACTTTCATATTTTTGGAAGCAAGTGCTACATTCTGCAAGATCAGACACCAAGACGGAAGTTCGACACCAAGAGTGACAAAGGAATTTTCTTGGGGTATTCAACAAGGAGTCGTGCTTTCCGTGTGTTGAATGAACGAACTGATGTCATGATGGAGTCCATTAATGTTGTTGTTGATGATTTTGATCAGGGAGAATGTATTCTAACTGGTGATAAAGGAGTTCCAGGAGACAGAAATGAGGATGATGCTCATGTTGAAAGAGATGTTGCAACAAGCAAGTCCGTACAGAACAATGTTGAACAAATTGTTGCAACACAGGATACTGCCGCCATGGAGTCGACTCAAGAAGAAGCTGAAAGTGCACAAGGTGCTGAGGGAGTTACAAAGATTATACGAGATCATCCGCCAGAGCTCATCATTGGTGACGTTCACGACAGTCGTCGCACCAGAGGCATCAATCGTGTTAATTACAGAGATCTTGCTGGGTATGCTTGTTTTCTTTCTACTACCGAACCAAAAAATGTGAAGGAAGCAATTGGAGATGACTTTTGGGTCTCAGCTATGCAAGAGGAATTAAACCAGTTCCAACGAAATGATGTCTGGAGTCTTGTGGAAAGACCGAAAGGAACTAATGTCATCGGGACAAAATGGATATTCAAAAACAAGACAGATGAGAAGGGAAATGTTACCCGGAATAAAGCCCGGCTTGTTGCTCAAGGGTATACTCAAGTGGAAGGCATTGACTTCGATGAGACATTTGCTCCTGTAGCACGGTTGGAATCTATTAGACTATTACTTGCGGTTGCTTGTAGTTTAAATTTCAAACTACACCAAATGGACGTGAAAAGTGCCTTTCTGAACGGGTTGCTGAATGAAGAAGTGTATGTTGAACAACCCAAAGGCTTTGCTGATCCGTTTCTTCCAAATCATGTGTACAAGCTGAAGAAGGCGTTGTATGGGCTGAAACAAGCTCCAAGGGCCTGGTATGAAAGATTGACCACATATCTTCTCAAGAAGGGATACGAAAGAGGAGGAACTGATAAGACCTTATTTGTTCAAAGGACAAGGTCAAGTGTGATGATTGCCCAGATCTATGTTGACGACATAGTCTTCGGTTCAACATCACAACAACTGGTGAATGAGTTTATAAATCTCATGCAAAGGGAGTTTGAAATGAGCATGGTAGGTGAGTTGAATGTATTTCTTGGGCTTCAAGTTAAACAGTGTCAAGATGGTCTATTCATCTCGCAGAGCAAGTATGCTAGAAATCTTGTCAAAAGATTTGGTTTAGAAAGTGCTAGACATGTTAGGACTCCCATGAGTACATCTGAAAAACTCTCTAAGGATGAAGGAGGAAGAGATGTTGAAGTCACTCTCTACAGAAGCATGATAGGCAGCCTGTTATATTTAACAGCTAGTCGACCGGATATCAGCTTTAGTGTTGGAGTCTGTGCTCGTTATCAATCAAGTCCTAAGGAATCTCATATTACTGCCGTAAAGAGGATTATCAGGTATATAAGCGGAACAGCAGACTATGGTATATGGTATACAAAGGATACGAATACTCTTGTCTCAGGATATAGTGATGCTGACTGTGCAGGAAATACAGATGATCGGAAAAGCACCACCGGAGGATGTTTCTATGTGGGGAACAATCTGGTGTCATGGTATAGTAAAAAACAGAACTCCATATCGTTATCTACAGCAGATGCTGAGTATATTGCTGCAGGGAGTTGTTGTACTCAATTACTGTGGTTGAAGCAAATGTTGATAGACTATGGACTGGAACAAGGAGTTATGACCATTCTATGCGACAACCAGAGTGCTATAAATATCTCCAAGAATCCTGTCCAGCATTCCAGAACGAAGCACATCGACATCCGACATCACTTTATTAGAGAGCTGGTTGAGAAAAAGTCCCTGGTCATGGAGTATATTGCTACAGCTAATCAACTAGCGGACATTTTTACAAAGCCCCTTGATTCTGCCAGATTTGAAGAATTACGGCAAGCCCTAGGGCTGTGTCGTATCTAATGATGCTTCCTGTGTTGAGAACTTTGTTGCAACATCATGTTGCAACATTATGAGGGTCTACCGATCTCTGCTGACGGGTTGGTTTTCTTTTATATCCGTACCCGATATTTATAACCCTCTGATTCTTTCCGTTCCCCAAGGCGCATTTTCGTTTTTTTCTCTCAACTCAAATTTCTCTCCAAGATTCTCCTAACCTCTCATCTAGGGTTCTTGAAATCGGCTTGGCTGAAGCATCTCCCAGTGTATCTACAATGTCAAGAAATCAGTCGGAAGGGTCGTCGCTGCCCCCTCGTCGGTTTTCTCGACGAACGACATCTGCTCGGAAAAGTGTTCCGCCTTCCTCGTCTTCTTCTGTTAAACGAAAAGGAGTGTTTTCTCGTCCTGAGCAAAGATCCTTCGGTGGTAATCCCTCTCCACCTCTCTCCTCTTCCTCGTTTGGTGGCATGCATCCTTCCAATGTCTCTAATTTAGAGTTGGTGCGTTTTTCCCCAATTCTTGAAATTCCTCTTCCCAAAAATCCCGTGGAAGATAATGTGTATGATGATGATGAAAGTTTTCCTGATCCGGAAACTATTCAAGACTGGTTCTGGTTTTTGCGGAGAACAGGAAAAGAATTGGATCTGTCTTATGTGGATGTATCTCATATTCATTTTAAAGGTCTCATGCATAAGAAGATTTTGGGGAAAGTTATGAGTGTTAGAGTTCCTCGAGATAGAAAGGTTGTCATTCGAACCTGGAACCCGAAATCTTTTGTTAAAATCTCTGAAATTGACGTGATAGACATCTCAGAATCTGAAGACTCCCCTGTGTCTGCTGATTTGCCTAAGTCGAGGGGGACTACAGGAACGTCTTCGTCTAATATTCCTCCAGAGAATCCTGTTGTGCAGGATGATGTGCAGGGAAGCAAGGAAAATGTAGAGAAAGGTGATCCTAGTGATGAGAAATCGTATGCTGTTCCACGTCAGGAAGAGTCATCTGTCACTGCGTCACTTAGGTCTGTGGATGAAGGGTCTCAGAACGTGATCAATGACCCTACTTGTGATGTGAATATGTGTTCTCAAAATGAGCCTATTTTCTCATCTCAAGATGCTTCTGAACCTGGAATAGATTCTGAGAAGTTTGATCATGGTTGTGCAGACAGTATTAAGGAGTCGTCTCTGAAAGACACTGTGGAAGACATGCTACTTGTTGATGATATGTCTCAAAAAATTCAGTCTCGAAATGAGTCTGTAGTACCTGACCCCTCTCCTATGGATTTAGGATCTTCTGCAATTCATCAGGATCTCCCCAACAGTTCTGAAACTGGAGTTGGTGAGATGCATGTTGTTTCGGATAAGGTCACTGCAGATGTTGTGTCTGGAGGTGGCTCAGCTGGCTGTGAGGTAAATGATGAAGTGATCGTAGAAATGTGTACCCTGAGTCAAGATACCTCTGCTGTTAGTGGTGACAATGTGAGACTAAATGTTGAAACTGATATGGAGCCTGGTTTCTTCAAGAAAGCAAGTGTCGAACATATTGTTGCACAAAATGTTGCAACACAGGGTGCATCACCTGAGGCCTCTGGTCCTACTGAACCTCCCTTGTCCTCATTTATGCGCAAGGCTCGATCATGTTCCAAGAAGCGCTCTGCTCCTTCGTCTAATACTGATGGTTCTCCTTCTAAGAGGTCCAAAATCTCAGCTTCAAGTTCCTCACGTTCTCCGTCATTTACCTCTTCAGATGCCTTTAGCAGAATTTTCTTTGACAAGGTTCGCAAGAACCGATGGTCTTCTTACTCGGAGAGAGCATTACTTCCTGAAAAGATTCTGAACATGGCATCTTTTGACAAGACCCAGATAGCCGCTATATTGAAGAATCTCGGACTGTACCACGCTGCCACTTGCTTCAGTTCCTACTACCCTGTGTTAGTCAGGGAATTATTCTGTAATTTATCCAAAACTGCTGGAGAGGGCTCCCCTCGTTGGCATTGCAGAAATTATGTTCGGGGCAAGATAATTACTCTCTCCTTCTTCTCTGAACAAACTTCTGGAATGGAAATGCCCTCAATCTGCTCCTCCTTATGGAGAGTCTACAGGAGTCGAGTTTGATAGACTGATTCAAGTTGTGACTGCGGGGAAGCTCCAAAATTGGCCTAAGAAATCATCTGTCTTCCCTTCATCTGCTCTTACGGCCAAGTTTTTTATTCTCTTCAGGATTGCCACGAGGAACTGGCTACCTACTTCAAATGTGTCTGTGGTTACTCGAGATATGTGCAGGCTATTGTTCTCTGCAGGAACCTCTCAGGCTTTTAATTTGGGCCGGATTATTTTTGACTCTATTTTGTCGTTTGCTGAGTTATCCTCCTCCGGGACTTCTTTACCGCATGGGGCTCTTATATCTATGCTGCTCCTGGCTCAAAAGGTGCCTCTATCCTCGTCAGATCTTCCTTCATATTGTGAGAGTATTTCGTATACGGCAAAGTCTGTGGCCGGAAAAGTGGATGACATCACTGACTTGGTGCCCTCTCTTCATAATGTGTCTTCAACACCCTCTCCACCTTCTACTAATGAACCCTCTGCCACAGTGCCTCCAGCATCTCAATCTCCTTCACCCTGTCCAGCTACTGATGCTACTTCTTCCTCAGCGAGTGCGATTGATATTCAGTTTCTCGAGACTGCTCTTCAGAATATTGATGATCAAATTCTGGTTCTCGACAGCCAGCGGGTTCTTCTGAATCGCCACAAGGAGTTGCTGCAAAGCAAGTTGTCTTCTCTATGGAGCGGCCCCTCTGCGGATCTCTGAAGTATTTGTCCTGTGGTGGCGCAAAAGGGGAGAAGTGGTATGATTTGTTCTCTCTCTCTCTGATCCGTGATCTAATGTTTTGTTGAAAGTTTTGTTGGACGTTTTGTTGGATGCCCTCGTTGGACGTTTTGTTGAACGTTGTGTTGAATGTCATTGTGTTGGGTGTCTACTGATGAAATGTGCCTTCAGGGGTTTGAAAAGTTATCAATGACCTCCTCTTCTATCATACCGTATGATTGTGCCACCAAATGACAAAAGGGGAGATTGTTAGGTTTTATCCTGTGGTTATTCTTGTATGCGTCTTGTCATATGTGGCACTAGAGAATGTTGGATAGGTTGATGTCCCTGCCGTATGAAGAAGAGAATGTTGGACATTTTGTTGAACAGGTTGTTGGACCAGGATGTTCAACAAAATATGTTTACTTGCATATTTGGTGCTTTGGTGCTCAAGAGGATGCGGAACTGGAGCTTGCGTATTCCGTTATTTTCTATCTTGCTATTCTTGCTCTTATGGTGGTTATTAACTGATTTATAGTTAAGTGTGCATAATCTCTTGCGAATCGGTTGAAGAGAGATTTTCGGCAAATCAATACTCTTGCAACTGCCACTTACGGATCTTTCGGGATCTCTTTCTTGTTGAAGATGGTGCAGTTGTTGCTGCAGATAGAATCGAATCTAGGTTTGATTGCCGACGTGCAGATTGAACCGAAGATTGCGGGGCGTTGCCTTTTAAGGCGTGGAATGTTTGGCGGCTAGGGTTGACACTCGTATTGAAAAGTTTAAGGAGATTCTCCGGGAGGGAGGTCGACGGCTGCGCACGCAGGATCAAGCGAGTTGATCAAGTCGGTGGTGCAAGGGGAGCTTGCAGGCAAGGGGAGCTTGCCAAGAATACTTCACGGGATTGATTGTGATCATCCCATCACGGTTTGTTTTAAGGATCAGAGTGTTCTTCCTTATTAAAGCGTGAATTGTAGAATTTGTATTCTCCGATCTTTTTAGTGAAGTATTCTATTTTCTGGGCGTGGCCCCGCAGATGTAGGTGTGCGCACCGAACTGCGATACCAATCCTTGTGTGTTCTTGCGTGCTGCGTGTCTTTTCATTGTTCGTTATATTCTTAACTGCGTACTGAATTTCACGAAACATGATTGAAATACCATTCAGTCAAATCTATATAAATCCATCATCTCAAGGGAGAAGGCAACTCCATATACCTCATACTTCCTCTCACTCTAAATCACATTTCCCTCTCTAACAAATTGTGAATTAAGTTGCGGAGAAGCCGAGGTGGAGACATCTATCATGGGCTCAACTCAATTAACGCTCTTGTTGGTTATGATGAACAGATCAGCTCATTCAAGTCCCTCTGCCCAGTATGCCATCAGTTTCTTTCTGTTCAATCCGAGATTATTCTTGATTCTGTGTTTTCCTAAAAGCATCTGAGTAATCTGTGTTAGGTTATCTACTAGTTGCATCTAGCAGTTGTTTTGTCAAGATTAATTTTTATTGACAACATTTTGTAGAGGGTCGCTTATGTAGCAGCTATTAGAATACTCCAAGTACATGACGACACATCAGTGTTCTGTTGGTGAACTGCATTCATCTTTACCTTGTGATTGTCTGAGCTTCTTTTGATTAATCGTCTTGGTCCACCCACATTGTTGAAAATGGCTGGTTATCAAAATGCAGCAGCTAGTAGATCAATTAAATTGTGTACAAGGTCCCAAGTTGCATTGCCCACAGCCTCTTCCATCTTGACCAGTTCCGAACCAAGTGTTTATTTTGTGAATGTCATGCCTACCAATTCAATTACATATTGTGGCAACTCTGCTTGAGGACGTTGGGAATTTGATGGGATGCATGGTAATTGAATTACATTTTTTTGTTTGAGTCTACAGAGATGCATGGGTAGAGACAGACACGCAGAGAGTGTGAATGAGATCTAATTTGGCGTTTACTGACCACGTGCCTCCCATGCGAGCCGCTCGTTTCGATATTTGTCCGGAAGCGGGGGGAGAGAGAAGGTGTGAGCCTTTGCTTTCCTTATATTTGTTCCTCGTGTTAGGGCCTGTTCTTTTGAGTGTAAACGAGGGGAATCCCACTTTTTTCACTATTGTGAACAGTGTTTTGTGGGAAAACCGATTGGGATTCCCCAAACCCGTTCTTTTGCTTTCCCAGCGTAAAGGGATTCCCAAAACCTCTTTCCCTCTCTATTCCCCTCTAAAAAGAAACTAAAATGAGGGATTTCATGAGGAATTCATTTCTCCTCCACTTTCTCCTTCCACTTTCTCATCCAAAAGAACACAAAACAAAAATTTTCTCTCTCTTGATTCCTTTACTCCCACCACTTTCCCCAACCCCATTACACTCAAAAGAACAGACCCTTACCTGCAATTACACAATGAAATCATTCGGTATGGGAAAGTTTGATGCGTTCATTCCCCCTACCTCCTAGACTTGGTAGCTATTCAGTACCACTCCCGCTGCTACTAACCACTGTCTGCAGTGCGGGGGTGTATTGAGCCAAAAACTTGAAAACAGAAGAAATGACGCGTGGCTGTGTTGCAGCCGCTGCCAGAATCACATGCGAGAATCCAACAATCTGGTCCCCACCACACCACTCATTTGCCTTTTTCCATGCCCTTTGTCTATTTTTATTTTTACTAATTACTCCCCACTCCCAATGTGTCGTTAACCACTACTCGGGACCCTTGATCCACATCCGTAGATTTTTATTTTTTTTATTGTGTTTTGTTTTGATTTTCCAGATGGGATGCTGGTTGAGGGAAGAAACGGAGACTGCGGCGCTTGGCCTCGACTTCTTCTTGTAGACACGGGGGAGGGAGGAGATTATTTAGGCGAGACTGAGAGGAGAGATTATGTTTTAATCAGCAGCTTTGAAGTGAATCCCGTGAGCTACTTTCCCTTCCCCCTTTTTTCCTTCCTTCCTTTTGCTTGAACAATCCAATCCCCCCTCCCCTTTCGTCAACTATCTCTGTGTTTGTGACTTTACTACTCAATTCGTCTAGGTGAATCCTCCGTCCTAACCGAACCACGAAAGAGGCTATTAAATCCCCTTACAAATCGTTCAGATTCGTAGAATAACTGCTATTTTGCTTGGACCGACGGACCGACCACCCTTTTGATATTTACTTTGTTTGTAGCCGCTTCAACCTTGCTGGGTCTATCTACAGAGGACATCGCCAGGCGATCGACCTGGTTTATAAAGAGAAATGGGGGGCGTGAAGATCGCCGGCACCTCCTGCTTCAACTCCTACTTTCATCCCCTTCTTCCTCCCTCCTCATCCCCTTCTTCCTCCCAACCCTTCCCGTCCACCTTCTCCCCTGCCAATTGCACCCAGACAAGGCGTCTCTATGGCTTCTGCGATCGCCCCCTCCCCTATCATCATCGGTCGCCCTCCCTCTCAAGGCGATCATCTTTGGATGATTTGCAATCAAGTGCCCCAGGGAGGGCTTCCACTACCGCCAGCTTGGACGCCGATGAATTCGCCTGGCGGCTTGAGGAATTAGCCCTCAAGCTTCGCCGCGACGCTTCTTCGTCACCTACCGAGGTTCTTCCGGATTCCAGGACCAATCAACAAGAAGCCGGCACTGGCAGGTGCAGCCCCATCGACATGATCGAACCTCCATGGCCGACGGATCTGCCGGAGCCACCAAACTGGCTACCAGATCCGGGCGAGGTCGTGCCGGCCGGCATCGAGATGAAAGCAAACAGCGTGCATCTGCCGGTGTCCCTACGGATGATAAAGCAGCGGAGGAAGAATAAATCGAAGCAATGGCCGAGGGGGCTGGCAGGAGAGTGCGCCTGCAGCTCCTTCCACAGAGCCTTCTCCTCAATGGTGTTCATCGTCCGCGAGCTCCACAGCTACACCATTCAAATGAGGGGGACCCTCTTCTTCGAGAACCTTGAGGGGATCTTGTCCAGAGTTCAAGGGGAGACGAACGCATCCTTCGTCTGGCTCTTCCAGCAAATCTTCTCCTGCACGCCGACCCTCATGGTCTCCGTCATGCTCCTCCTCGCCAATTTCACCGTCTGCTCCATCGGCCTCAATTCCGCCGCCGTTGCTGCTGCTGCTTCCCCCAGTCCTCCAGCACAAGCTCTAGTCGCAGTCGATCAAGACGGCCAACAGGCGCTACATCAGAACAGGAGATTATTTGATGCTTCGTCGGCCAGGTCGTTTTCTGTTGGAGGGAGTGGCAGTGGAGGTGGGAAGGTGAAACCGGTGGCAGGCGCCACGGATGACGGGGGTCGGTCCGGTAGATCCCCGTCGTCTCATTTCAGCCGGACGATTGTTCAAAGGCCCGGAAAGCTTACAGCGGAGGGAGGAGGGAAGGAGACAGGGACGGAAGAGGAGGAAGAGGCAGCGTGGAATGGGATGGTGGAGGAAGCATCGAGAATGAAGGCAGGCTCGCTGATGGAACCCGAGACGTTGCAACGGCTGGTTGCGCCGGTGAGAGTGGAGATGGAACAGGATGATTGCTGGGAGTGTATGCAAACGGAGAACATGTACCAAAAGGCACTGTCCCAGGATCCCGATAACGTCTTGCTTCTCTCCAATTTTGCCCAGTTCCTCTTCCTCGTCCTCCACGACCACGACAGGTAATTGGCACCCTAATAAAGATTTAACATCATTAATTAATTTCCCAATGTCGTCCGCACCCTAAGATTGTAGTTTGGAGGCTAAATTTTGTGAATTGCATGCAGAGCGGAATGCTACTTCAAGAGGGCAATAGGGGGGAAGCCAGCGGATGCGGAGGCATGGAATAGGTATGCGAATTTCATGTGGGTGGCCCGCAAGGACTTGGGGGCCGCTGAGGAGGCATACCTGGAAGCCATCGCCGCCGATCCCACCAACTCCTACTACGCCGCCAGCTACGCCCATTTCCTGTGGAACACCGGGGCCGACGACACCTGCTATCCTCTCGATGGCGGTGACGCTGCCTAATTAGAACTACACAAGCCCATCATCGCCACCGTTCTGTATTTAGAATAAACGATGAGCCTGGTAACGGCCGAGTGATTTTGGGATTTTGTCAGAGCATGTGATGGTAATTTGTACGTGGTTGTGTTTGTACAAGTGCGCTAATTGTATATATAATTACTATTTTTTGTAGGTAGAGAGCCATCTCTTACTTGTAAAATCTTTCTTTTCTCTTTTATCCTTTGTATCATGGTCATCAATTCGGATTCTAATCTAAACCATAGCCATATTCCCAATCTTAATCCCATTAAACCCTTTTCTAAATATCTCTCCTCTTTCTTCCGGATTGAGCGAGTCGCCGTTCGAACAAACTCATTGCAACGAAGTCCTCATGCCTCACATCTGCACTCTCCAGATTTCTCTGCATCTTCTGAGATTAACTCCATGCCTTTTCGACCAACTCCCGACGAGATCTTCTTCCTCCTCCGTGTTTTTATTTCTTTGATATGCATCTGGGATCTCAAAAGTAGGAATGTGCAGTTTGTATGTATTTGTTGGACTCTAATGGATGATCTTGATTGTGAGGGTGTGATCTCAAGATGCTAGAGATGGAGTGTTAAAATACGTGATGCTAATACGTATGGGAGTGTGTGTGTACAAGTGTTAATAGTACATATAATAATATTTTATGTAGGGAGAGAGTAACTAGGCTTCCCAATCCTTATCTTTTCCCAAGATCTACATCTTCTATGTGATCCGGCACAAAGTCATTGAAGCACAAAGTGTTAAAGTCGATACAAACTCAAGAGTTAATGTGCAAGTGGATTAATCAAAGAGTTCATGTTAGCTACAAAAATTCATGAGCAATTGGAACTACTCCAAGAATTATAGATTGGCTATAAGAGTAAATATGCATGCAAATACCTGAGTTCTTGTGCAACAAAATTCATGCAGACTATAACTACAAGGGTTCTATAACTACAGGGGTTCATGTGATAGTAGGACGTGTGTTTCAACACTATATGTCCACCCCTAGCACATGAAAAATTAAAGAGGAGGAAAATAAGATAAGAGAGGTTGCATCCTTCATCATCCAAAACTCTCATCAATCAAGTGCATGGCTAGCTCCCTCTCCTTGTTGATCTAGCAAGTGGCCACATGTTTTATTGAAGCAAACAACAAGAATTCAGCAGTTTTGCAAAAAAGTACAGGCAGATTTCAGAATTGCAGGTTCAACCCCAGAACTTGCAAGCGCGATATCTTAAGATATAGAACTCCGATTGACAAACCGTTTTCGCCGACACGATCACGATCTCGCGACCTACACCACGGTGATATCTTTTTTATTTATAACTTCAGTTTTAGATCAACTAGCATTATTTTGTTGAGAGGTTGTAATTTTTGTATAGCTTCATACAGAGGTTATCATTGAGCGTATATTCATTAAAATGATTTTTGTAATGATTCAATCACCACGTGTATGAGTAACCAGGTGCTGTAACGGTTTGATCACCATCCGTAACTGTGATCAGGTTTTTTTGTGGTTTCAAAAAGGGTTAAATCTTCGAGGTGGGGTCACGAGGTAGGCGGGTAGCCTGCTCCATTAAAAATATGTGATTTGTGTGCACTCTGATTCTTCCGCGCTTGAAATTTTTTATGTGTCATAAACCCTATTCACACCTTTTAGGTTTTTCAATTGGTGTCAGAGCATGAATTCAGTTTAGACTCACAGTCTAGTTGAATTTCAATCTTAGGCATGGCACATAGTCCAAACACTTCACATAAAATCACAGATAATTTACAAATACCAATGAAATTTTTTGATACTTTGATTTCTCCTTTTATATGTACCGTGAATTCCTTTAAAACGGTAGTCCAACAAAATTCAAGTGACAAAGAAATTGATGCTCTTACGTAAAAATTCTAAAAATTCTTAATGAGCAAGAAAAAATTTGGCAACGTATGATCCGATAAGCAAAAAGATAGAGATAAAGAAGAGGACAACGGATCGCGATGCTTCAAGTGCAATAAAAAGGGACACATGAAAACAAATTGCACTATTCTGAATAACGAATACCAAAGGAAATAGAAAAGAAGTTAACATAAGGAAGAACAAATCTGGAAGATGGATGCTAGCTACATGTGGAGATACCAATGCTAAGGGGCTTTTTGAGGATGTTGCGATGGAGGACAACGGAATGCGTTTTATATGAAAAATTGGCAAAGTAAAATCTAAATCCATATTTCATAGAGATTGACAGTTAGACATGCGCATGTACCAACAATCAACATTCAACATGTATGAAACATTGAAATACTACATTCTATTATGTATTTTTCAAACATTTAACTACTACATTTCATCGTATATGATTTATACTACATTATATTATGTATCAACATTCAACATTCAACATGTATGAAATATTGAAATACTAAATTCTATTATGTATTTTTCAAACATTAAACTACTACACTTAAACACTGAACTAAAATTATCAAATAGTTTCCTGCAGGCTTAAATTCACTTAGATTTATTTTTCAAAATATTTTCAACTCTATTCATTTACAAGAAAATTAAAATGGATCACATGAGATAAAACAATGACCTATTAAAATGAAATCAATAAGCATCCCGATTCCTTGTACAGTTCACATTTGGTTCTAGTTCAACACATTCATAGAATCACGGCCCAATTTGCATGAAACAAAAATGCATCATTATCCAAACAATCCAACTAAAAAAATTAAGAACGGAAAAAATTCAACTAAAAACACTAAAAATGAAAAAAAAAAAATTGGGAGTATAACTGATCGGCTGTCAACCTGAGGGGCAAATCGGTGACGACAGTGAAGCGTGTGCAGCAACGAGCGACGAGGACCGTGATCAACGATGACTAAGGGAGGAGATAAGCCTCCTTAAAGAGAGTCCACTGAAAAAAATTTCAAAATCTTCACCCAAAAAAATCAAAATCTTCACCAAAAATTTCAAAAACTAAAAAAACTGTAAGATTGAAAAATGGAAAAAAAATCGAGTCAAGACTCACCTGAGGGACGAGCTTAAGCGACGATCTCCGACGATTACCGGAAAGGCGATGATCGACGAGAATTGCAGCAAATTTCTCTCGTTTGAGCGACGAAGTGAGCGGCAGAGAAGCTGAGCTTATTTTTAGGGTTTTCCTGGAATTTTCGACGAAAGAACCCGATCAATGGTTATATGAACTGCTGAAATCGGGTCGGATCCACTCTTCCATTGACTGACCTAGGCCTTCTAGGCCGCTCATCTTAATACGGCGAAGTCGACTGATAAATCGAACCGATATATATGATGATATATCGATCGATATTGCAAAAAATCACGGATAATGCCTTAAAAATCAAAAACCGCAATAAAGATGTTAATATCATATCGAGCATGTAGATTTTCCGCAATTGCAATCGATATATCAGATTGTGGACCGATATTTAGAACACTGTCATTTTAACATTGTTCTCATAAAAGCTTGCAGCAAGTCTTCGTGTTGGATCCTGTGGATAGTAAACAACATTAGAAGGGGGTTGAAGAGGGTTGTTAACAATTATAAGTCTTTTTCGATTAAACAACGATCCTTCTATGTGTTGCCTAAGTATCAAATTGAGTTCCCTCAAGTTTGAACTTAATCAACAATTATATGCTTGTAATGGATAGTAGTTAAGAACAGCGGAAATGAAAGCGTACAAGCAACAATAATAAATGAGTAAGAGAGTTAGAGTCACAACGCAAACACACGATAAATTACACTGGTTCGGATACGCAAGTCCCACTTGCCCACTATCCTACTCCAGCAACAAATCCACTAGCTCTCAATGAGAGCAAAGTTTGCCTCAGACGAAGAGAACTTCATACAACCACCTAGCTTCACTCGCTAGGAATTTCAGCACCTAGTTACAATAAAACTATGATTTTCACTATTCCCTTATAACACGGGAATTTACAATCCAAAGTCTTCTTCAAAGACTTACAACAAATATGAAATGAAGTACACTAGTATTCCTATAGCCAATAGTATTTGTGAGTGAAAATGTGGCTAAAGAAAAAGATCAAATATATGATATGGAATACAAACACGATTTGATCAAAAAATTGACTTGAAAAATCGATTCTTTAAAATGTAGCACTTGGCCTTTAGAGATCGAAACTTCTAGTATTTTAATCTTTGAAAAATATGAGATTTAAAATCGATACAAAGATTAAAATAAGAGAACTTGTATTTTGAATCTCAAATAAAAAGCAATTAGAGCTTGAAGATCAAAATATCAAGTCTAACAAAAATGCTAAAAAGATTACTGAAAAATAAATCTTAGAAAAGATTAGAACTCAGATTAAAAACAGTAGCCTTGGAACTTTTAATCTCAAAGAATGGAGAGAGAGCTTTTGAGCAATGTAGAAAGTTTTTCAATCAGAATAATTGTTGTTTAAAATATTTGAAAACCTCTTCTATTTATAGGCAAATAGAAGCTTGAATTCTGCTCAAAATCAGCAAAAAATCAGCTCTCAAAGTCAACTCTAACGGCTAGTTAACGGTTAGCAAAAATCAAGACAGATTTCCAATCTGGCATGTGTTGACCCAGATAGTCGGCTATCTTCCTAGATAGTCGGCTATTATTTAAGATAGTCGGTTATTATTTTGACAGAGAGTTTTTACAAAATCTCTATATAAAATAGTCGGCTATCAATCAAAATAGTCAGCTATTTTGAGATACTTCATAATATATACCTCAAAATATTTCCAAAATAATTTCCAAAAATTATATTTATGAAATATACTTAGTAATGTAATTTAAAACTATTTTTAGAGGATTTAGAATGTGTGTGTGACATACTTTTGGCTTTACAAATCTAAGTAGTTACTCACACACTATATCTTAAGCTCTTCATTTTGCTAATTGATCTTGAGCTAACTCCTCTTGTTCTCAGATCTTCAGTTGCTTCACGATCCAAGATCATCATGTGCTTCAATTTGTAGTGTTTTTGATTTTAGGTTTAAGTCTTTGATTTGCATCACAATTAGGGGTGGCAAAATGAGCCCGACCCGACCCGACCCGAACCCGGCATCCTTAACCGGGTATGTGTATATGCCAATCCGGGTCAAGTAGGATCCGGGTTGACCCGACCCGATGGGAATAAAATCTGGGTCGGGTATGGGTTTAGCATGTCAACCCGGATGACCCGAATTCGACCCGGTTTACTCTCTATATAAAAAAATTTATATAATAACTTCAATACACCGTTGCAAGGGGATTGTGCTTATACGATTTGAATTGTTGTCCTCTTCTTTAAAAGGTCTTAGATTCAATTCACTTTACACACAACTTTTTAGTTAATTTTATTACTTTCGTTAATAAAATGGTAACGTTAATTATCCTTGTTGTCATCAGTACGGTTTAAGCGACGAGCTGCTGAAAATTATGCAACACTTAATAAATTGCCAGTGGCTCTTAATAAATAGCTGGATATCGAAGGAGCAGTTGAGTATAAGTCAAATCTTAACCCGACGGGTTAACCCGAACCTGACCCGGAAATTTTCCTGGTCACCCGAACCCGACCCAGATTCAATCCGGGTCGGGTTAGGGTTTTACCCATATCCGGGTCGGGTCTAATTTGACCCGACCCGAACCCGAACCCGAACCCACCCGACCCGTTTGCCACCCCTAGTCAAATGGCTTCAATCAGTGAATATATCTATACACACTTGGAATAAGATTGTTAGTCCTTATATCACTTGTGCACATCATCAAAACCATTGGGACGGGTCTCAATATCCCGACACTCCCCCTTTTTGATGATGACAACAAATGAAATAAAATAAAATAATATGAAACCAACAAAATCACTTATGCTCCCCCTACAGAATGCATGAGCATGGTCGCTATGGAGAGGTTACTCCCCCCTGCATTAAGGCTGGTTAGCAATAAGATTTAATATGCATGATTTCATATTATCCAATCAAGTGTAACAATTTATATAGGCATTGTGAACATACTATCTCCCCCTTTGTCACATCAAAAATGGTTATGAATATACGAAATATTATTAAGATAAACAAAGAATAATTCATATCAAGTGACAAAGGAAGTTGCATAAGAAAATATCATACTCATAAGAACGACTTAAATTTATAAGTATAGTGCAACATGATCAAATGGATATTGTAGCAATCAAACATCGTCATTATTGCACATCAAGTTCATAACATAGCATAATATATTATGTCTCACATGGTAGCACAAAATTGTGAGAGAACGATTGTAGCAATAATACAAATCATAGAACATTGTTTTTAAACATAAATAACATAAACAAGCAATCGTCCCAAAGATATGAAGCTATTTTCCTCGAATCTCCTTCTCAAGCTTCTCAAGTTCCTCTTTGAGCTCTACAATGACGGTATCAGTAATTCCATGCCAATCTTCAAAGTCTTTGAGGCTTGCAATCTTTTGCAACACATCATCCCGCGATCTATTCATCCAATCATTTGCTTTACCTTCCATTTTGTCAAGCCTAGCAAGGATGGCCTTTTGGAATGAAAGCATATACGGTAGAATGTCTGCTGAAGCTTCTTCTTCTCCTTCTTCCATGGGTTCCCGCTCATCAGTTTCTTCTTCTTCTCCTCCTTTTTCTTCTTCTCCTTCTCCTTCATCTTCGCCTTCACCTCCTCCATCACTCACGCCCTCTTCTACAACGCCTGGGTCCATACCAAGGCACATCCTATTGAGAGCTATTGAATCAAATAGGGTCATCGGTTCGATGAAGTGGGTCTTACTCTCAAAATTGATTCCGACAGAGACGATGATGAAAGTAAGATAGTAACCATGATGGAGAGGTGAAGTGGGGTTCTCGGAAATAAAACGATGAAGTATGAACAATGTTATTGAAAATGATTCGGGACCAATTAAGTCGAATTTTAGCTAACATGAAATAGACACATTTTGCTTGATTGAGTGAGAGAATGGCTCGACTACCTCACTTCTGATTGATGTTGTATGAAAGGATGTTAGGAAGGATTCTTGTTTTGGAGGTGAGGTAGCTAGTGGGTAGGCTAGCTTTGTAGCTCTTTCCACTCTTATACATGATTTTGAGGACATCATGGTCCGTCGTCTCAATCTCACGGAGCAGTGCCCCTCGTGCTAGGAATGTCGAGTCTTAGGCTCAGATTCTTAATGTTGACTTTGATAGTAGTATCAAACACCTTGGTTGTGATGGTTGAGTGGGAGGTGTTCAAAGTCAAGTTTGTGTAAAACAAGTTTATGAGTCTAGGAAAACATTTGCACTTGTTCCGGTGGGAGAATAGGTCGGTTAGGCCTTGATATTTAAAGGTGTGGTGAAGGCCATAATTCTCAAGATCACTTATCTTAATAAACCTTTCATGAAAAATGGTTCAATGTGAGTTGATCTCAAATGTAGACATGAGATCGGGTTTGATAAGGTATGGAAGGATGCGTTCCTTCTCGGCGAGATGTGCAGATGAAGATTCTTCCATCATCTTTTTCTAGATGGATGTTCCCCTAACCATGGTTTTGGAAATTGAAAATCTAGAAATTGAAATAAGGTTGAGTAAGAGATATACCTAGTAGATGGATCTCCTTCAGAATACCTTCTCTAACAACTTTGATCTCTGAAATCAACTTGGGATTTTCAGTTTTAATAGTCGGCTATTGTGGAGATGGATGAGAAAGGTGGTAAATTTTAGAGTTTTACTCAAGTTTGGTGAATCTTAGCCTTAGGATCAAATCAAGGGCTGAGCTCACTTCTCCTTGATGTGTTTAAGTGAAGCAATAAGGTAATAACCCAATAAAGCAGCCCAAAGTCCGAAATGTACACATTAATAGTCGGCTGTAAAAAATTAAATAACTCACCCAGATAGTCGGCTATCTGGCAAGATAGTCGGCTATCTAGCAAGATAGTCAGCTATCTGATAGACTTCCCAAAAACTGTTTTAAGTTCAGTTTTAAATCATGCCAAATATTTTCACACATTCATACAATCATTTAATGTCTTCTTATACTACTGAAAATTTATTAACAGAGATATATCAAAAATAATTAAACTTAATTTTCTTACTATTTTCTCTATTTGTCTCTTCTTTGTATGCAAGCAAGATTTGAGACACTTTTTCTTTTCCCCGTATCCGTTGATACCTGAAAATAAATACTTTAGGTACCCTTTTCTTTTGGATCCAGTGGATTTAGACGATAATAAAAATAATCATTTTAATGGAAGCCAACCCCAATGTGGTTTTGTACTCCCATCACACATATATGTATAATTCTTATTAAAATGAACATATAGAAATTCATTTACATACCTTTGCTTTGCTTCGTTCGTGCCGCTTTTAGGAATCCACATTTTGATGTACGTGCAATTTTTGTGAGAATTCCTAACATACTTCTCTACATGCTTAGGGTTGGATTTTTTGTATCCTATGCAGGTCCTACTTCCCGAAGCCTTTTGTGAATCGATAATATCAAGTTTTTCCTTTCCTTTATTGAATTTTTCAGCCACTTTTGATAGATCATCAAAAAAATTTGGTTGTAGTCACGTATCATCTAGGTCATTTATCCTAGTTTTCATTCCATTTACCTCTTCCAATAGGGGTTTGTTCCTGTTAATCAAAATTTCATTTTCCTTCAAAAGCTTACCATTTTTCTTAATGCAAGACTTAAATTTCTTGCTCACTTTATAATGCTCTCTAATAAGGTTTTCATGAACATTGCATAATTCCTCATATGCTCCCTTATAGTCAAATTCATAAACACTCTCATCATCACTATTATCACTATTGCTAAGGAGGTCGGTCGTCTTCGCTATAATGATGTGAAGATGGTTTAGATTTTACCTTCGAGGATGTCGAAGCCATAAAACACATATGTGCTCGTGCTCCGCTCGGTTCTTCCGTCAGATGAGGCTGACGATTTATCGAAGCTTGACACGTCACTTTGGTCGAAAGCTGCGAAAACCTTTTTCTTTGGCTTTGTGACCTTCCTGTGCTTTTGCCTTTGTCTTCTATCTTTTTCTTTGTCTTTGCCTTTACTTTGGTCATAGTTTTTCTCCAGAGGACAATCCCTTCGAACATGACCTGGTTTGTTGCATCAAAACAAATAATTTCATTAGTCGAACGAGATCTTCGTTTAGCAAACTTACCTTGGATGAAATGTTTGAATCTTTTCGTTATGAAAGAAATTTCTCGTTCGCCTTCGGATTTTTCAGTGTCTGAGCTTTCTTCGTTAGCTCGGAACGCCAAGTTCATTTTCTTTGGCTTTTCTTCAATTTTTTTGTCCTCTTCAAGTTCAATCTCATAAGATATAAGATTGCCCATTAGTTCCTCTACGGTGATCGTCTTCATGTCGTTTGCTTCTCGAATGGCGGTGGTCTTTCTTTTCCATTCTGATCGAACCGATCGAATGATCTTCATCACCTGGTCATACTCGGAAATTCTTTTTCCTAATCCTGCAAGCTCATTTGTAATGTTAGTGAATCAAGTATTGACTTCGCTAATACTCTCCCCTTCTTCTATTTTGAAACATTCAAATTTGGAATGTAACATATTTATCAGTACTCCTTTATCTTTTCCGTCCCTTCATGACTTATCCCGAGAGTATGCCAAATTTGATGCGAGGTCTCACATTGAGAGACACGGTTGAACTCGTTATCTGTTACTGCACAAAATAAGACATTCATAGCTTTAACATTAAGATTACCTCTCTTCTTTTCATCTGCTGACCATTTTCCGGTGTCTGCCTCGATGGGTGCTTTGTATGAATTCTTGGTGACCGTCCATGTGTTAATGTCCAAAGATTGTAGACGAGTCTACATGTGTATATTCCAACTCGCATAATTTGTTCCATTGAACAGAGGTGGTCTTATGGTGTTAAGCCCTTCGGAGTGGTAAGATGATGCCATTGTCTGAGCCTCGCTCTGATACCAAGTGTTGGATCCTGTGGATGACAAACAATACTAAAAAGGTTGGTTGAATAGGGTTGTTAACAATTATAAGTCTTTTTTGATGAATGTGTATGTGACATACTTTTGGTTTTACAAATCTAAGTAGTTACTCACACACTATATCTTAAGCTCTTCATTTTGCTCATTGATCTTGAGCTAACTCCTCTTGTTCTCAGATCATCATTTGCTTCACGATCTAAGATCATCATGTGCTTCAATTTGTAGTGTTCTTGATTGTAGCTTTAAGTCTTCGATTTGCATCACAATAGCTCCAATCAGTGAATATATCTATACCCACTTGGAATAAGATTGTTAGTCCTTATATCACTTGTGCACATCATTAAAACCACTGGAATGAGTCTCAATATCCAACCATTCTTCATGTGGCCCTCCATGCCACAATGATAACATCTTTAGGTAGGCATCATTTCGTCTGTGGACTTACCACGGCTCTTGCTCATGCATGTCCTAGCGTCGACCACCTTCTTATTGAGTTTCTGTCACGATGGCATGCGATTGGTTAGCACCGACTTCTTTTCTACAGGCCTCCTTGTTGAAGAGGGCATCATTGATCATAGACATGGTAAGTTTGCCTTTTGGGGCCGTGTCACGGTCACTTTCCGACCGTACGTATTTTAGCGCGTAGCCGTGTTTCGTGTGCGTTTTGTGTATTTATTTTTGGTACTGCTTTCCGTAGTTCAGGCGTGCGACCAAACCCCGTATTCACGATCCTCTCGGAGGCGCGATCGCTCCGGTACTTTCTTTTTGATTTGTGGATGTCGTGGGACCAATCTGCTAAAACATCATTATTAATTTATAAATCATAAATTTTCTTCCATTTTCAATTCTGTGTACTCCATACGTTTTAAAAGAAAAGAATAATAAAAGAAATTAAACAATACTAACAATTATTCATTATTTGTTAACTTAATAATTAGGAGCATAAGCTGTTAGTCTAGGATAAAAAAATCTTAACAAATCCTTTCCAAATTCAAAGGTCTTAACAAATCTTAACAAACTCTAGTTTCTCTCCCACGTTCACCATCCTTCTCTCCCCACTCTCACACGTCATCTCCCCTATCTCAGCACTTTCTCCCCTTAATTTTTTCTCTACAAGAGCTAGCACAGGGCTTATTTCTTTATCCCATCGCAAAACTCAAAAGAACCCAACAGAACCCATGTTCAGTTCGTGGGCATCCCTACAACCCCAAGGAAATCACACAGATCCCTCCAACCTGCCTCAAACACCAAGCCGCCATTCTCTCCGCTCGATCTCAACCCACCGTCAGCCAGCGCGCCGCCTCTAGCAGCCGCGCCACGACCTCCCATCGCCGGATCGCAGCTCGGAGATCACCCAGTGCGCCGCCACCCGGAGATCGCCCAGCGGCGCCGCCCCTGACCGTCGGACCAGTCGCCGGAGCTGCTCCCTTAACCGCCATCAGCCGCCCTCCTTCCTCCCGTCGTACGAGGTAAGAGCCCCATCCTCCCTTTGTTTTTCGTGTGTGTTGCTCTCCTTGCGTTTTTGGGTTGCTGCAACTTTTTGAAATGAAACAAAAGAAAGACAAAGGACAGAAGAGAGGAGACAGAGGGACAGAGAGAAAGGGAGGGTTGAATGAATAACAAAATGTTAAAGGAATGAAAGAGAGTGCTAAGATAACAATATTAGTTATATACTAAAACTTGAACCCTGTGCCTAAAATAATATTAGATATATTAAACTTTGAGTCTGTGATCCCTTATAGGATAGCTTTTTATATATTTATGCTACAATGTTGCTGCTGTACTCTGTACATTTGAAAAGCTCTTAAAGCTTTGAGTTGAATGCACTGATAAGTCTGCCTTGAACAGTGCCCTATAGGTCTTAACTTGTTAGCACACATAGGTTAGTACTATGGACACCATTTTCAGTACCACTTTTGGTTGCCTAATAAATAAAAATTCTGGATTATGAAATATACAAGTTAGTGATGCAGATTAGCTACTTTGTTAGGTGCAAGTTAACCTCGTAAACCGGGTACCTTATAGGATGAACAGTAACTTTATTTGGAACATTATAATACCCTGTACACAAGAATAATAAAAGGTAGGTTATTACACATATGTTATCTTAGTAGGTTAGTAACATTAATAATATGATGTGAACCCCGCCCTAGGATAGAGAACCTAATAAAATTGAATCATTAGACGTCGTCAGGATTGTTTAATATTCTAACTCTGTCGTAACGAACCTAATTGAACACATGTTTAATCAAACAGAGAACAGGACGTTCCATTCCGTTCGCAATACCGGAATCCAACCCCTGACGTCGCTACCCGACGTCAGAGTAGCTCTCGCGTCGTGTTGAGGTAAGTCCCGCTCCGTAGGAACCACACATCGCCTATTAATCAACCTAAAAATCGTAGCTTCTAATTGTCTCTGTAACTCACTAATCAAGATTAATAATTGGGACTGTAGGCTGGACTGCGTTGTGAGCACATATGTAGATTATTGGACTCTGGTTGATCGTGACTTCAGCGTATTGTTCAGGCAAGTGATACTTGCCAGCTTTCTGTTTAGGCCACGTCTCAGGCCATTTTGTACAGTAGCGTAAAAGAGACTAGGCAGTGAAATGGTAGCTGCATAGACGACACTTTTAGATCTAGCTTGACAACGAAGCTAGATCCGACACTTTAATCATGCTTGCATCCATACTACCATGCCATGTTTAATTTCAATTAACGGTACGCAAATTATCTGTTCATTACCATGTCATTGCATGCATCTAATGTTCATCGTGATTGAGTAGCACACGCTACACCTATTGTAATGATTGAGGCTAGGCACCTGCTTTTGCGGGCACAACCCTATGCCAAAAACACTTCCTGGCTCGTGATCCAGAAGCGAGCTCATGTACTTGGGAAACCCTGGCTCGATACACGTGGAGGGGTAGGGTTAAGCTGCCACGCAGCGTAGAAGGATGCCTGATCCGCTCCTTCAGCTGTAAGGGGAAAACTCTGTGCACAATGTGATAGGATAGAGATCGTGATTGTGAATCAATGTTCTCGTAATGCATGCCATCATGTCTTCTTTAAATGTTGCATCCTTAAAATGTCATTTCAAATTATTGCACCATTTTAGAACTGCTAGTCGTCTTTTGTTATTTATATCCTTGCACAAAAGCTCTCCGCTTCTTTTGGGAGACTTTTGCTGACATGTGCCCTTTTCTCTTTGGGTGTCACATGTCAGGTTCTGAGTTAGAGTTACCAGATGGGGACGAGCAGTTCATGGACGTTGAGTTTGAGGCACATACTGAGACCGAGTACGAGGACACTGGTGACCAGTCCTAGAGTCACCTGGGTCTTCTTAGTTGTCATACTTATTAGTTGTTGCAGTTAGTTTTCGGTGCGTAGCACCAGACTTTCCTTTCTTTTGTTTCGGCCATGTTTTAGGCCTATTGTTCAGACTTATTCTTTTGTGACTGTCTGGGATGTTGGATGAATTGTTGGATGTCATTGAGCTAGTGGATGTTTCTTTATCTGCTGTGTTATTATTGTTGTTGTTTCTCACGATGCAAAGAACATACAAATTATTTGAAATTTTTATAGACGCTTATCAGACTGCGGCTTCACAGCTCCACGTCTGAGCGGACCTCCTCATGTCTCGTCTTCCATTTTAGGGAAGCGGGGCATGACAGGTTTTGTTGGTGGCCCATGCAGGTCCACTTTGCATCCGCGAATTATCGGAACAACAATAATGATAAATAACATCCAATTAATTATTTATTACATTCGAGTCATAATAAAGTCTAATCTGAACATTTCCTTGTTTTAGATGGCCGGTAGACGCATTACTCGAGGAGCTGGTTGTGGACCTGGTGCTGGTGGTGGAGCTGGACGTGTTGCGAATGCTGATAGAGAGCCCACTACAGCTGAGATGATGAGGATGATGCATCAGATGATGCAGGTTCAGCAGGGGATGCTACAGAATGCCCCTCGCTTCGAGCCGGGAGCAAAGCAATTTCGGGAGCTGGGCCCGACATATTTTGATGGGACGGAAGGACCATTAGATGCAGACGAGTGGATGAAGAATACAGAGGACAATCTGCTTCTCTCGAAGGTTAACCCGGCTGGATGGGTTGACCTGATGAAGAAGCAACTGAAGGATAATGCTCGTAGCTGGTGGGAGTCTGAGGAGAAGATGTTGGTGAGGCCTATTCCCTGGGCCACTTTCAAGGCGAGATTTGATGAGGAATATTTCCCTAAGGCTGCGAGGAGGGAGCTTATGCAGCAGTTTATTAATCTGAAGCAGGGAAATCTGACGGTGGATCAGTACCACCAAGAGTTCATGAGACTGAGTCGCTTTGCGCCAAAGATGGTGGAGACCGCTGAAGATCGAGCTCAGAGATTTTTGCAGGGTTTATCTTTGGAACTGCAGAGTCTGATGTCCTCTTCGGACTTGGATTCTTATCAGAAGTTGCTGACCGCTGCCAAGAGACAGGAGCTGATTGCCAATCAGAGGAGAGGGCAGTATTCTGGTGCTGGAAAGAGGCCTATGGAGCAGGCCAGAGCTGTGGTTAGGCCAGTGCTGAAGCCTAATCAGTCCATGCAATTCAAGAAGCCAGGAGGGTCTGTTCAGAAGACATGTCATTTTTGCGGCAGGACAGGCCATGTGAAGGACCAGTGCAGGAGATTTCTGGGCCAGTGTCTACTTTGTGGTGACCCTAAGCATACAATGAAGGATTGCCAGCTTACCAGAAACCCGCCGAAAGCACCGGTAGCCGCTGAACGTGAAGCGCCTCTCATTCCCCAGAAGCAGGCATTCCAGCAGGCTGTTCAGCCTAGGAGGCAGGCTTTCACGATGACCGAGGTAGAGGCCGAGGCTGAGGATAGCGTTATTGCAGGTAACCCTCAGCCTATTCTTTAATTTCTTTAGTTGATCTTGCATGTTAGATTAGATATTGTTTGCTAGAATAGGTTTTGATTGCTAGTTTGCTTGTTAGGTGTTATTTTGGTTTGTGCTTGTCCTGCCCGAGTTCTTTTCGACTCCGGTGCATCCATGTGCATCTTATCCCGGAGTTTCGTGGACAAGCATTCTTTGACGACTTCCCCTCTTTCCAAGAGTTGGGATATTTTTACTGGGAATGGGGTGATATCGGTGTCCCTTGGATGTCAATCTTGTCCCGTGGTGGTCTGTGGACTCGAGCTCTACGCCAATTTTATCGTCCACGACATCACAAACTATGATGCAGTTCTTGGGATGGATTGGCTTAGCTGCTTCTTCGCTACGATCGATTGCCGACAGAAGAAGGTGGTGTTTGAGATTCCTGGTTATCCGACCTTCGAGTTCAGTAGCGGGAGCAGTTCGCTTGGGCCTGTCAGATTTCGGGCCGAGCCAGTGGTGGAGCTTGTAGCTATGCAGATGGAGGTGACTAGACCAGCTGTGGTGAGGGATTTCGATGATGTCTTCCTCGAGGAGATTTCAGGACTGCCACCCGATCGAGCTCTTGAGTTTTCGATTGATCTTATTCCGGGAGCGCAGCCTATTTCGAAAGCACCATATCGTATGGCTCCGGCAGAGTTGGAGGAGTTACGTAAACAGTTGGATGAACTTCTACAGAAGGGTTACATCAATCCGAGTGTGTCTCCGTGGGGAGCACATATTCTATTGGTGAAGAAGAAGGATGGTTCGCGTCGGATGTGCGTGGACTACAGAGAGTTGAATGCTGTCACTATCAAGAATAAGTATCCACTGCTGCGGATTGACGACATTTTCGATCAGCTGGGGGGATCGAGGGTATTTTCTAAATTGGATCTCAGGAGCGGGTATCACCAGCTCAAGGTGAAGAAGGAAGATGTACTAAAGACAACGTTCAGAACGAAGTATGGACACTACGAGTTTGTGGTTATGCCTTTCGGTGTGACCAATGCACCCGCAGTTTTCATGAATCTGATGAATCTGATATTTTATGACTTCTTGGATAAGTTTGTCGTTATCTTTATTGATGACATCTTGATCTATTCGAAGTCTGAGGCGGAGCACGCTGAGCACTTGAGGACTGTTCTGGAGATTTTGAGGAAGCATCGGTTGTATGCGAAGTATTCCAAGTGTGAGTTCTGGCTGGATAGAGTGGCTTTTCTTGGACACGTGGTGTCAAGAGATGGTATATCAGTGGATCCGGAGAAGATCAAGGCTATCAGAGAGTGGCCGGTTCCACAGTCAGCGTCTGAGATCAGGAGTTTTCTTGGGCTTGCAGGTTATTATCGGTGCTTCATTAAGGACTTCTCTCGTATTGCAGAGCCGATGACCAGACTGAAGAGGAAGGATATACCATTTGTTTGGTCCAATGCTTGTGAGGAGGCTTTTACTATTCTGAAGGAGAGGTTGACGACTGCCCCTGTTCTTGATGTGCCCGATCGGAGTGGTGGATTTGAGATCTTTTGCGATGCTTCTGGAAAGGGTCTCGGATGTGTTTTGCATCAGCATGGGCACGTGGTTGCGTATGCTTCTCGTCAGCTTAAGGCTCATGAGAAGAATTACCCAACGCACGATTTGGAGTTGGCTGCAGTCATATTTACGCTTAAGATTTGGAGGCACTTCTTGCTGAGTGAGAAGGTGAAGATCTTCACCGACCACAAAAGCTTGAAGTATATCTTCACGCAGAAGGAGCTCAACATGCGACAGCGTCGATGATGGGAGCTCATGGTCGATTATGAGATTGATTTGCAGTATCACCCTGGCAAAGTGAATGTAGTTCCGGATGCGCTGAGCAGACTTCCAGCAGTGATGATGTTGACTTCGCAGTGGAGATTGCAGCAGGATTTTTACGAGTCTGGTATTGAGATTGTTCTTCCTTGAGAGGCTTCTCCGTTGATGTGTATGCAGATACAGTCGACGATCATGGATCGGATCAAGGCAGGTCAGGCCAGAGATCCGAAGCTGGTGAAGATTCGGGAGCAGGTAGAAGCTGGTCTGCGGACTGACTTCTTGATTCATGGAGATGGTTCGTTGAGATTTGGAGCCAGGTTGTGTGTGCCAGCTGGAGATATTAGAGAGGATTTATTGGTTGAGGCACACAGTTCGCCGTACTCTGTACATCCTGGAGGTACCAAGATGTACAAAGACCTTCGCCTGAACTATTGGTGGCATGGTATGAAGCGGAGTATGGCTCGGAGCGTAGCCAAATGTTTGGTATGCCAGCAGGAAAAGGCGGAGCATCAGCGTACGGCTGGGTTGCTACAACCGCTTTCGATTCCGGAGTGGAAGTGGCAACACATCACTATGGATTTCGTGACTGGACTACCTCGGAGTCCGAAGCAGAATGACGCGATTTGGGTGATCGTAGACCGATTAACCAAATCTGCGCACTTTATTCCCTTCCGAGTAGGACAGTCTACTGAGACACTAGCAAAGAGATATATGGAGGTAAATTCTTTTACTCTCCGTTGTTATTTCCTTTTCCTAGTTTAGATAGTGATGTGACGTGAATCGTGCAGGAGATCGTGCGACTTCACGGGGTCCCCGTGAGTATCGTGTCGGACAGAGACACGAGATTCACATCTCAATTCTGGTAGAGTCTGCAAAAGAGTCTGGGTACGAGTCTGAGTTTCAGCACGGCGTACCATCCGCAGACAGATGGCCAGTCCGAGAGGACGATTCAGATTTTAGAGGACATGCTGAGGGCATGCATGTTGGACTTCAAGGGATCTTGGGAGGATCATCTGTATCATGTGGAGTTCGCCTACAATAACAGCTATCAGGCGAGTATTGGCATGGCACCATTCACCGCGCTATATGGAAAGAAATGTCGATTGCCACTGAGCTGGGATGACATTGGAGACAGGGAGCTATTAGGACCAGAGATGATCGTGGAAGCAGTAGATGTTGTGAGGAACATTCGGGAGAAGTTGAGGATTGCACACGACCGTTTCAAGCATTGGGCAGATGCTAAACGGAGGCACTTGGAGTTTCAGCCAGGAGATCATGTCTTTCTGAAGATCTCTCCGAATCGGGGAGTTATTAGATTTGGAAAGAAAGGCAAGCTGAGTCCAAGGTACATTGGGTCGTTTGATGTCCTGGAGAGAGTTGGAGCGGTGGCTTATCGCTTGGCGTTGACGCCGTCACTGGAGGGAGTTCACGACGTGTTCCAGGTATCTCAGTTACGTTGATATGTCAGTGATCCGTCCCATGCTGTGGATTTCTCGGAGATCACGGTTCGCCCGGATCTTACCTATGATCAGCAGCCCGTTGAGATTCTGGATCGACGGCAGAAGCAGCTGAGGAATAAGACCGTCGACTTGGTCAGAGTGCAGTGGCGTCATGGTTCCCCTGGAGAGTCTACCTGGGAGCGCGAGGATGATATTAGAGAGCGCTTCTCACACTTATTTCAGAGCAGTGGTTGATGTTGATTCCGAGGGCGGAATCATTCATAAGGTGGGTAGGATGTCACGGTCACTTTTCGACCGTACGTATTTTAGCGCGTAGCCGTGTTTCGTTTGTTTTGTGTATTTAGTTTTGGTACTGCTTTCGTAGTTCAGGCGTGCGACCAAACCCCATATTCACGATCCTCTCGGAGGCGCGATCGCTCCGGTACTTTCTTTTTGATTTGTGGATGTCGTGGGACCAATCTGCTAAAACATCATTATTAATTTATAAAACATAAATTTTCTAAACTTGAATTCCATTTTCAATTCTGTGTACTCCATACGTTTTAAAAGAAAAGAATAATAAAAGAAATTAAACAATACTAACAATTATTCATTATTTGATAACTTAATAATTAGGAGCATAAGCTGTTAGTCTAGGATTAAAAAAAATCTTAACAAATCCTTTTCCAAATTCAAAGGTCTTAACAAATCTTAACAAACTCTAGTTTCTCTTCCACGTTCACCATCCTTCTCTCCCCACTCTCACACGTCATCTCCCCTATCTCAGCACTTTCTCCCCTTAATTTTTTCTCTACAAGAGCTAGCACAGGGCTTATTTCTTTATCCCATCGCAAAACTCAAAAGAACCCAACAGAACCCATGTTCAGTTCGTGGGCATCCCTACAACCCCAAGGAAATCACATAGATCCCTCCAACCTGCCTCAAACACCAAGCCGCCATTCTCTCCGCTCGATCTCAACCCACCGTCAGCCAGTGCGCCGCCTCTAGCAGCCGCGCCACGACCTCCCATCGCCGGATCACAGCTCGGAGATCGCCCAGCGCGCCGCCACCCGGAGATCGCCTAGCGGCCGCCGCCCCTGACCGCCGGACCGACCGCCGGAGCTGCTCCCTTAACCGTCGTCAGCCGCCCTCCTTCCTCCCGTCGCACGAGGTAAGAGCCCCATCCTCCCTTTGTTTTTCGTGTGTGATGCTCTCCTTGCGTTTTTGGGTTACTGCAACTTTTTGAAATGAAACAAAAGAAAGACAAAGGACAGAAGAGAGGAGACAGAGGGACAAAGAGAAAGGGAGGGTTGAATGAATAACAAAATGTTAAAGGAATGAAAGAGAGTGCTAAGATAACAATATTAGTTATATACTAAAACTTGAACCCTGTGCCTAAAATAATATTAGATATATTAAACTTTGAGTCTGTGATCCCTTATAGGATAGCTTTTTATATATTCATGCTACAATGTTGCTGCTGTACTCTGTACATTTGAAAAGCTCTTAAAGCTTTGAGTTGAACGCACTGATAAGTCTGCCTTGAACAGTACCCTATAGGTCTTAACTTGTTAGCACACATAGGTTAGTACTATGGACACCATTTTCAGTACCACTTTTGGTTGCCTAATAAATAAAAATTCTGGATTATGAAATATACAAGTTAGTGATGCAGATTAGCTACTTTGTTAGGTGCAAGTTAACCTCGTAAACCGGGTACCTTATAGGATGAACAGTAACTTTATTTGGAACATTATAATACCCTGTACATAAGAATAATAAAAGGTAGGTTATTACACATATGTTATCTTAGTAGGTTAGTAACATTAATAATATGATGTGAACCCCGCCCTAGGATAGAGAACCTAATAAAATTGAATCATTAGACGTCGTCAGGATTGTTTAATATTCTAACTCTGTCGTAACGAACCTAATTGAACACATGTTTAATCAAACAGAGAACAGGACATTCCATTCCGTTCGCAATACCAGAATCCAACCCCTGACGTCGCTACCCGACGTCAGAGTAGCTCTCGCGTCGTGTTGAGGTAAGTCCCGCTCCGTAGGAACCCCACATCGCCTATTAATCAACCTAAAAATCGTAGCTTCTAATTGTCTCTGTAACTCACTAATCAAGATTAATAATTGGGACTGTAGGCTGGACTGCGTTGTGAGTACATATGTAGATTATTGGACTCTGGTTGATCGTGACTTCAGCGTATTGTTCAGGCAAGTGATACTTGCCAGCTTTCTGTTTAGGCCACGTCTCAGGCCATTTTGTACAGTAGCGTAAAAGAGACTAGGCAGTGAAATGGTAGCTGCATAGACGACACTTTTAGATCTAGCTTGACAACGAAGCTAGATCCGACACTTTAATCATGCTTGCATCCATACTACCATGCCATGTTTAATTTCAATTAACGGTACGCAAATTATCTGTTCATTACCATGTCATTGCATGCATCTAATGTTCATCGTGATTGAGTAGCACACGCTACACCTATTGTAATGATTGAGGCTAGGCACCTGCTTTTGCGGGCACAACCCTATGCCAAAAACACTTCCTGGCTCGTGATCCAGAAGCGAGCTCATGTACTTGGGAAACCCTGGCTCGATACACGTGGAGGGGTAGGGTTAAGCTGCCACGCAGCGTAGAAGGATGCCTGATCCGCTCATTCATCTGTAAGGGGAAAACTCTGTGCACAATGTGATAGGATAGAGATCGTGATTGTGAATCAATGTTCTCGTAATGCATGCCATCATGTCTTCTTTAAATGTTGCATCCTTAAAATGTCATTTCAAATTATTGCACCATTTTAGAACTGCTAGTCGTCTTTTGTTATTTATATCCTTGCACAAAAGCTCTCCGCTTCTTTTGGGAGACTTTTGCTGACATGTGCCCTTTTCTCTTTGGGTGTCACATGTCAGGTTCTGAGTTAGAGTTACCAGCTGGGGACGAGCAGTTCATGGACGTTGAGTTCGAGGCACCTACTGAGACCGAGTACGAGGACACTGGTGACCAGTCCTAGAGTCACCTGGGTCTTCTTAGTTGTCATACTTATTAGTTGTTGCAGTTAGTTTTCGGTGCATAGCACCAGACTTTCCTTTCTTTTGTTTCGGCCATGTTTTAGGCCTATTGTTCAGACTTATTCTTTTGTGACTGTCTGGGATGTTGGATGAATTGTTGGATGTCATTGAGCTAGTGGATGTTTCTTTATCTGCTGTGTTATTATTGTTGTTGTTTCTCGCGATGCAAAGAACATACAAATTATTTGAAATTTTTATAGACGCTTATCAGACTGCGGCTTCACAGCTCCACGTCTGAGCGGACCTCCTCATGTCTCGTCTTCCATTTTAGGGAAGCGGGGCGTGACAGGCCGAATTACTGAGAGAACCCACCAGTGTCTCTCAGTTATCTGGAAGAGAATTGAGAGAATTTATTCTTCATCCCCAAGATGTAGCTCCGTCACAGATAGCTAATTCTCCAGGCTCTAAAACTCGCTCGTGTGCTCAGCAATGGAAGTTACACTCCGTATCTTCAAATTTACTAATTGCCTCATTAATAGGGCTTTATTCAGAGTGGTCTTGGCATGGTTCATGTCCTCTAGCTTCTGCCAGAGGACATATACGTCTGTCTCCTAAGCAACGTGGTGAAAGATACTATGATCAATCCATTATCAGATTTGACCTATCGTTTTTATATTCATCATCTTCAAGCCTGCTTCTGTGATGGATTTTGTGTTTTCTCATTTAACCTCTAATGGGTCAAATAAATCTACAGCTAAGAAGATCCTCCATTCGAGATATTCAAAATGTGTAATTTGTAGCTGTTGGCTTGATTATGGCTCCCAATGATGATGACTCTTCCACTGACATTTTGATATTGAAATGTAGGAAAAAAATTCTCTCCCGTTTAAAAAATTCACTCATTTTTTACTCTCACCCATCATATAGGATTTGATATCACTTGTTGTGTTTCACTAAAATTGGAGAGTAAAAAAATTTACTATCTCTCAAGAAAATAAATTTACCTTGAGATAAACACCACTATAAAAATTCACTACTTTTACTTCTCTACAGTAACTTCTGTCTTCTGTCTGTGGTAATTTTCCCTCACTGGAGAACACCCTCATAATTCCCTCTGGAATTGGACAAACATCTTCTCTCACAACTCTTCACAACTCTTATTGTTGTGCTTGTTTTCGTTTTGGTGTGTATTGAGACTCATCAGGCAAGCTCGTTTTATAAGGTTCATAGGCTCCCCAAAATGTCATTGATGGCGTTTTTGTGAAGAGTACAGGAAATGGAAAATGCATGGAAGGGGGACATGGAAAGTGGCATGGGTTTGGAAGTAGCAACATAAAATACCTTGTCCAAGAATGGCTAGCCTTCCAGTACCCATAGCATTTGTTAAGAAGAAAAATCTTGATGTCAAACAATCCAAGGCAGAAAATTAAATAATTCTATCAAAAAAGTGGTAATATGTAACTCTACATTGAATAATGTTAGTAAAACAATTGCAAAATATGGGAGAAGAGTTCCATATAATTAATGAATAGAGGACCAGAACTACAATAGCCAAGCGAGACTCAACAAAACTTTAAGGCATAGTCAATTGGGTTAAGGAGAACAAGTACAATTTAGTGTAGAGAGTTTCAGTGGCTAAGGCTATATAGGAAATTAATAATGTGTACCAGGAAGTGTGGTAGTAAATTGCCAACTTCGGCAGACATAGTCCAAAGGAACAAAAGGTGCAACTACATTTCATACAAATCCCGGCCTGGCTTAAAAGGCGTTAAGCCGATGAGTTCAGCTCTCGTAATCCAGTATGCGTAGTTCATCTAGATGATGCCTTAAAGAACTTAGTTTCTGAAATGAAATTAAATTTCCTTAGACAGAGCTTATCCAGTGTTGAATTTAACATTTGAGCTATTATGACACATTCGAACGAACTGAAAATAAACATATGCACAACCCAAAAAAAAATTGATCTAGCTGATCATTCATTGGCGCTGTTTCAATGCATAAACTCTAAATTATGTATCAAGACCCTACATTTTTTGCTAATTTCTACAACATTCTTGTTTCTGAGATAAAAACAAAATAAATTCTCAATAATAGAGAAAAATGAACAATAGATATACAAGGACATACTATGAAAAGGAGGGGGGAAATTGAAGCATCGAAGAAACAAATACCTAGTATTTGGCAACCTCTTCGCTGACTTCCTTGAGGTCTCCTTTGGTAAGGGTTAAACCCACATTGCCCTGTATTATTATTATTAATTATAAAATCAGAACGAATAACTAATTAACTAATGCGATTTAAACCCAAAAAAATGACACAATAAATTAAATAATTAGTGAATTAAAGAAGACGTACGACGAGGAGAGGGAGGAGTTTGAGGTAGTTGTCGTTGCAGGTGTTCTCGGCGTGGATCCGGATGCAACGCCTGATGAGGGTGTTCTTCCCCATCAGCACCACCGAGTCCCCTCGGAGTCCCTTTGAGGGTGTTCTGCAGCTGATTGGACCCCACATTGTCCACCGCCACCGCCTCCGCATCCGCTAGGGTTTAAGGAAAAATGTTGGACCTATTCGATCCGCCACAATGGGCACCATAGGTCTGGGCACGTGCCATACACGAGAAAATATGAACGGATCGATGTGACTTGTTTGGTGCCCTTTTTGATCTGGGCTGGCCCAACAAGCAGCACATGGCCCACATCCGCTTTAAAGCAAATCCTCCTCCAATTCATTTGGAAATTGGAATTGAATCCATCATGGTTTCCTCCTCTTCTTCCTGCTGCAGAGATCGGACGTCGGAATTCCGTTCTCTTTACGAGAGGTTGAAGGCAACGAAGAAGAAGACCTCCGATGGATTCACGGCCGCCGCCGCCGAGCCAACAACATCAGCAGCAGCAGCAGCAACTAGAAGAAGCGCTGCAATGGGAAGCGAATCCGATGATGCTCCCACTATTTCGACCTCCGGTGATGTCTCCCGATCTGAGTTCAATCGGAGGGCTTCGTCGATCGGATCGGGGATCCATGACGCCTCTCGCAAAATTGCCAGGCTTGCTAAACGTAATTACTTGCCTTCAATCATCACCCCCATCTTCTTTTTCCTTCTTCAACATATCTGACTAGATTCTTCTTCAATGCCATGCTATAGGTGATTTGATAACCTAATTCCTGCTATATATTTTTATTTCTTCCCCCAACTATTTCAACCGTTAACAGTTTACATCGATCTGCTCCAGCAGCTTCACATTATTATCTCCTGCTAATGCGCCTCTTAACATATATTTTGCAGTAGCCAAGGGATCATCAATGTTTAATGATCCTGCCTTGGAAATAGAGGAGCTCACTGCTTTGATAAAAATAGACATTACAGCTTTGAACGTAGCCGTTTCAGGTTTGCAAGTGCTTCAGAATGCAGAAACAGAGAATGGAAACTACTCCAATGATCAAATTGTACATGTAACTACCATTTGCGATGACCTGAAGAACAAACTAATGTCAACTACCAAGCACTTTAAAGATGTATTGACTACAAGGACAGAGGTGATGTCTTATGCCACAAAAAAATATATAAGTTAAGCATCTGTTGATTCTCTTTTCAACATCTAATCAAAAAAAAATTCATGTCTGCAGAACCTTAAGGCTCATGAAAACAGAAAGCAGATTTTTTCTACAAATGCATCAAGACAAAATCCCTTCATGCATCAGCCTAAAACATTCACGGAACCACCGCCATGGTCAAATGCAGCAAGCGCAACGAGTGGCTTACCATCTGCAGGGTAAGTCCATTTTTCGTATTTACAAATGTAATCGCCAGATTTTTAGCATGGGTTCCATATGTTAGTTTGTTTCCACCAAAGATCTTTCGATGCGTTAACCCTTGCAGAAGCATCAACAAATTCATGTTTTTTACTTGTCATGAAACTGATTAACTTTTTTCTGTTTCTTGCATGGGTAAAACACATTGAAAGCATTTCAATTTTCATTTATGCTTCGTTTGGATGTGTTGGATCATATCCAATGGAACAACATAGTTGCCAATTTTTAAATTTGGGGTGATACAATCCGCATCATGGATCCTATATTAAATAGCTTGGTCTCCCTCCCTCCCTCCCTCCCTCTCCTTCTCTATGTTTTCATCTGTGTGCGTGCATGTGTGCATAGCTAGAGTTTACTAAGAAGCATTACCCAAGGACCCTTGCAACATGTACGAAAAGATGTGTAGATTACAATGCCCATACTGCGGTTTAGATGTTTTTATTGGGATCTAAATATGTAATTTAACCTGATATTCACTCTCATGTGACCTTTTGCTATTTAATTCTGCTTTAAAATCAGGTTTTGCATCTATCTTCTGTTTCATCCTTTTTTTATATGACAAAAGTCTTGAACTGTTTAATTCAAAATGTTTATGTTTTTAATCATGACCCTTGAATTTTTGGATATCCAACTTGTTTCGTTTGTCATGACTCGTGTTTGGTACTTTTGCTAATATTACTTTTTTTGAGTTACGTCACTATCCTACTAGATTCTTTTCGGTCTCGGTTTATTTGTAGATTCTCACAGTCCGAAAATGGATAAAAAGAAGACAACTATACATCTTTCACATCTGTTATTGAAGTAATAGTATTGACTTCTAGTGAATTAGTCTGTTTGACTTTGTTGCTCGTCACTTACATAGTTTCTGTTTTTTTTTCTCTTTTTGATTCTTCTTACAGAATGTCCTCAAATGGAATTCAAAATGCCAGTCAGTTAAGGTATGCTCTTCCTAGTGTGTTGCTATCATATTGGAAGCTCTTTTGCATAAAGTCTCACTTAGAATACAAAGTAGATCAGTGGCTGTTTTGGTCTGTAATTGTTTTCTCTATTGCAATTTTATCGTGTTTATTTCCATTTTGTGAATTGTGGATTGCTAACATGATCCACATACACATGTTCCGTTGATGCTATCTTGAATTTTCTCCATCAATAATCTTTTTAACATACTACTTGTTTAAGGGTCTAATCTTTAACTTAGCTTGTGGTCTTTTTTTATTGAGAAAAGGCACCATATGACAGAAAATCGTCATTGAGATAAAACTTATCTTACTTCTGTGTCCCGGCACTTGCCTGGTCCAAGAATGCATCAATTGCTTACTCCTTATCCTTGGTTGCATGGGATGAAACTATCATGCCAACAACGGCCTTCTAACCGCCAACATACTCCAACATCGGAACTTCGACCCTGCCTTCTCATGTCCCCTTAGTCATCCCTGTCCTAAAACTGACATGCACATATTTCTTCAATGCTCATACATCACCATGATTTGGAACCATTTCTGCTCTACTCATAACTTGCCACGTCTGCCTCAATGTATCTGTGCCCTTTTGATCACTTGGCGCAGAAGTTGGGTGTCATCAAATCTTGCTGAATCTTGGGGCTTTATCATTATGGCCATCTTCTGGGTACTTTGGCATGAAAGAAACTCCGGAATATTTCATCTTGTCAAGCAACCTGGGGAAGTGCTCATCCACAATGTTACTTTACTTTCATCTTCTTGGCACCAAATCTGACACACTGCCTTGTTACCCGGCGACCCTTCATTCCTTTTGTCTCCTTATTTTTCTTTTGGACCTTCATTTCCAATCTCCTATTACGCCACTCTGTTTTGTACCTCATTGTGAGGTGGTTTGTTACCCCCCTCTCTTTGTTACTCTTCTTTTATTTTACACACACACACACACACAGCTTGTCATTTGCTCCTGGGCACGGCCATTTTCATAAAAAGAGGTAGTTTTTGTTGTTTTCCGGGTTTAAACACATTGGGCTTGGGCTCCAATTTGGTAAGATATTGTCCGCTCTGGGGCCGCACCGGTACCCACACGGTTTTAAACACGGGGCTTTTCCCAAAAGGCCTCTTATCTATGAAATTTCCAAGCCACTATTTAAACTCCTCGGATCCCCCACTTAGCCGATATGGGAGTATTTCGAAATCCCAACCATCCTTCCCTCGAACTAGGACCACATCATGAGCCTCTTCTCGAACGATCATCCATCCGCCGCCCTAAATGTGCTCCGACCAAGTATACTCCATTTGGCTGCCTCCCGTGGCTAGGAAGGTCTATCCTTCTTGATGGCGTCGAGCCCACTTCCGCTTGCATTGAGCTTCGCCTCCGAGCTGAGAGTTCTCCTCCATCAGCGACATGCCATGCCCGATCTCTCCTTCAGCTCAGCACATGAGTCCGTTCCGCCCTGAGCATTACGGACTTCCATACGCCGGCATCCCACTATGGATCCGACTAGGGCTCGCTACGGTTGGCATCACTCTGTTCGGTATTTGGAGTGCTCCGTCATTCTATGCGGAAAAGCCGAGATCCGCACCGCTCGGAAACATGCCGACTTTCATCCGCCTGCACTAGAGGATCAAACACTTCGACAGATCTGCGGTCCTGCTCTGATACCATGTTGTTTTCGGCTTTAATCACCTTGGACTTGGGCTCCACTTTGGTAAGATATTGTCCGCTCTAGGTGTTGGGATTTGGAGCCTGAACAAATCAGCCGGCCGGAATCAGTTGCGATTTGGAAGGGTAGGAGTTGCGATCTCCTCTGATCAACAAAAATTTGGTTGCAATTTGCATCAATCCGCATCGAGTTGTGTTGAAAGATTGTTCGGCTGTTGAGGCTAAATAAAAACAGAATTAGTTTTTTAGGAAGCTCTGTGCGTTAATGCGTGGTGTGCGTTCATGCTTGCATTTTTTTGGTGGGAGGCTCTGTGCATTTGTTGGAGTTGATGCTCTGTGCGTTGATGGCTCAGGGCATTTAAAAGAGTCCCCTGTGTGTTTTTTATAGTGAGTGCTTTTATAAAACTACAGTGTTTTTTTGGGAGAATTAAAAATGGGCTTGTGCGTGAGTTCATGAGTGCCTCCTTGTGCCTGAGATTCCGTGAGATTTTATTTTTCATTATTCGAGGGTTGCGTCCCTCGTAGCATCGTGTGTAATCTGTAATTTCATCTCATCATATTAGTGAAGAACCCCTAGCTTGTCGGCGCCCCCAGACGTAGTCTTCGAACGAACTGGGTAAACAATTCTGTGTCTTTCTTTTGTTGTTTTTCATTCGATTGTTTTTTATCATCGTATTATTGCGTAACAATTGGTATCAGAGCACCGGGTTAGGTGGAAGCAGATACGATGGGTGGAGAAAAAACAACGATCGAAAAGTTTGATGGATCGGATTATAAGTTTTGGAGGATGCAGATCGAAGATTATCTTTATGGTAAAGATTTGTGGCAACCTCTGGAGGATAAGCCGAAAGAGATGAAAGACGAAGAATGGAATGTGTTGGACAGGAAGGCGATGAGCGTGGTGCGTCTCTCTTTCGCGGAATGTTGCGTTCCATACCACGAAGGAGAAAACCACCAAAGGCATACTAAAGGTTTTAGCAGACATGTACGAGAAGCCTTCAGCAGCGAACAAGGTTCACCCGATGCGGCGTCTCTTCAACCTAAAGATGATGGAGAACAAAGTTGTTGCTGATCACCTAAATGAGTTCAATCTGATAACATCCCAATTAAGCTTAGTCGGGATTGATTTTGATGATGAGGTTAGAGCCTTAATTTTGTTGTCCTCTCTACCAGAAAGTTGGAGCGGTACTGTTACTGCTGTTAGTGCTTCAGTAGGGAAGGAGAAACTGAAGTTTGACGAAGTAAGAGATCTGATTATAAGTGAAGAAATTCGCAGGAAAGAATCGGGTATCACTTCGGGATCAGTTCTGAGTACAGAAAATAGAGGCAAATCAGCATCAAGGAATTGGAATCGAGGCGGATCAAAGTCAAGACATAAGAGCAAGTCGAGGAAAGACAAGAGTTCCATTGAGTGTTGGAATTGCAAGAAGCTGGGTCATTACTCGAATCAGTGTAAAGCACCGAGGAAGGAAAAGAAGATTGACAACTCAACAAACGTGACATCAGAGGAGATCAATGATGCATTGATCTTGAGTGTGTGCAGTCCATTAGAATCGTGGGTTTTGGACTCTGGAGCATCGTATCATGCATGTCTTGATAGTGATATAATGGAGAATTATATCCCTGGAAATTTTGGAAAGGTTTATATTGAGTGTTATTGTATTAGGGTGTGTGTGTAAAGCAAAGTAAAGGATATTATAAATATGAGGGGTTAGCTCATTTGTGGGCTAATCACAACTTTCCCAAAACTTCTACATGGTATCAGAGCCAAAACCCTAAAACAAAAAAAAACAAAACCCTTACCTGCAGAGCCGCCGCCCTCCACACCTCCCGCACCCCGCCGCCCGCAGAGCCGCCGCCCTCCACACCTCCCGCACCCGCAGTCTCCTCCCTCACCCGCAGCCGCAGCCGCAGCCTCCGCCCTCACCCGCAGCCGCAGCCGCAGCCTCCGCCCTCCTCACCCGCAGCCGCAGCCGCCCTCACCCACAGCCGCCGCTCCGCCTGCAGCGCACGCCGCCGCCCGCTGCAGCGCGCGCCGCCGAGGCCTGCTGCAGCGCGCCGCCGCCGCCGCCGCCACCTGCGCGCGCCGCCGCTCCGCTGTTACTCCGTTGCTGATCCTCCTCCTTGCACGTCCTCTTCTAGCCCTACAAAGCCCTAACTAGCCACAAAAAGGAAACCCACAAAAACCCTAACCCTAGATCTATGGTAGAGCCATGAAAGGGACTCCATAGATTTACGGTTAGGGTATGACCTAGAAGAAGAGGAGGAAGAGTAGATCTGCGGATCTAAGGAGGGAGAAAGGAGAGATCTGCGAATCCGGAGAGATGGGGGACAATCTTACCTCAGCCGATATGAAGGCCTTCATTGGAGAGATAACGAAGCTACTTGCTTCGAAGGAGTTGGGATCCTCGAGTGGATCGACGTCTTCACGTCCCGTGCAGAAGCTGGAATTGATGCCCAATGATGTGAAATTGGAAGGAACAAAGAATTACCTCAGTTGGTCCAGGAGGGTGCTTCTCATTCTGAGGTCGAAGGGGTTAGAAGGCGTCGTTCTGGGTTCATGCAAGGAACCGCTGGATAAGGATGGGGATGATTGGAAAGTCTGGAGCACCACCAACTCACTGGTGGCTGCTTGGTTGATGACATCGATGGTTCCACCCATTGCGGGGATGGTGGAGGCCATAGAGAGTGCTGCGGGGATATGGAGTATGGTGGAGAAGATGTACTCTGGAGCAGGGAATGTGATGCTCATGATGGAGGTTCAGGGCAAGGTCGACACCTTGAAGCAGGGGGAGATGACTATTCTAGCCTACTCTGCGGAGTTGAAAAGGCTTTGGTCAGAGTTAGATCACTATGACCCTATTGATCTGCCTGATCCTAGGAGCGCTGCGATACACAGGAAGTGGGTTGAGTGTAGGCGTGTGACACACTTTCTGAGGAACCTGAATGGAGACTTTGAGGTCAGGAGGGCAAGTATGTGCCACCTATCCTCCATCCCATCTCTGGAGGAGGCCATAGCCGCAATGGCACAGGAGGAGACCAGACTGAGGGTTATGAAGGATGAGGGTACTCAGGTCACTCGGGCTGCACTGGCTGTACCGGCAGTGGCAGCAGTGAGCGAGGATCGAGAGTGCTACACATGTGGGGTGAAGGGGCACCTGAGCTTTAACTGCCCACAGAAGGGCAGTGGACGAGGACGTGGCACAGGAGGCAGAGGAGGAGGTCGTTGGGGCCGTGGAGGCCGTGGACGAGGTCGCGGCGGCCCACGGGCCAACTTTGCTACCGCTGACGGACGACAGGAGACCGTGATGATCGAGGCCACGCCAGCTGAGGCGTCAGATCTAGAGCAGCGGAGACAGTCCAGGTCTACTACTGAGAGCTCGGAGAGTCATGCAGACCAGACTGGGGATATTGCCTCGCCATTCGGTAACTTTGCCCACTTCGCTCACACAGACTCAGGTAACCGATTAGCCCTTTCATGTAGAGATCATATAGAGTGGATTATTGACTCAGGTGCATCTAGTCATGTGTAAGGAGCATATAGACAATTTTCCACATATAAACCACATACCATTCATGAAACCGTTCAGACATCTGATGGCACATCCCAACCCATTAGAGGGATTGGTACTATTCAGTGCACTCCCTCCATACGCCTCTCTTCAGTCCTTCACGTCCCATCATTTCCAGTCAACCTCTTATCTGTTGGCTCTATTGTTGATGATCTCGACTGTATCATTACTTTTGACTCTACTCATTGTGTGTTGCAGGAAAGGAAGACTGTGAGGAGGCTTGGGACTGGCGTCAGGCGTGATGGACTGTGGTATCTTGACAGAGCTAGTGGGGATGCTGCTCTGGCTGTCGTTGGTGGAGAAAAGGAAAGGGATGTACTCTTGTTACATTGTCAGTTGGGACACTTGCCTTTTGATATTTTGAGAAAAATGTATCCCGATGTTTTGAATAGAGTGAATGAAATGAATTTGAAATGTGATGCATGTGAATTTGGGAAACACACTAGGACGTCATATCCTAGTGTGGGGATGAGGAGTGTAGAGAAATTTCATCTTATTCACTCAGATGTTTGGGGGCCCTGCCCAGTGACTTCAGTAAGTGGGTTCAGGTGGTTTATCACCTTCATAGATTGTCATTCTCGGATGCCATGGATTTATATGATGAAAAACAAAGGCGAAGCGTTGAAGTGTTTTCAGGACTTCCATAGAAGTGTCAGAAATATGTATGAAGCCAAGATCCGTGTCTTGAGAACGGATAATGGGACAGAGTATGTAAACAGGGAGTTTGCATCTTACCTATCTGAGAGTGGGATAACTCATCAAACCACTTGCCCCAACACCCCCCAACAGAACGGAGTTGCTGAAAGGAAAAATAGACACTTGTTGGAGGTAACGAGGTCACTCATGCTCACCATGAATGTACCTAAGATATTATGGAGCGAAGCAGTGATGGCAGCCACATATCTTATCAACAGGATGCCTTCACGGATCCTTGGTATGAAGTCTCCATGTGAGATTCTTATGGGAAGGAACACTTTTGTAGTTCCACCAAAAGTGTTCGGATGCACATGCTTTGTGAGGGATCATAGACCTTCTGTGGGGAAGCTGGATGCGCAGGCAATTAAATGCATATTTGTTGGGTATCCTTCAAATCAGAAAGGCTATAGGTGTTGGAGTCCCTTAGAAAGAAGGCTGTTTGTGAGCATGGATGTGACGTTCAGGGAGACTGAACCTTTTTATGGAGGACTGACAGATTCTACATCAGTATTTGATACTGGGGCCTCTCCAAGCACAGTAGGAGTTGGTCGAGAGGGGGAGACTGATGACAGGAGGGTAGTGGTTGGACTTATACCGTGTCCTGTCACCCCTACTGGTACTGGTCCTGATAACAGGGAGGAAGAAAGGACCTTGGTGGAAGAGGAGGAAGACAGGCTGTACGGCAGGAAATATAACAGGAGACAGAAGGATAGTCATGGCGATGGAGAACAACAAGAAGACATCTTCCCCACTGAAGAACCACTAGCTCCACTGCCCCATGTCGAGATTGATCAGTCTATCACGCCTGCTCGAGTCCCGACTTCCTTACTGCCTTCCTCTCCTACCACGGATGGTAACCTTTCTTTGCCTTCCTCTAGTTTAGATCTTCCACTCGCATCTCGTAGGGAGCCTCGTATCAATGCCGGCAGGCCTCCTGTACTGTATGGATATGAGACTGATATTGCTAATCATGTCTCCTATGCCTCTCTTACACCTGCATATAGGGCCATCATTGCATCCTTACAGTCTATCCCTATACCAAGTGATTGGCGAGTGGCAAAGCAACATCCCCAGTGGAAGAAAGCAATGCTCGAAGAACTTGAGGCACTGGAGAAGAACAAGACATGGAGACTTGTCTCACTTCCAACAGGGAAGAAGGCTGTGGGCTGCAAGTGGGTATTCACTATAAAGCAAACTTCAGAAGGGAAGGTGGACAGGTACAAGACGAGGTTGGTTGCCAAGGGCTACAGTCAGACTTATGGGATTGATTATGATGAGACATTTGCCCCAGTGGCAAAGATGAGTACTGTGAGAGTACTGATATCCTGTGCAGCGAATTTTGGTTGGAAATTGCATCAGTTGGATGTAAAAAATGCCTTCTTGCATGGAGACTTACAGGAGGAGGTATACATGGAGGTTCCACCTGGCTTTGGCACACAACAGACGGTGGGAAAGGTGTGTAGACTAGACAAGTCCTTGTATGGGCTGAAACAATCTCCAAGGGCATGGTTCGACAGGTTCAGGCGTGCAGTCATCACTATGGGCTACAAGCAGAGTAATGGTGATCATACTGTATTCTATAGACATTCAGGACAGCGGATTACTCTTTTGGCTGTGTATGTTGATGATATTATTATCACTGGAGATGATGAAGAGGGAATCTCTCACTTGAAGGTGAGGTTGGCGAGAGAATTTGAGGTCAAGGACCTTGGACAGTTGGGATACTTCCTTGGACTGGAGATTGCCAGGTCCAGGAAGGGTATAGTTCTCTCACAGAGGAAGTATGCACTGGATCTTCTGGCTGAGACTGGTATGTTGGGGTGTCGTCCAGCAGTTACTCCTATTGATCAGAATCATAGGTTGCATTCACAATCAGGGGAGCCAGTTGACAAAGAGAGGTACCAGAGACTTGTTGGACGCCTCATCTACTTATGCCATACCAGACCTGACATTGCCTATGCTATCAGTGTGGTAAGTAGGTACATGCATGATCCTAGGACTGGACATATGGAGGCAGTCTTCAGGATACTGAGGTATCTGAAGAATAGTCCAGGAAAAGGCATATTATTTGGTAGTCATGGTCACATGAATGTGACAGGCTACTGTGATGCAGATTGGGCCAGTTGCCTAGATGATAGGAGATCGACTTCGGGCTACTGTGTGTTTGTCGGGGGCAACTTGGTCTCTTGGCGCAGCAAGAAGCAGTATTTGGTGGCTCGTTCCACTGCAGAGGCAGAGTATCGTGCTATGGTGCTTAGTACCTGTGAGATGATCTGGTTGAGATCACTCCTACATGAGCTACGCCTGCTGAGAGAAGGGCCATTGCGGTTGTTGTGTGATAACAAGTCAGCAATTAATATTGCCAACAACCCAGTGCAACATGATAGAACGAAGCACATAGAGATCGACAGGTTCTTCATTAAAGAGAGACTGGACAAGAAACAGTTGGAGATCTCCTATATTACCTCTGGACAGCAACTAGCAGATTGCTTTACGAAGGGGTTAAACTCTAAAGGAGTAGAGGATGCTTGTAACAAGATGGGCATGATAAATATCTTTTGCTCATCTTGAGGGGGAGTATTGAGTGTTATTGTATTAGGGTGTGTGTGTAAAGCAAAGTAAGGGATATTATAAATATGAGGGGTTAGCTCATTTGTGGGCTAATCACAACTTTCCCAAAACTTCTACAGTTTATATTGCTGATGATGAGCCTTTGAAGATTGTAGGAAAGGGAGATGTTCGGATCAAAACACCGAATGGACCTGTGTGGCAGCTACGTGGCGTTAGACATATTCCTGGTTTGAAGAGGAATCTGATTTCTGTAGGACAGTTGGATGCTGAGGGTTATCATTTATCATTTGGCTCATGTGCTTGGAAGATAACCAAAGGGGCCATGGTGGTAGCTCGAGGGACAAAGGAGGGTACTTTGTATATGACCACAATTAACCATGATAGTATTGATCTTGCAGGTGCAAACAGAGATGCAGACTTGTGGCATTGCAGACTTGGCCACATGAGTGAGAAGGGGATGAAACAGTTGTGTTCAGAAGGTAAACTGCCAGGTCTAAAAACAGTTGACATGGGTTTATGTGAAGGCTGCGTATTTGGGAAACAGAAAAGGGTCAGTTTTTCGAAGGGTCGCAGAACCTTGAAGAAACAGAAGCTGGAGCTGGTACATAGTGATTTATGGGGACCAGCGCCTGTAACATCCCTTGGTGGCGCGTCATATTAAATGACCTTCATTGATGACTTCACGAAGAAGGTATGGGTTTATTTTCTGAAACATAAATCTGATGCTTTTAATGTTTTTAGAAAATGGAAGGCTTTGGTAAAAAATGAAACAGGTCTGAAAGTGAAGTGCTTAAGATCAGATAATGGTGGTGAATATGAGCTTGCTGAATTCAAAGAGTATTGTGCTATGAATGGTATTCGCATGGAGAAGACTCTTAGAGGAACCCCTCAGCAGAATGGGGTTGCAGAACGTATGAACAGAACCTTGAACGAACGTGCTAGGTGCATGCGACTGAAGTGTGGGTTACCAAAGATGTTCTGGGCAGAAGCAGTTAACATAGCCGCTTTCTTGATTAATAGAGGACCATCAGTTCCTTTGGATAATGACATACCAGAGGAGGCTTGGACTGGCAAAGAGGTAAACCTATCATTCCTTAAAGTTTTTGGTTGTGTTTCTTATGTTCATATTGATGCTACTGCTAGAAGTAAATTGGATGCTAAATCTGTGAAGTGTACATTTATTGGATATGGTGGTGATGAATTTGGCTATAGATTTTGGGATGATCGGAATCGAAAAATAATTCGTATCCAAGATGTCATATTTAATGAACATGTTTTGTACAAAGACAGGTTGGGCGCATCAGATATTGAAAGTGCAGGTACTCAGGTTAAAAGCCCTCAGGTTGTTGAATTAGATATCGCGAAATCAGGTGTGAACAAAGTTGTTCAGAATGATCAAGTTGTTGTTGAAGCAGAGCCGAATTCGCCAGTATCTCCTTGAGAGAAGCAATTGTTGAGGCAGAACCGAATTCGCCAGTATCTCCCTTGAGGCAAGCGGTTATTGAAGCAGAACGAAGTACGCCTGTAGCTCCTATGAGGAGATCAGAAAGGCAACATCATGCACCAGTAAGGTATTCCCCCTCTTTACATTATCTTTTGTTAACTGATAGTGGTGAGCCAGAATGTTATGTTGAGGCTATGCAGAGTGAGCATTCGAGCAAGTGGGAGCTTGCAATGGAAGATGAAATGAATTCCTTAATGTCTAATAACACTTGGGAACTAGTGGAGCTCCCAAAAGGTAAAAAGGCATTGCATAACACGTGGGTTTACAGAATTAAAGAAGAGGCCGATGGAAGCAAGCGTTACAAGGTAAGGATGTTCGTGAAGGGTTTTCAGCAGAAACAAGGGATTGATTATACAGATATATTTTCTCCCGTTGTGAAGCTAACTACTATTAGATTAGTTTTGAGTATAGTTGCTGCGGAGAATTTATTTTTAGAGCAGATGGACGTGAAAACAGTTTTTCTTCATGGGGATCTTGAGGAAGATATATACATGAAGCAACCAGAAGGGTACGTGTCTAAAGGTAATAGTGAGCTTGTTTGTAAGCTAAAGAAGAGCTTGTACGGTTTGAAACAGGCTCCAAGGCAGTGATACATGAAGTTTGATGGGTTCATGCATGAAATTGATTTTGTTAGATGCAATGCAGACCATTGTTGCTACTTCAAGAGGTTTGACAATAAATTTATCATTTTGCTATTATATGTTGATGACATGTTGATAGCAGGTTCTTGTGCGCAAGAGGTGAATCAGTTGAAGAAGGAATTGTCCGAACGGTTTGCTATGAAGGATCTTGGAGAGGCTAAACAGATCCTAGGTATGCGGATTAATCGAGATAAGGTGGCAGGTAAGTTATATCTTTCTCAAGCTGAATATATCGAAAGAGTTTTGAAGAGGTTCAGTATGCAAGATGCAAAGCCTGTGAGTACTCCCTTAGGTAGCCAGTTTAGGCTTTCCAAAAAGGAGTCGCCTAGTAGTGATTCGGAGCGTGCCTATCTGAAGAAGACCCCATATGCATCAGCAATTGGTAGTATCATGTATGCTATGGTGTGCACTAGACCAGATATTGCGCATGCAATGGGAGTTGTGAGCAGATATATGAGCAATCCGGGTAAGCAACACTGGGAAGCAGTAAAGTGGATCCTTAGGTACTTGCGAGGTACAACAGAGAAGGCATTGTGCTTCGAAGGTAAGAGTATAAAGTTGACTGGATATGTTGATGCAGATTTGGCAGGTGATCTTGATAAGAGAAAGAGTACAACCGGATATGTGTTTACATTGGGTGGTACATCGATTTCTTAGGCTTCTAAGTTGCAAAAGATCGTGGCTTTGTCTACTACAGAAGCGGAGTATGTAGCAGTGACTGAGGCTAGTAAAGAGATGGTATGTTTGCAGAATTTTTTGAGTGAATTGGGAAAAGAGCAGAAGAATAGTATTCTCTACAGCGATAGTCAGAGTGCTATTTTCTTAGCCAAGAATCCAGCCTTTCATTCGAGAACGAAGCATATTGAGTTGAAGTATCATTACATTCGACATCTCTTGAAAGAGAAGATTTTGCAGCTAGTGAAGATTCGAGGAAATGAGAATCCTGCTGATATGCTGACTAAGGCTGTGACCTTAGAAAAGTTGAAGCTATGCATGGCTTCAACTGGCCTTGGAGCTTGAGGAGTTCGAGGCTTGGCGCCGCCGTTGTTTTTGGGGTTTACTTATTGATGAGAAGATGAAGAGATGATTACACATGGGTTCAGTCTCCAAGTGGGAGATTGTTGGGATTTGGAGCCTGAACAAATCAACCGGCCGGAATCAGTTGCGATTTGGAAGGGTAGGAGTTGCGATCTCCTCTGATCAACAAAAATTTGGTTACGATTTGCATCAATCCGCATCGAGTTGTGTTGAAAGACTGTTCGGCTGTTGAGGCTAAATAAAAACAGAATTAGTTTTTTTTTGAAGCTCTGTGCGTTAATGCGTGGTGTGCGTTCATGCTTGCATTTTTTTGGTGGGAGGCTCTGTGCATTTGTTGGAGTTGATGCTCTGTACGTTGATGGCTCAGGGCATTTAGAAGAGATCCCTGTGTGTTTTTTATAGTGAGTGCTTTTATAAAACTACAGAGTGTTTTTTTGGGAGAATTAAAAATGGGCTTGTGCGTGAGTTCATGAGTGCCTCCTTGTGCCTGAGATTCCGTGAGATTTTATTTTTCATTATTCGAGGGTTGTGTCCCTCGTAGCATCGTGTGTAATCTGTAATTTCATCTCATCATATTAGTGAAGAACCCCTGGCTTGACAGCGCCCCCAGACGTAGTCTTCGGACGAACTGGGTAAACAATTCTGTGTCTTTCTTTTGTTGTTTTTCATTCGATTGTTTTTTATCATCGTATTATTGCGTAACACTAGGCCCGCACCGGTACCCGCACGGTTTTAAACACTGAGCTTCTCCCCAAAAGGCCTCTTACCAATGGAATTCCCACGCCACTATTTAAACCCCCGGATCCCCCCCCCCCCCCCTCCCACTTAGCCGATGTGAGACTATTTCGAAATCCCAACGGTTTTACATGCATGCCAACCAGTTTAAAAGTTTTATTCTAGGATAGGAATTTAGCACCAGCCAATACTGGGATGATGTCTTGTGTTGATGGCAGGTTTTAAAACTCCTGCATTATTTTGCGGAGCTTGTTATGTTTGATAGCTGGCTTAATTTTGATGTTAAACTGAATGGTGCAATATTACATCATAAGATGCCAAGGTACGCATGTTGTTTTGATAATATGACTGTAATAAACGGTTGTAGTTCTAGACCATTATTTATGAAAGTCCCAGGTTAGAGTTCTTTGTGCACCCGTCCCAAAAATATAAATTAATTAATTAATTACAATAATTAAAATAAAAATAAAAAACAAAATAAAAAACACTCTCAAAAATATAAAATTAAAAATAAAGGAAAAATACATTAACACCAAAGTTATTTTGTTCCACTGAAACTTTGTCTCTTTGTCTCTTGACTGTCATGCTGCCTCCTTTTTGCATCCTGTTTGTACTGCTGCCTATCCTCTCCTAGGAGGAATGAGATGGTCCTGAATCTGTTACTTGTAGTCACTTAACATGCCAATTGGTTAGCATTAGCAACTGGTTGCCACTTTCCTGTTCACATGATTCGATAAAATTTTGGAATTTGATTTTGAATTCTCCAACATTTGAGCTAACAAGTAACACCTATAAATCTTGTAGCCCATTTCTCTTGAATATAATAATCCAATAACTTTTATCCCTTATCTTGTGTACTTTATTTTCTCACATTTTGTTTATTGCTATTTTCTGTGCAATGCAAGCTTAAATTAAAAGAAATGATTTTGTAGAAATAAAGGGATAAATATGATTACTTTTTATTAATAATAAATTATAAATAATCTAAGCTTACATTATATATATAATATATTTCTAAGAATCCATCATTCTATTTGATGAAACTTCAATAGAAAAAATAATTAAAATAATTATTTTAATTTATGATTAGTCAAATACAAAATTTTAGCATCATATATCTAATATAGTTTAAACTTCATACTTTCGAAAAATATGATTATGATTTATCTAAGGCTCAATAAGGTTTATTTAAGATTAAATGGATTCCATTTAAATCGTAAATGTGACGTAATCAATCAAAAACAAAAATAAAACAAAAAATTATTATGAAATGATACTTGTGTTATCCTAAAAAGAAAATATACATTAGAGAGATAATTGATAAGACTAAAAGTATAAAAATGTAAAACTAAATTTGAAAATCTATATCTGTGGGATTTTTGTTAATTTTTAGAAACTCTAATAACAAAAAGATTAATGTTAAATGAAAAGCATTCCTTTAGAACAAGTCTTTGTATCTTAGATGAGAAACGTAGAGAAAATGATCGGGGTTGAGAGTATTGATGCTCTGTTAAACACTAAAACAAAGACTCTACACACATAGAGGCCTCATATATAAGACATTGCTCTCATATATGATGACGTGATGTATTCTTCTTCGAAAGATATATAGGGGGGCAAAAAGTACACTACTTGTACTACATGGAGAAGAATATTTCACATCATCGTATAAGAGAGTGACATTGCATATGTCATAAATGCATATTAATTACGCATGCATGCACACAGAGGGAAAGATAGCGTTGTCGGATTTCCGGAGAAAGAGACCAAAAGAATGGAAAAAGGTAAAAACAAACAGGTAAAAATGAAAGAAAAGGAATTTTTCATGAAATACTTTAAAATTAAAAGTCAATTCTAATTAATTAATAATCAATAATTATTTTGAGGCGTAAGTAAAAGAATTAAAGGCTAGAACGAATGAAATGGAAAAAAGAGAGAGAAAAATCAAAAGAATGAAGTAAGAAAAAATAATTAGAATTGTAAGCTATTGGGTTTCGAACCTGGACCAAACCCATAGAAAACTGTCTTATGACCAATTGCAAGACCTTGCTAAGTTTTTAAGCTTCGATTCAAATATTATGTAGAGTACATAATTGTAATATGTAATAAATCGATGGAAAGAAATTATTTATGATAATCAGCGGTTGAGGTCCTCTATTGACAGACGGAATCTTTTTGAAATATTCCGAACTGTTCCTTTATAAAGTAGTATATATTCTTGTATTCTTGTATTGTGATCATGAGAACCTTACCAGCTCTCATGACTTCTACCAGGTGTCTATTTAAAGTTCATGGTTCAGGTTTTATTTTAAGGCATAAGATTTTAATCAGCAAACCTAGGGAAACCATGGTGATAACATCTTATGTATGGACTTGTAACTATTGTTTAATTGGTGGAGGGATGATTCAATATTTATGTCTGAAAAGAGTATATGCAGGTGTATATTCCACTTCCTTTATACATCGTATGGAACAGCGTGTGTGCTTCATAGCTGAAACCTGATTGTTTTGGTACCCCATTCATTGGCATGTGATGATTTTATGTCATAATGGTGTATTTGGCTAAGAAAGTGATTAAAGTGATTATTAGGGTACCATCCTCTGTTGGACTTGTGAGGTCAAATTGACAGGTTTTTCTAGGGTTTATGGGGGTAAAAATCAGATTTTTATTGTAATATGAAAGGAAATAAGGATAATGTTGGTTTCTTTCGAGAGAAACCGCTCTCCCAAGCCACTTGATTCGAGAGGATGGACACTCTCCACAAAAGAGGGATCAAATCAACCTCTCACAAATCTCACAAAATTCCCCCTCGCAATCCCTTATCTCCATAGCCCCATATAAATACTAATCCGAATTCGGTAAAATTACAGAAAGAACCCCATCGTCCCTAAATTATGAAAATGTCCATGTATCAATTCGCCACCCTAATGCCTTCTTGTGTCGCCTCTAGTAGGTGTTGAATACACCCTTACTCTCCCCAAAAGAGTCACGTTGTTCTCAAGGTGGAAATCTAGAAATCGATCTTCAATAACTCCAAAAGGCTTCTAAGTACTCTCTTGGTCGAGTAGTCCCTTTCTAGTGGATCAACATCTCATGAGCACCTAAATGCCTCTGTCGAAATCCTCACAACTCTGCTGGCTCCAAAATAACCTTCATATCCTCAGTCAAAGTCAATGGAAATGGAGAGGGTGTGTGGTCCCCAATGGCATAACGCACCTGTAACACGTGAAAAACTTGGATGTATTACAGACTCTGATGGTAACTTAATATGTAAGTGACCTGATCAATTCTCGCCTCAATCTCATATGGACCAAAGTACCTAGGTGACAGCTTCTCGTTCCTCTTATGCGCCAAAGATCTCTATCGGTATGGCCACAGCTTTAGGTACACTTTATCTCCCACAGGGAACTGAATATCCTTCATATGGGCATCTGTCTGTGTCTTCATAATCTGCTGAGATTTGGTCAGATGTCGCCTCAACTCCTCCAACACCCTATCCCGCATATATAGGTATTGCTCCATCTGAGAAACTGATGTAGAACTGTGGCCATAATGTATTAGATTAGAAGAGTCATATCCGTAGAAAATCTTGAATGGTGTGGTCTGAGCTGCAGTGTGATAAGAGGCGATGTACCAATATTCTGCCCAAGCTAATCACCTCGCCCACTGTCTCAGGATGTCTGAAATGAAACAACATATATAAGTCTCAATGCTCATGTTTACGACCTCAGTCTGACCGTCCATCTGGGGATGACAGGCTGTACTCTGCTTTAATATTGTCTCCTGCATTCTAAAAGTTCCCTCCAAAATGACTCAAGAAGACACGATTTCTATATGAAACGATGGATTCTTGTATGCCATGAAACCGTACCACCTCTCGTAAGAATGCCTTTGCAGATAGGATTTGGAGAAAATCTGATTTTTATTTGATAAAATTGAAAATAAACAAGATAGATGATCACAATTGAAGGGGTGATCGCTCTCTTAAAATTGGGTTATTGGGGTTTAGAGTTGGACCGGGTATTCTATCGGGTTGAGTTTAGGGTTGAGTAATGATTTAACGCCTTAGAATTAAAAAATTAAGAAAACCCCCTCAATCATTCCATCGTCTTAGGACACCGTCGGAGTAAGATTATCTGGGATCCTAGTATCAATACTTTTTAGATTTTACACATTTCAACCTATTGATCGAGTTTACAACGGCCCTACTCTTAGTGGAGATGTCCATCTAATCCATGCTCTTTGTCCTCCACTGTGTCTTCCTCATCCCCACTGGCTATCAGTAACTGAAGATTGTACACTTCATAATGGTGCTGTGGGGTGAACATCTCGTCCATCTAAAGCACATCCCATTCTGCTTCTTTTTCCGCATCTCTGCATCAGTCATTCTCTTGAACTATCCTCCTGGATGTGGCACCATGCTCTTCCCCTGACTGGACGGGTCTATCTCTATCGCCGTCTTTTGTTGTCCTTCTATTGCGGACTGGTTGTGAAAATAGGAGCCGTCCCCAGTCCCTCTAGATTTTCTCTCTCCCATAAGCCGATCCTCCACCATCTGGGCCAACTCCATTGCGTCCATCAGATCCTGAGACCTCTGCAGGTGTAGCTCTGCATGAATAGTGGGCTTCAGCCCCTTCATGAAACTTCCCTCTAGTGTCTCATCAGAAATCCCCCAGACTTACCTTGATAGTGCCTCGAACCGCTCCATATGCTCCTTCATTATGCCATCTTGCCCGAGAGCCAATAACTGCTCCCACAAATTCCCTCCTTGAATCTCGTGGAACCTCTCTACCCAGCAATCCTTGATCTCCTCCCAAGAACGGAAACGACATCATTGCTCTCGCCACTGGAACCAATAAAGGGCTTTCCCTTCCAAACACGTCGCTGCCGCCTCCAACTTTTGCTCCTCCATCATACGGGTCACTGAAAAAATCACTCAACCCGGTAGATCCAGCAATATGGATCATCCCCCTCGAAGATAGCATCTTCAACTTTCAAACACTGCTATCCATCCCAAAGTTCACCTGCTTAGCACGCCCCTCGTAGTGTCTAGGACGGTGGAGTTGGTATGCATGTCTCCAACAGTCTCTGTGCCCCTCCAAGCCCCTCCGTTAACCTCCATCTTTGTCCCTATAATCTCCCTAGTCTTCTCTGCCAACATAGGAACCTCGATCATCATCATTGATGTCCTTATCTCTACAGGCATCTCATGTGTACTCCTCATAGGCCAAGGAAGACGTCGTCGTCTCTCTACAGCATATCGGGGGCCGTGGGGTCCTCGAAACTCATTGCCGTCGTCGTCGGGTTCCATCGCATACTCTGGGGGTCATCAATATCGTAGTGCATCACCAGAGGGCCTCGGAGCCCCCGACGTTCTCCTAAATCCACACCAGTGCCCTGCACTGTGCCGACAGGGGCTGCCCGCCCCTGTTTCCTCTCTGGAATGTGTTGTTGCTGCTGCCAGGGGCAGCAACCCATGTTCTGCCCTCTGCTGGGGTTGTCGGTGGCTCCTGGGGGCAGACGGGCCACCAAATCCCTCCTGTAGGTTTGGCCGACCCGGCCGGGCCCTCTACAGGGTCGAGCGCCCCTGCAGGTCCTCTATAAGGGCCCGCCGGCCCTTCTGAGTGCCCCTAGGGTTCGGTCAGCCCTGATTTGGGTTCCTAGGGTTCGGCCGACCCACCTTATTGCTCCTAAAGTTTGTGGGGATGCTTTCTTCTATCATTGGCTCCTCTTCATCCTCAGTGTAGTACTTGTCGGCATTGAAAAGTAACACTTCTTTGCAATCTTCCATCTTGCTCTTTCCCTTCTCCAAAGTTGATGCCTTTTTCGCTGGATTAGGGTTTTTGTCTATGTCGTCCCCCCTTCGTCGCGATGCGCGTAAGTTATTGCATTATTTGCTCTAGGGCTTCTCTTTATTTCCCAAGTTTCTACCACCTTCGCTAGGGTTTCTATGTGCTTCGCTAGGGTTTGCTTCACGCCCTCAATTTTGTCGTTGTATTTCTCTTCAAAAGCATCGAATTTATCTTTAGATCTCGTCATTGTCGCCATAGATCTCACCGCTCTGATACTAAATTGGTAGGAGTTGGGGAAAACTAATTTTTATTGATAAAACTGACAATAACAAGATAGATGATCACAATTGAAGATGTACACGCTCTCCCAAGACGCTAATTGAAGATGACGTATGCATTCTCCTGGTGTAGATGGATAATCTCACATCTTTTATGAATAATCTATCAAAATAAGCATACGAAAATCCCTCCCCACTCGTGGCCTGTAAGTACTAATTAGAGAAAATAACAATTTTGCAGAAAACCCTAAAAAGACGGAAAAGTCCGACAACGCCCCTAGAGATCTGAAAATTCCCAAATGCCCTAATTGGACAAAAATGCAGAAATGCAGATCTATCTAATTGACACAGCAGTATAGGGATGCCGAATGGCTATAATGTGTGTATACCTAATGAGACAGTCAACCACAACAAGAATCCCTGAAAAGCCAGCAGATTTCAGCAACCCCTCAGTGAAGTCCATTGTCACCTCCACCCAAACTCGATCTAGTAAAGACAAGGGCTACAACCATCCTCCTGAGAGCCACTGCCATATATTTGTGACGTTTACACACGTCACACTTCGCTATCATCTCGGCGATGTCCTTCTTCATAGCCTTCCAGTACACCTCCCTCGTTAAGCGTCGATTAGTCTTAGGAACTCCAGAATGGCCCCAACTGTACTGCAATGAAACTCATGCCGGATACTCAGAATGTGCGAGGAAGTCTTGGGTGAAACCAACTGTCCTTGATACAATAATTTTTGCCACTGCAAGGAATACCCTGGATACTCTGCGGATCCCTGTAAAAGTGTGGTACTGACAGCTCCTGATCTGCCTCAATCTTCCAAAGTAATGGCTCCCAATCATGCAATATTGGAATAGACAAGACATCCAATTGCGCACTTCCTCGCGTCTCGACAATGCATCTGTCGTCTTACCCTCTAAGCATGTTGTGTACTGGATCTCAAAACCATACCACATAAGATTCATGAGCCATCTCTGATGCTTTTCGGTCACAATGTGTTGCTCCAATAAGTATTTCAGGCTTCTCTGATTCGTACGCACCACAAACCGACATCCCAGCAAGTAAGGTCTTCAGTTCTGTACTGCTAACACAATGACCATTAGCTTCCTCTCATAGACAGACTTCAATTGTGTCATTGCTGTCAATTCCTAACTGATATATGACATCGGCTTCTGATCCTACATCATCATCACACCAACCCATATCATGAGGCATCTGACTCCACTACAAATGTCTACTGAAATATAGAAGTGCCAGCATCGGTATGCTCTCATCGCATCCTCGGTTCACTGGAAGTTATCTTTCTTGAGCCGCACCGTTAGTGGACATGCGATGGTGTTGTATCCATTCATTATTTTTAATAACATGTCTGCCCCAAGAAATCTCTCAATCCTTGCCAGGAAGTAGGGTATGGCTAATCCACCATCAATGCAATCTTCTAATTGATTCTGGTGTCCCCAAAGTCTGCAATTATCTCATGTCCAAGATAACATTTGTAGTCCCCTGGTCCAATGGTAGGAAATCATCGACGATCTGCATCCCCTGGAGAGGTAAAAGAAGGCTGTGTCACACTGCTTTGCTGTGCTCCACCTGTCACATCCCAATCATCACTCCGAAACCATTGTGTTAATGAGTTGTAGCCTCCGCTGAACCACCACCCGGTTGGAAATAAAATTATGAATAGCCCCCCGTCAATTAGGACTATCACCTCCTGATCAGATATCTCTCATGCCAACTTTATGGTGTGGTTCAGAGTGAACCTCACCACGGTCCCACCACGAAGTTTAATGAAACTTTCAAGACGTACAAATTGGGATGCTCTTGGTTTGCAATCTCCTCTGCCTCAGCTTCCACAACCACCTCGTTCTCATCCTCTTCATCCACTATCAGCTACTGTAGAGTGCGGTCGCCATATCAGTGCCCTGGTATAAACTTTTCATCGCATTTGAAGTAAAGGACATTGGCTCACTAGTCTCATATCTCTGCCTCCGTCATGCGCCTGAACTGCCTTATGATCATGCCTCATTGCCCTTCTATCTACTGGTGGTGGTCCCTTCTGGTGTTGCCTTCTGTCCTACTGCTGTCACCTGACTGCGGAAAGAGAATCGCTATATACTCCTTTTGGCACGCCACTCCTTTGTGAGTCTATCGTTTACCATTTGAGCCAACTCCATTCTGTCTAGTAGCCCTCTTGGCCTCTATATGTGTAGCTCAACCCGTATGTTTGGCTTGAGGCCATTCATGAAAGACTCAAAAGACTCTCCTGACAATCCATGGACATGGCCTGACAGCATTTCAAATCTCCTAGTATACTCCCTGACTGTCTCCTCATGTCTAAGAGCAAACAACTGCTCATGAAGGTCTCATCCCTGGGTGTCACGAAATATGTATAGTAGGCAATCTTTAAATTCCTCACACGAGCACACAGGCCGCTACTGCTCTCTCCACCGATGCAAAGACAATGCTTCACCTTCCAAACAAATTCCAACCGCTATTAATTTCTGCTCTTCAGTAAGACGTGTCATCTCAAAGTACCTCTCGGCCCTCGGCCCTGTAGATCCACACATAAAGGTATTTGCCTTCAAATATCAGCACCTTTAGTTTTTTGACCATGTTGTCTGTGTTGAAATATCCTTATGCTGCTCTCCCTCAGAACTGGTCATAATAGTACTGTCGGTGCAATCTCTATGGTGCATCAAAGTCTCCAAACCTACCCCCATCTTTTCCATGTCATCCTCCCAGTCGCCATCTCCCTAATCGGACCATCTCAATCATCCACATAATTCAAAACATCATCATGATATCTTTTATACTCCTCATAGGCCCGAATTGGTCTCCGATGTCTTTTAGCAGCAAACGGGGGCTATGTGGCCCTTGGAGGTCTTCCCGATCAACGTCAAGCTCTGTAGGCTCTCATAGGTAGTTGTCGTGGACTCGACGGCCCTCCGAATGTCATGGTGCCTCAGACAATCCAACCTTGCCTTCGCAAGCCGCTGCTGGGCCGCCAAGAGATTGATAAGGCCTTGGCAGCCCTGCAGTGGCTCAACAGGGCTTTGGCAGGCCACCAGGGGACCCCGAGTGTCCTGGCAGCCCTGCAGTGACTTGATAGGGCCTTGGCGTCTATGTTGGGGCTCGACGGAGCCCTGGCGGCCTCCAAAGGGGCGCGATGCCTTTCTAGGGCTCGCCTGCCCTGGGCGGGGTCTCCCATGGGCCGTGAGTCCCCTGGTGAGGGTGGACAGGGGCCTTGCCCCCACGAGGTCTTCTTCGGCTTCTTTGGGATCTTCCTCCTGTCGGATAGAAAACCTTCTTTTGAATTATTTGTACATTGCCAAAGATCCGTCTTTTTGTGTCGAAGGGTTGCCATCATCTCTGCTCGGGTCTAAATCCTTTGCATTTGACAACGCCATGATTTGTTACGAGATCCATTGGTTTTCTTGTATGAGGACTTCCAGCGTTGCGTTCACCCTCGTTTTCGATGCTTTCACCTCGGATCCGATTGATATCCCTGACGATCTATTCACTTCCGCCGATTTCTTCAATTCTTTCACTTCGGCATCGAGTTTCTCCTCCAAATCTTCAATCTTTTTCGTCGTCGCCGCCGCCATTGATACCAAGATTGGTGCTCTGATACCAAGTGATAGGCTTTTTAAAAGGGTTTTTGGGGGTAAAATCAGAGTTTTATTGGAATAGAAAAGGGAACAAGGATAAAGTTAGTTTCTTTCGAGCGGAAATCGCTCTGATAAGCCACCGATTCGAGAGGATGGCCACACTTTCCACACGAGAGGGATCAAATCAACCTCTCACAAGTCTCTCACAAAATTTCCCCCTCCCAATCTCTAATCGCCCTAGCCCCATATAAATACTAATCATAATTAATCAGAATTCTGCAAAATTACAGAAATACCTCATCACCCCTAAAATTACGAAACTGCCAATGGTATCAATTCGGCGCCCCAACCGCCTTCTTGTTTTGACTCTGGTAGGTGACGAATCCATCACAAATGCTGTAAGTAGACATAGGTTCTCTGTAGTCTTTGATGTTTACAATAAGGAGCTTAGAGACAGAAGTTGTCAAGGTGCTTTCAGTGTAGATGACAATCATCCAGAAGTACAGATAGTTGGAACAATCAATTATTGAATGCATTCACTATTAATTGAATGTTAAAGTATACGTTGGTTTTGTTGCTCTTGCTGCATGTAGTTTAACAATGATAGGCCAACTCTTGTATTTATGTCCATGCATGCACTTAATTCTGAAGCGGTAAGCTTAAACATTCTTGTTAATGATAACTATTCTTTATGGACGAATTAATTCTAATAGCCATTGGAATTAGCTCTATAATTAGGGAGAAGTTATGAAATGTGATGGTATAATCGGAACAGAGTAATGTAGGCACTGGAATTGCTTTAGCAGTGTCTTCTTTACTATCCTAGCTGCCTTATATGAACAGGTTGTTGTTTTAGATGGTGTCATATGATAATGCCAATTGCATTCCGTTAAGTTTTTCAAATGAGGAATATATCTCAATGTTATCCGACTACCTTCTGACATTACTCTTATTTATAAAATTAAATTTGTTTTTGGAGGCTATTAATATACACTTTGATGATATTATGATGACATCCCATAAAAATTTCTGAAATAGGCGGCGGTTAGCAGTGGATAGCACACCTTCCCAAAACATGGAGATGTCCATGTTGCAACAGGTCGTTCCACGCCAAGAGAACCATACACAAAGCCGCACAACCGCTCTTCAAAATGTAGAATCGACAATATCTGAACTTGGAGGGATCTTCACTCAGTTGGCAACAATGGTTGCTCATCAGGGGGAGTTGGCTATCAGGTTTTTCTCTTCCTTGTTTTTTGAATTACCATCATGTATATACATGCATCAATTCCTACCTTCCACCGTATGAGGTTGGGCCTGTGGGGGTGTATTAAATTTCCCTTAACTCACTCGATTACTAAAGAGATCTCTTAAATTTCCGCCGTAATGACTTAAACATGTTGATATCTTATTTGACCTACGAACAATTGTGTGTTGCTTCCAGACCAACTTAACAACATCCCTAGTAATAACTGAGGGTGTGCTAGTTCATTTTATATTTTTGAAGGTGATAACATTCGCATGTTTATGTCACATTTATTTATTTATTTCATTAATTTTCAGACTACAAAGCACTCTTATTTATTTTTTAGGTATTTTATAAAGGATCTATGTTTCACGGACACATCAATGTTGAAATAGACACTATACGCCTGCACACAACAAATTCTAAACAGAACATAGGACAGATTTTCTGACAAGCATGTTTAACACTGACACAACACAACACAGTTTCACGATATAGGATCACATGTGCTACATATTAAGACAGTTTATTTATTTCCCAGTCTGAATTTTTTTATTGAAATAATAAGTAATCGTCAAGACCAAGGACCAAATACTGAAATAAGGGTAGAAGTCCAGTATTGACTTTTTTCCAACATAATATAATATGCAAATTATATTTTGGAGATGGACTTAGAACCACATTTTACAGGATTGATGATAATATGGACGAGACATTAGGAAATGTGGAAGGTGCCCGCAGTGCTCTTTTGAAGCATTTGAGTAGTATATCATCAAACAGGTGGCTACTGGTTAAGATATTTGCTATTCTCATAATCTTCTTGTTGTTTTTTGTTTTCTTGGTGCTCTGAATATTTGGCTAGAGTAGGCTTGCTTATTTTTGGCATATGTATTTAATTGTTCCGTTTGTTTTCTATTGCTTCTCCCTTTTCTGGTTCTCCAAAAGGTTGCCTTGGAGTTGACATATTTTTCGTTATTTTGTTCCTTTTCGTGTAAACATGTTATGGCTGTGCGGATATTGTGATTTGGCTGGCTTCAGTATGTTGAGGTTGTCAAAAAGGAAAGATAAGCAAGTGATAATGCAGAGCCATGCAACGTCCATTGGACGTCGAAGTGACTTCTAAAACTTGTGTGTGTGTGTGTGTGTGTGTTTTTCCTCGGGATCCGTACATGCAGATGCCGGCCAACAGGGCGGCGTTGTACAGCGGAATCATGTAAGCCCGGCTGCAGCGGATGGCGTGTTATTAGGGGAGTTGGACCTCCCTTTTTTTTTAAATTAACGGCGTGATTGACAGTAGTAGGTGCTTAATTAGCTTAACATGCTCGTAGTTTAATTTTGTGTCTACAGCTTCGATCGGTAGCTTGTTGACGCAGCTTACTTGTTAGCTCAATTCAGCCAAGGTCCATTGGCTTTGGTTAGCAAAAGTTTGTGTGTTGAATTTCAATACAAGTGCCAACAAGCAATTGTTCCCCACTCCTGGGAGGCGCGGTTTCGAGAACCGGCCGATGTGCATGCATGCTTTCCTATCCAATGTATCAAAAAAAAAATTCAATGAAAAGCCCAACAAAGCCGGCTTAGTCAAGGGGAGACACATTCCCCATGCAGTGCGGTTACTTAAAAGTTATGCGATGAAATTTATTTGAATCTCTCCTCTCAAGGGAGGACGTAGCTAATATTATTCACAATTTTTGATTACTTAGAGTTGTATAGCTTTTTGATGATATATCACCTAATTTGGTGACCATAAGCTTATTAGAGAATCCGCTTATGAAGTTAAATTATTATAGCTAAACTTGATTTTAAAGCTAAAGGCCGAGTTCGTGATAATATTATGGAGTTTTAACACAAATGATGGAGTTTATAATTGTTGAATCATTGACTAAGAGCATCTCCAAGGGGGCTCTCTAAATTTTAGCCAAATTTTAGCTATTATAGCTAAAAAGCTATTTTAGGGAGCCACCTTTTGCATTCTCATTCCAACCATACACCCCTATTTAGCTAACATTGATTAAATTAATATTTTTTAAAAAAAAATAATTTGTTAATATAAATTAGTTTAAAATTTTAATTAATTATATTATTTCTTTTAAACATTTATTAAACTAATCTTTATTAAAAAATTAAATTATTAAACTAATCCATATCCAAATTAAATAGTTAACAGTTGACAGTTGTTGCATTTACCAAATCTTCTTCTTCTAAATTCATAGAAGATGGTGTGGAAGGAGAAAACGTGGCTGGACTAGAACTCTTTGTAGATTTTGATTTCTTCTTCGCGTCTTCAGACATCCATTTTGGATGGATCTTCAATTCATTCCAGCAATGTAACAGTTGGAATGTTTGACCTTGACATTGTTGGTATAAATTTTTGTCTTGAACAATCTGAAAAATATAATCAAATGCTCAAAATATAATAATTACACAAAATAATATCAATACAAAAATATAAAGATAAATATATTCAAATGATATTATTAATACCTTGACTTGCTCGTTGACACCACTTTGTTGTCTTCCATCAATTTGAGCGTAGTAGCCACAAAATTTATTCACCGAGAGTTGAATTCCGGACCACCAATGCATCAATGAGTTGGCGGTGCATTCAGCTTCAAAAGTTCTGTATTCATGAAAGTAATCGCAAATTCTTTGCCAATATTTCACAGATTTTTGATTGTTGCCTTGTATAGCATCAATACTGATGTTAAGCCAGGTAGAAACGAGAAGAATATCTTCTTCAACTGAAAAATTGCGAGACCTTGAAACTTTTTTCCACTGAAGTATCAATTTGGGTAGAAATTTGAGAAGGATGAGGGTAAGTAGAAAAATTTTCAACTTCTTCATTAAGAAGATTTGTGTAGTAAGAAAAATCTTGAGAATCCATAATTGAAAAGCAAGCAAAAAAGCAAAAAATATATGTAAATTTAAAGTTGTGTAAAAAATATGCTAACATTCATCTAGATATATAGGCAAAAAAAATAGAGCTGTTGGATATATGGCCGTTGTAAATAATAACTGTTGCAGACAAATTTTGTTTGAATAAAAAAATCATTTTGAATCGCTGGGGAGCTCGCCACATCTGGCGAGCTCCCAGCACTTCTCCCTTCTTTAGCGAGCATGCGGAGCGACGGTTGGAGATGCTTTTATTGATGGCGCTCTTCAAAATGACGAAGGAGCCGTTGATTAGTCTGCCCGTTGGAGATGCTCTAAAGCTATACCAATCATTCCATCAAGACTCGTGTAAGAAGCATGTTGCTCATTAATATTTAATATTTAAGTGTTGTTTGACATTTATTCTAAGACCTATATCTGTTTTGTGTCCGGACTTGATTTGATGTTGTTAGAATATTTTATACATGACTAGTAAAATGTATACATTATGCTTAAGTTATATATTTATGCATATTGAATCACATACAATTTGACTCATAAAGTTATAAGTACATATATAAGTATTTAATGAAGATTCTTAAATTTAAATTATTTTGCTTATTCTATTGTAATAAATCGTACGATATAGTTGCAATAATTTGTCATTAGAACTTTACGAGGATATTGAGTCAAATAAGAGAATGGCAACGGCTCCATTGGTAACGAAAAAAATACTAATATCCACCTCCTCATCAGAGGCACGGGATCGAGCCCTAGCCGATATGAACTTTACTATTTTTTCCGATGTATGAAAAAATTTATAATATAATTAGCTAATTAACTAAATTTTTATTTATTATAACTTAACTATGGTTGGAGTTTTAACTACATTGGTTTATAACTCTATAATAATTATAGTTATAAAAGGGGAGTGTAGCCCACGTACAAAAGAATAAGCCTTGTGATTGTCTTTCCATTATTTTTTCATAGGGCTTTGGGCAAGAATGAAAAATGACAATTGGTTTTAGTGCTTGGTATAATTTACTACGGAAGAAGATGTGTACCTAATCAATTATAAATTGTAAAGAATGAGCTTAATTGATTACAACTTATAATTAGCACGTGTACAAATTGTACTTTTGCTAATCATGCTCATTCTAATATTTCTATCATCGCTAGATTTAGTAAAATTTTATACAAGAAGAAAAAAAATTCGATGTTATTTCTTTATCAATCAAAATTTTAATCCAAAAAATAGTGAATTGCTATCTGCACCTCAACAATTGAGGTGCAGATAGGAATCAGTGCCAAAAAAACCTATTTGTGGATGAGAGAGAGCATGATAGAAAGAATAGGATGTAAAATATTACTATTTTTGAAAAGTATCCGTACCTGCACCTCAACAATTGAGGTGCAGAGAGCACTGGTCAAAAAAAATCATTTTTGTTGAAGAAGAGACAAATAATCTCACATTCGGAGTAGCCATGGCAAAAGCCATGGCTCTCAATATATTCATTGGAATATGTTTTAGGAGTCCAAGGGACTCCCCACTAAGTTAGTGGGGAGTAATGGTGAGATGATGAGGGGAGGGGGGCCAAAGGCCTCCCTCAACTCACAACACTCCCCCTCATCTCTCCATTACCTTGGGTTAAGCATATGAATACTTCAGGATTCAATATGCTAATGGGGTGGATACTTCTGGATCCAGAGCCACTGTGGTTGCTTCGTTAAAACCTTAGCTGTGGAAAACCCAGTGGGAAAAACCAGCAGCTTAAAGGAAAAGAGTACAACTATCGAGGGACTCCCCCTGATCTGTACAAGCTTCAGGCTTGCAAATTTCCTATGTATCTATACAATCATCTCTTATTCGTTTATACATCCATCATGTTCTGAAAGCAAATATAATCATCACTCATCTATACAAGTTTCACTCATCTAGCGGCTATTGGAAAGCAGTGGCGCTCTGGAGTGGAATGCTCTTCGAAGTTGGTAGATGACTCCACTAAAGTATTCTTCAATTCAGTCTTCAATGTGTCTGCAAGGTACTGCTGGACCTGGCTGAGCGTTTTCAATACTTGTTTCTTGGATGATGAGCTTCTCAGAAGATGTAGACTTTGGAGGATGATGTGTAGATATTAAAGAGGTGGCTCGCCTTTTGTGTTTTAGTCATCGCGATGATCTTTAAACCTGCATATGCGATATATATTCCTTGACCCTTGGAAATTGCGCAGAAGCAGCTTATCCTTGGTCTAGTGGTACTCTCCACGACAACACTGTATTTGGTTTACAACTTTACTGCAGACCCTTGGAAGTTGCGCAGAAGCAGCTTATCCTTGGTCTAGTGGTGCTCTCCAGGACAACACTGTATCTGGTTTACAACTTTACTGCAGACGTTCTATCAAAGACACGTGCAGTTGGCCAGATAAAGAAGTGTAACAAGTACACTAGAGATAGGCTCTTCGGGACCTAGGATGTCCTTCCCCTCTTCCAGCGACTGGAAGGTGTCATAAATAAGCATCTATTTTTAATAGGTTGCAAATGGACATCATTTTTCATAAACTCCATGTGTATGAAGGATATTAAAGGGTTCCACCAATAAGTTGTTAAATATATAAGCCGAGACAATACCTTGTTATACCTAGGTTTTTCATTTCCAAGGTATGCTTAAAGCTTTCTCAATGGTCTCTGCAGGAGATCCTATTAGCTTTAAGTCGATCACATGTACGGCGAATATCACAAATCCTGTCAACGATATTTCGAAAAAGATACACTGGCAGAATACTGATTAAGATCAACTAATGATCTTTGTAGCCTTTATGGAGAAGACGTTTCTACATCTCTCTTTCATCTCTGGGGGTAGTGTATGCAGGGTTTTCTGGGACCCTTAGGGCACAAAAACTCTAGTCCCGTCCTAAGTCGGACGGAACATAGACAGAAATGCAGCGGAAAAATTTTATGTTAATCTAATTAACATGCAACCCTAAGGAACCAGACCCTATTAGCCAGGATCTCTGCCAACTTGGGGTGGATCTGACCACCCCAAGAGGGATCTAACTACTGCGAATAATTAAATGAAAAACTTAAACACATACCTGGAATCTCAGCCCTGGGGCAGGCGAGATGTTCCGCACCGTCTTCCGAGCTGCTCCTGTCCCACGCCGAGCCGCTCCTTGAACCGCTCCCCGAACTGCTCCTCGAACTGCTCCGCATCCCGAGGCGATCAATCTCATTTCGCCGAGCCAATCACACGCCGAAGAAAGTTTCACACGAGTGAAACCTCCGCCTAGATTTCGGATCTGAATCCCAACTCCTTTGCGGCTTTGCTAGAGCCCTCAGGAGCAAGGCAGAAATTTATAGGGAGAGTAGAAATATTAATTCAGCTTAGATCCGAGCGCGCTCCAACATTTACGAGAGCTGCTCAGATCTAGAGCTTGGGACGAGTTTAGAGGAGGGGGGGCAGACCCCTATTTATATAGGCGGCTGAACCCTCCCCTCTACTCAATTTCCGATATGGGACTAAAGTTGGAGTTAATTAATTCAATTTAGTTTGCCTTTCACAAAGTGCAAACTTCCGTGAATTTTAACTCACTCACCGTTGAACTTCAGGATTGATACAACCTATCAATTCGAAGGGTGTTCAACGGTGAACGCATACGAAAAAACCGTTCGTCAATCGGAGTTCGTTTGACCCTCCAATTGATTGTCCAAAGATCAGCCCAAGGATAGTTTTTCGTAAAAACTGAGCCGTCAAACAATTCTGCACAATAAGGGTTCAAAACCCTATAGTTGTGGCCCACAAGTGGGCCCCACGCGTTCAGCGCGCGCAGAAACCCGCCTGGGCAAGGCCCAGGCCGCGCCTGGGTTTGCCCAGGCGTTGGGCAAAGCCCGCCTGGGCTTGCCCAGGCGGCCTGGGCAACGCCCATGCCCCGCCTGGGCCTTGCCCAGGCCCGCGCCTGGGCCTTGCCCAGGCGCTGGGCAAGCCCAGGCCTGTGCCTGGGTTAGCCCAGGCCTGTGCCTGGGTTTGCTGTTTCTGTTGGGCCTGGCCAGCAGTCCAGACCCAGTCTGGCCTGATCTTGTCCTTTGGGCTGTTTTGGGCATAACTTTGGTATTTGGTGTCCGATTTGGACGCCGTTCGAACCTGGGTTTAGACCGGGACATTCCCGTCTTACCCGTGAACTTTTCCTTGCGTTTATATTATTAAATATTGTTTTAAACAATTTAAAACACTTTTAATCTCTTTTGCATCAAATGCAAAATAGTCCATATCTAGGCTTAAATTATCATTTGCATCAAATACAAATGATCCGAGGGCATATTCCTCTACATCTCCCACTTGCACTCAGGATCATTTATCCCGAATGTAGGAGATGATTGCAAACATCTTTTGCAATATTTTATCCCTTGCATCAAATGCAAATTATTCTCCCTAACTAATTTCTACCTATTACTAGACGAAGATCGCACTCTGTGTGAGACCCTACAGCCTGACCCTTACAACAGGTTGGGCTCGAAGCCCTATACGGCAGTGACCACGAGCAGTGGTTGCCGTCCCAGCTTCAGGAATCATCATTATGTGGTTAACTCATTGACATGAGTATTGTCGGGACCACCCTGACTGTTTCCGTGATGAATTCCGCAGTTATAGTCTTTTCGTCTAAACTATGTCGTGTAGATCAAGTCTAGGGTACGGTCAAACTGTCAACCCCAATAACTTGACTCCGGTTAGTTTCTATCGATCTTTTAGTCAAAAAATGTTGGACTTCTTCCAACATACTCTGGCCAGAGTTTTTACTAAAGACCGAACTAACCCTACGACACTAACTCCCATTGACCGGGAGAGACGAATCCTCTCTTGGTCATTACTCTCCTCATACGCTTCAAGTGTCACCCAATCAAAGACCTTTCGACAGGGCTTGCCTCGAAGCTAGGTCATTTGATCTAAGTGGCACCGTTCACGCACAGGTTCGTCAAAATGATCTCAAGTCAAAAGACCAACTAGCCTATCATCACACAGAGTCATCATTGACAGATTGGTCAATATAACCATATGATAACTCTTGTGGATCGTTCAGTGAACTCATTCTCTAATGAGCACCTGTGTCTTGTCAACGACTTCGCCAAGTCAAGCGATCATGAGATCATCGCCACCGCTATACGGTGAAGACTAAGACACAATAGTCTATCCGATGTTTCGATATCCTTGTCTCGAAACATCTACGACCACGAACCCTTTTAGACTTATGCTACAGACGGTCAAACATTTCTCCATGATCGAGATACTCATCTCGATACCTGTTTGACCTTGCATAAAGTCTTAGGACTTTACCTAAGTTAATGTCTAATGTTAACAACATTATAAAATAACTTAGATAAATTATTACCAAACAGCTTACTGTTATTTCAAACAGGATGTTTGTGCTATTCACACATGAAGATAGATAGCCTGGAGGGTATCATCTCTCAACATCTCCCACTTGCACTCAGGCCCATTTATCTCGGTATCTAATACCGTTTTTACACATAAGTTTTCCCGACTTCATGTGGTAGAGCCTTCGTGAGTGGATCTGCTAAAACCATCTACACTATAGACTTAGGGAGTTTCTATGTTCATATTAGACCAACCATTTGAATCTCATTCAAATAATTCACTAGGTCTGTCGGAATCCATAATATTTATTTCCCTGGATCTTATCCAGTTCATCGTACCTTACGATAATCATTTAAATTAGTTACTGGTCATTTCAAATGGCTCATATTTATTTCTGATAAAGTATCAAACTCTTTTGATCACTTTGTCAAAATATATGTTCCATCCCTTTGATGCCTCGCATGTAATTTATACGCTCCCACTGACCTTGAAAACTATCTGGCTAATTCATATAAGTTGGTCCGTCTAAATCATATTTAGAAAAATGAACTTATAAGTGAATGCTCCAATTTTCATGGTCAACTTAAGCATTTTACGTCGAGTTTGGTCCGAGTAGATCTGTGCACATCTACTGGCGAGACGGTTTCAACATAATCCATTTTATAGGAATTAGGATGAAAACCGTTCTCGACCAACATGATTGCACTTCACTACTTTCTTTTCTGCACCAATCTTTCAACGTAAAAATTTACTTGCAGAAAGTGAGGAAACATTTTCCTTGGGTACGTAAACTAAATTCCAAAATTTATTTACGCACATGGACCTATTCTGATTGCATCAAGTTATAAATCGGAGTTACTACTCCGAATTTCATCCCGGAAGTTGACTAAGTCATCATCAGTTATGATGTTTAACTCGACTCTTCGTCTCACGAAATTCGAGTAATTATACAACTTCCTAATGATTGGTTTAATGAATATCTTATTGATAATGTCCTCAAAGGACATTATCAAAACCTAGGCATTACTATATGGGACTTAACCCAGAAGGAGGACTTAACTCAGAGTCACTTACAATGGATCACACCAAGTCTAACTAAGTGTGATTCATACCTTTTAACACACGGATGTGTTTACAGACTTGACCTGAGAGAAAATCACATTTTCTTTTAGTTTCGCAAGATTTTATGTAGCTAAGTATTTGACCATTCGATCTAATCGAATCAATTTAAATACTTTAGTCATTTCGTTCTTTATTTTATCAGACTTGTGTTTCATCAAGAACACGTGTCTTAATAAAATATACGAATAACTTGATTTGGTTAATCTAGACTCGGGTTCATCAGTATGTACCAGACTGAGTTCAACAACTCATTCTCCCTCTGTCTTACAGATGGGTTTCGGCCATTCTATCTAAGAGGATAAGACTCACAAGTGTCCACAGACTTCATAATACGAGAGGTCAGACCCCTCTTTATGTGACTTGTGAAGCTTAGTCCCTCGATACGGCCTAGTCTATTTTTCCATACAAGTTTGCTACTATCTTGTGTATATATATATTAACATTTAATATATATATTATCGTTATACATAAATTACTAACGCAAAACATTGCTTCAGAAGCGAGGTGACGACATTCGTCAAATTGTGTTAGACGTCTTTTGTATAACAATAATTATAAAATCGTGACATCAAAATATGTCACATTTTCATTTCCTCTTACTTATTCCTTTACTAATGATAAATTAAACTATTAAACTCGATTGACTTTCCCGGAGTGCCTTCTTCCTTTTCTAAATCACATTTAGATATTTAAATAGCCCAACATAAATAAATGGCTACACAAGCGTCTCATGTATCCAAACGCCTGAGAGTTGCAATCTTGAGTGTAGCTCAAGAAGTTGCTTGTCTCAAGATCCGGTTGGGATACATAGCCTTGCATCGCTCATGCACTCGTATTCGACTCAAACAATTTGATCGAATTCTTGAACTTTGCGGATCAAAATTGTTTGTCCATACAACCTTGAGGGTAGCTCGACAAGTTGTAGGGAGAAACATACTTCGAATATCCTATATGTTCAAGCTGCCTCATATAGAGACGAGTGACATGTTGCGTGAATTTATTTGTTGGACCCAGAACTTAATGAAATCATATTTCTTAAGTCTGTTCTTTAGAAGGTCATTTTAATGTCAACGAGAATATAGTTTTGATTCTATCAATTAGAATTTAACTTGATATTCAATTAATCAACCTATTTGACCAATTAACTAATTCCATTAAAATTTATATTTTGATTCCTTCGGTAAACATAGTCTTGCCCTAGTTTAGCATATGTTCAATATTAAATATAGGTAGAATGGCTTTTATCTATCTATATCCTCCCACTATTTTTACGATCGTTTCAAAGCTTAATAACGAACGATTTAATCGAATTAAAATTTAGTGAAAGAGGGATCCAATCATCCTGAACCTCACAACCTTGAGGAGACTCAACAAGTTGATTGGTTCCATGATTGGTAGACTAACTCTTAGTCAATCACATCGCATGTGACTCCCTATCGTTTTTTACCCACAGTCACTTATGATCTTGAGGAGACTCAACAAATCATAATGATTGGTCTAGTCAGACCCTTGATTTCGTGTCCAGATTTGACTTAGATCGATGCTCGAGGAGACCCGACGTATCGATTTGGGTCAAGTCTAGACTACATCACATGTATGTTGGAGTTTGTTCCTTAAAGATAAACATGTCATAGCTTGAGGAGACTCAACAACTATAATTGTCTTCTTTGAGTTACCAAGCTCCAAAATCAAGGAGGGATACGGATTAATATAACGCATTGACTAGATATAGTCCAGGGTGTCATACAATCATGATTCGCGACATTGCGGTCCAGCGGAACACAGCCAGGGAATTGACTAAGCCAGGATCACTACCCCTTAGACTAGTAAGGGTTGATCCAGAACTCTTAGCCAAGCACATTGACTGGATCATGGTCCATTGAATGAAGCTTGTCATTTTTGTATGTGTGCCATAGACTAAACAGCTTTTATTAACAACTAATTAATCCTATCAACTAGTTGCATCCTTAAATTCAAAATTTTAGGATTTGTTTAATAACTTTTATTAAGTCCTTATCAACTATAAGGTTCACGTGCTATCCTAATCGTTATTAGGATTTTAATAAATTTATTAACCAACGCTAAAAGCGAAGTCCTTTAATGATTTAATAATAACAATTAAAATTAAAAATTCATTAAAGGGACTACCCTAATCAGGAATTAGGTCTTGAAGCATTGTTAATGTTTTATTAAAATATAGCATGTCATTAAAATTCAATTAGTAAATTTTAATCATTACTTAATGGCTAACCTAAAGGGTTGTCTTGTGTTATCAAATAAGGGACAAGAAGACATAACCATTAAAATTACACTAATTTTATCGCATAAAAAGTGTACAACTATTTAACAATTAAATAGACTAAAGTTTATCGCATAAACAATTTTAGCATGCATACTTAAATTTAACATTTAAATTTAAAAATACGATTTTTAAAACATTTTATTTTATCTCATAAAATAAAAGCTTGTTTAAAAATCATAACATTTGCATGCTACTTTAAAATATTTATCGCATAAAAATTTTAAACTTTTTAAAATCAGTTTTTAAAATATCTTATAAATTTAAAACATCATTTAAAAAATTCCATGTTTAAAATTTATCACATAAAATTTTAAATACCATTTTAAACTTATCGCATAAAGTTTTAAAGCTTTAAAACAATTTTTAAAATCTATCACATAAATTTAAAAAATTCCATTTTAAAACTTACATGTTTAAAATTTATCATATAAAATTTTTAAACAAAAAAAAATTTAAATTTATCGCATAAATTTAAAGAAAACATTTTTCTATAAAAGCATTCAAATAATAAATTCGCAGTCCAAGATCAGCATACAGAGATGGCTCTGATACCAATGCAGGGTTTTCTGGGACCCTTAGGGCACAAAAACTCTAGTCCCGTCCTAAGTCGGACGGAACATAGACAGAAATGCAGCGGAAATTTTTTATGTTAATCTAATTAACATGCAACCCTAAGGAACCAGACCCTATTAGCCAGGATCTCTGCCAACTTGGGGTGGATCTGACCACCCCAAGAGGGATCTAACTACTGCGAATAATTAAATGAAAAACTTAAACACATACCCGGAATCTCAGCCCTGGGGCAGGCGAGATGTTCTGCACCGTCTTCCGAGCTGCTCCCGTCCCACGCCGAGCCGCTCCTTGAACCGCTCCCCGAACTGCTCCTCAAACTGCTCTGCATCCCGAGGCGATCAATCCCATTTCGCCGAGCCAATTACGCGCCGAAGAAAGTTTCACGCGAGTGAAACCTCCGCCTAGATTTCAGATCTGAATCCGAACTCCTTTGCGGCTTTGCTAGAGCCCTCAGGAGCAAGGCAGAAATTTATAGGGAGAGGAGAAATATTAATTCAGCTTAGATCCGAGCGTGCTCCAACATTTACGAGAGCTGCTCAGATCTAGAGCTTGGGACGAGTTTAGAGGAAGGGGGCAGACCCCTATTTATATAGGCGGCTGAACCCTCCCATCTACTCAATTTCCGATGTGGGACTAAAGTTGGAGTTAATTAATTCAATTTAGTTTGCCTTTCACAAAGTGCAACCTTCCGTGAATTTTAACTCACTCACCGTTGAACTTCAGGATTGATACAACCTATCAATTCGAAGGGTGTTCAACGGTGAACGCATAGGAAAAAACCGTTCGTCAATCGGAGTTCGTTTGACCCTCCAATTGATTGTCCAAAGATCAGCCCAAGGCTAGTTTTTCGCAAAAACTGAGCCGTCAAACAATTCTGCACAATAAGGGTTCAAAACCCTAGAGCTGGGGCCCACAAGTGGGCCCCACGCATTCAGCGCGTGCAGAAACCCGCCTGGGCAAGGCCCAGGTCGCGCCTGGGCTTGCCCAGGCGCTGGGCAAAGCCCGCCTGGGCAAGCCCAGGCCCGCGCCTGGGCCTTGCCCAGGCGCTGGGCCTTGCCCAGGCCCGCGCCTGGGCTTTGCCCAGGCGCTGGGCAAGCCCAGGCCGTGGCTGGGCCAAGCCCAGGCCTGTGCCTGGGTTAGCCCAGGCCTGTGCCTGGGTTTGCTGTTTCTGTTGGGCCTGGCCAGCAGTCCAGACCCAGTCTGGCCTGATCTTGTCCTTTGGGCTGTTTTGGGCATAACTTTGGTATTTGGTGTCCGATTTGGACGCCGTTCGAACCTGGGTTTAGACCGGGACATTCCCGTCTTACCCGTAAACCTTTCCTTGCGTTTATATTATTAAATATTGTTTTAAACAATTTAAAACACTTTTAATCTCTTTTGCATCAAATGCAAAATAGTCCCTATCTAGGCTTAAATTATCATTTGCATCAAATACAAATGATCCGAGGGCATATTCCTCTACAGTGTATACCCTTATGGAAGTTTTATATAGATCTCTATATCTATATTGCCGTATATGTATGCAGTCACAGCGTCCATGAGATGTATTTATTAGCTTTTTCAGAGATGTTTAGGCTTTAGTAGGAAAATGATCACATTTCCTTCATTTCAATTTCTTATGAAATCCAACTTAAATTCCACAGGTTTTACACATTCAGGTGTATGGACTACTGGTCCAAAGATTTTGCTTTTCAAGAGTGAGTCCAGCTCTACTCTTATTGCTTCGTCCCACTTTGGCCAATCTATGCATTCATTCTATAGAAAAGTGGGTTGACGTCATCGTCGTATTCAGCGACGTGAACGGCAATAACGAAAGCAAAACCGTCGACGACGACTGTGCTATTTATATCCAGTACCTCTCCAGTACGTACGTAATATAATGATTTTTCTCCTGTTGTTTCCTCTGCAGGGGAAATTAGGAGGGGATAGGTTGCTGGTCTTAGCTCAGCATCCTGTGGATGGATCATTTTAATATATCCAGGAATCTTCCTCTTTCGAGAAACTTTTTATATTTTTAACCTGGCGGACGTCCTCTTTTCAATTGAGGTACAGCCAATTCTGCTGCCGGTGGATTGCATCCATCTTTGGGAATGTCAATCCTAGCTGGCGTGTTGGCAGCAAGGACGTGTGAACGAACAATCTTCCGGTTGTTCGTAAATTTATCCGGCAATTGATGTACTTTTGTCTGGATGTGAAGGATTTTCTGGATCTCATATTCACACAGAAAAAGTATGCGGATCATAACGAGAGTAGGACTTTTGTGTCCCATGATATGGTCTCAGAAGCTTCGGGCTTCTTTAGAATTCGTGCTTATATCAATGAGACTTTGCTTATCAAATTCACAGTTATCAAGACTTGGTGGTAAACCATAAGCAAGCGGCATCAGCAATAAGATATGGCCACAAGAGGGCCGTATCACGATAAGCGATGCGTAATGCATTGTGTTGGTCCCTAAATACAACAGGCAACTGGGATTTAACAATGGACGTGAAATCCATTGGAGTCTCTTTACCAGAGACTCTGGTAACCCATTATGAGTATGAACATGCTACAGGATGTTCAATTTCAATGCCAGTTGCTTGGCAGAAGTCTTGAATGATATGTGTAGTGAATTCACCCACATTATTAGCTTTGAGAAAGCTATGTTGCGAGTTAATATAAAGGCACACATAAGACCATCTAGTAGATGCATCAGTCAGTACAATGAAGTACCGAAAATGGGCCACTTGCAGGGTGAATAGACCCGCAAAGGTTACCATGTATTCTCTCAATGAAGCCAGGAGACTCTAATCCCACTTTCAGGAGGGAATGACTCTATAAGTTTTCCCTTACGACAAAGGGGGACAACGAAACTCAATCTTTTGAATAATCTTCAGGTTCTCCAATGAATTCATTTGATGATGCGTCCATCATCGTTGATCCAGGATGACCAAGACCATTTTGCCAGAGTTAAAAACTCTGGCAATGAAATGCACTTCTGGTGCTCAGTCAAGTTGGCTTTCTATAGGATGAATATCTGTTATTATAGGGGCCCGATGGGGGTCCAATGAAATCGTAAGTAGATTGGGCTTCTGGCCATCCTCTTTACGAGTTACATATTGTTATTCAATATTTTTTATCCACAGTTTTCAAGTTATGTTCGTTTAAACGAAAAAATGCTTGAAACTTGGAAAAGTCCTATATGTTTAAGGTGAGAAGTTTGCATCTTATAGTATCGTTTTATGTGGGAGCAATATATATGCTACACCAATGCAACGAGGCACTGTCCACAATATTACATACTTCATCTATAAGCAAAACGAAATTTTATTTAAGTAAATGTAAAATGACATTCAAATAAAACTTCGTACAAAAGCAAACTAAAGATGAAGCTATTTGTAATTTTAAATGCATAGACATATAGATAGGGCTCAATCAAGCAGGTCTTCATTCTCGAAGTCATTTGCAATGAAATTCGTTGGCGGCTGAACAGCCGCCAAGTTTGTTTCAGGCAGAGACTTCTGGCTCGCCTGATACAGTTTCTGGAGGTGGCGAGGAGTGCGGCAGTTTCTGGACCAATGTCCAGTCGTGCCACATCTATGGCATTTATCCTCCCAGTTCTTGTTAGGAATTGACACTTGGTCAGTGTTCTAACGATTCCATGTGAGGTTTCTCATTTCTCTGTTGTTGTTGGTCTAGGTTGATTCTCCTTGTGCTGGTTGCATTACAGCCTTCCCTTTATTCTTTATAGGCTTCTTATTGTTTTTCCACTTCTGGGGAGAAACGTGGTGGGCTTCAGGGATATGGGCAGTACCAGCTGGTCGTAGATTATGAGTAGCAAGCAGTAAATCTCTATTCTGCTCTGCCCTAAGGAGGCAAGAGATCAAGTCAGAGAATTTCGTGAAGTTGCGTTCACGATACTGCTGCATGAGGATTGCATCTTTCTCGTGAAACGAGGTAAATGTCTTTTCCAACATGCGTTGCTCTGTCATTTCTTCACCGCACAACTTCAGGCGTGAGGTGATATTATGAAGTGCAGAATTATACTCAGCGACGGACTTATAGTCCTGAAGTCTGAGGTTTTCCCACTCATAACTGGCACGAGGTAATATTACATCAATTTGATGTTTATACCGTGCCTCCAGCGCTATCCACAGCTCCATTGGGTCATCTACCGTTAGGTATTCAGCCTTTAAGGTCAGATCTATATGTTTCCTAATGTAGATAATGGCTTTCGCCTTATCCACATCGGAGACAGTGGCAGGAGTGCTACTAAACGATTGAGCCGCTTCTGGGGCCTTACTAGCAGAAGCATCGGTCGCTGCTGGGGCCGACGAAGGAGCTAAAATTGAGCCAAGGAGGGCCATCGAACGCAAGTGGAACTTCAGGTCCACTCGCCAACTCAGGAAATTCTTTCCTGCAGCATCAAGAACCTCGAAATTGACGCTTGCCAATTTTGCCATTTATCTATGTAATTTAAAACAAGCATGAATTAATGTAAATTCACGCATTAAAAATAAAATAAGTAAAATGTGGGGATAGGCAAGATACCCAAAAACGTACAAAGTCCAAAGTTCGATATTCAGTTCATAAAGAAAAGAAAAATACAAGTTGGAAACCCAGAATGGGTCCCTATATTTTGCAAATTTCACCTCTGTCTTCATATGTTGGTACACCGGTCTTTGACATTAATACATTTAATCCTCACTTACAAATTCTCTCAAAAGAAAATAAAAGTGCAAGAAATATTAAAGGTATCAAACTGGCCGATCCCAAAAAACACATTTTAACTTATTACTTATATAAACATCCACACAGTTTTAAATATGCTACAGGCACAAACAACCACGCATATAACTCAGGCATATAGGATATGGAAAAAGAAACTATAAAATATAATAATCTCTTGGACCACGGGGAGACGTCATACACCGTTAGGTTAGATGACTAACGGCAGAGCGGTCGCAGGATCCTTAAGATAATTATATTTTGAAAAATTCTAATAATCCATAAATAATAATGCAAGAGTGATATTTAACATAATACTAGAAAATTGACTAACTGGGCTACATGCCCAAACAAGAATTCAAAATGAATTATTATTATGATTAGAGCTGCAGGCCCATAAGTAAAATAATAATCATTTTAATAATTAATTTAATACGTGGGCTACATGCCCATTTGTAAAAATTTAATTAACATATTCATTTTGCAATTGGATTAACTGGGCTGCTAGCCCAATTTAGAAGTCAAAATTAATTAATAATCTGAATGGGGCTGCTGGCCAATAAAACTTATATTAATTGTTATAAACTGGGCTTTAGGCCTAAATTAGAACACAAAATTAATTATTATTCTAATATGGGATGAGGCACATAAGCAAAATGAAAATCATGTTAATTAGCAATTTAATTTATCTGGGCTTCTGGTCCAAATAACCAGACAAAATGAGTTAATTTTATGTAGTAGACTTTAGGCCTAATAATCCGCCATCTAATTTATTAAATATAATTGGACATAAGCCCTTAAACAAATTTTAAAGTTAATAGTAAAGCAATCATATTTGTCGGCTATATGCTTAAAGTCCTGACGCAAATAAGATCGTTGCTAATTCCATCAGATTAGTACAGAATTTGTATTATCAGATGTAGCCTGCAAGATCTCTCGCTTGGAAATAGACACTGCACAAAGCTTCAAGGTGTCCAAACGGCCCGAAAGCCCGCGGCCCGGCCCGCCCGGCCCGGTCAACGGCCCGGCCGGGCCCGGGCCCGGTAGAGTTGACCGGGCCGCGGGCTCGGCCCGGCCCGAAGGCCGGGCCGGGCTTCCGGGAGGCGGGGCGGCCCGTCGGGCCGGGCCCGGGCCGGCCCATGGCCCGGGCGCAACGGGCCCGGCCCGGCCTCTTTCCTTGTTTTTCCCCTACTAATATATTTTCTACCTAATTTTTTTTTCCACAAATGGGTTCTTTAATTTGCTCCCTACTTAATTTTGTTCCACAAATGGGCTCCTTAATTTGTTCATTCTTAAAGTTTTTCCATATATAATAGTTCTTCCTTAATATACTCCTTAATTTGTTCCTCATTAATCGTTTTATTCATTAATCTTCTTCTTATTGTGTCCATCCTTTATAAAATAGTATGTTTTTGAAAAACTTACTATCTTTAAAAAAATTTATACTAGGTATAAATATTATTTTTCATTTTACTAAAATTTTCTATTGAATTTTTAATATTTTTTTAAAAATTATATATTTAATTAATATACTATGGCCGGCCCGGACAAGCCCGGGCCCGGGCTTGGCCAGGCCACGGGCCGGGCTTCCGGCCCCCGGACAGATTCCGGGTCGGGCCGGCCCGGCACAGTCCTCCCAGTTACAGATTCCGGGCCGGGCCGGCCCGTCCCGGTCCTCTCGGTCAACCGGGCTGGGCCGGCCCGTGGCCCGGTCAAGACCCGACCGGGCCGGGCCGATGGACACCTTGAACAAAGCTGTGGCGATGGAAAACACCAAGCTGGGTTCTTTTCAATTCTTTTGCCCATCTCGGCAAGCTTCTGATTGATGTTTGTGACGTCATAATTGTTGGATTATATCGTGTTGACATGACATCTTGGGATAAATTCCATTGCAAAGGAATATTGCTGGGATAAGGGAGACTTTTTTTTTATCATCGACTTCATCAAGATGAAGCACTTTTCGAAGTGCAAGAGATGCATTCGAAATTGCCTGACGGCGGAAGAGAGGCGATCGGAACCCCCCGCCTGGGGGGGGAGCTGATGGAGCTGCAACGAAAGGCCCCCCCATCGGTGTGCCATCAGGGGAGGGGAGCTGAACAGTTTGTTGGGCTTATAGGTTTATCTTTTTTTTCTTTTTTTTAATTTTGATGATTATCAAAATGGTGCAGATTAATACAAGCCTATAGAATTGGCTATGTAAAACCTTAGCTTACTATATTTTGTAGGTATCTACGTGATCAAAAAGAAATTACCTCTAGATCAAAGATCTAGGGAAGATCGTGATAATAAAGATCCGTAGATAGTTCCGCTCCCGATACGCTCCAAAGAAAAATCCCCGCAAAGCTTCGCCGCAACAATAGATTCCTTCGCGCGTAGGGGTTTAAATTTTGAGGAAGACGTGATGAAAAGCTCAAAGAAATTAGAGCAAACGTGATGATAACGTGTTGAAGAAGAGACAAATAATCTCACATTCGGAGTAGCCATGGCACAAGCCATGGCTCTCAATATATTCATTGGAATATGTTTTAGGAGTCCAATGGGTTCCCTACTAAGTTAGTGGGGAGTAACGATGAGATGATGAGGGGAGGGAACAATTTTTATAATTTTGTGTTGGCCTATCTGTGTGTGCTTTTGGGACTTGCTATGCGAACAGACCTAGTTGCTCAGTACACAGATCGCTTAATCGATTTTGAAATACCAATTAAACCCGTTAAAAACCCCCAATGTAACCTTCCATTTTCGCCCCAAATTCGCAGTGTCTCAATGCAACCCTAATCGATTTTGAGTTAATTTGACGGGTGTTAGCTGGTCATTATAAGTTATTTTTTGGCTTTTTCCTGCGGCGTGCAGCGTGCTCCAGTGCCTGCCTGCTGCCTCTATTCTCTTCTCTCCGAGAGAGAGAGAGCGGGGGTGGGGGTGGGGCGCGGTGGGCGAATGGGGATGAGAATGAAGGAGAAAAGCAGCGGGTGAACTTTTTGGCTACCGCTTGTTAGAGACCACACTACATTTCTATTTTCTCCGACCGTGAACGAGCCAATGCCTCGGGGAGGACGACCTAAAAAGGTGGTCTTTTAATTTTTGCTTTTCTGTTTCTTTCTCTTTAAGCAACCTCTGTTTCTTGTTACAACGATCGTATCGTTTTGACCATGGACGCAGGGACTGCGTCGGATTGATGCTGCATTCGATTCGTTGATCCCGTTAGGATTCTCCAAAGAAATCGTTGGCAAGACCATTAAAGCTCTTCTCGAGGTCAATTCTACCATGTCCACACTACATTCCTACTATCTGCGGATGAAATAAACACATCATTACCTTCTAATTTATGCTAAAGTCTTCTCTTTTCTCCGTTTTATTTTGTTTTGTTTAAATTTTGTTTCCTAAAACAAAAGGTTTACGGAGGAGACGAGGGATGGGTTTTCGTAGAAGAAGCTGGCTACAAGCTTGTCATTGATGCTATTCTCGAAAAGCAAGAGGAGGAAGATCACAAGGAAGATGAGACGAACGAGATGATGGTGGTCTCCTATTTTCTTTCATCGAATCCCCCCTCCCCCGTAATACAATCCCTTCGTAATAAGAAAAGAAACATGTTTATTTGCGCCTTTGTGCTTGACATTAATCTCTTGTTGTTATTGACATCTATCACCAAATGGGCTCTGGAATACCACCCACACACACACACAAAATTTCTCTACTTAATCTATGTTGAAATCAATTAATTTGGGTCTTGTTACATTCCCATGTCGGTGCTTAGCAATTGTTACTAGAAAAGAAGAGTAAAGATTCCAGGTTATTATTCTATCTATTATCAATATTATCCATATTTCTGACTCGTCATTACATAATTGGCATTACTGTAGGCATCTCCATTGATGGTAGTGTTTGATTCGCATGTGCCTGTTAATTTCTCAATTTTTAGCATTAGTTAATTTGGTTCCAATAACGCTTATGTGATTGTCAAGTACCTACAGTCTACTATCAAAATTCTCTAGGATGGCAATATCCATTGGGGATTTTATTTACAGTCAAGGTAGCATCTGTCTATATGTGCATACAGATAGATTTATGTATTTATAGGAATTTTATGTCTTTTCTGTGTGTGCATGCGCACGTGCGTGTGATGCTTGTTTCGATGTTGGCCACCATCTTTTGTTATGCACATGAATTTGACAAAGCCAAAATGAAATAGCATGTTTGTTATATCTGTTTGTTGAATAGGCAGTGGCAAGATTTTCATTTTTTAATATCATAACCTTCTTCTGGATTTTGTGAAATCTCAGGACACCTTTATTTTCTTATATTTCATATGCAACAATCTATTAAGGATTGGAAACACCAACATCACCCACAATCAGTTCTCTGTTTTTATGTTATTTTTAACTGCAACATAGTTACAGGGTGTGCCATAATTGAGATTTTTAGAAACATACATGCATTGGTCATTATTCATTAATTTACATTTTCAGTTTTTGTTTGAAGCATGGTCCTTAGTTCATCCTCTAGATACCAATTTGATTCCACTCAAGTCTGAACGGATGCGGCAAATTTAACATAACACATATCATATCATTGGGATGGTCTTTTATGATCCTTTTTTCAAATGTACACAATAAAAAAGCTGTACATGTAAGTTGATTTCTTTAGTCTTGTTTGACGGTTTTAAGCAGACTATTATAGACCTGGTTGACGGTTTTTTATCAACAAACATACACGCTAAAAAAAGCTGTACATGTAAGTGGATTTCTATACTCTTGTTTGAAGGTTTTAAGTATACTATTATAGACATGGTTGACATTTTATTTTATTAATAACGATGTATATATGGTTTCAGGAACTCATATAAGAATCTAATGCTCGAAAAGTGATGTTCACAACTCAATTGATTTGTTGATGAATTTTAGTTGCCTTAAAAGTTATGAAAGTTAGGCTTGTTTAGGTACCTACCGAGTTATTAACTTTAGATTTTTTTTTTTTGCTTTTTACAATATTGGGCTGTTTTGTTTCCTTAATCGTTTTAGCGTCAGTAAATTCATTGTGTGGGGGTGGGTGGGTTTAACTGACAAATTGAATGATTTCTTTGATTTAAGGGGCTGAGAACTGGAGGGATACATTGAGTCAGAAATGGTCCTATGAACTTTCTCCGATCTTTCAATCTCTCTTTGTTATAGCATGATGTTTTGGTGGTAATAATTAGAGGGATGTGATGTTTTATCCTACCTTTATCTTGGTGAATCTTTTTTAATCCCTTTAAACCAAGATTTACTGACGATTTAGGATGTCACTATTTATGTCATTGTATTTGATATATATGTCAATCTTTGTTTATTGACTTTCGTCCATTAGAGAAGACATTGTGTTATGAAATTTAATAAATAAATTCTGACATCAGATAGAAGGAGATGATATTGTTACTCCATCGGCTCTGGAAATGATCGAACCAGTGGTTGACTATGGTGAGACAAGCTTGCATCCTGATGTATCTGAAGGTATGCAGTATGGTAATTACGAATTATTTATTATTATTATTACTACTACTGTGGGGGTAATGACTCAACATATTTAGCATTTCTCATAAAATCACCGAAGTACCTTGATACTTTTTCCATCACTAACACCACTAATATTTTTGATCACTTAGCATCCTTAATCGGCCATTTAATAAAAATAACCAAATCACATTGCATTCTTATCCTTCTTTCCTCTCCTTGTTGCAAATGTTGTTGCGTTTCCTTTTTGCCCCCCCCCCCCCCCCCCCCCCCCCCTCCCTTCTTTTCCTTGTCATGTTGCAATTTCTTCACCATCTCTCTTATTGCTGTTGTTGCTTTCTTCGTTTTCGTCTGACTACTGCTTTCTTGCTTCTCTAACTTCCCTCCTCATTTCTGATTGTTGCTGGCCTCCTCCTCCTACTTTCTTTTTTCTACTGTTGCTTCTGCCTTCTCATTCAGGTCCAAAGAGAGAGAAAACTTAACAACGGCAAGGCGAAGGAAAACTCATTCTCCTTCTTTAAGCTAAAAAATAAAAGAAATGCAATTACAACAGCTACAACAACCACAACAACCGTAAGCTCGTGCAAAAAAGAAGAAAAGCCCACAACAATGGAAGCAAGATGGATGTCTTTTGGTTTTTTAAAAAAAGAATTGAGGCCTCATGCGTGTTACATGATGTAAAAAAACGTCAACATATTTAAAGTCATTTTCAGAAATACATTAAAAACATAAGGTTTTTTTTAGTCATGACCATTATTATTATTTCCTGAATATAAGAACATGCAGATCAAGTTTTTGTGTTTGGTAGATAATTTTCATCCATATCTTTTTACATTGCTAAACTCATGAAAGCATTTTCTTTGTGAATTTTTGGTTGAAACTTTGGGCTTAAGATGAGCATTCTCATAATTCAGGAGGGCTGGGTAGAATTGAAAACAAGATCCCAGCGGCGATTGGATACGCGAGTCCAATTCCTAGTCCGAGTTCAAGTAGACTCCCTATTATAGCTGGTGATAGCTCGCAGAAGCCTGACCCAGACCCAGCAAGAAGCGCTGGGCGAAGTAACTTGCGACAGGCTGATGAGGTGCCAAGACAAAGGCGCCCTCCATGTTATGGATGGATCTCCGAGACAGAATCATCATCTTCGGAGGAATCCTGATGTAGTTCTCCCTCTCTTTTTCCCAGCCTAGTAAGATCATTTGTAATATAATACTTGATCTCCCCGTCACTGATATGAAAAAGTTGTTACTTTTCTTTGTTAACCAAGAAAAAACCGATGCAGTTCTCACTTGTTTTACCAGCTTTTCAAGCTTTTTTAATGGCGAACAAGTTGAGAATAAAGTGATTGATAGTAATTCAGGTCATTTTTAGTGCAATTGGTATACAGCTGACAAGGTGCTGATCCAAAATGCGGCTCGCAGGTCGCCATCTATCAGATTGTAATTCAATTTATTTAAATAAAGAGGCGTGCTCTATACACCGAACATCGTTCGGCACGGAATGTTTTGCTAGGGAGACATCGAAATGAAAGATGATTGTGACAGGCAAAGAGTGGGTGTGACTTTTTAACAAAGCATGAATGAATGCGTTCACGTGAAGGGGCTAACATACTCACCGTACTGAGAAAGTCTTTTTCAAGCAAAATTGACTGGTTGACTGACCAAAAGAGTAATCTCAGTGAACACGCAATTACTCTTATGAATCATCAATTGTGAGGTGGGCCCACGACAAATTTTCATTGTTCCCCTTCTCTCCTCCTTTCTTTCGTCCTGCTGTTTCCTTCCTTTCTGTCTTTTCCCATGCTGCAGCTATGAGCAGATGAAGAGGAAACCCACGACAGTAGGAACGGGGAGCTCGGTGATGGCGAAGGGCTTGGGCGGTGGTGGCATGGAGCTCGGAGCTCTTAGGGATGGTGCACGGCTTAGGGGGAGAACTCACGGTAAAGGTTGGAGTTCGAAGCTCGGTGGTGGAGGTTGGAGGGCGCCGGCGGTGACATAGTGGCTTGGGATGCTGTGGCGGAGGTGGGAGGCCCGTGCTGGGTTCTGTTGATGTCGGATGAGGGAGTGAATGGAGGAAGACAACTGGAGCTCGTCCTACATCCTCAAATGGCAAACGATGCAACGAGTGCCAGTAACGTTCATGTCCTGTTCATCCCATTCCTCGGCCGCAGCCGTACCGCATCGTTGGTCGGTGCCGCCTGTTCATCCCATTCCTCGGCTGCAGTCGTACCTTGTCGCTGGTCAGTGCCGCCTGCCACTTCGTGAAGCGTAGCGGCTTCCGCTGAACCGTGGTCAACGACCCCGGGGAACTCATCTTACATCATCGGCACCATCGAGCAGGCCAAGAACTCTGAAGGCCTCCCCCATCGATCTAGAACTGTTAACGGGCATGCATTAAATTTTATATAAAACTGTTCGATTAATATAGTAAAGAAATGGACATATTTTACATTAACTTAAATCTATAAATAAATCTTGGGTTGCTACATTGGTATTCATATGTAATAAAGATCTAAAGTGATGCATCCTTTGTACGTAAGGAGTCTCCCATCCACTAGCATATGCATAGTGATATCTTTTCCATTGCAGAGAAACATGTGGTATTGGTGAGCCTTCATGCATGATGACCTACAAACAGGATGAAAAGATTATATATAATTGAAAAGAAATCCTTAATAGTCGTAAGATGAATAACATTTTAAAAATACCTTTACAAAATGATTATTCTGCACGAAGCCGATCCCAATAATTTTTTGTTCTTCGTACGGTGGCGGTGCATCTCTCAATGGAAGAAATGTCAAGCATAGATGGTTCGATAAATGGACGACGACTACATTATATCTTGAAGCAATCAAATGACCCATATCGGGCATGGTCATCCATTTATCGAAGGGTGCTACTGTGGGTTTGGCCATATGAAGTATATTTTGAACCTCGTTAGCACGGTCAGCCCCAAACAATTCAATGAAATCAGAATGCCAATAGATTAACTCATCGAGGAGATCCCGCCTTATTTGAAACCAATTGCCCTCACCAACCAAGCTTACCCACTCTGCAATGACTCGAAATCCGCAATTTCCATCAGGCACTACATCAACAATATTTTCAATGTAAGGAACAAATTGTTCAGGAAACCACTCGGAGTATGGTATTTTCTTGCGTTTCGACGATTTCACCGACACGTCGATTAAAGGAGCAGGAACACTATCATACACCGCATCGATGTGTTCGAAGTACGAAGGATTTCGTTTGGTTGCTTTGTCAACTTTAGAACGTGGACGGCCTTTCGTCTTAACCTTTTCCAGTGGAGGTCGCATTGAGGTAGTATCAGGATAAGCTAATTCACGTACTTTGCCATGAAGGACCCTTTTTCTTGATATATCACATGTATCAAATCGCCTCTGCACGGCCTCTAGGTCTTGAGCGAATGACCAGTGTTCATACTCATCATCCATGCCTCTATTAATGGCCAATTTTTTCCAGTGTGGATGCACAGACGATAAAGAAATCGCCCAACCGAACCTAAAAAACTCGGCAAGCATATGTGCGCATGGCAGCCCATATGCATATCTCTTACGCAACCACAAATAGATGGGTCAACCCCAACATTGCCGACTCTTTGGTACTCTTTACTGATGTGATGTAGGGCTTCTTTTGACACAAAACCAGTCAAATTTTGGTATTGCACAGTGTCAAACTGGTGCTCCACATGAATAATGCTTCTTTGAAATGATCGCGAGATATCAGTGTGTTGAAGTGTGATAAAGTTGTCAATTGTTTCCCAAGAATGACAGAAATCACCCGTGCGTGCTAGAAGCATCCTCTTTAATGTGTTGTGAGCACCATCGGCCCTTCATGTGCATGTAAAATGAACTTGTTACATTATTCAATTTAAATTTGGGTTTACTATGTGAAAAGCATTAAACATACCTGTTAGTTGTTATGTTGCCCAGGTGCATCACTCTGTTGGTCCAGGCGCCCACAAATCTCTCCTTATATGGCAGCCATGTTTCGCATATGTAACTTAGCAACTTTGGAAACTCGGCATATTCTTGTACAAATATGCACCAACTGCTTTCAAATTCATCCTCATTTGACGAGTTCAAAACTGCTTCCCATGATTTAGTCACCGACTCCCACAAATCTTTGGGTTTCACAAATTTCTTGATTCTTGCTTGGACGTTGCTGCAAATATGCCATCGGCATAGTAATTGTGTTGCTGAGGGAAACACGAGTTGCACATCAGTCAACAGAGCTATGTCTCTATCGGTGACGATCACAAGCGAAAATCGATCTGCATTTTTAATCAAAGATTTTAACATCTCTAGTGCCCAAACAAAGTTGTCAGTCCGCTCTGCCTGCATGTATGCATGTGCCACAGAGGATGTGTACTCTGTTTATGTCACTCCAACAATCTCAAAGATTGGGAAGTTATATTGGTTTGTTTTGTACGTACTGTCCATAATCAATACATAAGAAAATGTGTTTAGCAGATGAACGGCCTCCGGATGTGCCCAAAAAATGTCTTTTACAACCTCTGTTTCTGCATCCTTTCTGTGCCATTCAACATAGTTGCTATCACTTATAAGTTTCAACAGGTACTGCATTCAGATTTGCCTTCTTGGATTTCGCGGCGATATTTTTGCCGAGCATTGTATATTTGTTTTAAGTGGGTCACATTTTCACTGTTATTTCTCTTCAATGTCAGCAAAATTTTTTTCGGGGGGACTGCATTCCTTGTCATATCAATCATCATGTTTTTCTCCTCATTACTCAAAATACCAACAAGAGAGTGGCCCTCTAACCTCTCCGCCGGTGGGTGATTGTGCATTCCACTGTTTACAACAACCACCCATTCACCCCCAATTTCCAATTGATACCCTTTCACTTTAAATGGGCAATCACATTTTTTTCGTTCCCGTCCCTTTCCTTCTTAATTCGTCAGGAATATTCTTGGAGTTATTATAATTTCTATACTTCCCACTTCTCACACACACCAATGTCCCATTGCCTTTCTGATTCGGTTGCGGCATATCCGACCTCTTTATAACATTGACATATCCATTTCGTTTTCCAGTATCTTTCACCCAATTTATGAGATCATCACGAGTACCAAACACATAAGATTGTGTTAAATCAAATATATTACTTTGCGAATGAATCTTCTTAATGTTTTTTGGCAATTAAAATGAGTCGAAATAATTACCATGTCAGTGTTGAAATCATCTGTACAGTCTACGATTTGATCACAAGATTCAGGCTCGTAATTCATTTCAGGTATATCATCCTACGATTTTCGTTAAATATGCATAAATTTCATTAACACAATTATAAATATAGTAAATGTAAAATTATACTTACCGAAATGTGACAGTAAGGAGGCTCATTCAAATTAATTTCATTATACTGTTCATAATAATTGCCGTCAAACCAATTATTGTATTCAATATTCTTCAATTAACAAACCCTGCAACAACACCTAAAAGCATTACCTAATCAGGCATCGTTGCACTATCTAACATGCTCATACCATTGCAATATTTAAATTTCCTACTCTAGAGTTAGAGTAACTTACTTGATTCGATATCGTTGCAATAAAGCAGGGTAGAGCTAGTTCTATCGGACGTCCTCGTGTACGGATATCGTTTCCTATGAATATAAAATATAAACGTTAGTATTTATTTCATTTCCTAGTTATTTTTCTTCATGTGTTTATTTTTATTATACCTTTTAATTGAAAAAATTGTCAAGTTTAATTTAGAAATGTTAAAAATTGAGAATATAAATTTATTTATGTAGGAAAAAATTCCATCTTGCCACTGGGTATTTTTATCTTGTTATGGGGGGTGCATAATAAAAAGAATACTATATGTACCCATGAAAATATTGGGACATGAATGTAAATTCATAATTTAAAGATATACAAAATGCACACAAACAGCTCATGTATACATCTGTTTATGAGTCTGATCTCAAATACTTTTTTGAACTATTAAACTATTTGGGATAAACAATAAATACTGATAGGATACCTATCTTTGTGTATACTGGTATGATACTGATAGAACATGACGGGGACGGTGTTTGTCGGCGGGTAGGTCAACGTCACGATGTTTACAGATATTAACGGGAGGGTGAACAAGTGGGAGATTTACAAGAGGAACATGGAGGTGATGCTGAATTGCAGCATGAACCTGGATCTCATTTTGCTAGCACAAGAGTTCAAGAACAAGGTTTGTGTTGCACCAAAAGCATAACAAAAAATAAAATTTAATACAACAAGAATTAAATTTGTGTTGCACCAAAAGCATAACAAGGTTTGTGTTGCACCAAAATTTTTGGAAGAAATTGATATCCACCAAGAGCATACCAAATATTAATAATTAATACAACAAGAATGAAATTTTATAAAAACTAAAAGGAGAACTGACTTACAAATGAAGAGAGATTTGATATATGAGATGTCCGACCCAACAAACCAAATGACTTGGTTCTCCAAGCAATTCTCTCCACAAACCCTAGAAATTATGTGCAAATCTGCTCTCTGTCTCTCAGGTGACCTTTTCGTTTCTTTTCTTTCCCTGCATCCAATAAAAAGTTTTAATTACTTATGAAACATTATCAGAATAGCTTCTCCTCTCTCTACCTACTTTCTTTTACCTTGCTCTCTGCAGTGCGCGTTAGGGGCGGCGGCCGATGTGGCAGTGCGGGGGCTGTTCTGTGGCTGTTGGGGGGCTATTCGGGTGTCGACGGCAGAGCACGGTGCGACGTCACGGAGGCGGAGGACGCGTATGGCCGGAGCTTCAGACTTGGGTCTGCCAATGAAGATCTTGTTGTGTCGAGCGTCTGGCCGGAGCGTCCGATCTGATGTGTCGAGCAAGCTACGCGGAGTTGATGCGCGAAGGCGGAGCGACTCGTAACGCCGGAGCTCGGCGGTGTCCGTTGATGCATTTTATAGAGCCCCATCGAGATCATTGTTTGCTCACGGGGGGATGTTCACGAGAGTAATTGTGTGTTCACCGAGATCACTCTTTTGGTCAGTCAACCAGTCAATTTTGCTTGGAAAAGACTTTCTCAGTACGTTAGCCCCTTCACGTGAATGCATTTATTCATGCTTTGTTAAAAAGTCACACCCACTCTTTGCCCTGTCACAATCATCTTTCATTTCGATGCCCCAGCAAAACATTCCGTGCATACACCGAGCGATGTTCGTTCGGTGTATAGAGCACGCACCAACCATTTGAGACGATTACTTTTTTGATTGTACCAGTCAGTTATCCATGTTTGGTGCAGCCTGGCAGCAGTTACTCATGGAATTGGTTTTGATTCGTGGGAATGGGTTTCATTCATGCTTCATTCCCTCCCTCACTGAGATGCTACCTTGGGAAAATTCTAGCTACAATGTCCACAAGAAGAGCAAACTTATATTTGCTCATATTGCTTCAATCTTAGTGTTGTGTTGATACCTATATTGTTTTAATGTTTTGATTTCTGTCCCACCTACCAGGATATCCATGAGTGTCCACGGACCCTAGAGTGGGGAAGGAGTCTTTATCCATGGGAAAGGATTACGCCAATGTGCATTTGTGGTAGCATCACATTCCAAGATGCCAAGGAAGATCAAGTGAAAATTAGCTCACCCCATGCATTTTTCATGATGAGCAAACATGTTATCTAATAATCTATGAGTGTAGTTAAATGAGTTTCACGCTATTCAAGCATCACTCAAAGCTTAAGTGAGTTCAACAAGGCACACAGATCAAGAAGCAAAAATGTAATATTTATATGATGTAATTTCATTATGTCTTGCTTAGAATGTTAATGCCTTAGTTGAAGCTCATGTTTTAAAATGTTAGAAAAAGTTGTCAAAATATTTCCTACGTGTTTATTGGTCCAAAACACTTTTATAGGCCAACGAGTCGACGAGTCTGACTCCAAGTCGACTAGATCTGACACTGGACTCATTGGCACTGTAGTTATGAGACTAGTCGACTAGTTGTTGAAAACTGGTCGACTAGTTCATGAACTATAGTCGACTGGTTTTAACAAAGAGTAGTTAACTCTTGAAGACATGCTTCAGTCATCGACCAATTAGTGTACAGTAGTCGGCTAGTAACTAACAGTTGACTTTTAACGTCGAATTTTTACTGGCCGTTTTTGATAGCTTGAGGGGTATTTTGGTCATCTGTTTGAACTTGCATTTTTCCCTATAAAGAGGGGTTTTCAGATTTTTAACGTATGCATTCAATTTTTAAATGTATGCAATCAAGAAGATTTTAAGAAGAGAAAATTTGTTTTGTGTGCTAAAAAGTTTTTCAAAAACAACCACTCTTTCACTTGGCCTTTGATCTAATGTTTACAGTCTTTCCTTTGCGAAACCATTGGTCTCCCAAAGCCTCAAATTCTACCTCTTGAGATCAAGATGTCTTCTATAGCAAGCCTCAAATTCTACCTCTTGAGATCAAGATGTCTTCTATAGCGACATCGCATACACGACGAGCTTCAACTTTGGCTATAGGTAATTGTATCAATAAAACACGGCAAATATTCTCACTTGTGAGAGGAAAAATCGTCTTGTAAGGAGGCGGGTTGTAAAAGCCTTGTTGTAGGCAAGGTGGGTTGAAAGTCCTCTTGAATGATTGAAGAGCCAATGATACTATTTGTTGAAATAGTGGATTAAGGCTTAACAGAATTTTGGGGACTGGATTAGACCGGAGGGGTGAACCAGGATAAACTTGATGGATTTGCGATTGTGTTTCTGTGTTGCCCTATTCTCTTGCAGTACGATATTTCCGCTTCGCTTATTTCTATTTCTGCAAGAGTGTTGATAAAAAAACACGGTAAATTTGGATTCAAGCGCGTGTGTGTGTGTGTGTGTGTGTGTCAGTAGATCCCGAGTGCTTGTGAGCCTGGAGCTATGCCGAAGGTATAGGCTTGAAGACTTGGGCGGCAGAGTGTGCCGGAAATGGCGGACCAGACCATTCAGAGACATGGCTTGAATGATCATATTTAGAGAGAGGGAGTCGGAAAATCTTGGGGTTGAGTCCATGATGTCCATCCTTCAGGGTAAAGGAGAGGTTGCAATGAATTCCACCATCTTCCGCAGAGTGCACACTACAAATTATTTTGCAGACTCGGATTTAAGCTGAGGAAGTCTACATATTTCAGCACATATAACAGGTCGCCATGCCAGCCAACCAACATTAGCAGATAGAAGATGTCAGTGCTTGAGATGCAAGAAACCATTGCTACTGCTACTGAACACCTTTGTTAATGCTGAAGCTGCAATGCCTCATACCCCCTTACATGCCCGAGCCATTTCTCCTCCCGTTCCATTTATTTGCCCTCAGACTGACTATTTCAAAGAATTTAGACCAGTTATAAATTCTTCCCATCAGCAGCAAGCTGGTCCAGTTTGAAACCAGAATCATCCAACTTAGGGCATCAGCTACCACCATGCACACTCAATCAAGCAGACATCTCTACAATACCAACGTTACTTGAACATAGGATTAATTTATTAGGGAGGATGATAGATAAACTGCAGTTAGACAAGCTAGCAATAAAGACAGACGACAAGTATTCTGAATGCATATCAGGTTAGACAAGAACAATGATGGGAAAGAATTTACAATTGTAGCCTGATCTTTTCCCCCCACGTAAATCAAGCATCATCAGCATCGCCTCCGCCTACACGAACTTCAGGGCTTAACAAGTAAAGGCTCCCATCGGGGCCCGTGACTTTAAACCTGCTCAAAGGGGAAATCCCATATAGCTAAGTAAATCACCATGCTATATTCCCACATTGTCTTTGCGTGTATGGTTTGATTCAAATACCAACAGTAGAATTGATGGAAGTATTGATGGAAGCAAGAGAGCGAGCATGGGGAAAAATGGAAACACTATAAGAAAGCACCTCTCAAGAATAAATTTTCCTTCCTTGTACTTCTGGCTCTTTTCATGGGCAGCCTCCTGGAATACAAAATTAGGTCAACCGCCAAATCCACGAGGAACATACTTTGAACAAGTACTCACCCAAACTTACGTATTTCCATCCAACGATTGACCCACACCCAACGCAGAAGATGTCAGCAACAGTGTGCATCCCGGTCATCATCAGTCTCTCCTCATTTGGTCCAAGTGTCACGTTCACACTGTCCAGCATTGACCAGAAACATCAAAAAGAATTCCAGGCAGAACCCTAATAAAACAGCCATTTACGTATACTGCAGCAATAGGATAGGCTACTACTGGGCTCGCATGCTTTTGTTGCAACTGCTATTAGAGATTCAGGAACAGCCCCTAAATATCCTCTGGCAATGCATGGTTGACAAGTGGACACCACAAGATTACATCAAACTGGAACACGCCATTGGCTCATTTTCTCCTTGGCAATGCAGTAGAACTACCACAATTGGCTGTAAGATATAGTTGCCCTCTTAAGCTAATAATTTGGCTACATACTACTGTAGATCCAAGCATCTGATAGATATAATAATATAACACACGATACAGAGGAACACACTCAACCAACCACCCCCGCCCACCCTCCCAAAAAAAGGGGAAAAAAAGAAATTAACAAGAAAAAGAATAATCACACCTACCAAACATAAATTTAAAAAAGAAAAATCAAAGATAAAAAAAGGGAAAGAACGCATGCACACACATCCACACACCCACGCCCAAATTACCCCCAAAGGAAAGACAAGACAAACACGAAATACCCACCCACTCACATTTTTGTGAACATCAAACTATGTCATATAAATCATACCTATGTTAATGCGCAATCATTCTGTCTTCTTCTTCTTATTCTTCTTCTTAATGTAGTCTAAAACTTAAGCAAGAAACCAAGTAACTTACACCTTATTGAAGAGATACGCCTTCCCATGCCTGCAATGAAAAGTCTGCAAGAATGCGAACAAGGTATATAAGATGGTGATGTTTAATGTTAGCACAATCAAAAGATGAGACTCAAGAGCCCACAAAAGCAAATCACCTTCTACCGCCATCTATCACAATGGATCTTTTGAAGATATGCCAAAATGAGGTGTCATGAAGTTAAATGCTTATTTCATTAAGCAACAGAATGTGTTTGTGATGCATTATGATACAATTCATGTAATGGATTTGACCAACTACAGTAATGTCTTTGATAAGATACCCATCTCACAATTCTATAACGTTGTCTGTAATCTGTATAAATGGTTTAATTGCATAACCAAATTCCCCTCAAACAGAACATTCACCGAGCCCAAATATCATTTCAAAATGAATTTTACCTCTTCAAAACATAAGAAAAATATCATTTCCTTTTCCAACGTAAATTTTTTGCAAGAATGAAGACAAATTTATCACGCCAGTTCTGACTAGGAGAACAATGATTTCATGCTTGCCATGAACCTTCTGATACTATTTTAAAACAAAATATACACAAATTTCAACTTGAATACAAAAAATTTCTATAAACAAATAAATGCATACAGCATAGCATCAATTTTTGAATGCATAATCTTGACATCAAGAAAATGATTATACATTAAAACATACTAATTTTGAAAAGGAGCTACTAAACAAAATAAGCTGCTGCTTTTTTACAGCATTCCGTCATTATCTTCCTCATATCATCTAAGCCTTTGTCAACCAAGATGGGATTTAGCTACGGAGAGCAAGGCATGAAAGATGCGACAAAAATTTATGATCCACCAGCACCCTACATAAGGTCAACACTCCAATTTGGTGCAAAAATTCCTTGACCAAAAAAAAAATCTACTAAAGGGTTCTAGAGATGGATCTCAAAAGCAGTTGGCAACCTACTTAATTGATCATGCCATTAAGTTTGTATCACAATGGATGTATAACCCTAAAAAATCTCCTAGAACTAAGAAAGAGTCTAGAATAAGGGGAAGATGATAGGCTTGCTACAAGAAATTATGTTAAGCACTAGCGATATATAAGAACGAAAAGAAAAAAACAATGTTTCTTTTTAAAAAATGACAGTAGGTTTAGATCACAAGGAAAACAACAAGGCAGGAGAGAGGCGCCCCAAACGAAGAAGAAATACGGCCTCATTGGGTAAAAGATCAGAAGTTCCCATAAAGGGATTACAACTCCATTAAAGGGTAAAATTATTTCCATCGCATCCTTATTGGTCCTCCTATTGTCCACATGATCACAACAGGGATCCGTTATCGTTGGTAGTCGTTGTGTGTCATGAACTTGAGTCATTACATAATAAACTTGTAACAGTGTGCCCTTACATTATAATTTCAAAAATCCACTTTTCCCATAGCAGATGGAGAGATTCTAACCCACAACTTCGCATGTGGGAAAGGAAGTGACATGCTGCATAAGCCTGTTAATATATGATCCTGTGTAATTTGATTCTGTAAACAATTCAAAGTGAACTCAAACAAAAGGATCGAAACTCGCTCATAAGAAAGAGAAAAACATGATAACAAAAAATTAGAACTTTCCTGTCAGCGAACAAGAATGGCATGCCAAGCGCCCCCCATATCTAAAACCTAGAGTGGAAGGTTGAAAATAACAATTCAAAATTTAAATATTGGTGCTGAACATTTGACTGGATGGACCCTATGCACACTAATATACCAGGAAAAAATAATTAAGCCTGATATCTTCAATTTTAGCCAGCATAGAGACACTGGCTTTGCAAAGGGTATTCTCATGACAGAATATATTAATCATGGAAATAAAATAAAGATGTACAATCTCCTCAGAGTGAACTCCATAGAGGGTTGTCGCCACCTGAAAGACTGAAAACTGAATTGATCTTGCTCAAACAGCCATAACTATAAAATTTTCCTGTCTTTCTCCCTTAATAATGTCAGATACGATTAATTCTCAAGTTCACAAGATTATTATTCATCAAAGATAATCTAACACACATCTCATAGAATACTATTCACTTGGGTACACGTACGGCCATCATTTAAGATATGGTGTCCTCACCAAGAAGTCTAGAGGTGCTCCCATTGACCTAAAAGGCGACTCCACACCACATCCCCATGTGGGATGATACTTTACTTCATGATGCAACACATAGCCCAATGTGACACTTAGTTCCGGAAACTTGAGATGGAGTTAAGTTTTGATGCCAATTTGCAATGCCCCAATCTAGAATCTCTAAGAGGGTTACCATTAAAAAATTGCTCTTGCTGGAGCACTGCTAAAACATAAAGCTTTTCCAACGGTTCCTTCCTAAAAAGTGACAGCTACGGTTATTTCTTGACTTCATAGTGATTATCATACCAAGGAAGGAACCTTATGCTGCCACCCATGTGGGATTTTTCACTTGGTGTAACATGAGTAGCACTATATAGATTCCATCTATAACAAAACGTGCAAACTAACTACGACAATGTCTCATACAACTTAGAGAAAAATAGAACCGAAGCATGCAAGTGATGGGGATACCAAGAGCAATGTTTGGTGAGCAACAAAGACATATTTGTGTGTTCAAAGGAAAATGTTCTGGCGATCACCATCATATGAGGCAAGTTTCCAACTACATAGCAACACACCAACTAATCATAAAGCCTAAACTCTTCACATGCAAAGATTAACCACAATTTACTTCGAGACGAGGTCCGTAATGAAGAATAATTACCATTGATCGCTTGGTTGTACATGACTTGAAGAATCCTTTAAAGCTCGCTAGACCCCCATGGAAAGATTCAAGTTACCCTTAATTTGTTCGACAAAACTTGTCGGCTTAAGTTAGTTAACTAACATTCTGATTAGATGGGGGCTATGAGGATACTTGAGATTTGATTATTACTTAAAATTCTTTATTGTTTACAACGTTAGGATACTTCAGATGCATTAGAGAGCTAATTTAGTAAAAATTATTCCATTTCCCCTTCTGGAGGTTCATTTGTTCTACTGTCATTTACATTGATTTTTCTGCATACAGAACGATGTTGCGTGAGCAAAAAGTGCAAGGTAATTCCTAATGATTATACTGTAAGCACCAGAATGTCACCACATGACAACCACGCTATTTTTAGTTAATTTTGTAGACATGGTCTGGCAACCAAATCTCTAAAACTGGGGTATCTTTTACAGTTAAGTTGAAACCAAAGTTTGTATTCATATGAACGTCAATTTCTCACGGTTTGCGAAAGTCTAAACTGAATGGATTTTTCCAAACATCAGTTTCATAATGTTTAGTGGAATCTTAACCATGGTTTCACTAACTCTATTTTGGTTTCCAAACAAACCTAGTCATAAAAACCTCAATTTAAGTGCTAAACTCCGTTAATGCCAGGTTTTGAAACTAAACTATATTACAAAGAAGGCCTTATGATTTTTTTAAAATAGTTCTTTGAGGCCATTTAGAGTCACTTTCAGCTCTGGGTATCAGCCCATGCATTTTTCTTAGGGTTGCTGGCCATGCTGGCCATGTGAAGGTTATTCAATTCAAAAACAAGGTTTTTTGAGAGAGAGAGAGAAATTGAAAAACATTCATATTCTTTATGCATATGATCAAATTGGATTTGGGCATGAGGTCCCTCAATAAGGTAGATCTCGTTTTTCTAACTTTACAATCAAGTCCATCAATACAATGTAAATTCCGGTTTTGAACTTTATATTGTAAAGTTTGTTCCTTTATTTGTTGTTCTTCCCATGATCTGCTACCAGCACCAACGTCAAACCCTAGATTTTGCTTCCACCAAATATGAATCTGCCAGCAACATCGTTCTGTTCCGTTCTGAACCAACTCGTAGGAATCCACCCTTTAAACACTGCCGAGTTCTGCAGCAGTACCAAAGTATTGCTGTGTGATAAATATTTTCAACTCAAAACAGCCCAAAGTTGATCCTAGTCACCCTACAACTATCCATGACACCAAAAAACCCTTTACACCTCTATTTCATCTCAAAGTCCCCTCTACAAACCCTAGGGTATGCAAGATTGTCAATTATGAACAGAAAGGTTTAATTATGGTTGGCACAGTTGTCAAGTGTACATATCATTCACACTGCTTAAAGGCGCATTACAAATGCTGATAAAAATTAGTTAAAGAAATTAAATTGTTTCAAATTCATTGGATTTCCTTGGTCTGGGTTTTGCTATTACACTGTCAAGGGCTATTAGCTTCGTAATCAAATTGTAAAAACAAGAAGGGCTTCAATCTGAAAACAAAAAAAATGAAGTGAAGTGAGTGGTGACTCTATAGTCAAAATATTGTAGATTCTTAAATATTTATAAACCACATTGACCTGAGCCAATTGGTTTAGTGTTGTTCGCCCTCCCCCTTGTGAGAGGTCGAGTGTTCGATTCGTGCTGTTGATGTATCAAAAAAACCACATTGAAGTTTCAAAGATCCAATGGGACCTTTTATGTGTTTAACAACGGTTTAAAATCGAGATGCATGGAGTCCATAACACATATCCAGGTGTCATAGAAAGGCCCCTAAATTTCAATTTTTTAAAAATACATCTCAAGTCAAGATGGTAGCTTCCGCTCATCGTGTCGGTGTCGCATGGGAATGATGTGAAGTAAGTGAGATGGACATTATAAGGTAGCGACGTAGCGTACAAATTTCATCAGAGAATAGAATCAGCGGAGAAAAAAAGTCGGGGAAGAAGAAACGAGAGAGGGGGCCGCAGGGAAACAAAATATGGAATATATCAAAGGATGTATAGAAACAATCAGCCAATAGGCTCGTGGTTGTGGATGCTTGCTGAGATTCTAAGCAACTAAATCCGTTGGTGAATTGAGGTAAAATTTAAAGAAATTGAAGCGAGTAAGAAATCCCAACAGATTGAGGAAGAATAGTTCAGCAGGCGCAGATATTTGAACAGCAGCAACAAAAAGAGAGAGAGAGAGAGTAGATGATCATTAAAAAATAGTTAGAGTTAAATCAAGGATAGTAAAAGGCGTACCCGGGAGAGGATGTCATCGGAGAGAGCGAGATGGGTATGGCAGTGCTTGCAGCTGTAGATCTTACCATCCAGATGGATCACAAACAGGCAACCCATTCCCAGCCCCCGCCAATCGATCACAAACAGATGATTTAATGGAGGGATCGTCTGATTCTCTCCGATCTTCTCCTCCTCCTTCTTCCAATTGGATTCCCAATTGGAAATTGGTACTTGCACTGTAACTGTGATCGCAATTCCCCTTGCTTTTTGCCACGCGCCTCTCTCTCCCACTCTATCTATCAGAACGAGTTAATTAATTAGTAAAACTTGTACAAAAAGCACCATCCCTGCGATTTCTTTCTGGAGGAGGAAAGAAAGACCGAGCGCCGACGAGGACAGAGAAAGAAGAAGAGGACGACGCAAATTAGTTTATTAATATGAAAAATGGGCTGGGCCGTCTGCTCCTAAAAGCACGCAACGAACAAACGCAGACGTGGGCGCAAAGAAAACAAAACAATAAATTGAATTCAATAAATAATACATTAACGAGAAAGAAAAATAAAATAAAAAAGATGAGAAAAACAGCAAGGACATGGAGAGGGAGGGGCAACTGTACCATCGGCTGGGTGGCGGGTGACGTTCCCTTTTCTGCCTCGGTCTGACGTGTCCGCGTCTGACTGGTTGCTTTTATTTTCTTTTTCACCGTTTTCCTCATCTTTCCTTGACAGAAAGTACCGTCTCCTCTCTTTGCCCGTCCCAATCCCCTGTTTTTACCTGCGTGTCGTTTCTTCTCAACGCCTGATTTGATTAATCTGTTTATTTTACGCCGAATTTTACTAAACTATCGATTTTTTTTTGATTATCTTTAAATTACAACAAACTTTCGAAATTTGGTTAAACCATACAATCCTCCAATGTCCCCGTGAACTCCTCTGTGGTTTTTGTTTGGTGTTTTCTCATCATTAGAATTGTTGATGGACGGTCTGGATGAAGTTACTGACGTGAAGGAAGTAGACAGCTTTATGAACGTTGGACAAGCTACTCCGGGCCGATATATGGAGGTCGGTCCGAGTTAACTCACATCTTGTCTGCAACACATGAAGCTCGTCAGGTGGCCGGATTTGGGATCTGATACGACTGTTTTGGAGAAGCCCAAGAAGAAGGGACACGAGGCCCGTCCATGAACGGGAAGCCCACGAACAAGGTTGGGCCCGCCTGGCGAGGCCCACGGATAAGGCTCGAGGCCCGGCCGATCTGCCCCCGAGGATCCACGATCAGCTCCTGCTCCTTGGGAATAGCCGTTTCCTTGAACCCGCAGCCCCTTAACATCCATTAAGAGGCCCGTTAGTAAATGCCTCCCCACGATGCACGTCAGGACGGAGTGGGAGGCAGATCGCAGGGGCATGAAAGGAGGCGGACGGGGAACGTGGATCGGGGGCAACCGTGGCGAAGACCCTATAAAAGGACCGGAAGGATAACGAAAGGGGAGAGCGAATCAAAGGTACCCAAATCTGAGGTATTCCATCAACGACTTTGGTTTTCCGCCATTTCTCTCCCTTCCCCTGCTCGCGCCGAGGGTCAGTGTATCAATCTCCTCTCGAGTCATACCTGCCCCGCCGAGTACTCCTCAGACCCTGATCTAACTTAGGCATCAGAGGGGATTCGGTCGGAACCAAGGTCCGGCCACCCTGACGAGTTTCTCGTCTATTCAGGAAGAAGCTGACTGAGGCGCCGAGGCTACCCCTCAGTGCCCGACGACCACCCTCGCTGCTAGCGGGTGTGGTGACTGACCAAAGACCGAGCTCCAAGCAAGGTGACGAGTCTACCCCTCGACGCACGACGAACTGAGACCGAGCCCATCGAACATAGCCGAGGCCTCCCCTCAGCTCCGCTTCAGCCAAGGACCGACGCTCGACCTCGATTCCATCTCCGACTCACGCTGAGTGCACGTGAGCTTGGCGTGTCCAAGGGATCCCAACAGACCCCTTGACCACGTTGACCGATCAGTCGTCGGTCAACGATTCAGCGGTGAGAAAACACCCGTAAACATCGGACGCTGTCTGTGGGAACCGAAGCAAGCCCACATCGAACCACCGGAATGGAACCCATCTGCAATGGCGCGGGGAGCATGCCCCCCATTCAAGAGGAGGGAGATTACATTCCCCCCGAGAACCAGCTCAGCCACACCACCGAGGGGACATGCGAGTCCCGATCGGTCACCCAAGAGCAGCTCCGCACCTTCGCCTAGGAGACCAACGCCAACATCCAGACGTTGGTCGCAACAATTCAACAGCTCGTCGGCAACGTGCCCATCCAAGGAGATGGGGTGGCTGAGGCCCCCCGTTGGGGAGGGGGTCACCAACCCATGCGGTTCACCGTGGTCACTGACCACGGGGACGGGGTGTCCAACCTGGAGCGGCGATTCACTATGCCGGGCTTCAACCCAGCACGGTCTCCCACCCCCACCTCGTTTCACGAGAGAACAAGAGGGGCTTCGAGCAATCTGAGGGCGAGTCGGTGACCGCCTCGACTAGACGATCATATTCGTCCAGGCACTGACGGGACGATCACCGAGACTTGGGGGATCGGTCCCAGCGGAGCGGAAGTCCCCGCCGAGTGAAGCGGGACAGGCGAGAATACCGAGGCGAGAAAGGGGACGTATCCAGATCGAGCCCCGCCCCCGGTTGGGCGGGGGGGGGGGGGGGGGCAAGGGACAGTCAAGCCTGAACCTGCCCCCCATTGCCACCGGGCGAACACGAGATAAGCGAAGGAGGGCGGCTGGGGGGGCGTTAATGGTGAACGATGCCCCCTAACCCGGAGGATAACTGAGGCACGAGTGCCCTCAAGTTTCAAGGTGCCGATGTTGGAAAAGTACGACGGCACGGGCGATCCCGCGGACCACGTGATGGACTATGAGGGAGTCATGGTATTACAGGGGACAGACGACACCCTGCTCTGCAGAGGATTCTATTCTACCCTCCGGAAAGCAGCAAGGACCTGGTACCACAGCCTGCCCAATCGCTCCATCGATAGCTTCGATGAGCTTACCCAGTTGTTCTGCAGGCAGTTCGTGGCCAGGCGACAGGTAAAGCCAGACTCAGAACTCTTGTTCAATGTGGTGCAGGGTCCCGGGGAATCTCTGAGGCACTTCATGTGTCGCTTCAACACGGAACGACTGAAGTGCAGAGCTGCCCCGAGCTTGTCGTGAAGACGGCCTTGAAGAAAGGATTACGACATAGAGGCCTGAAGAAATCGTTGCACAACGATCCTCCGAAGGACCTTGCCGGGGTCATGGCGCGGGTCGAGCGTTTCATGCTGACAGAAGAGGCCTTGGCCGTCGACGACGGAAAGACCAAGCGAGGATCCAAGCGTGACGAAGGTGAGCACCGCGGCTCGTAGGAACATCGATAGGAGAAGAAGGCCAGATGAAAGCAGCGGAGAGAAGAGCCACAACACACCCATTTAAACGCTGCCCCGGACGTTGTCCTCGCACACGCCCAGAAGGAAGGGCGCATGAGCCGGCCTCCTCCGAGGATGAAGAGAGGCGGGAGAGACGAAGAGAAGTATTGCAAATATCACAAGAACAACGGCCACGACACCGACGACTGCTGGCATCTGAAGAAAGACATAGAGAAGCTGGTGAGTCGGGGGCATTTGAAGAACTTCACCGACGATCCCTCTCCGGGGGAGGGGACATCCAGGCAGCCGGATAAGGGGAAGAAAGTAAACGTAGTCCAGGCACCCCTGCGCATCATCGAGTGAGCGGGTGTAACAAACGGCCGCGACCTCACCGGGGGAGGGCTCTCCTGCCTTGGCCCCCTCCGTTTTTTGTTTTTCCTCCAAATGTACTGGACCATGGAAAGAAAGAAAGACCCTGTTGGTACAAACGCAACCTCTTTTCTCCGCATTTGATTGAATAACCGTTTCAAAACACGATAGAGAACTCGATCTCCTCTCTCGAGGACTGCTGTCGCTTGACAGACCGGAGGCAGACCCATCGAAACCGATCGGTCGTAAGGCTGGGGCAGCTCCCCCAGCAGGTCGATCTGGAAACTCGTCCGTGAGCCTGGGGGCAACTCCCCCAGCAGACAGGCCCTGTGATTGGCCCTAAGTCAGAGAGTAACCCTCCGCAGGCCCACCGAACCGATCGGCCGTAAGGCTGGGGCAGCTCCCCCAGTAGGCCGATCTGGAAACTCGTCCGTGAGCCTGGGGCAACTCTCCCAGCAGAAAGGGTTCTGCGATTGGCCCTAAGTCGGAGAGCAACCCTCCGCATGTCCACCGAATCGGATGTCCGAAAGGATGTGGGCAGCTCCCCCAGTAGGCCGATCCTTAAAACCATCTGTAAGGCTGGGGGAAACTCCCCCAGCAGACGGGGACATCGATCGGCCATAAGCCGAGGGATAGCTTCCCTCGCCGACCGAACGATCCGCCCGCTCATAAGGATGGGGCAACTCCCCCAGCAGACGTGGACATCGATCGGCCATAAGCCGAGGGATAGCTTCCCTCGCCGACCGATCGATCCGTCCGCTCATAAGGCTGGGGAGACTCCCCCAGCAGGCGGGGGCATTAGTCGGTTATAAGCCGAGGGGCAGCCCCCCTCGCTAACCAAACGATCAGCCTGCTTAGAAGGCTGGGGGAGACTCCCCCAGTAGGCGGGGGCATTAGTCAGTTATAAGCCAAGGGGCAGCCCCCCTCGCTAACCAAACGATCCGCACGCTCGTAAGGCTGGGGGCAACTCCCCCAGCAGACGGAAACATCGGCTGGTTATAAGCCGAGGGGCAGCCCCCTCGCCGACTTAACAATCCTCCTGATTGTAAGGCAGGGGGCGACCCCTCCAGCGGGCGAGGGACTCGGCTGGTTAAGCCGAGGAGTAGCCCCCCTCGTTGACCCGCCAATCCGACTGACTGCGAGATTGGGAGCAACCTAAGCCGTGCGTAAGGCGACTATCTATCGCGACTGAAGGAAGAACTATGATGAAACAGACGAGGGCACCAATAAGATGACAACGGGGTTCGGTGTCCTAAAAACCCCTCTCCCTCCCCACGAACAATAAAGGAGTGCCTACGAAAGGTGGACCTCGCAGCCAGTTCAAAGCACAGTAAAAGACCAAAAAGTCTGAGGGCCCCCGCAGGGCGGAAGACCCCCAGCAACAAAGGAGCTATATAAATAAAATCATTCAAAATTACAAGCCAAAAGAGAAAGGGGGAGGGGAACAAGATACAAAGGCCTAATGCCCCGGGGCACGGGAGGAAGCATCCTCAGGCACCTCGCCCTGCTCGGAGTGCGGGGGATCGTCGGGTGGGAGGGGCTGTCGGGTATGCTCTGCAAATCACCAGAAGGAGTCCCGGACAACGCCAATGATCCACGGCGCAAGGAGGTCCTCATAAGAGCTGAAGGCCTCCCTAAGGACCCCCGTGATCCTTTCCCCCAGGATCCCGCCGACGCCCCTCTCCACCTCGTCGACGAACCGGGTCATCTGTCGCAAGTCTACCAGCTCACTCTGGAGATCGCTCCTCTCCTGACGGAACGCCTCGTCCGCCTCTCGGGCCGACCTCTGAGCGTTGTCCAGCTCCCCCCCGGAGGTCCCTCACTTGAGCCTCAAGCTCATCAACCCGGCGTCGGAGATGCCGAGCTTCCATGTGCGCCTCTTGGACGGCCACCTCGGCCTCCCCGGCCCTTGTGCGCTCCTGGGCCGCGGACTCCTCCAGCTCCCTCACTCAGGCTGCCTGACGTTGCGCTTCGACGGCCATCGCAGTGGCCTGCACAACGGAAGGAGTTATATAGAGAAGGGTCAGGAGACAGTGCTGGGAATAGCAAAGCGGCCGAACCTGCTGAAGCTGCCAGACCAGGGAGTCTGACAGTGTGTTGGTGGGAGCTCTCTCCAGGAGGGATCGGTCCCTCGGGAGGACGGAGCCGTGTGCCAACTGGTTGGCCACGATCCAATCGACGAAAACCGAGTCGCCAAGGGTAACCTCGGGACCCGCCAAGACGTTCGCCAATACACCGCCGGCTCCCACCAGGGAAGGCTCGGCCGAGATGGTGGGAGTGACCACAAGGTCAGCGGGGAGGGTGTCGCCGTAGGCCATCAGCACCTCGGGGCCACCGGAGTGCGGGTCTCCCCACCCTCCTTTCTCCTTTTCCTCTCGCTAGGGCCGGCAGAGGTCGGGGGAGAACGCTTACGTCCCGTGCCTCGACCACCCACGAGCGCGCGGGGAGTCGGCTCGGCTCCCGTGTCGCCTCCCTCGGTTTGGGCGGGGCGAGGGAGTTCAGCCCCAGGGGCCTCACCCTCAGGGAGGATCTCCGCAGCCAAGGGGAGGCATCACCGCACCCGTGGGCTCCACTCTCCCCACGGCAGGCTCGGCCCGCCGCACCTCTTCGTCGACAGTACAACGGGGTGCTTGCCCCGATGGGTTCCCTCGGCTTCGGCTGGCACCCCTTCGGATGAGTTCGTTGACGTTTCGAGTAAATTCGCGTCCGGCCATCTCTGCAGAAGGAAAGAAGATCAGGGTAAGCGAGAGAGAAAAATGGAAAGAAGAGCCTACCGGGAGACCACAGAACGGTCTTGAGAAGCAGGTCATCCAGCAGAGGCCAGATCGACCTCTCCTCTAAGGAAAGATACGACAGCAGCCGAACAGCTGCCTGGTCGGCCTCGGAAAGGGTCATTGTCAAGTCGTAATGACATAACCCTCCCCAACCTGTCAATATCTCGGCGTCCTCAGGAAAGACGACAAAGACATAGCTCGAGCTCCAGTCCCCCACCCAGCGGGGGAGACCGAGCAAACACTCCCTCCCCGCGCGATCTCGAAGTTGCTGCCACGACCCTTAGCCGACCGTCTGAACCCGATAATAGTGAAAGAGAAGGGGGAGGGACGGCTCTAAACCATGGATACGACAGAGCATGATGAACCCGGTCAGTACCGCGACGGAGTATGGGGTCAGCTGGCACAGGGACACCATCAACAACTCCATAACTTGGATGATGAAGGGGTGAAGGGGGAAACGGAGGCCCAAAGAGAAACATCTCGACATAAACGCCGATCTCGTTGCTCCGCAGGAAGCAGATCCGCTCATCATTGAAAGGAATCCGAACATCGTACGGGTGATATAAATAATTCTCCCAGATCTCCGCGGCCACCAGGAAGGGAGCCTTGGACGGTGACTCGAGGATCGTCGCGGGAACGTCGAACCTCTCGACGGCCTGAGCCACGTTGTCACCGATGGGGTCCGTGAAGAGCTTCCTTTTCCCCTTGTCCTGGACAGGGCGAGACCCCAATGGGCCCCTAGGTCCCAAAGGTTGTACATTGCCGGACTCGGGCGCCGGGGTGTCCCTAGATCCCGACGCCGAGTTGCCTATTCTAAGCGTAGCCATGGGGCAGAAGAAGAGAATGAGGTTACCTTGAGAAGGAGCTGAAGGGAGAAGGACGACGGAAAGAGGGAGCTTGCGAAACCAAGATCAGAAGAGTGTGAAAGGATTGAAGTTTGGGGAGCCGGCGTCTTTATATGCAAAGCAATCGAGGAATACAAATCGTTCGGAGGGGAACACGTGACAGCATCAGAGGATCGGCGGCGTTTCGAAATCCGCATCGGGAGGAGATTAAACGGGCCATGTCATGATTACCCCCATTTAATGAGCACACCTCGACTGACACGCCTGTCAAAACCCCCAAAAGTCACATCGCCCGAATCGAACCGGCTGAGACCGAACGACCCGGACGATGGGGGCAATTGATACGACTGTATTGGAGAAGCCCAAGAAGCAGAGACACGAGGCTCGGCCATGAACGGGAAGCCCACGAACAAGGTTGGGCCCGCCTGACGAGGCCCACGGATAAGGCTCGAGGCCCGGTCGATCTGCCCCCGACGATCCACGATCAGCTCGTGCTCCTTGGAAATAGCCGTTCCCTTGAACCCGCAGCCCCTTAATGTCCATTAAGAGGCCCGTTAGTAAATGTCTCCCCACGATGCACGTCAGGGCGGAGTGGGAGGCGGATCACGGGGGCATGAAATTAGGAGGCGGACGGGGAACGTGGATCGAGGGCAATCGTGGCGAAGACCCTATAAAAGGACCGGAAGGACAACGAAAGGGGAGAGCGAATCCCAGGTACCCAAATCTGAGGTATTCCATCAACGACTTTGGTTTTATGCCATTCCTCTCAAGTCATACCTGCCCCGTTGAGTACTCCTCAGACCCTGATCTGACTTAGGAATCGGAGGGGATTCGGCCGGAACCAAGGTCCGGCCACCCTGACGAGTTTCTCGTCTATTCAGGAAGAAGCTGACTGAGGCGCCGAGGCTACCCCTCAGCGCCCGACGACCACCCTCGCTGCTAGCGGGTGTGGTGACCGACCAAAAACCGAGCTCCAAGCGAGGTGCCGAGGCTACCCCTCGACGCACGACAAACCAAGGCCGAGCCCATCGAACAGAGCCGAGGCCTCCCCTCAGCTCCGCTTCAGCCAAGGACCGACGCTCGACCTCGATTCCATCTTCGACTCATGCTGAGTGCACGTGAGCTTGGCGTGTCCAAGGGATCCCAACAGACCCCTTGACCACGTTGACCGATCAGTCATCGGTCAATGATTCAGCGGTGAGAAAACACCCGTAAACAGGATCCGACTAAATCCTCTCTAATACTTAAGTCTGTGGTTGACTCAAAAAGGCTCGGTGGAACTATATCTTACCTGTTGGGAGGTCGTCCGTTAGTTCTCAACCCGAGCCATGGGGAAAATATTTAGGTGGTGCAGATTGTGAGTATAAGAATACCCGAGTGTCGGGTCTCAGAGATTCATCCACGCTTTTATTGTTGGAGAGAGTATTTATAAGTGATTGTCTAGTGAATGCCATCCGCCCCTAGCGCTCGTGCATTTATGATGCTTTATAATCTTTGACCTGTGCTGTCGATATTCGTGCTAACGGTCTATCATTGATCGCCTGATTAATTGGTGGACTCAGTAACCGATCTCACCTAGACAGATCTGAAATATTTACTGCAAAACTAAAACCATACCTTATGTTTTTGCCGTCGCAAAAACAATCTCCTTATGTCGACTCCTTGAAGCGATTCAAAGCATTGTCAAAAATCGATCACTTGATCCTGAAAGTTTCACCTTAGCTGAATCACAGCCTCAAGCTCTGGAGACTGGATCCGATTCAGACTCCCTTCAGGTTTTGTTAGAGCCTGAAAAATGAATGAAGTGGAAAAGAGGAAAAATTTGGTCGCCTTTAAATCTAGAATTGCTCACTTTAATTTAGGATGAGCTCTCTTGATATAGGCTTGTAACAACCGGTATTTTTAGCCTTGTTTGATCGTGGGGTATCTATTTTTCATTTTTATATTCTGAGTTTTTATTTTGATTACTCCCATAACCTAATCACTATTATTTTAAACTAAATACCCAAATTAATCCTAACCAATCTGTCGGCAACCCCCTTCCTTTTTTATCTGTCGGCAACCACCATCTCCACTCTTCAATTTTTGCACACCCTCCCTCCCACGGCACCCTCCTCCTCATGGGGTTTCCCTTCATTATAATCCCCTCCCTGTCGTCTGCAAACATGATCCACAAGCCCCTTCATCATCTCAAAGCTGAAAAAAATTCATCATCCCACTCCTTTTCAACCCAATAGCAAACAAAATCAATCACACCCAATTCACAAAGTGAGATCAGAAATTGAGGGGAAGAGAATTGAAATTGAACCCAAAACCCCAAATTTCAACCCCCAACAACCCAAATCCCCTCTCTCTTCTTCCTAGCTGCCGCTCGACCACCCAGACCGTCGGCCTCCCTGCGCCCGACCCCCAGCGCCGCTGCCGGCCTGCCAGGCCGCCGCCCGATGGTCGAAGCCGCCGTCGGCCCCCTTGCGCCGCGCAAACCGCCGTCGACCCCCTTGCCTTGCGCCGCCCCCTCCCAGCGCCGTGCGTTTCCACCTGCAACAAAAAAAGAAGAAGAGAAAAGAACAGAAACGAAAGGAGAAGGAGAAGACAGTGAGAGAGAGAGAGAGAGGTAAGTAATATATTATAAGTTTTATAAGAAAAGTTTTTAAGTTAGTTATTATAAAGTTTTATAAGTTAGTTTTAAAGTTAAGTTATATATTTAAAGTTAAGTATATTTTAAGTTATATTTTTATAAAGTTAAGTTAATTTATATTAAGTTATTAGTTATTTTAAGTTTAAGTTAATATATAAGGTTTTTAATTTAAGTTATTAAATGAGATAGGTTATATGAGTTAAGTTAGTTTATTATGTAAGTTAAGTTAATTTGTTAAATAAGTTGGTTAAAAGTTAAGTTAAAGTTTGAATTAAATTAGTATTAAGTTAAGTTAGATAAGTAAATTAATTTTTATATAAGTTAAGTTATTTCTTTTATATAACAGTTAAGTGTATAAATTGTGTAGCTAACTTACCGTGTAACATACGTGAACCAGGTACCCCTACCGCTGATCAAAGCGCGCCTTTCGCTACAAGACAAATCGGTAACACTTCGTATTCTTGCCATGAGCTTTAAAACAAAAACAAATGCATACTAAAATTAGTTTCTTTTCATTAGCAATTGATCGATTGAACCATTAACTAATTTTGACAATTTGCTCAGTATCACTAAAGACACTTGGGTTCCTGGGTAACTTATAATAGGAAGTGTACGGGAGCGACCAGTCCGATCTTTGTTGTTGTTGTCCCGACCTGCCAGTCGGTGACAAATTCACAGACATGAATCACAGAATATTGAACAATATTTAATTTGTTGTACAGATTTGGGTACGCGCACCCGTGGTATCAGGTGGACTTTTGGTTGCTTACCGTACTACGCTTTATAAGTCACGATCTAGGTTCAATCATAGTAATACACTCGTGACATGGTCTTTGTTTTTATGTACATTTAATTGCTGAAGATTACTGATAGTTGTAAAACTGCAAGTACATTTCTGCTCTTTTCCTTACCATTTTTGTTCGCATTTTACTTTTCTTCGTTTCTAGATTGTCATGCTTGCACTTTGTTTTAATCTCCATGCTTAGAGATACTTTGAGTTACGTCTGATCCTGGCGACCCTTCTCTTTGTGATGGACCCGCCAGATATCTCTCAGGTTGAAGAGTTTGCACTAGAGTCTGCAGACGCTGAGTTTGCTATTGAGTTTGATCAACACGACCAGCAGGACGCTGAGTATTGAGAGTGAGTATGAGAGTTTTACTTTGTTGCTTTCAGAGTGGATTGATGTATCTTTTGTTTTCCGTTGTATTTTTCCTTTCTTGTACGCTGCTGGGTTGTAATAAGGTTGTAAACCACTTTCATTATAAGTATTTTGGCATATTTTTGCAACAGAGCCTGTGTTGACTTCATTGGTGCCTAGCAGGACTTATGCATGTTCCAAACAGTAACGGGCCCCGCGAGTGGGTCGTTTCAAGGCTTGGTGTAAGTTTAGGAGGAAGAAGTGCTCCCTATTTATAGGGAAATCGAGCCTTTAGAGGAGTATCACATCCGATGTGATACAGATACATAGAATTCAAATTGACTCAAATATTTCCCCTTTCTAGGGCTAAACTTTGAGCAATTAATTTTTCCGCTCTATGTAATACCCTATTTCCATCAATACGAGTATACTGTACGTATTTTTGAACGGTATTTGTATGAATTTTTCTTAATTTTTATAGTGAGAAAATTATTTTTAAATAATTTTTAACATGTGAATTATTATGGGTGAAGTATTTGGATGAATACCTAGTATTTAAGTAGTATGTGATATTATTTATGTATTCCTATTTTTCTTAAAATAAAAATTTTGGTGACACATTAGCATGCCTAGGTGTCATTATTCCCTTAATCCTCACCAAAAGGACACATGGCATGATTAGGGTAGAGATAGGGATAATGAGGATTAATTGAAGAAAAAGAAAAGGAAAATGGAAAAGAGAAGAAGCAAAAACCCAATCATTTCTCCTTTCTCCCCTTAAGCAGGAACCAACCAAACCCCAAAATTTCTCTTCCTCTCCCTCCCTCGCTCTCACGCAAGTCCAACCCCCTTGTTGTTGATGCTTTCCCTCTTCAACCAAACCAAGCCACACAACCATTTGAACCCATCACCATTGGAGCTTGAGAAGAAGCTTGAGGAGGTGTAAAGCTTTCAGAGGGTCTTCAAGGAGAAGAAAGGCCAGAGATCGTAGAAAGAAGGACTTACAAACTGTAGGAGATCTATCTACTCTAGTTATGGTTAACTCTCAAGAATAGCGTAGAGTTAGATGTGTGATTTTCGTAGAAATTCGACAGCGTTTGTTCGACATGATCGCAACATGGTTGTCTTGATCGACCGTAGATCCCAAAGCCCATAGCAGCACTTCCACACTACCGTGTTGGCTTTTTATAGACTCCATGTGTCGCATAACCAACCAACCCACTCTGATACCAACTGTAGGATTCATGTCCACTAAGTAACGCACTAGGGGGTGGATAGTGTATTGGAAATTAAAAATGCTAATTAAACTAATTAAGCAAATGCAGAAAATTAATTTCGACATAATCACAAAAAGAGATACGCCAATGCAAACGCAAAAACAAGACATATCTTGGTTAGAATTGTAGAGGAATGTATGCCCTCGTGGCTATTTATCATAATGAAACATCTTGTTCAATAAATGAAAGTATTCTTTCTGGTAAAGTATTATTTGAGTTGTTCATTGCTCGGATTATTCCCTTGGATTCATAGTTAGGTCACACATGTTTCGAAATGTAGATTACGATTATGAGAAATGTCTGACCTCTAATAGCTTGAATCTTAAAAGTGTTCATGGTCATAGATGTGTCGAGATAAGGGATATCAACACATCAGACAGACCATTGCGTCCCTGTCTGGTTGGTCTCATAACCAAGCGACTTGGTGAAGTCGAAAACAGGACGCAGGTGCTCAGTAAAAGCTGAGTTCACTGAACGACCAAAACAGGGAGTTATTAAATGGTTATACATTAACTAAACTATCATTAATAACTCCAAGTGATAATAGGTAAGTTGGTCCTTAGGACTTGAGATCATTGTATGAAGCTTTGTGTGGACAGTGTCACTTAGGTCTAAAGATCTAACTTCGAGGCCAGGCCTGATGAAAGATCTTAGGCTGGGTGACACTCGAAACATATGAGCTAAGTAGTGATCAACAGAGGATTCGTCTCTTCCGTTAATGGGAAGTTAGTGTCACAGGTCGGTACGGCTCTCGGTAAAACCTTGGCCAAGGTATGTTGTAACTTGTACAACCTGTATGTACCAGAGACCGATGTATACTGACCACTACTAGCCAATGGGGTTGATAGTATACCATACCCTAGACTAGCCGAGTGACATAGTTATGACGAAGGGACTAAAACTGCGGAAATTATCACAGTCACAGTCAGAGTGATTTCGTCGGCACTTTTGCCTAAACGAACCAATCACGTAATCGATGATCCTGAAACAGGGACGACACCTACTGCTAGTGGTCACTGTCGTCTTGAGACTTCGAGTCTCGACCTGTAGTAAGGGTCAGGCTGTAGGGTCTCACACCGAGTAACATTCACGTCGTAGTAACAGATAGAATGTATAGAGGATATCATTAGATGTAAAGAGAATACTAAATTCACAAGTTGGTTGTGAACTTGAAGCATTTGGGAATGGAGGAAATTTCGTATGAAATCCAGAGGATCAAACAGTGTAGGAATCGGAGCTCGAATGAGCCCAGAAACGCGAGAAAGGCGAAAGGGGAAGTGGGATAAAACCCACCTAGCATAACGGGCAAGGCCCGCTGGGCGCAGCGGGCCCGCCCGCTGGGCGCAGCGGGCCCGCCCGCTGGGCGCAGCGGGCCCGCCCGCTGCATGCAGCGGGCGCAGCCCGCTGGTGACAGCGGGCTGAGCCCGCGCGGGCGTGCCCTAGCGGGCGCGCCCAGTAGCCTTAGGCGGGCGCGCCCGCTAAGCTTAGCGGGTCGCCCGCCACTTAAGTTATTTTAGGGTTTTTTCGTGGAAACCCTTGACGGCTACGAAATTGGGTTTTTGCTCAACTTTGAGCAATTGTTTGAAGGGTCAAACGAACTCGGATCTCGTCGCCGTTTGTTCCTACGCGTTCACCATCACTAGCTCTTCGAAATGATAACTTGTATCATCTCTAGAGCTCAACGATGAGTGAGGATTAATTGGTTGAAGGTTAAGGCTTTGTGTAAGCTAAACTAACCCAAATTGAATTAATCCAAATCCCTCTTCCTACAATTAGTCCCACATTGCTCATGACAAAAGAAGGGGAGCCGGCCTCCTATATAAATAGGTGGGCACTCCCTTCTTTGTTTCTTGCACCAAGTCTCTGATTAAGGAGCTCACGAATATCTTGAGCAAACTTAATCTAGACTAAATTTATTCTCTCCCTCTATAAATTTTCCTGTCCTCCAACCGAGTCCTAGCAAGACAACGAGGAGGTCCGAATCTGATTCGGAAGTCAACGACGCGGGTTTACTCAAGTGAAATCTTCTACGGCTTGTGATGGCTTCGGAGGCAAGGTGCGCAACGGGAGCTGATCCAGTCTGCGGCGAGGAGCGATGCAACACGGCTCGGAAGACGGCTCAGATCAATGAGCGCAAGACGGTGCGGAACATCTTGCCTGCTCCAGGGCAAGATTCCGGGTGAGTCAATTATATATGCAATTAGTTTAATTAGTAGTTAGAACTTTCTCGAGTTGGTCGGACCCAACTCGAGTCAGTAGATTTCCTGGCTTAGGGAATTTTTCCTTAGGGCTTTATTTATTAAATAGTTTAATAAATCATTTCTTCCGCTGTTTTATTTATTTTGTTCGTCCGACTTAGGACGGATAGCAATAAATTAGCTCTAAGGGACCTTGAAAACCCCTACATTGGTATCAGAGCCAGATCTACTCTGTTCTATACTGCTTTTTAACTGCATGTATTTATTATATGATAATTAGTTTAATGGCACATTCTTGTTCTATTCTGATGTCACAAGAAAGACTTGCTAGGTTAGCCATTAAATGACTCTTAAACTTTATGTGATAAATTTTAAACACCATGCTTAATAATTTTAAATTGTTTAAAAAATTACCTAATGGACGATTAGGTTAGCCATTAATTCCCTCAAACCTTATGTGATAATTTTGAGACACTGCTATGAATTTTAAATTGTTTAAATTGCCTATTGGACGATTAGGGTAGCAGCATATACTTTTGAATCCTTATAAATGATAAGGACTTAATAAAAATCGTCTAACAAACCCATAAAATTTTGAATTTTAGGGATCCACTAGTTGATAAGGATTAACTAGTTGTAATTTAAAAACCATTTAGTTGTTGAACGAACATGGAAATGATGACAACACCTTCAATGGATCATGATGTCGGCCAATGTGCTTGACTAAAGTTTTTGGACCAACCTAGCTAGACTGGGTAACAAGTGGTCCTGGCTTAGTCAATTCCCTGGCCGCGTCCGCTGGACCGCAAGGTGTCGATTCATAACTATGTAAGTCCATCGACTATACCTAAGTCTAATACGATAATAATCTTATTCAAGATAAATCGTAGCCCTCCTTGTTTTAGGAGTTGGCAACTGTAAGAAACGTGTTTCGGTTGTTGAGCACACTCAAGCCGTAACAGGTCAATCTTATAGAAACCGATTTCTTGATTGACATCTTAACCTGACTGAAACCGTTGGCTCATCCCTAGAGCTTCGGCGTAAGTCTAACCAAGAATGTAGTCTTAAGCTCTGACCCAAACCGGCGTGTCGTGCATACACCGAGCAAAGGGGCAAGTCAGGCTTGACACGAAAACAAGGGTCCGACTAGGCTAGCCATTGTGATCCGGTTGAGCACACTCATGATCACAAATGACTAGGGGTAAAATCGAATAGGGAGTCATATATTGATATGATCGACAAAGAGTTCGTCTACCTACAGCCGAGTTAAACGACTTGTTGAGCTACACTCAAGGTCGGGCGACTCAAGGTTGTTGGATTCCTGCTCCCAAGTTAATTTTAATCAAGTTTTGGACGAAAACGATCTGTTTATTAATGGGAGAGTATAATTGGACAAAATCCATTCTAGTTATATTTAAAATATTTTTGAACACATGCTAATTAGGAGTTCTAATCTTTGCAGCATGATGAGTAAGTTTAATAATATCCGAGATAAGATTTTATTAACTGGTTCTAATATTAATGATAGCTGGTTGGAGAAGTCTATAGCAGAAAGGGCAATATTAAGGGAAGTCTATGCATTAACCTCAAAAATACAAAGTGTAGTTCTTTCAGTTAATTCTACTGCATGGGTGTTAGACACCGGTGCAGGTTCTCACATTTGTAACCAGTTACAAGGATTGAGAATCAGTAGAAAACTTGCAAAGAATGAAGTAATTCTCCAAGTGGGAAACGCAGCAAATGTTGATGTTGTAGCCATAGGAGATCTTAGACACACATTGGCTGGTGGAGCTAACTTGCTTTTGAAGCAATGTTACTATATCCCAAATTTCCTATGCAATATTATATCTGTCTCAGCTTTGGCTAAAGATGGTTATAATTTTACTATCAGTGGAAATGTCATGAACATTGCCCTTGATGGTAAGTTGCTAGGATTTGGGACACTGAGCAATGGAATATACACTTTAAGCAATGAGGTGGTATTAAACGTTAATACTAGAAAACGTAAGGAATCTAGTTTTAATGAAACCTATCTTTGGCATTGTAGACTAGGCCATATCGGAGAGAAGAGACTCAGCAAGTTACATAAAGAGGGGCTCTTGGGCCTCTCGAATTATGAGTCATTCGACACTTGCGAGTCTTGCCTCAAAGGTAAGATGGCCAAAACTCCTTTTGCCAGTCAAGGGGAAAGGGTTATCGAACTCTTGGGTCTAATACATTCCGATGTATGTGGACCTATGTCTACATTAGCCAAAGGTGGATTTTCATATTTCGTCACGTTTACTGACGACCACTCAAGATTTGGACATGTGTTCTTGATGAAACATAAGTCCGAAACGTTTGAGCGATTCAAGGAGTATCGTGCCGAAGTCGAAAAACAGACTGGGAAAAGTATTAAGATTCTTCGATCCGATCGAGGAGGAGAATACTTAAGCCATGAATTCCTCACTTACTTAAAAGAGAATGGGATTCTCTCTCAGATCACTCCTCCTTACACACCTCAACATAATGGTGTTTCAGAAAGGAGAAACCGGACCTTGTTAGACATGGTTCGGTCTATGTTAAGTGAAGCTGAGTTAACTACTTCCCTCTGGGGCTATGCCCTGGAAACTGCTATATACATTCTAAATAAAGTTCCGTCTAGATCTGTGCATTTGAATCCGTATCAGATATGGACAGGGAAGAAACCCAGCCTCAATCACTTGAAGGTATGGGGTTGTCCTGCTTATGTCAAAAGACAAAATCCAGACAAACTGGAAGACAGATCTATACTGTGTAAATTTATAGGATACCCAAGACATTCATTAGGTTATGTCTTTTACCATCCAGAACAACAAAAGATTGTTGTCTCTAGACATGCCACCTTTCTAGAAAAGGAATTCCTCGTGAAGGAATCCACTGGCAAGGTAATTGATTTGAATGAATGCTCGGAGGTAGTACCCACACAGCAACAAGTGTCGGAACCAGTGGGAGAGTCAGAACTTGACATCTCCCAACCAGTGAGTAGGAAGTCAAGTAGGATTCCTCGAGCACCCGAAAGGTACTACGGTTTTCTCGTAGACGGTGGAATCGAGGATAGCATCATAATTGATGATGACCCTGTTAACTTCCAGGAAGCCATAAAGAGTATAGACTCTGACAAATGGCTAGATGCAATGAAATCCGAAATAGATTCCATGCACGTAAATAAGGTATGGACCTTAGAAAACGTGCCCAAGGGAAATGTTCCCATAGGCTGCAAATGGATCTTCAAGAAGAAGATTGGAGCAGATGGAAAAGTAGAGACGTACAAGGCTAGACTGGTTGCGAAAGGATATCGTCAAATTCTAGGAATAGATTATGACGAAACCTTTTCGCCAGTAGCCATGCACAAGTCTATTCGGATAGTGCTCGCAATTGCTGCCTACTACGACTACGAAATCTGGCAGATGGATGTGAAGACTGCATTCCTAAACGGTAATTTGGAAGAGCAGATTTACATGACTCAGCCAGAAGGCTTCGAAGTCAGTGGGAGCAATGGAAAGGCGTGCAAGCTGCACAGGTCCATTTATGGACTCAAGCAAGCATCAAGAAGTTGGAACATCCGTTTCGACAAAACAGTCAAAGAATTTGGTTTTGTCAGAAATGAGGATGACCCATGCATCTATAAAAGAACCAGTAATAAAAATTCTTTAGTCATCCTAGTTCTATACGTAGATGACATTCTGATAATAGGCAACGACATAGAGATGTTAAAGTCTGTTAAAAATTGGCTATCAACAAATTTCTCCATGAAGGACTTGGGAGAAGCATCCTACATACTGGGTGTGAAGATCCATAGAGATAGATCTAAACGGATGCTAGGACTCTCCCAAACCAGGTACATTGAAACCGTGTTAAAACGTTTTAACATGGAAAACAATAAGGGTGGTTCATTACCAGCCAATCATGGGATAGCCCTCACCAAGAAGATGTCTCCACAAACCGACTTGGAAAGGGCAAAGATGACCAAGGTCCCATATGCTTCTGCTGTGGGATCTATCATGTACTCCATGATTTGTACCAGACCCGATGTCGCTTATGCACTGGGTATAGTAAGCCGATATCAGTCTAACCCGGGAGAAGAGCACTGGAAAGCAGTCAAGACAATTCTTAAGTACTTAAGAAGAACTAAAGACTTGGTCTTGGTCTATGGAAGTGAACACCTGAATGTTGAAGGGTTCACAGATTCAAGCTTTCAAAGTGACATGGATGATAGCAAATCGATCTCAGGATATGTTTTCACTCTCAACGGAGGAGCAGTCAGTTGGAGGAGTTCCAAACAAGTCACCATAGCAGACTCCACAATGGAAGCCGAATACATAGCGGCCAACGATGCAGCAAAGGAAGCAGTCTGGATGAAGAAGTTCATTAACCAGCTCGGGATGGTTCCTGCCGTTGAAAGTCCAATACCGTTGTATTGCGACAACAATGCAGCCATAAGCCTGGTTCAAGAACCTAGATTCCACAAGAGATCCAGACATATTCTTCGCAAGTATCACCTGATTCGGGAGATAGAGCAGAGGAAAGATATAGAACTCCTTAGAGTCTCTTCAGAAGACAACTTAGCAGATCCATTCACGAAGGCGCTGGCACGTGATCGTTTAGAAAAACTAGCGTGTAAATATGGTATGAGATACCAAAATAAATAGGCCTGAGTGCAAGTGGGAGATGTAGAGGAATGTATGCCCTCGTGGCTATTTATCATAATGAAACATCTTGTTCAATAAATGAAAGTATTCTTTCTGGTAAAGTATTATCTGAGTTGTTCATTGCTCGGATTATTCCCTTGGATTCATAGTTAGGTCACACATGTTTCGAAATGTAGATTACGATTATGAGAAATGTCTGACCTCTAATAGCTTGAATCTTAAAAGTGTTCATGGTCATAGATGTGTCGAGATAAGGGATATCAACACATCAGACAGACCATTGCGTCCCTGTCTGGTTGGTCTCATAACCAAGCGACTTGGTGAAGTCGAAAACAGGACGCAGGTGCTCAGTAAAAGCTGAGTTCACTGAACGACCAAAACAGGGAGTTATTAAATGGTTATACATTAACTAAACTATCATTAATAACTCCAAGTGATAATAGGTAAGTTGGTCCTTAGGACTTGAGATCATTGTATGAAGCTATGTGTGGACAGTGTCACTTAGGTCTAAAGATCTAACTTCGAGGCCAGGCTTGATGAAAGATCTTAGGCTGGGTGACACTCGAAACATATGAGCTAAGTAGTGATCAACAGAGGATTCGTCTCTTCCGTTAATGGGAAGTTAGTGTCACAGGTCGGTACGGCTCTCGGTAAAACCTTGGCCAAGGTATGTTGTAACTTGTACAACCTGTATGTACCAGAGACCGATGTATACTGACCACTACTAGCCAATGGGGTTGATAGTATACCATACCCTAGACTAGCCGAGTGACATAGTTATGACGAAGGGACTAAAACTGCGGAAATTATCACAGTCACAGTCAGAGTGATTTCGTCGGCACTTTTGCCTAAACGAACCAATCACGTAATCGATGATCCCGAAACAGGGACGACACCTACTGCTAGTGGTCACTGTCGTCTTGAGACTTCGAGTCTCGACCTGTAGTAAGGGTCAGGCTGTAGGGTCTCACACCGAGTAACATTCACGTCGTAGTAACAGATAGAATGTATAGAGGATATCATTAGATGTAAAGAGAATACTAAATTCACAAGTTGGTTGTGAACTTGAAGCATTTGGGAATGGAGGAAATTTCGTATGAAATCCAGAGGATCAAACCGTGTAGGAATCGGAGCTCGAATGAGCCCAGAAACGCGAGAAAGGCGAAAGGGGAAGTGGGATAAAACCCACTTAGCATAACGGGCAAGGCCCGCTGACCCAGCGGGCTCGCCCGCTGGGCGCAGCGGGCACGGCCCGCTGTCGCAGCGGGCCCGCCCGCTGGGTGCAGCGGGCGCAGCCCGCTGGTGACAGCGGGCTGAGCCCGCGCGGGCGTGCCCTAGCGGGCGCGCCCAGTAGCCTTAGGCGGGCGCGCCCGCTAAGCTTAGCGGGTCACCCGCCACTTAAGTTATTTTAGGGTTTTTTCGTGGAAACCCTTGACGGCTACGAAATTGGGTTTTTGCTCAACTTTGAGCAATTGTTTGAAGGGTCAAACGAACTCGGATCTCGTCGCCGTTTGTTCCTACGCGTTCACCATCACTAGCTCTTCGAAATGATAACTTGTATCATCTCTAGAGCTCAACGATGAGTGAGGATTAATTGGTTGAAGGTTAAGGCTTTGTGTAAGCTAAACTAACCCAAATTGAATTAATCCAAATCCCTCTTCCTACAATTAGTCCCACATTGCTCATGACAAAAGAAGGGGAGCCGGCCTCCTATATAAATAGGTGGGCACTCCCTTCTTTGTTTCTTGCACCAAGTCTCTGATTAAGGAGCTCACGAATATTTTGAGCAAACTTAATCTAGACTAAATTTATTCTCTCCCTCTATAAATTTTCCTGTCCTCCAACCGAGTCCTAGCAAGACAACGAGGAGGTCCGAATCTGATTCGGAAGTCAACGACGTGGGTTTACTCAAGTGAAATCTTCTACGGCTTGTGATGGCTTCGGAGGCAAGGTGCACGGGAGCTGATCCAGTCTGCGGCGAGGAGCGACGCAACACGGCTCGGAAGACGGCTCAGATCAATGAGCGCAAGACGGTGCGGAACATCTTGCCTGCTCCAGGGCAAGATTCCGGGTGAGTCAATTATATATGCAATTAGTTTAATTAGTAGTTAGAACTTTCTCGAGTTGGTCGGACCCAACTCGAGTCAGTAGATTTCCTGGCTTAGGGAATTTTTCCTTAGGGCTTTATTTATTAAATAGTTTAATAAATCATTTCTTCCGCTGTTTTATTTATTTTGTTCGTCCGACTTAGGACGGATAGCAATAAATTAGCTCTAAGGGACCTTGAAAACCCCTACAAGAATTCCTTAACCAGGCGATCCTACTACAGTCCCACACTTGTAATCTAAGTTATGGATTTCCACTAATGCTCCCTAACTGGGGCACCAAAACTCACACATGAGTACATTCCTTAACCAAGAGACAAAGGAGTAACCACCTAAGGAGTAACCCTCCTATAGATGGAGTAACTCTCCAATTAATGTAACCCACCAATATGTAAGGACAGTCTACCTTGCAATACTAACAACAAATACTCTAGAGGGGTGTGAATAGAGTAATGACAGTAAATTGTGCAATTAAAATTTAACTTGCAAATGCGGAATAATAAATGCAAGAGGAATTAATCAACACAATCAAATCAAACGCAAACACAAGATTTTACAATGTTTTACCAAACTTGGGTACGTCCAGCCACACCAATATTCACTATAATTCCCACAAAGAGAAGTGAATAAAATCCCACAAAGAGATATCTCACACAGAGGATTTTGTCCTACACAAGAACCAAACCAAACCAACATAAGGGTCTAACTCCCACACAAAGAATTACTAACTCCCACACAGAGAATTAGGGTTAGTCCTATACTAGGACACTAAACTCCCACAAAGAGAGTATCTAATTCCCACAGAATTAGGATTTCAAAGAAACATAAAGTAAAATAAATACTCTTACCTATGCCTTGAGATGAACTTACTTATTAATGAATGCAAGGCATGGAAGAGGATCTCCAAGTAATGAGATTAGCTTGAAATGCAATTGGATGATTTTCCTTGAGCTTGACTTCAATGCATGAGGGAGAGGATGAGCTCTAAGATGGAAATGAGAGAGTTTGAGAGTGGCTTAATCAATCTCTAAAGATTTGCAATAGATCCTAGAAGTTCTAATCAACTCAGCCCCCTCATATATATATAGGAACCCTATATGAACTCTCAAAACCCAAGGAAATAGCCAAAAACATAAAGCTGTAATGGCTAGAATCTGGGCTGAAACGTTATCGATAGTCGACTGATGAACATATTACAGTTGACTTACCAACGGCTAAATAAATCCCAACGGCTATAATCTGAGCTAGGACAGTTGACTGATGAAGACTACACAGTCGACTGTATACATGACAGGCACCTATAAATCCTTCAGCAGGCGACTGCTGTAGGGGATGGAAATAAAACAGAGAGATGCAACTTTTGCACTTATGCCTTTCAGACGACTGATGACCATTTCACAGGTGACTGTAAAAACTGCAACAATCGACTGACTTGCAAATTGGTATGAAGCCCAGAAAATGCAAGATGCCAAATCGTGATCACGTCCGCTCGTGATGACGGCATGTGCGTAAGTACATGCTAGCTACACAAGGAAAGAAAAATTTAAAATAAAAATGTTTAAATATAGGAGTGGCCCTTATGTAGAACAATTCACAGGCAACGGTTGGAGACATGCGACTGTAAATTGACCGTCAGTCGACTGTTCCAAATGCTCAAGTAAGAGTCAATAAAAGGTTGACTTGATCAGTGCACTATAGTCGACTGTAAAAGGCTTGACAGGCGCCTGGAATCACCTAGTCAACTGTAAGGCCTTCATCAGTTGACTGATGGAGAGCCAGAGACTCCAATTAAGTCTTTGGGCAAGATGCACCTATTGGGTTGGATTCTATGATAATCCTAATGCTCACTAAGATGGTTAAATGCATATGCATGAATGAGTAGACCATCTATCAAGGCATTACATTAAACCTAGACTCAAAAAGGAGAAAAGTAATAAATGAAATATTACATGGATTACATTTCTTTCCTTAGAGTCTACGGCTTCAATCTGAAAGCATTGATGCTCCCCATCATCTCCAAGCTTTGGCACCCATTGAGTCCAAGCTTTGGCATTGCTCCTCTTGATGTCCATCCTTGGACCAAATGTTTAGTCTCCAAAAATGATATTCTTGAAATGTTAACTATGAGAATAAAACAAGAGAGTCATTAGCAACAACATAATGTTGTGATCATCATCAAAATAACATTGGTATGAAACACCAATACTCAACACAATATGCTCTAACAAGCCGAGAGCTAGGCTAAAACAAAATTGTATAAAAACAATAATACACTCACCGATTTCTTGAATAGATTTACCTATTGTGAAGATGAAGGCATGGAGTGTGAAGAACCAAAGTACTTGATATGGAGCTTGGTTGCACTTATAAGCTTTCTCCTTTAGCTAGAGTTTCACCACATGAATGGAATGCCCAAAGTAGGAGAAAATCAGAAAGAGAAAGAGATGAAATGAACTCTTAGATTTGGCTTACAAAATAGCTTTCTTTTAGAGTCAATTGGTGCCAAAATCTCTCTCATAACCAAGCATAAATACCCTATCAAATCAGCATAAAACTCGAGAAAACAAACCCTTAAAAATTGCAGCCAACAGCTGTAAATGGGCAAATTTTCGAGTCATCAGACATATGGTGTAGTGTTCCCAGACGGCTGATCAACTGCTGAGATGTCTGGAAACATAACATCAGATAGTTTGCAGAAGAGATGGACAAAAAAGAAAGATGAAGTCCAATCTTGAAGCAACCAGTCATCTGTAGAACACTTGTCAGACAGCTGATCAACTGTTCTGTCGTCTAGCACGCATTCTTCAAACGGCTGACAATTATGGGTGAAAAGACAGAGAGTTCATGAAAACCAACTCACCCTATTAATTCATCTTGAGTTCATTGTTTAGACGTTTGCGCAACTATTTAGACGTCCGGTCTTTACACATCAGATGGATGTAGCTATGTCAAGCTACCTAAAAAGCTGACATGCCAGACGTCTTGTACACCAACACCAGACGTCTAGCCTACTCCAAAAAGCATTATTATGAGTTTTTTGAGCATATGACTAAATTGGATGTGTTATACATGATTTATAAGATACCCTATGATGGAAACGATGCATATAAGAGTGTATTGTAAGGACCATGTACCTTGCAATACTAACAACAACATACTCTAGAGGGTGGATGAATAGAGTAATGTCAATAAATTGTGCAATTAAAAATTAACTTGCAAATGCGGAATAATACGTGCAAGAGGAATTAATCAACATAATCAATCCAAACCAAACACAAGATATTTTACACTGTTTTCCCAAACTTGGGTTTGTCCAGCCACACCAATATCTACAATAATTCTCACACAAAGAAGTGAATACAATCTCTCACAGAGATACCTCACATAGAGAATTTTGGATTCTCACACAAAGAAATCCTTGATCTCACATAGAAAAACTTATGCTCTCACACAGAGAGACTCAAATTCTCACACAACGAGATCTCAACCAACCCTCGCATAGAAGGTTATACTCTCACACAGAGAGTAACTAGATCTCAACAGAAAGCTAGGGTTTCAATGAAAACACAAAATAAAACAAATACTCTTACGTATGCCTTGATGATGACTTACTCATATGAAAAAGAAGGCAATGAAGAGGATGACCAAGTGCTTGAGATTTGGTTTGATTGTACTTGGTTGATTTTCCTTGAGCTAAGCTTCAATGCATGAAGAGAGAAATGCTTATGAAAGGGAAATGAGAGAGTTTGAGAGTGGCTTAATGATTCTCAAATGATCTTCAATAGTTTCAAGAAGTTCTAATGAACTCAGCCCTCTCTTATATATAGGAAGCACAAAGGAACCCTCAAACCCAAGCTAAAAGTTCAAAACAGAAAATTTGCAACGACTCTATTTTGGCAATTTACGGCACAGACAGTCGATCGATGAACAACTGACAGTCGACTGGTCAATGGCTATAAAAATCCCAAAGGCTATAATCTGAGTCAGGACAGGTGACTGTAGAAGACTACATAGGCGCCTGTACAAGGTGTAGGCGCCTGAATATACTTCAGCAGGCGCCTGACACATGGGATGGAAAGGAGCCGAGAAAACGCAACTTTCGCACTAGCGCCTTTAGACGATAGATGAACAAAACATAGGCGCCTGTAATTTGACAGGCGACTGAAATCTCGTCATCAGTCGACCGACTTGCAAAGTGAGTTGAAACCCAGAAATACAAGTTACGCACTTTGGCACATAGACGACTGGAGAACAAATCCCAGGCGCCTGATGGAAGATAAGCGCCTGAAAAATGAATGTCAGTCGTCTGTCTCCAATAGCTGAAGATACATTCAATAAAAGTTGACTTGAGCTAGTGCACAACAACTGACTGTAGAAGGCTAGCCAGACGCCTGGAATCACCCATTTGCATGTCTTCTTTCATCATTTGGTATGATGAACCTATTGGATTGGATTCTATGATAATCCTAAAGCTCATTAAGATGGTTATATGCATATGCATGAATGAGTAGACCATCTATCAATGCATTACGTTAAACCTAGACTCAAAAAGAGAAAAGCAATTAAATGAAATTATATGAATTACATTACTTTTCTTAGAGTCTATGGCTTCAATCCTTGATGCCTTGATGCTCACCATCATCTCCAAGCTTTGGCACCCCTTGAGTCCAAGCTTTGGCTTTGCTCCTCTTGATGTTCATCCTTGCACCAAGCTATTAGTCTCCAAATCATGCTATTCTCTATTAGATAAACATGAGACTAAAACATGAGAGTTATTAGCAACAACATAATGTTATGATCATCATCAAAACAATATTGGTATAAAACACCAATACCTAACAATCTCTCCCTTTTTGATGATGACACACATTATGTAGACATAAATAAAATAAACCACAATGCTAATGAGCTCCCTCGACTTATATGCACCAAGTGTAGCCACTGAACGACCCTTTTATGTCGTCAGCCGTAAGCCGAAGGGGCCACACTTTCGCCACTGAATTACCCTCTCACATCGTCAACCGTAATTTGAAGGGGCCACCCCTTCACAAATGAACGACCCTGTCGCGTCGTTAGCCGCAAGTCGAAGGGCCATCCCTTCGCTACTAAACCACCCTCTCATGTCGTCAGCCGTAAGTCGAAGGGGTCACCCCTTATCCACTTAACGATCTTATTGTGTCGCAAGCTGTAAGCCGAAGGGGCCACCCCTTCGCCATTGAACGACCTTCTCGCGTCGTCAGCCGTAAGTCGAAGGGCAACCCCTTTGCCACTGAACAACCCTCTCGTGTCATCAGCCGTAAGTCGAAGGGGCCAACCCTTCACACCTGAACGACCCTATATCATCGTCAGCCGTGGGTCGAAGGACCACCCCTTCGCCATTGAACCACCATATCGCGTCATCAGCCGTAAGTCTAAGGGGCTACCCCTTTTCCACTGAACGACTCTCACACATCATCAGACATAAGTCGAGGGAACCACTCCCTTGCCACTGAACGAAGTTTTCTATTTCTTACATGGTTCAACGGCTTAACCCTGACCGTCTTGAGCAACGGTCTAACCCATCGAAAGGGGCCATCAGGTATTACGATCACACTATATGAGCGACGAAAAAACAAAGAGATACAACGACAAACAAAGAGATACAAGCCAATTTTTCTGTCGCTTATACTAAAAAATTATCTTCGTTTGTATCTCAATTACCCCCATATACATTTGAAAATTATGGCAGGATAAGAGGAGCGTCAAGATTCTACAACGAGTCACTAGGCCATTGATCTTCCTTAAGCGCAGCAACTTGCTCTTGATCTCCTGAAGCACCAGCGCCCGCAACGTCACCCGTCATAATGGCAACTTCACCAGTAGGAGCGGCCTCCCCCATGCCCTAGCTCAGATCATCGTCATCGATATCTGGATCTGGTTGATCTGAACGAAAATGCCAGGGAATCAGTCCTTTACTTCCGATCGATATCGTTCATAGCCTTGCATGTACAACTCGTTGAAATCGGGTAATGAATCCTGGAATTCCTGGACCACCCTCTCTGTTATGGCCTCGACCCTGGCTCTCTCCTCCAGCAGAGATTTCTCCGCTCGCTCTCTCGAGGCGTCTTGTTCAGCTTCCCTCTTACGAGACTTGCGAAAATCATGCTCAAGCTGCTGAATGTGGTTTAGTCTCAGTTTGCACATAAGCTCGATTCTATCCAGCTTCGCCTGAGACTTCTCTGATGGAAATTGAATTCCACCCCTAAGTAATTTTGATGATGAGCACACCAAATGAATGCTTAGTATACTAACTACACTACACTTTAAGTATACAGATTTCGTAAAGCTCTACAAATACTCCAAGAAGCGCGCATCAACGCTCCACGACAAAGACGAACATGGCTAAACTCAAGTGATGAAGCTCAAGCTCAAACAAAGCAAGAAGCTCAAAGAAGAAGCTCATCTTCACTTCATCAAGTTGACTATACTGTCGAAGACATGTTCTGAGTCTAGTGTGAGTGTGTCGTGTCTTTTAGGATATTTGTCAAAGCCATATCAAATAGACAACACACACACACACAAAAGATTTCGAAATATTTTTTTTACTACAAAATAATTTTCAAGAGCTTTTTTTAGTCAATTCATAAATCTCGTAGTGAAACTCCACGCACCCTGGAGTTAACTACCCTTTTGACTAGAACAACAGGAAAAACTCCTCTGGGAGTCGACTACCAAAAGTAGGGAGTCGACTACCAGTCAGGGATGAAAATTTCCTAGACTCCTCTGGGAGTCGACTACCAATAGAGGGAGTCGACTACCTGCTGGAAATTTTCAAACGTTTTGAATTTGAATTTTAAATTTTTTTTTGAGTGATTTACTCCGAAATTTTTGGGACAAAAGTCAAACGAAATTCAAATTTCAAATCCCAGTTTTCCCCCTATAAATAGAGCTTAATTCTTTTGTGAAAAACAAGATTATTGAAAATCAAAATTTGCAAAAGCTCTCGTGAATCAAAGCTCTCTCATTTCTTCTCTAGCCAATTTTTATTTCAGTTTTTGATCTTGCAATATTTTTCCAATTCTTTTGAAGATCATATTATTATTTTTATTGGCTAAGTTGTTTTTCAAAATCCTCTCTATTATTTCTCTTTGAATTCTATTTGAAGGATTTTTGAAAAAGCTCTAGATCACAAAGAACTTATCTCGTATCTTTGTGTGATCTAGACTATCATTCTATTAAGCCACTGCACTATTGTCTATATTTTGATTGGCTATAGAATCGGGTGTATTTCCAATCTCTATCACTTGTTGAAGAGTATTGGACAAATTTCTCATTGTGCTATTTGTTGGAACACTAGACAAGTCTAGTTGTTGCCATTTGGAAAGTCCTCGGTTTGTGAGGCAAGGGTATAACCCTAGACAAGTCTAGGCGTTGTGTTCGGAAATCCTGGTCAAGGCTAGGTCGTTGGAAATCCTAACGAGTGAAGTTAGGTGCTTGTATTTGCCAAGGCAGATAGTGGAAATCTCGTACCGGATTGGTCGGGGACTGGACGTACCCAGGGTTGTGGGGAACCAGGATAAAAATCCTTGTCTTTGCGCTTGCATTTTCTGTGTTTGATTATCTTTGCATTTATTTTATCTTCAGCAAATATCAATCCTATTTCTATACGCTGAAATTTGCATCTGTAATTTTATTTGCTCTAACTTATACTCTGGGAGTCGACTACTGCTCATAAGGAGTCGACTACCTGCTGTGAATTTTCGCTGTGCACTCTAAATTATATTGTTGATTAAGAACCAAGCGTAGATCGCGCTACTTGGTTTCTTAGGCAACATTAGAAGGATTTATTATTGTGTTGATTGATTAAAGAACGAAAAAGATTTATTATTTATACAACACTATTCAACCCCCCCTTCTAGTGTTGTTTGCCATCCACAGGATCCAACACTTGGTATCAGAGCAAGGCAACAAATAGTGATGGCATCAACCTCTTTTCACTCCGAAGGACTGAACACTATGCGACCACCTCTATTTAACGGAACCAACTACGCCAGCTGGAAGTCCGAATGAAGACTCACCTAGAGTCATTAGACATAGAAGCATGGACTATCACCAAAGTCCCGTACATCGCACCCACCGACGTTGAGTTTAGAAAATGGTCCATCGATGATAAGAAGAAAGCTAATCTCAATGCAAAAGCAATGAATGCCTTGTTTTGCGCTGTTACAGGAAATGAGTTCAATCGAGTCTCCCAATGTGAGACAGCACATCAAATTTGGCACACTCTTCAGGTAAGTCACGAAGGTACAGAAAAGGTAAAAGAATCTCGTATAAATGTATTACATTCAAAATTCGAAACTTTTAAAATGAAAGAAGGAGAGAGTATCACCGATGTGAATACTCGTTTTACTAACATTACAAATGAGCTTGCAGGACTAGGAAAGAAACTTTCCGAGTATGAACAGGTAATGAAGATACTAAGATCACTCCGTCCCGAATGGAAAGGAAAGACCACGGCCATTCGAGAAGCTCACAATGTGAAGGATCTCACCATCGAAGAACTGATGGGAAATCTCATGGCATATGAGATCGAGCTTGAAGAAGACAAGAAGATCGAAGAAAAACCAAAGAAGAAAAATCTTGCCTTCAAAGCTCAAGAAGAAGATTCCGATTATACGGACAAAGAAGATCACATCGCGTTCATCTCAAAGAACTTTAAAGAGTTCATCACAAGTAAGTATGGAAAACGATCTTTTAGACCCACTAACGGTATTATCTGTTTTGGTTGTAATAAACCAGGACATGTCAAGAGAGATTGTCCATTGGAAAGAAACAACCGTGATTCCAGAGATCGTGGGAAGAACAAAGAGAATAATGAAAGACGAAACAATACAAGAAGCAAGTTTAGACGACCAAAGAAAGAAGCCTATGCAGCCTTCGATCAAAGCGACGATTCCTCATCCGACGAATCCTCAGACGAAGATAATGATGAAAGAAGAGAGACAGCACACATGTGTTTCATGGCATCTACATCCTCCAAGGTAAGCTCGCATCATGATTCATCTAGCGACAATGAGTCATCATCAAGCGATGATGAAGACTTGGACTATTGGGGAGCATATAAAGAGCTATGCAAAATGCATGAAAAGCTCATTAAAGAACATAGAAAAACACTTAGAATTGCTAAAAGAGAGACTAAAGAAAAGGAAGAAGTTGTTAAAGAAAATAGTCTTCTTAAAGAGAAAAATGATCTTTTACAAAAGGATATTCTGCTAGTAAATGAAAAGGTTGAAAGTCTAAATAATCTTCTCGTAACCGTCAAAAATAAATACGACGCTACGATGAAAATTATTGAGAACTTCAATAAAGGAAAAGGGAAGCTAGATAATATAATAGATAATCAAAAATTATCATCTAGCAAAACCGGACTTGGCTATGACTCTCATCATACCAAGAAACGGGTTAAGCATACTAGGATGCATCATGCTAATGATAATGTTTTAAGCATCTGGGTACCAAGAAAATTATCTGATCAGCAAAAAGAAAGGTACGCTACTAACTTTGTTCAACAGATTCATTTTAATAGAAATTATAAGTATATTGTTCATGAAGGAACTAAACCATATTGGGTTTGGTTTCCTAAAGACTAACTCCTCGGACTCAAAATCAAAAGAGTACCATAAAACGCTTATCTTTCAGGTGCTCTAAAAAAGGAGGAAGACAATGAAGAAAATTCAGGAAGTCAAACGGCTGAATCGGAATAAATTTTTTATATATTTATATAATTATTTAAAATGAGTTGAAATAAGTTAAAATTGTATGCATGATTGTGTTTTATTGCTTAAAATATTTTTTTGTTAAAAGAGCTCGCTCAACCTGGACCAAATTTTTTTTTCGGGGATGAGAAAACGACTCTACCCAGGAGGGAGTCGACTACCTACAGGAGGGAGTCGACTACCAGCGCGTAAATTTCTGGGTTGCATTTTTTTACTAACTCCTATTGGGTTCTATTTGAGTGGTTGGGTCAAGATCCGTTAAGACAACTTACCCACTAAAGTCTAAAACCCATCCTAGCCATCCAAATCTAGATCTAATGGCTCCTAATTCTCCTCATCTCTTCATCTCTTCAATCAAAACCCCAAGAAAACCCTAGAGGTAGCCGACTACCTCCTTTTCCCCTCTCCTCTCCTGGGTTTTCATCTTGAAGCTTGGATTTTTTGGAATAATTTCTTTTTCATCTTCCTTCAAATTTACCCAAGGTAAATTTTTTTTTACTTTCATGAACTTTGCTACTTCATTTTTTGTTATCTAGTAGTGTAAAATACTTTTTGTTGTTGTTTTACTCTATCTAGATGCCTTTCAAAGGAGCTTTTCCTAAGAAGAGAAAGATTGCTACTCCTAATGTTGATTCTGAAAAAGAAATCATTCTACCATATCTCTTCAAATCAACTACCTATGAACATTTTGTTAAAGTGTCTAAGAAACCTATCTTGCATGAAAGATTTGTCAAACTCAATGATGTTATCAATTACGGTATTGACAGTCTGCTAGATTTCCAGAACTTAGCAAATTTGTTCTCCTCAGAAAATGTGTATATGTGTTATCCTAGGCTTATTCATCTCTTTTATGCAAACATGGATTATGATCTCGTAAAAAGTCGTTTCATTACTAAAGTTCTCGATACCAAACTTGCAATAACTGTAAAATCCCTAGGTGAAGCCTTAGGAATTCCATACTCCGGTATGATCCTCGAGAAAATTGAGATGACTGACGAAAATATCCTAGAGAGAATGTATCTGCCTGGTAAACACTTTCAGACCAAACTTCCTTGTAGCCATCTTCGCTATCCGGCGAGAATCTTAGCTAATATTCTGTCATATAACATTACTCAAAAATCTGGAAGTCATGCTATCCTTTCTGAAAAACAAGCTAAATGCATCTATGCCATTCTTGGTAACATTCGTGTGAATTGGGCTAAAGTCATCATGGATTCCATCCTACTTTCAGCTTCATCTAACAAACCTTCCTCCACACTTTCTCATGGGCACTATCTGACCATTCTATTCATTAGCTTTAACGTTCCTTTGGATCATGAAACAACCATTCTAGAACATGCTCGTGTTTTTGATGTTCATGCTCTTGGGAGAATGAATCTCCATCATGACCTTGATGAGAACGTCCCTGAAGAGCAAATCGCTACCGAAGGAGGATCATCATCCTCAAGGCGAGGTAAGAAGGTTGTAATTGCAGATTCTGATGAAGAAAGTGAAGAAGAAGAAAAAGGAAGCGACGAGGAAGAAGAAGAAGTTCCTGCTTACATTCTTGAACTTCAGGAGATGCTCCTGAAAAAGATTGGAAAATTGAAGATCTCACAGGAGAAAGGATTTGAAGATCTCAACCAAAAGGTGGATGACCTCAAGGAAATCGTAGTGCAAAGCAAGAAGATGACTGAGGAAACGCTTGTTATGATCCTTGAAGAAATCAAGGAACTGAAAAGGAACAGCGGTCACCATTAGTTTTATGCACTTCTACTTCAAAAACAATGGTTTCTTTCGTTTCAAAAACAATGTTCTCTTAAACTATGGTTTGTAATAACTCTTATTGTGTGATGCTAGCTTCTATGAAGCTATATGCTATGCTAAACTTAGTTGTTCTATGAACTAACATCTTCATTGCAGGCATATGGAATTGAATTCCTCTTATTGATCCATAGAAATTACTGTTTTATTTTATTTTTGTTGATGACAAGGGGGAGAAAAATGTTATAATGCAAAAATGTGAATATGTGAAATAGCTTCGATGCAGGGGGAGAACCGCATCAAAGCAGGGGGAGTAAGTATACTTGAAATTTTACTCATATTCATGTATTCCTTCAAAATTTTGCATTTGGGTGTCATCATCAAAAAGGGGGAGAGTGATGGAAATTGAATTCCACCCCTAAGTAATTTTGATGATGAGCACACCAAATGAATGCTTAGTATACTAACTACACTACACTTTAAGTATACAGATTTCGTGAAGCTCTACTAATACTCCAAGAAGCGCACATCAACGCTCCACGACAAAGACGAACATGGCTAAACTCAAGTGATGAAGCTCAAGCTCAAACAAAGCAAGAAGCTCAAAGAAGAAGCTCATCTTCACTTCATCAAGTTGACTATACTGCCGAAGACATGTTCTGAGTCTAGTGTGAGTGTGTCGTGTCTTTTAGGATATTTGTCAAAGCCATATCAAATAGACAACACACACACACACAAAAGATTTCGAAATATTTTTTTTACTACAAAATAATTTTCAAGAGCTTTTTTTAGTCAATTCATAAATCTCGTAGTGAAACTCCACGCACCCTGGAGTTAACTACCCTTTTGACTAGAACAACAGGAAAAACTCCTCTGGGAGTCGACTACCAAAAGTAGGGAGTCGACTACCAGTCAGGGATGAAAATTTCCTAGACTCCTCTGGGAGTCGACTACCAATAGAGGGAGTCGACTACCTGCTGGAAATTTTCAAACGTTTTGAATTTGAATTTTAAATTTTTTTTGAGTGATTTACTCCGAAATTTTTGGGACAAAAGTCAAACGAAATTCAAATTTCAAATCCCAGTTTTTTCCCTATAAATAGAGCTTAATTCTTTTGTGAAAAACAAGATTATTGAAAATCAAAATTTGCAAAAGCTCTCGTGAATCAAAGCTCTCTCATTTCTTCTCTAGCCAATTTTTATTTCAGTTTTTGATCTTGCAATATTTTTCCAATTCTTTTGAAGATCATATTATTATTTTTATTGGCTAAGTTGTTTTTCAAAATCCTCTCTATTATTTCTCTTTGAATTCTATTTGAAGGATTTTTGAAAAAGCTCTAGATCACAAAGAACTTATCTCGTATCTTTGTGTGATCTAGACTATCATTCTATTAAGCCACTGCACTATTGTCTATATTTTGATTGGCTATAGAATCGGGTGTATTTCCAATCTCTATCACTTGTTGAAGAGTATTGGACAAATTTCTCATTGTGCTATTTGTTGGAACACTAGACAAGTCTAGTTGTTGCCATTTGGAAAGTCCTCGGTTTGTGAGGCAAGGGTATAACCCTAGACAAGTCTAGGCGTTGTGTTCGGAAATCCTGGTCAAGGCTAGGTCGTTGGAAATCCTAACGAGTGAAGTTAGGTGCTTGTATTTGCCAAGGCAGATAGTGGAAATCTCGTACCGGATTGGTCGGGGACTGGACGTACCCAGGGTTGTGGGGAACCAGGATAAAAATCCTTGTCTTTGCGCTTGCATTTTCTGTGTTTGATTATCTTTGCATTTATTTTATCTTCAGCAAATATCAATCCTATTTCTATACGCTGAAATTTGCATCTGTAATTTTATTTGCTCTAACTTATACTCTGGGAGTCGACTACTGCTCATAAGGAGTCGACTACCTGCTGTGAATTTTCGCTGTGCACTCTAAATTATATTGTTGATTAAGAACCAAGCGTAGATCGCGCTACTTGGTTTCTTAGGCAACATTAGAAGGATTTATTATTGTGTTGATTGATTAAAGAACGAAAAAGATTTATTATTTATACAACACTATTCAACCCCCCCTTCTAGTGTTGTTTGCCATCCACAGGATCCAACATTCTCCACATCTTAATGGCCCCTAGGGTGACTTCCTGATTAGCCACCACCGGCGCGCGTTGACGCAACGAAGCCGTGGCCACGAGAGCCTGCACTCAATGCACGATGGTAAACATCCATGCTTGCATCACCAATAATGGAGGCTGTCATAGTAGTTACCTGGACAATCGCGTGGACAGCCATCGATGGAAGCCTCTCATAATAGACCCTCTACACAACGTTCCTATCCAGCGAAAGGGTCGCATTTTTGGCAATCCGAGAGGCGTCCCGCACTCCAGAAGAGCAGAATCGTCTCTCTTCATTGGAAACTCCATTTGAATGAGTTCCTTCGTGGGACATGATTGAACCGGAGGACGCGCAAGGAGCACGCCTTCCACTCCAAAGCGTAGGAGCGTCAATGCAATAAAAAATAACCAGTGAGTACCGGGTCGGATCACAGGGACAAGTCGTTCTACACTCGCAAGTTTGATCGGTAAAGAAAAATAAATCGTGATACAACCACCTCGCTAACGGTGGAAAAGTATGTGAAAATATGAGGTGAATCTACCATCCTATCTAAAATAAGTAGGGTTAGAGAACCAAATGAGAGGTAGGATAGCTAGGTAAGGAGCATGGGTTGTGGGTTCACCAAGATCGGTGTCAATCAAGACCAAATCATCCACAAATAACTCAATCAAGACCAAATCATCCACAAATAACTCAATCGATCATCCGGCTAAGGAATCCCAATCGGAAAATTTAACATTCAAGTATACACTAGTTTTGCAACAAGGATGGATGCATCATCATGGCACTAATCAAATTAGGAACATGGATTCATCTCAAATTGTTCCCTTTCAGGTCTTTACCAATGAAATTGTGCCCTAATAATTCATCCAACATCAACATTGATAATAGGCAAGATACAATTGGAACCAAAATTAACAACCAATCACAATTAATCACAACCCAAGCAAATTAACACTACTCAATTATACTAAACAAGATGAGATTTTTATACAAAAGCTTCATCCAAGTTCAATACAAAAGAGAGACGCTAAACTACAAAAGGGGAAAGAGAGATATCACCAAGGATCTCCCTAAGATGAAGCTCTCCTCTCCCTAGTTGCTCCTCCTCCATGCTTCTCCTTCATCACGATGGCCTCCAAGCTCCAAATTTGAGATGGAATGAATATTTTTGCTCAAAACCCCCAATTTCGCAATAAAAACATCCCTAGCAGCGAAACGGATCTGAGGAAGGGCTAAGCGGGTCGAGATCTTGCAGGCGGTGCCCGCTCCACTTCACAAATTCACGTTGCGCGCGCCTCTCTCAGCAAACAAGCGAAGCAGGGCCGGGACGGAAATCCGGCCCACTTGAATCCACCAGCGCCCGCTTATTGCGGGCGCTGCCTCATTGAAGCGGGGCAATTGCCTCGCTGAATTTAATTTGGTGGCGGGCCGGCCCGCTGGGCCTTCAGTTTAATTCCTTTTTAGCTTTTTTGTAACAATTAAAGCAGCGGCCCACTCAAATGAAGGGAAGCATCCCGGCGCCACGTGGTGCCTCCAGATCGCGCCACATGGTGCTCCCATTTAAAACCCTTTTTCTGATTTAAGAACCCCATTTCTCCTCCAATAATTCACCAAAAATGCCTAGAAGTCCCAGAAAAATCCCAGAAAATTCTGGAAAATCCCGAAGATCCCTAGGAGTACCTGAAAAATATAAGGAGGAGAAATTAGTGCATTTGATTATGAAATTAATATACTGACTATTAAAACACAATATTGACTTCCAATAATCATATAAAATAATCCATTGTTCAAATAATTCTCAAAAATTGAAAATATGATCACAATAATATCATGAGCACATGAAAAATAATAGGAAGCCAATAAGGGCGATAAAAACCGCATTTTGTGCAAAGAATGAGGATAAGCTCTAAAAATGACATGAAGTGAAAATATACCCAAAAAGAGCAAGATTAAGTATAATTCTTAGCACAAAATGGGGATAGTTAGGGGGTATAAATTTACACTTTTCACTACGAATCAGGACAATCAAATGAAGCCTGACGCGATCGATTCTCTAGCAAAATTGGTCTGAATTCATTAGAAATGTCCTCGGATTGAGACACTGGAGGGATCAGGCCCCCAAGGTGAGGAATTCTCATGCAGAAGAAGCTCCAGAGGGGCCCGGGTCTCGCCTGAATCTCCCTCCAGAAGAGTTCCATGCTCTTGCTCCGAACTACGGGTCTCGCCAAGCAATTGACTTGCGTCCGAGGGCTCAGGCCGCTTCACGGCTTCAGTCGGCCCGGATGGTTCCGAGTCAATAAGTCGAAGTCGACACGTTTTCTTATTTCCTTCAATATCAACCATCTCAAATTCGATGGGGAGCTTCTCCTTTTTCTTTCGCTGGAGACGAGCCAACTAAGAAGCCCCATCAGCGACAATAGGTCGTTTCTAGGATGAACGAGTCGTTCATTCATCCGTAGAAGGCACTCGAGGAGATAACATGCTCTCCTCATCTTCTCTGATAGAAGCCTCGACCCCTTCCCTTAATGTAGGATCCCCCTGGTACTCCAGACCGACCATGCCTGTAAAAGAAAACCATGTTATGACATAGAACGAAGATTGAACAATTGATGGGCACGATTAAATCGACCTTTCGTCTATACGGTCCAGCGCAGCACCGAGTCGGACCATTACCACTTCGTATTCCCTACATTCTCTGGCAAGCTCGATAATGCGTCGGCGTCTTCCTTCTCCGCTCCAGACAAAGGCTTGTACTCGATGAGACCTAAGTCAGGGATACATCATCCGGTGCAAAAACTCACCTCGCCTTAAAAGAAAACAAACACGAACTCCTCTTTCGAATTGAAATTCGAGGAAGGGAGGTCATCAAACAGTTTCTTGGCTCAACGGACCGTTATCATGTACTAGCCTGGAGTCTTGAGAGGAGGAATCGAGAAGAAGTAATTGAACAATCCTAGGGACGGTTCAATTTTGTTCATCACGTACTGAGCAATGAAGCCCACCAATACAACTATGACGTTTGGCATTAGCTAGTAAAGAGAAAGGTTCAGGGTGCTCAGAAAGTAGCGCATGAAAGGATGCATGGGGAATCGAAGCCCTCGTTGGAAGGCTTTGACGTAAACCCCAACTTCCCCGTCACCAGGACGATGAATCCTTTCATCTCTCCCCAGGGCCTGGATCAGATATTCGAGCTGAACATATTTACTCTGAAGTTCAGGGATCTGATCGGCTCCAACTTTGGATCTCAGATTGGCGATCAAACCAGGCTCCATAGCTTTTACTTGGACCTTCTGCATGACTGTAACCAAACTCCTTTCAGAAGCAGGGAAGGATGACGAAGCCATTTTTCAAAAGGAGGAAATCTGAATTAGGAAAGATGAAGACGATATCTTCAAATTTTCGCATTGGAACCGTCTTATATCGACTAGACGACATCAGCATGATGAGACGCGTGTCGAAGATCCGAGACTCTAAGCATCTTGGATTTCGAACCGACGAATCATCCAAATCAGCAAAGCGGGCGTTTTGGCGCCTGTAACTTGAGTATTAATTCCTCGACTACCGTGCCCCATTAATGCGATGTAACGTTGCTTGACCCCAACATGTAGACTCTCTGAGGTTGAGCGACGGGGGCCATTGTTGAATCATTGGGCCGGCACTCGAGATAACTCCTTCGAAGAGTGATTAAGGCTCGCAGAGCCCACGAGAGAAGCCTGATACTTACTTGGTCAAGGCCCACCAACCAGTCGCCCGTTGAGCTTCCACCAATTGAATGTGGGATTGGAGGCGAGCTTATAAATAGCGGGAACGTGGGCTACGGTTACCCCCATTAAAGGGGGGAGATCATGGCACCATAATTGGTGACCGTTATCCCCTCAACGTCACTAAAAGGACACATGAGGTCTATAAATACAGGAAGATTCCCACTCTCGGGGTACGAGATTTAATACATAGACTTTACGTTTTCCAACTTATATTATTTCACCAAAAGGGCTTGCGACGTCAGATCCGAGATGAACCTATGTGGGTCGATTTCAGCTGCTCCTAGCTCTTCCTCTCTTAAGTTCCCATTCTAACTTAAGCATCAGATGGGATTTGGGTCGTGACGCAGATCTGATCCCCCGTGACACTTCCTTGTGGTGCAGATCTGCAAGTCTCGATCATACGCGAGTGTCACTCCTGAGCTTCTCAGTCTCGATCGATCGATATACGAACCGCTCGAGGGTCGATTGAGCATCGCAAGTCAACTTCCATCCATCAACGACCCAGGTTCTTCCAACCTAGGGTCCCACTCAACCGGCTGACGACTCCGACTCAGCAGGAGAGGGTCCACGTCAGCGACGCAATTATTTCGGTATTTTTGCCCTTAACAACTTGGGATGCTTAGAATAACATTAAACAGCTATTCAAACATTATTATAATGAAACGTACAAGCAATATAATAATAACATTAAGAGAAACATTATATAAATGAAAATTGACATAACACAAAGGTCCAAATATTTGGCAAATGGCATAACAACTAACAGTTGGGCCCTTCAGACACGACCCAATACTCCAAAGGACACACCCACATATAGGCCCACGATTGCGTCCCGCAAGTTCATGAGTTGATCCAAGTAAGGAATGCCAACTGGGTAACCTATCGGACCAAAGCTATTATATCATCTCTAAATTTGCAAGTCTACACTGATACTGATACTGCTTCTATAAATTTCAAGCTTTCACAGTCAGGAATGGTAAGTAAGTTTTAAGCTCCTAATTATCTAACACGACGACAGCTCGCCCACTGAGCTCGTCTGTTCTACCCATCCTAAGCGCTATAGCCATGATGAATTTTAGGTCGGTATTCTAACAGATGGGTCATAATTATCTCAAGTTCGCCTCCATCTTGTCTAATTTAAGTATCGGATGGGAATTGACGGAGCACAATCCCGATCCCCTGACGTGCAACCACGTGTTTCTGGTTGGCTGTTTTAGAGTGGCTGAATGCGTGATTCCAAATGATTGCTCTCACCGACTCCTCAGCCTACATGCAGCTCAGGGCCTGTTCTTTTGGTTGAAAGTTGAAATGGAAAAGTTGGGAAAGTTTGGAATCTGGGGAGAGAGAAAAAGGAGCTTTGTGTTCTTTTGGGTGGAAAATTATATGGAAAGTGGGGTTGTGAAAGTAAAGTGTGGTCCATCCCACTTTCTTGTGTTCTTTTGGTTGTATAAAGTTGGAATGAGAAAGTGGAAAGTTGGTGAGTTGGAGGGGAGAAAGAGAGAGAGAGGAGATAGTGGGCCCCACATAACCCAACGTTCCCATGCTTTCCCAACTAATTGCATGGATTACAAAAGGGAATCTGGATTCCCATTTCCCATGCCACATAAGCAAACTTTCTTGTTTTTGCTTTCAAGCAAAAGAACAAGAGCATGGAAAGTTGGCTGAGAAAGTGGACAAACAGTATATGAATAGTGCACATTCCCACTTTCTCACCACCAACTTTCCATTAAAAAGATCAGCCCCTCACACGCCAAAGGTTCCTCGATCAAAAAGGAGCCCGTCCCAAGCGTGTAGAGGTTCATATTCGGGTTCAGATTCCACCTCATCCCTACGTATGTGGACTCGATCCGGGGCTAACGGGTCTTTCGAAGCTCATCCCTTGTATCATCGGTCCAAGATTTCTAAGCTGAGAAAACACCACGAAACAGGTCCTTGAATGTTTATGATTATTTCATGAGACATTAGAATGATTCGTGTTGTGATTTAACCATGCTTATTGGCCGCTGATTGTAGATTATAATGAATCTTTTGGCTATGCTTAAAGAGGTTACAAGAAAATAGCAACAAATCTTCATTCTGATCAGACATGAAATATGATTTCAAATTTCAAATAGTAGGTTTATGTTTTTTTATTCGGAAAGAGAAGAAATAAAGAATAAGCCAAGCATGTTACAGAACGGATAACAGAGCCGACGGCTTTCGTGGTGGTTCATTATTTCTCTCCCCTAGCCATATGTGTCGACATGCATTACTAGCTCCAAGAACAAAGAGAGTGGCAATTTCCTAGGACCCCGAACACTGAATTGTAGAGATCTAGAGTCAGTCTGGACCAGGCATTTACAGCACGTCAATCTGATTCTTCCCTTTAGAGATATCCGATATATGTATAAAAGTAGACAATCATTCCGATCGAGGGACTTGAAGATTTACAATTACGGAGACAGCATATGTAATAAACCTTAAGGTAGAGGGAGCATACATCGATTCTCAGAGAGAGAGAGAGAGAGAGAGAGAGAGAGAGTACATCGATTCAGATACTAGGTAGCTAGGTACATAAATATACGGAAGAGCAAGTAACCAAGATTAATTAAGAGGAGGAGGAGGAGAAGGTATCGAAGATGGTGGTGTGGAGGGGATCACTGAGGTGGGTGGCCCAGTTGTTGAGGGGACCCTTCCCTGTGGCCGCTGCCTGCACCGCAAATCCCAGGAAAGCCACCATTGCAAGCCTGGCGTGCTTGATTTCTGCCAGCTGTAGCGTCTCCTTCTTCTCTGGATCCGCTGCGAGCCCCAGGGGATCGAAGAAGCTGCCCCCCGGGTACAGCCTCTTCTCCGGGTCCAGCTCTGCATTCCTCTGGAACTCGATGTATCCTATCACGAGCACCTCGATCCATATCAACGTTGTGATCGAGAATGGCAGCGGCTGACCCAAGTAGGACGAACCATCCACCAATTCAACCTGCATGATATCGCACCAAACAATTACCTCCATTAATTTCTCTAAATATATACATACATATATTTTTTCAGGGGTGCACGGACGTGTAATTTATGTATGGTACCTTTCCAGCATCCTGCCAGGTGACGCCGGTGAGGGCCTCAACAGAGAGAGCACCCAGAGTGGCCAGCATGGCCCACCTGCCGTGGATGAGCTCGCACTCTCGGAACCTCTGGAGTCCGAACACCTCCGAGTAGGGCTGGAAGGGGGTGGACTTGACGTCAGATGTCTCGAATCGAGTTCCGATGATGTCGCCAGCATTGTTCTTTGCAAGGTTCTGGTCCAATGAGTCGAGTTCGTATTGGAGGTACTCAGCAGGCTTGCCCAGTCCAAAGGGATCGAAACCGTAGTCCCCGACCAGGGAACCATCCAGCCATTCAGGCGCCTTTGCACCCGGGAACCACAATGGTCTGTCAGAAGTCGCCGGACCTTTGCGGGCTGCCTTCTTGGGAGCCGCCTTCTTGCCAAACCCGAACCGTGCTTGGATAATTAGACTGCTGCTGCCTCCGGCGTTGTTAATGGCGTTGACGTTTGACACCTCTCCTGGCAGGCGCGTGCCTAGGAAACCACACGTCGCTGCTGCTGCAGTGGCCATCCAAACGCAAACGCAAACGCAAACGCAAACGCAAACGCAATTGCAAATGCGGTGTTTCCAACGAAGTTATGGATGTCAGTGGGCCGTTGTCGTCGCCGCGAGTTGGAACGCTGGGTATACTATTTAGGAAAGAGGGTTGTGATGGATGCGTGGTATTATATTATATGCCACACGCATTAATCTATGGACCTCCTCCCACTATTTTTTCTATCCTCTCATGATCTCAGGCCAATGGGATGCCAGAATTTCGTGCATCCAACGGTGCCTTATCCTCTCCTTATCTTTTCAACTCCATCATTTAAGATTTTTTTTTTTTTGGATCGCCACGTTGTATGCTTCCCATTGGCCAAAGCATACAGCCCAATCGAGCTGGAGACGAAGAGGCCGAGGATTTGAGTTTTCTGGATTAAAAACCCATCCTTTCACTCTATCTAGCAGGTATCTATTTCTTTTCTCAACGGTATGTTTCTCTTTGTCTCAGCGTATATGAAACTCTACAAGAATCAAACATACGGGTCGGGTTAAGGTCCTCCTCTGGCTCTTAGTTTTTAGATATGCACTTAAAGCTGGTGGTGGCAAAATGAATCCGACTTTGCACCCAGCCTCTTGGGTCGGGTATGGATAGTGGCCAATCCGGATCCAAGCTAACACGATCGTCCTATATAAAATCCAAGTATGATACATGTTAGACCCACAAACCCGACTCAACACGGATTACACCCTCTTATTGTTAAGACCAAAAATGACCGAGACGGTTGTCACGCTGACGTAGTCCCTTCATGTTGAGTCAGAGCCTCGTCAACGAGTGAGATGAGACCCTAGTTGGTAGAACCAGGATCGGTTGATGGATGTTGGATGGGATGCGGTGCTCGATCGACCCTCGAACAACTTGTACGTCGATCGCTCGAGGTTGGGAAGCTCGGGAGCGACCCTCGTGGAAGATGGGGGCACGTCGATCTACACCACAAAGACACGTTTGAGGGGGGTGTCAGACCTGGGTCCCGACTCCCGACCCAAATCCCCTCCAATGCTTAAGTTATTATGTGAACTTAAGGATGAGAGGGAGCTTGGAACAGCTGAGATCGACCCACGGAGGTTCGGCTCAGATCTGTCATCGCAAGCTCTTTAGTAATGGAATTATAAACTGAAGGAGTAGAGTCTCTGTATTAGATCTCGTACCTTCGGAAATGGAACCTTACTGTATTTATAGACCTCCTGGGTCTCTTCAGCGACGTTGGGGAGATAACAGTCAACCATTATGGTGCCACGATCTTCTCCCTTTAATAGGAGTGAATGTTGCTCACGTTCCCGCTAATTACGATCTCGTCTTTAATCCCCACGTTGGAGTGAGGGGAATGCAACGGTCGACTGGCCAATGGGTTTTGACTGAGTCGATATCGGGCTTCTCTTGTGGGCCCAGTGTGCCTTAGTCATCCGTTGGTCGAGTCATCTCGAGTGCCAGCCTAATGATTCAACAATGGCCCCCCATCGCACTACCTCAAATGGTTTGCCTATTGAAGTCAAGCGATGTTACATCATATTGATGAGGCACGACAGTCGAGAAATTAGCACTCAAGTTTCAGGTGCCAAAACGTCCCCCTCGTTGATTCGGATGATTTGCCGGTTCGAAATCCAAGACGGTCAGAGTCTTTGGATCTTCGACTCGTGTTTCATCATGCGGTTGTTACCTTGCCGATATAAGACGGTTCCAACGACAGAATTTGAAGACACCTTCTTCATCTTCATTGATTTAGATTTTCTTCCTTCGAAAGAAATAGCTTCGTCTTCAGTCCCCGCCTCCGAGAGGAGCTTGGTCACTGTCGTGCAGAAAAACAAAGAGAGGGGTAAGGAGCCTGGTCTACTCGCGAACCTAAGGTCCAAAGTCGGAGCCGATCAGATCCCTGAGCTTCAGAGGAACTACGTCCGCCTCGACTATCAGATCTGGGTGCCAGGGAGGGACGAGAGGGTCCATCGTCCCGGTGATCGGAAGGTTGGGGTATATGTCAAAGCCTTCCAACGAGGGCTTTGATTCCCCATGCACCCCTTCATCTGGTACTTCTTGTGCACTTTATATATTTCCCTCTGCCAGTTGATACCGAATGCCATTGGCGTGCTGATGGGATTTATAGCTTTGTGCGTGATGAAAGAGATTGAACCGTCGTTGAGATTGTTCAACCATTTCTTCTCGATTCCTCCTTTCAAAACACTGGGCCGGTATATAATAACGGCTCGTCGAGGCAGGAAACTATTTGACGACCTCCCGACCTCTAACCCCAAGTGAAAAGAGGAGTTCGTGTTTGTGATTTTCCAATGAGAGGCAAGCTTCTGCACCGGCTGGGGTGCCCCTGACTTAGGCCCGGCCGAGGACAAGTCTTTGACTAGAGAGGAGAAGGAAGCTGCCGACACATTGACGAGTTTGCCAGAGAGCATGAGGAAAACGAGGTGGTTGTGGTCGGACGATGTATTTCGTCGGACTGTGTGGACGAAAGGTTGGTTCGATCGTGCCCACCAACTGTTCGACCCTCATTCTTCGACTTGACTGCATGGCCGGTGCGGATTATCAGGTGGACCCTGTATTAAGAGATGCAGTCGAGGCTTCCTTCAGAGAGGCTGAGGTGAGCATGTTATCTCCTCGGGTGCCGACTATAGGGGAAAGGACGGCCCAATCATCGGAGGATCGACCCGTTGCTGAGAGGACTACTCAGGTGGCCCGTCTTCAGCGGAAAAAAAGGAGAAGCCCGCCTCCAAATTTGAAGTGGTTGCACTTGAGGGGAGTAAGAGGAGGCAGAGACTTCTTCTCAGCGACTTGGAGCCGCTTGGGTCGGTCGAAGCCGCAGAGCAGGTCCCCAAACTGGAGAAGGAAACTCTGCTAGAGGTAGACTCGGGGGAGGCCCGGGTCCCTCCGGAGCTCATCATGTACAAGGATTCCTGGCCGTGGGGAGGTCTATTCCCTCCTGTACAATTGTCTGAAGACATCTCCGATGAATTCAGGCCGATTTTGCTGGAGAGTCGATCTCCTTAGACTCCATTTGACTGCCCCACGGAGGAGCTCGTTTAAGCGGAGTTTCCGATGAGACGAGACGATTCTGCTCTTCTTGATTGTGGAACTGCCTCCCGCATTGCTAAAAATGCGACCATTCCACATGACATGGCTGTTGTGGAGAGGGTCGATTACGAGCGGCTTGCATCGATTGACGCACCTGAAACCTACACCTAGGTTCCACCTGGCGGTGTCACGATCGCCAGGCGTGGTATGGCCCCTAAGGTTCAATTCCGGGCTCAATCCGCAAGCGGACGGTGTCGAGTTATAGTATAAAAGATATCGAATCCCACAGGGACGGTGATATAGTCAATGGATTCTCAGTTTATTTCTAAGTCTTGAAGTGAGATAGCTATCGGGGTAAAAGATTTGGTTTGGGTGTTGTTGTTGTAATACTAATAAAAGGGACTAGGGCTTTAGGGATCACCACTAGGATCGTTAGGGGTCGACGTTGGAATATGATCCTTGCATTGCATTAAGGCTAGGGAATTAATCCCCAAATTCGTACCACTCTCGTGGGTTAGAATTGCAGGGTATTTCGGTGGCTCTCGTTGATGCAATGGCGGTAGTCGTCAACGTAGCAATATAGTTCGTCGATGGATCCCCTCAAGGCACGAGCTGGGCATGGTCACGAGCCTTGATTGGATCCACCGATTTCCCTATTCGAATCCCTAGATACCCCTTAAGCACATCAATGCCACAGACCATGGGCATGATCTCAGTATGGGTTATCTATGGATTCGGTAGGATCTACCAAAATACTACCCTAAGTCCCCAATTCAATGTAGGGATCCAGATCTACATTTTCCCCCTAGGATTCTAGGGCTAACCCATCAACCCTAGAAAGAATCTACTCACACATCGCAATAGTGGCAGACAAAAACATCATTCTCAGAGATGAAAACATTATAGCAATCAAAGGAATAGGGATAAAAGACTTACAGCGAGAAATCGATAGAAATTGCAATTTATAGATCTAGAAAGGTTCCAGATTACAAATGCAAGAACAACCAAGAATAAAACGCAATAATCTCCAAGTATTTGATCGAAAATCCTATTACAAAAATTAATCTCCAGATCCCTCCAAGAAAATCGCCTAAGCTCCCTGTAAAAAAACTATTCAAAAACTCTAATGAAAGTCCTCGCTCAGTGTCCGCACAGCTCCCAGCTTCAGTCGCCCCAAATCGCGCGCAATCGACGGCCTCTGAAAACATTCCAAAAATGACCCTGGAATTGCCGACCAAGTAGGTGACTCAGTCGAGCAATAGGCTGCTCATTCGGTGGCTCAGACCGAGAAGATGAGCTGCTCGACCGAGCACTACAGGGAATTGAAAATCATCGAAACTGCCGCTCTGCCTACCCGGACCGAGTAAGCTTTGCTCGGTCTGAGTAGGGGTCGACTCGGTCAGCTACTCGGGCCATGTCGCTGGACTGCTTTAGCAGTGGAAATTGAGGCTACTCGATCGAGCAGATGAACTGCTCGGTCCAAGTCAGCCCGTATCAGCTCCTCTTCTCAAATTGAAGCTGCTCGGTCGAGCAGCTGAACTGTTCAGACCGAGCATATTCTGGGAGACTGTCTGTGGAGCGCTGGGGGCTGTCTCTCTCCTCTGCTCCCTCTCTTCTCCTCCAATGGCTCCAGAAGTGTGGCGAACTCCTCCAGAGCCTTGATAATGAGCTCACGAGCATGTCGGATGTGTCAATACCTAAGTGGGGTCCCAAATCGCTCCAAAATCCCGAAAAACTCATAAAACACTACGAAACTCGAATATATCATCAGAAACGTAATATCGTAGTAAAATGTGGGATTTGGATGCGAAAATGGCATGAGATGCAATGCAATGATGATATGAAAATAGTAGAAAATATGGACACATCAAAATCCCCCAAGCTTACCTCTTACTCGTCCTCGAGGAAGACGACTAATCGGTACACCGGGAGGAAAACAAAAAGAAAAATGAAAAATGAAAAATAGAAAGAGAGGAAAAGTAAAAGGAGAAGTGAGAGGAGAGTGCTAAGGATGATCGGTCAGATCTCAGGCCTAAATAATATATCACGATGCTTTGAATGGTAAACATACATGCTACTGGCAATTTCTAGATTTACAAATCATATGACTAACATGCAATAAGGTAAAGAATAGGGATCTACTGAAATAACGCCATCAAATCATATCAATCTCATGCAATCCCTAGAGTCTAGTATAAAGAAGTTGGCAACGCCCTTTTCAATCACAGATACACAATGAGCATAAAGAAATCACGCAACATGCAATAGAGAATAGAAAAAATCATGTCATTCAGATATTCATTTTGATACATGAGAAATCTCCAAAAACTAAAGCAATTCGTAAAGTTTAGGTGTTATTAAATCTCCCCGTTATGCACCGTCTCCACTCTAATGTCATGCTCTCTCACGTGATCAGTTGGTTTACCCCCCAAGCTTAGCTTCAGGCGTCGCATCTAAGAATATGATATGGAATTTTTATTTTTCTTCCCAGAATAAATGATAGCTTCTAATGAAATGATATAAAACAGTATTTATTCATTTGCTTTCTTTTTCTTTTCTTTTTCACATATAAATATATACACTTTTTTTCATTTCATTTAGAAGCTATACTTTTTCTTTTTGGGTTTGGAAAGTGAGATGCGGTAAAGATAGCTATGGGGGTGTAACCAACTGATATGTAGAGATATAAATAGATATGTGGAGAAGAAAAAATAGTAGGACTCTCGGTTCACACATAAGAGGGTGCACAACGGTTTGATAAAATAAAACCCTAACTAAACTCATAGATAGCATGGATATTTTCACTTCTCTAAATGAATACTGAAAAAGGCATGCAGTAAACAGCACAATATCAGCAGGCATGCAAACAGAAGTGACTGAGATAAAAAACAGATACTCCAAGTGTTCTAGTGATGCGTGAGCCTAGGTGTGTTTCCTAACATAGATTATACTAGATACTAATTCATGCATTCGATTTTCAATTCATTTTAGGCATTAAAACAGATAGATCAACAAAAGAAATGCACGCATATAGATCGTAAAACTGAAATTTACCATAATAGCATGTCATCGAAAGTAAGCATCATAAAAACTAATAAGGAAATGAGAGATATCATCATGCGGATCATCCTTAGCAGATAAAGAAAGAAAGGCGGAGAAAGGAGGAAAATAAAGAAAAAGAGATGCATGCATGTGGAAAATGGAAAATATGATGCAAAATGGGGAAAAAAGAAAACGACGTGAAAAACGGTGAAAAAATGAAATAAAGACTGAAATAAGGAAAGAAAATGTAAAAGGAAAAAAAATCAAAAAAATAAACCGGTAGCGCTCATCCCCCAAGCAAAACCTAGCAGTGTCCTCACTGCTAAGAAAACGCTCGTGAGCGGGAGATGATGCTATATGGGTAGGGTGGGTGGGGGAATCAAATAAAATAAAATAAACAAAACTGTGCAAAAAGAAATAAAATAAAAACATGGCATGATGCAATGCAAAATGAGATATGATGCATGGGTGGCGCCTCCCCCAAGCTGTGTAAGTGTAAGGCCCCGAACAGACAGATGGGCACAAAATAAATAGGGGAGGTAAAAGCGGGTAAGGAATACATCAAGCAGAAGCACCACCCTCTGGGGGTGGTTATGGGTTCCTCTGCTGTGGACCATGAGAGGTGGGTGGAAGATCTGGCTGGGAGTCATGAGGAGGGCTGGTGGTGAGACCAACGGTGGCAGTGGAGGTCTCAGCAGAATGTAATACCAGGGTAGACAATGGATCTAATGTGACAGCCGACTCAGAAGTAGTAGAAACAGGCTCTGCAGAAGCCTGAGAAAGTGAAGCACTGAGTGGTGCAGAGGGGGTCACAGTGTCTGGCTTGTGTGGCGGAGCATGTGCAAGTATAACAGGAGGTGGGCCACGGTATCAAAGCAGGTCTATGATGGAAGTCAGGTTTGACTCGTGTCACGCTCCGCTTCCCTAAAATGGAGGCGAGACGTGAGAAGGTCCGCACAGACGTGGAGCTGTGAAGCTACACGCCTGATAAGCGTCAATAAATCATAAGCAGGTCCCTGTAATCACGAGCAGAACAAGATAATAACACAAGGAGATACAGAAATAAAATCCCAAATCTCAGCAATGTCCAAACATAAAAATTAAGTTCAACATCCAGAAAAGCCACCAGGCTAAAAGAAAGAGTCTAGGCCCAAAACATGGCCAACAAAAGCCAACACGGCACAAAGTATAGGTGCTACGCACCGAAAACTAAAGCAGTCTAAACAACAACACAAACAGTCTCTACGACTGATCGCCCGTGTCCTCAAACTCCTCGATGAACGCGGGCTTTGACTCAGCGTCAGCGAACACCACGTCCTCAGCAGCAACCTCAGGCTCAAGATCTAACATGTGTCACCCAAAAGAGTAAAGGGGCACATGTCAGCAAGTCTAAAAGACTTGGACAAGGAAACTGAAAGGAAGGTAAACTAGCAACCTAGCAGTTATAGTATGCATGACATGGCAATTATGGTATGAGTGCACAAGTAAGGCATGTTGTAACAATAAGTGCAAGAGAACAATTATCATGGCATGTCAAGAGTAGCCAAGCTACTAACAATCTCAATCTTCTTACTAGTCACGTTTCAAGTTATTTGTAGATGTTTACGCCTTACAGCTAAACTGTTGGACATTCACACTGAGTGGCCGCTTAACACTACCCCAGAATCCAGAGTTTACGCCTTACAACTGAAGTTGCTGATCGGGCAGACTCCCAGTTGAATGGCCGCTTAACCCTTACCCCTCCCACATGTAAACAAGCCATGGTCCCTGCACACGATGCTCAGTAAATGAGCCAGGGTTGCCCCGCACAAGAGCTCGTTTTCTGGTTCCCAATTTGGCGTAGGGTTGTGCCCGCTAAAAGCAGGTGCCTAGCCTCAATCAATTCACTAGGTGTAGCGGTGATACGCAATCACGGGAACATTTAAGGAATGCGATGACATGACAATTAATTCGCGTACCGTTAATTGAAATTAAACATGACATGGTAGTACTCATGCAACATGATAAATGACGGATCTAGCTTCGTTGTCAAGCTAGAACCTGAAATTGCGCCTAGGCGAGTATCATTTCGTCGCCTAGTCTCTTTTACGCCTACAACAAGCAAATGGCCTAAGACATGGCCTAAAACCCTAAGTGGCAAGTTTCACTTGCCTAGCACCGAGGATGACGATCAACAAGGCACGTCACAAAATGTTAGCTACGGGGATGAGATCGCTGCCATGGAAAATCAATATTAGAACACCATCCAACCTAGTTTTATTAGGGTTTAACAAAAATCACAAAGCGGGTTATGAGAATATTAAAGGATCGATTCACTACCGTATTGGAGCGGAAGAACGATGCCGAGCAAGCACGGCAGCGGAAGAACGATCCGGAGAACTACGGTTCAGATCTGGAAATGGAGAGAAAATCTGGAGAAATGGGATTTTGAGGGGTTTTGGGGGTTGGAGGCGGCCTAAAGCATGGTGGCCGGCCTAAATGGAGAGGGAGAGGGGCTCTTGAGGAAGGAGGAAGGGCTAGAGGAAGGTTGGGGGAGATCAGAGGTCAATGGGGAAAGAAAATGGCCAAGAGAAGAGAAAGAAGGAAAAGAAACGAAGGGGGGTTTAAATAGGAAACAAGCCGGCGGCTGGGCAAACCCTAGGTTTACGACATCGGTTAGTCGGTCAAAGAAGAGTGGTTGACCGACTAGTTTGAGAACTAGTCGGTCGGTCGACCAACTGTGACCGACTAAAATCAAACAGTAACTCAGGTCGACAAAATGGTCAATGAATTAGTCGGTTAAAGAACAATGGCTGACCGACTAGTTTGCAACCTAGTCGATCGGTGGTTGTTCTTAGACCGACTAACGATAAACAATAACTTAGGTAAAATTTATCAAAGGAACTAGTCGGTCTGAGAGCAAGTTCTGACCGACTAGTTTCACATCTAGTCGGTCGGTGGTTGTTATTAGACCGACTAAGAGTAAACAGTAACTTCTGAATTATTGATTTAATGAACTAGTCGGTTTGAGAAGAGTTGTTGACCGACTAGATCTCAATCTAGTGGGTTGGTTCCCCTTCTTGAACCAACTAAGGTGCACGAAAAGTGCCGAATTGAAGCACGAAACTTCGGAAAGATTTCTATAGCTTCTAAGATCACTCTAACTCTAAAATATGAGCGATTTGAAGTTCGTCATGAGTGACTTACCCCAAGATCAATGATTTAAGGAAGAAGCTAGAAAATCACAACGAAACGAACGAAAACGAAAGCTACGGAGACGGAAACCACACATAAGGAGAAAATCCACTAAAACATACATATAATATAGATAATCCAAATACATGAAAAACCAGTCGTTACATCCTCCCTAACTTAAGAAAAATTCCGTCCTCGGAATTTCCCAACACTCACGTGTCCGGAAATAAAAGTGGGTAGCGCTCTCGCATCTCATCCTCATTCTCCCAAGTAGACTCCCCTGGCGAGCCGTGTCGCCACATCACCGTCACAATATTGACAACCTTGTTCCGGAGTGACTTCTGACGCCTGTCCAGAATCCGCACTGGCTGCTGGTCATACGTCATATCAGGGCGAACGGTAATCTTCGAGAAATCCACCGCATGAGATGGATCGCTAATGTATCGACGAAGCTGTGACACATAGAAAACATTGTGAACTCCCTCCAAAGATGGCGGCAAGGCTAAGCGGTAGGCTACCTCGCCAACTCTCTCCAGAACGTCAAACGGTCCAATGTATCGCGGACTCAACTTCCCTCGCTTCCCAAAGCGAATCACACCACGATTCGGAGAAATCTTCAAGAACACATGGTCGCCTAGCTGAAACTCCAAAGGACGGCGTTTAGCATCCGCCCAATACTTAAAACGGTCCTGAGCAATCCTCAACCTCTTCCGAATGTTCCTGACAACATCCACAGCCTCCACAATCATCTCAGGTCCCAACAACTCCCGATCACCAACGTCATCCCAACTCAATGGCAATCGACATTTCCTCCCATAAAGCGCGGCGAAAGGCGCCATGCCAATACTCGCCTGGAAGCTGTTGTTGTAAGAGAACTCCACCAGATGTAGATGGTCCTCCCACGAACACTTGAAATCCAACATGCACGCCCTCAGCATGTCCTCCAAGATCTGAATCGTCCTCTCGGACTGGCCATCCGTCTGCGGATGGTACGCCGTGCTGAAACTCAAACGTGTACCCAAACTCTTCTGTAAACTCTGCCAGAACTGAGATGTGAACCTCGTGTCTCTGTCCGACACGATACTCACAGGGACTCTGTGAAGTCGTACAATCTCCTGCACGATTCACGTTACATCACTATTTGAACTAGGATAAGGAAATAGAAATGGAGAGTAAAAGAATTTACCTCCATGTATCTCCTCGCTAGCGCCTCAGTGGACTGTCCTACTCGGAATGGAATAAAGTGCACAGATTTGGTCAATCGATCTACGATCACCCAAATCGCGTCATTCTGCTTCGGACTCCGAGGTAGTCCCGTCACGAAATCCATAGTGATGTGTTGCCATTTCCACTCTGGAATCGGAAGTGGTTGTAGCAACCCGACCGTACGCTGATGCTCCGCCTTCACTTGCTGGCAAACCAGACACTTGGCCACACTCCGAGCCACACTCCTCTTCATGCCCTGCTGCACCTGCATCATCCGCATCATCTCCCCATTGGTGGGCTCCCGCTCAGGCTCCTCGTCATGAGGGGGCGCGCTACTACCACCACGGGTAAATCGCCTTCCTGCCATCTAATGACACAGAAAACGAAACAATTTAGACCCATAGCTTATGGCTCGGATGTCGAACTTAGTTTATTGGACATTCCAATATTATTATCGTTATTCCGATAATCGCAGTTACAGAAGAGGAGACCTGCATGGGCCACCAACAAAACCTGTCATGCCACGCTTCCCTAAAATGGAGGCGAGACGTGAGAAGGTCCGCACAGACGTGGAGCTGTGAAGCTACACGCCTGATAAGCGTCAATAAATCATATGCAGGTCCCTGTAATCACGAGCAGAACAAGATAATAACACAAGGAGATACAGAAATAAAATCCCAAATCTCAGCAATGTCCAAACATAAAAATTAAGTTCAACATCCAGAAAAGCCACCAGGCTAAAAGAAAGAGTCTAGGCCTAAAACATGGCCAACAAAAGCCAACACGGCACAAAGTATAGGTGCTACACACCGATAACTAAAGCAAACTAAACAACAACACAAACAGTCTCTACGACTGATCGCCCGTGTCCTCAAACTCCTCGATGAACGCGGGCTCTGACTCAGCGTCAGCGAACACCACGTCCTCAGCAGCAACCTCAGGCTCAGGATCTAACATGTGTCACCCAAAAGAGTAAAGGGGCACATGTCAGCAAGTCTAAAAGACTTGGGCAAGGAAACTGAAAGGAAGGTAAACTAGCAACCTAGCAGTTATAGTATGCATGACATGGCAATTATGGTATGAGTGCACAAGTAAGGCATGTTGTAACAATAAGTGCAAGAGAACAATTATCATGGCATGTCAAGAGTAGCCAAGCTACTAACAATCTCAATCTTCTTACTAGTCACGTTTCAAGTTATTTGTAGATGTTTACGCCTTACAGCTGAACTGTTGGACATTCACACTGAGTGGCCGCTTAACACTACCCCAGAATCCCGAGTTTACGCCTTACAACTGAAGTTGCTGATCGGGCAGACTCCCAGTTGAATGGCCGCTTAACCCTTACCCCTCCCACATGTAAACAAGCCAGGGTCCCTGCACACGATGCTCAGTAAATGAGCCAGGGTTGCCCCGCACAAGAGCTCGTTTTCTGGTTCCCAATTTGGCGTAGGGTTGTGCCCGCTAAAAGCAGGTGCCTAGCCTCAATCAATTCACTAGGTGTAGCGGTGCTACGCAATCACGGGAACATTTAAGGAATACGATGACATGACAATTAATTCGCGTACCGTTAATTGAAATTAAATATGACATGGTAGTACTTATGCAACATGATAAATGACGGATCTAGCTTCGTTGTCACGCTAGAACCTGAAATTGCGTCTAGGCGAGTATCATTTCGTCGCCTAGTCTCTTTTACGCATACAACAAGCAAATGGCCTAAGACATGGCCTAAAATCCTAAGTGGCAAGTTTCACTTGCCTAGCACCGAGGATGACGATCAACGAGGCACGTCACAAAATGTTAGCTACGGGGATGAGATCGCTGCCATGGCAAATCAATATTAGAACAACATCCAACCTAGTTTTATTAGGGTTTAACAAAAATCACAAAGCGGGTTATGAGAATATTAAAGGATCGATTCACTACCGTATTGGAGCGGAAGAACGATGCCGAGCAAGCACGGCAACGGAAGAACGATCCGGAGAACTACGGTTCAGATCTGGAAATGGAGAGAAAATCTGGAGAAATGGGATTTTGAGGGGTTTTGGGGGTTGGAGGCGGCCTAAAGCATGATGGCCGGCCTAAATGGAGAGGGAGAGGGGCTCTTGAGGAAGGAGGAAGGGCTAGAGGAAGGTTGGGGGAGATCAGAGGTCAATGGGGAAAGAAAATGGCCAAGAGAAGAGAAAGAAGGAAAAGAAACGAAGGGGGGTTTAAATAGGAAACAAGCCGGCGGCTGGGCAAACCCTAGGTTTACGACAGCGGTTAGTCGGTCAAAGAAGAGTGGTTGACCGACTAGTTCGAGAACTAGTCGGTCGGTCGACCAACTGTGACCGACTAAAATCAAACAGTAACTCAGGTCGACAAAATGGTCAATGAATTAGTCGGTTAAAGAACAATGGCTGACCGACTAGTTTGCATCCTAGTCGGTCGGTGGTTGTTCTTAGACCGACTAACGATAAACAGTAACTTAGGTAAAATTTATCAAAGGAACTAGTCGGTCTGAGAGCAAGTTCTGACCGACTAGTTTCACATCTAGTCGGTTAGTGGTTGTTCTTAGACCGACTAAGAGTAAACAGTAACTTCTGAATTATTGATTTAATGAACTAGTCGGTTTGAGAAGAGTTGCCGACCGACTAGATCTCAATCTAGTCGGTTGGTTCCCCTTTTTGAACCAACTAAGGTGCACGAAAAGTGCCGAATTGAAGCGCGAAGCTTCGGAAAGATTTCTATAGCTTCTAAGATCACTCTAACTCTAAAATATGAGCGATTTGAAGTTCGTCATGAGTGACTTACCCCAAGATCAACGATTTAAGGAAGAAGCTAGAAAATCACAACGAAACGAACGAAAACGAAAGCTACGGAGACGGAAACCACACATAAGGAGAAAATCCACTAAAACATACATATAATATAGATAATCCAAATGCATAAAAAACCAGTCGTTACAACTCGACTCTAGATCGGTGTATCGCCGTCGCGCGTACAAAGTCCTCGAAATCATGCCGTAAGCAGGAAGTCAAGTCCTCTAACGCGGTCAAGCAAGCGTCGAAAGTACGAGAGTCGGGTGGAGGGCGAGGGAAGTGTTTGTGAGTCACCACTCTCGTAAATCGGCCCTGTGCAACTAATGCACGGTGCCTAGCTTACTCACGGAAATATCATTAGCAAGCATGTCAATTTTATCATTACATTAACTCAATATAGAAATAAAGATATCATGCTTATGCTTCAAACATTCATTGTCATGCAATAAAATATCATACTCAACTTTAAGCTTGTCATGCTCAATAAGCAAAGTATTATGAATATCATCTAAATTATTACTATCTTTCTTTAACTTAAAGCGTTCACTAACAAGTTTCTCATGCTTTCTATATAACATTTCAAAAGCTTCTTCTAACTTGCAATTATTATTATCACTATCAGAAGAGTCAGAATCTTTTACCTCATCATCTAGATGTGCCATCAAACACACCTTGTTGTTAGAGCTTTCTTGGTTGTTAGCCTCCGGTGGTTGTGTCTCCATTGTTTGTTCTCCATACTTTTCTTTCAAAATCCTCCATATTTGGTGTGCGGTGGTTGCATCTATTACATCATTAAAACTTTCATCAGTAATACCAGGACAAAGTATGCACATTACCTTACGGTTCATAGAGTAGGCTTCCTTTTGGTCGAGCATCCAAGTCACTCTTGGTGTGGTTGGTTCTTCATACAGTTATTACATGAAGAATCCATACTCACCATACTTGGCTTCAAGGAAGATCTCCATTCTTATTTTCCAACTCTGAGAGTTTGTCCCTGAAAACATAGGTGGAGTGCTAGGGCTTTGGCCAGATCCAAATGTAAGCTCTCTCATTGTTGATGCCATCTAGATAACTTGGCTCTGATACCACGTGTTTGGGATCTTAAGATGGCAAGTAAACACTAAAGGGAAGATGAATAGTATTATCCAATACGAATACTAAATTAAAATTTTCACCTCATTTGGAGTTACCCAACTTAATTCTTAATCAATTGAACTCAATATTTGCACAAAGATATGAGCAGCAGAATGTAAACAAAGTTATGCAAATAAGGAGATAAAGTGTAGAGACAAGAGAGCAATTGCAAACACAAAGAAGTATATTGGTTCACCAACCCTTGGGCTACGTCTGGAAACAAGCATCACTTGGCTTTCCACTAACCAAAACTCCCAAATGAGTGAGTACAACTTGCCACTTCTCAATCAAAAGGACCCCACAAATGAAGCATTCTTTAGGACCTCTCAACAACCAAACCTCTTCAAGAAGATGACCTCAAATACAAGAAGATTCTGCAACCACTTATCACCACACCCTTGTGTGGATTTCCACTTACACTTTGTAGAGGAATTACAATGCACATATAGCCACCAAATTCAAGATTGTAATGTGTATGTGGCTAAGAAAATATTTCTTTGATTTCAAGAAAACTAAAGATGAGAGCTCTAGGTTGATCAAAGAAAACTATGCCAAGAGTTGCTTAAAAGCTTTTGAAAGAATTGGCCAAAAAGATGATGTTTTGCCAGAAAACTTTGAAGCACAAGAGAGCTTAAAAGATGATTTTTCTCTTTGAAAAAATTCTCTTAGATGATGAAAATTCTTATTATAAAACCTCAGATTTAACCCCCTTAAATAGGCCCTCAACATGCTCAAGACAGATTGACGAAATTGCCCTCCAATGGCTAGAAACCGACTGTTAAAATGTGAACAGTGGTGGGCAAATGGCTAGTACTAGTCGACTATAGTTCATCCACTAGTCAACTAGCATGACACTAATTGACTAAATGGTGAACTATGGCCAACTAGTTTAGCATTGTCAGAAAAGTTGTTGCTCTCTGTATTTTACCGATCGACCATTGTTTATGGACTAGTCAACCATAGTGTGAACACTGGTCGTCTAGTTCCATAACATTGGTCGACTATCTTTTGACATTGCCATATCCTATTTCGGTTTCAGTAACTAGTTGACTGGTGTATCAGTCTAGTCAACTAATTTTCCTAATACAACAAGGGTTTGGCCTAGAATCAAGAAAAATGAATTTTGAAAACCTTTAAATAATTTTAAAACATTTAAAATCATTTTCCTAAGTATGTTCAAGCTTCAATTCTACGACTTTAACAATCTAAGATAAGTTACAAAATATATACATTACTCACACTAAACTTGGAGTCTTGATGTATTCTTTGGCCATTCAATTTGTCTTTTGAAGTCTTTGCACATCGTGAGTCCTTAGATGAGCAATTCTAGTCTTCATGTTAAGCTCTAAATCCTTTGACTCTTCACTTTCTAGATTTATCTCCATATCTCCAATTTTGTGACCGTGAATGGATTTCTTTGACTTGTTGATCTTGTTGGCCTACATTCACAATTCTCATTAGCAACACTAATAGTTTGATCATCATCAAAATATACCTAGGAGTGATTCAATAACCAACGAGATGGTGTCGAGGTTTACAGAGTTTGGAGTCCAGATGCAGAAAAGATTTTGGTTGGTTGAAATGTGACTTTTAATGAATCGACACTATTGTAAGGAAACACTTCAAAAAGTACCAAAATAGGAGGAGGTACGGATATGCCAAACATGGTGGATGTGCTTATTCCAAATCACATGATCGACATAGATGTTAGTGAATGAGTGTCGGTTAATACGGAGAGTCCATATAAGGTTACTACTACATGTAGCGATGGAAGTGGGAGTTCTAGTTGAGGTGGATATCCTAGAGATACTATGAATGACTTTATTTCTAGCAGAGTGGGGAGACACACCTTGAATGCTCCAACTCGCTATGAGAAATGCATGAATTTGGCTTATGCATTACATGTGCATAGAGATCCTATGATCGATAGGTTTACGATAGATGCATTCGGTATATGCATTGAGTTTGGACGCAAACTCAGGTTGGAGGTGTGTTAGGAAAGATGTCGACATGATAGTGCATCCCAAGCAAATTCACGAGAAGGAGAATTTGACAGTGGATAAATCGGCGGTGAAGTTTTGATACGTCTATTTTGCGGAGGCCCAACAGCATGGGCCCAAAGGCGCAGCCTACTACGCGAAGCTATGGGGGGTCCAAGCCCACCAAACGAAGCCCGAAAGACACGAGCCCAGAAACCCGACTACCGATCAGAAGCCCATCTGCGAGATCAGGCCCGCCCGACAAGGCCCCCTAGAGGGCCCCCGAACGTCGATCCAACCCGACCCTGAAAACGCGCGAGTCACTCGCCCACTCCAGCGATAACCGTTCCCCCAGGACCGCTGCCACATAATGGCCGTTATGGGGAGGTGCTGGCATGGCGCAGGGAGCGGCGATGTGGAGGCGGATTGAGGGGGCACGATCGGGGGCGGACGAGGGACGTGAGTCATGGGTAATCACGACGAGAGGCCTATAAAAGGGCTAGAAGGACGACTGGACAAGGGACCGCATCTGAGGTAACAAAACCTAAGGTACTCCATCAACGACCTAGTTCCCCCACTTCATATCCTTCCCCCCGCTCGCGCCGGAGGACGTCGTTCCGATCTCCTCTCGAGTCGAACCGTCCCCGCCGAGCCTCCTCTTTCAGATCGTCATCTGACTTAGGCATCGGAGGGGATTTGGCCGGAACCAAGGTCCGGCCTCCCTGACGAGTGTTCTCGTCTGTTCAGGAAGACGTTAGATCCAAGTGCCGAGGCTTCCCCTCGGCCCCACGCCGGCCGTGCATCAAGCGAGGCGAGGCTACCCCTCGTCGTCCGACCGACCGAGGCCGAGCGCGCCCGGCCGAGCCGAGGCTTCCCCTCAGCTCCGCGTCGGTCGAACGCCAAGCCGAGGCGCCGAGGCTTCCCCTCGTCGCCCGACCGTCCGAGGCCGAGCACCTCACACCGGGCCGAGGCTTCCCCTCAGCCCCCCTGAGGCCGAGGATCCAGACCCGGCCCAGCAGATGTGTTCCGTGTCGGCTGTATCTCCGATTCGTGTCGCGTCTACACGTACTCGACGCACCCAAGGGACCCAAATCGGCCCCTTGACCACGTTGACCGGGCAATCCACGGTCAACGCTTCTGTAGTGAGAAAACACTCTGAAACATCTGGCGCCGTCTGTGGGAAAGAACTATCCCACGAAAAAACAAACCGCACTTGCAATGGCACACACCTGCAACCGGAAGAGACGCATGCCCCCCATCCCGGAGGAGGGAAATGGCACACCCAACAGCAACCTTGAGGGCGCACCCAACGGCAATCACCCCACCCCCTCAGCCGAAGAGACTGGCGAGTCCGAGATGGCCACGCAGGAGCAGCTCCGCGCCCTGGCCCAAGAGACCAACGCGAACATCCAGACGCTGGTCGCGACGGTACAGCAGCTCATCGGTGCCGCGCCAGCCAACGGAGACGTGTTGGGCGACGGCCATCGTTGGGAGGGGGGCCCCCCGCTCCTACGGTCCGCTGTGGTCGATGACCACGGAAACCGAAGACCGAACACGGAGCGTCGGTTCACACTACCCGGCTTCCACCAGGCGAGATCGCGCGCCTCCTCCCCTTATCGCGAAAGGATCCGGAGGGGAACCGAATGCACGAGGGACGAATCGGTGACCGCGTCGTCTCGTCGGCCACGATCACCCCACCGCAGAAGAAGTGATCGGCACCACTCGAGGGACCGATCATGGCGAAGCGGAAGCTTCCACCGGAGGAGCCGGGAACGCCGGATCAGCCCCACCCCCAGTGTGGCAAGGGCCATGGAGCCAGCCCAGCCCGCGCCTGTGCCACCTCCACAACCGAACGAGCCTGAGGTAGGCGGGTGTTGGACCCTCGGAGGCATCCACGGAGACCGGTGCCCCCTGTCACGGAGAATAACCGACGCGCGGGTCCCCTCTCGATTCAAGATCCCAACGCTGGGGAAGTACGACGGGATAGGAGATCCAGGGAACCATGTGATGGACTACGATGGGGACATGTCCTTCCAGGGAGCCGATGATACCCTGCTCTGCAGGGGCTTTTATTCGACCCTCAGGGGAGCAACGAGAACTTGGTACCGCAGCCTACCCAGCCGCTCCATTGACAGCTTCGAGGAACTCACCCAGCTATTCTACAAACAGTTCATGGCAGGGCGACAGGTAATGCCTGATGCTGAACATTTGTTTAACATAGTGCAGGGCCCGACCGAGCCGCTCCGACAATTTATGCGCCGCTTCAACGCTGAGCGGCTGAACGTAAACAGCCCCCCGACCTCGTTGTCCAAACGGCCCTAAAGAAAGGGCTGCGTCATAGAGGCTTGAAGAAGTCTCTGCATAATGATCCCCCGAAAGACCTCCCTGGGATCATGGCGAGGGCCGAGCGCTTCATGTTGACCGAGGAGACCTTGGCCATCGAGGCAGGAAAGGCCAGACGAGGAACCAAGCGCGGCGATAGCGAGCGCCGCAGCCCCGAAGGGTACCGGACAGAGAAGAGGGCGAGAAACAAGCAGCGGAGGGAGGATACGAGGGACGCCACCCCAGACATTGTCCTCACTCAAGTGCAGAAGGAAGAGCGCGCTGATCGCCCCCCACCGAAGACAAAAAGAGGGGGGGAAATGGGGAAAAGTATTGCAAATACCACAAGGACAACTGCCACGACACTGAAGACTACTGGCACCTAAAGAAGGACATTGAGAAGTTGATGAGCCGAGGACACGCAAGGAACTTAGCCGATGACCCGGCCCACGGAGAAGGAACATCCATGCAGCCGGACAAAGGGAAGAAGATCAACACCGTCCAAGGACCCCTCCGCATCATAGAGTGAGCAGGCGAGGCCCCCCCCAGTCGCCGCCTAGTCGGGAGGAGATTATCTAGGTTCACATCCCTCCGTCTAGCTTTATTTCTTTTTTCCTCCAAATGTACTAGTCCAATAGGACCTTTAAGAGTACAAATGCACTCCTTTTTTCCTTTTCTTCATCTCCGACGGAATCAACATTTTGCTAAGGCTGCATGAGAGTGAAGACCGCCACCTCACCGGACGGGGGGTCAATCAAAACTGGTCCTAAGCCGAGGAGCTTCTCCTTCGCTGACCTACTCCATCGCCCGTAAGTCTGGGGGCAATTTCCCCAGCCAGCGCAGACGCCGACCGGTCCTAAGCCGAGGAACTTCACCCTCGCAAACCGACTCCATCGCTCGTAAGTCTGGGGGCAATCCCCCCAGCCAGCGTAGACGTCGACCGGTCCTAAGCCGAGGAACTTCACCCTCGCTGACCGACTCCTTCACTCGTAAGCCTGGGGGCAATTCCCCCAGCCAGCGCAGACGCCGACCGGTCCTAAGCCGAGGAACTTCACCCTCGCTGACCGACTCCATGGCTCGTAAGTCTGGGGGCAATTCCCCCAGCCAGCGCAGACGCCGACCGGTCCTAAGCCGAGGAGCTTCACCCTCGCTGACCGACTCCATTGATCATAGGACTGGGGGCAGTCCCCCAGCCAATAAGGACCTCAACCGACTTGTCCACTCGAGGGGCAAGGGGCAACCTCCCAGAGGAAGGAGGCGAGCGACCACCATCAGCAGAGGAGCCGAGGTCGCAGCAACAAAGCAAAATGCGCGGAAAATTCAAGTAGGTCAATTTCATTTCCAACAGTTAACCGAGGTACAAAAGTGTGTCTTTTTTACAGGAAATCGAAGTGGAGAAACCTCCTTACAAATAATCCACTCTCGACGAACAACAAAATTCGTCACCCACGAAAACTAGGGTAACGCCGGCGGAGCAAAACTTGTCGACCAAGAACACAAAATTGCTGGCTTAAATGAACATCCTTGCAATCAGCAATTGTTTGCCCCGAAGCAGAGAGCCGGTAAAGATGCCAATGGAGATTGCGAGGTCAGGGATCCATTTCAAGTAGGCCGGGCCAAAGCGAAGCGGATGCTAAAAAATTTTGAGGATAAAAACAAGGATGACAGGCCGGGAAGGACGACCTAGGGGACCCGGGCTCGGGAGGACGCATCCTCGGGCTCCTCGCCCTGCTCGGAGCGAGGGGGATCGACAGGCGGAGGGGCTTGCCGGACGCGCTCTGCACAATCCCGGAAGGAGGACTGGACGACTTCGACGATCCGGGGGCCGATAAGGTCTTCATACTTACCGAAGGCCTCCCTGAGGACCTCGAAGATCCTCTCCCCCAAAGTCCCAACGACGCCCCTCTCCACCTCATCCGCAAACCGCGCCACCTGACGCCGATCCGACAGTTCCCGCTGAAACTCCCCCCTCTCCCGGCGGAACGACTCCACCGCTTCCCCGGCCGACCGCCGAGCATCCTCCAACTCTCCCTGGAGATCGGCCACTCGTCCCTCTAGCTCGGCCACCCGGAGCTTGAGTTGCCGAGATTCCATCTGGGCCGCCACCGCAGCTACCTCCGCCGCCCCAGCCCGCTCGTGGTCCTTCGCAGGGACTCCTCCAGCTCCCTCAAATGGACAGCTCGACGCTGCGACTCGACAGCGAGTGTTGAACCCTGAACGACAAGACATGAGCCAAGAAGAGAGCGAAGGAAAGAAAGGGACAGCGGGATAGCCAGACCTGCTGAAGAATCCAGACCAAGGTGTCTGACACCTTGTCGGCGGGGGCCCTCTCAAGGAGACTACGATCCCGGGGGAGGACAGAGCCCTCGGCCAACTGCTGAGCCAAGGCTCGGTCGACAAACACCGAATCCCCGGGGGTGACCTCGAGGGAGGCCGAGCTGCTCGCCAACAGGGCACCGATTCCCGATAATGGAGGCGGAGGCGCTGCGACGGGGGTGGTCGTCAGGGTCACTGGAAGATCCTCGGCGGCCACCGCCGGGGCACGAAGCACACCGGACTGGAGGGATCCGCGCCTTCCTTCCTCCTCTTCCCTCCGTGAGGCTCGGTAGGCGCCGAAGGCGAGCGCTTCCGCCTCGTGCCACCTCCACCCTCGGGGACAAGAGGGGGCACGCCAAGCGCAAGAGGAGCTGCACCGGACCCGTCGTTACCCCCCGCCACTTGGGCCGGTGAGACGGACCCGGCCCTTGCGACCCCCCCGGGGAGGAGACTACCAGAAGAAGAGGCGGGAGGCGCGGCCACCACCTTGCCCACGGTGGGCTCGGCTCGGCGCACCTCCTCCTCAACGGTCAGCCGAGGTGCCCTTCCCGAGGTGCTACCTCGGCTCCGAGCGGCTCCACGCCGAATCAGCTCATCAACGTTGCGGGTGAACTCACGACCAGCCATTCCTGCAAGCGAAACCGAAATCAGGGTAAGCCACGGGGCAATCCAGGACTGAAAAAGCGACCTACCCGGAGACCACAAGACGGCCTTCAGGAGTAGGTCGTCCAGCAAAGGCCAGATAGACTTCGCCTCCAAAGGGAGGGCCGACAGCAGCGCGACGGCTGCCTGATCAGCCTCGGAGAGGGTTAGCGTTGGGCAAGGCCGACCTGACCCACCCCAACCCGTCAAAATCTGAGCATCCTCAAGGAAGACCACGAAGACATAATCCGAGCTCCAATCCCCCGCCCAGTGGGGTAGCCCGATCAGGCATTCCCTCCCCGCGCGGGCTCGGAGGTGCAGCCATGACCCTAGACCGACCGTCTGGATCTGATAAAAATAGAAGAGGATGGGGAGAGATGGCTCCAGACCGCGAGTGCAGTAGAGCATCACAAAGCCTGTCAGAACCGCAACCGAACAGGGGGTAAACTGGCAAAGGGGCACCATGAGGTACTCCATGACTTGGATAAAGAAGGGATTGAGCGGGAAACGAAGACCCAGACAGGACATCTCGACGTAAACGCCGACTTCGTTGCTCCTCGGAAGACAGATCCGCTCGTCGATGAAAGGGACTCGAACATCATACGGGTGACAGAGGTACCTTCCCCGAATCTCCGCAGCCGCCAGAAAAGAAGTCCTCGACGGCGTTCTGAGGACAACCGGAGGTACATTAAGCCGCACGGCAGCCGACGCCACATCATCGCCAGCATAGTCTGGGAAGAGCATTCCCTTCCCTTTATCTCGGAGGGAACGGCTCCCCGAGGAGGAACCGGATCCCACAGATCGGGGCCCGCCACGTCTGGACTCAGGAGGATCCCTCGCCCTTTGGCCAGAGCCACATATCCTAAGAGCAGCCATAATATGAGGATGGGAAAGGAGTTACCTTTTTGTTTATTTGGAGAAGGCAAGGAAACGAAGGCGGCGGAAGACTCCGAGTTTGTGGAAAGCCCGGAACAGAGAGAAGAGCGAGGAAGAAGTTGGGATCAAAGCAGCCGGGGCACTTATATACAAGACCCAGGGACGAATTCAAAACGCCTGACAGGAACGCGTGGCAAGCCTCAAAGAGCCTGCGGCGTTTCGAAATCGGCGCCAAGGGAAGCCCTATCGATCCGCCTCATCATAACCTTCATTTATGACCGCGCCTCGACTGACGCGCCAATCAGAACCCCAGGAGTCACATCGGTCGAACCGAGCCGGCCAAGGCCGATCGGCCCCACCGATGGAGGCAATTGATACGTCTATTTTGCGGAGGCCCAACAGCATGGGGCCAAAGGCACAGCCTACTACGCGAAGCCATGGGGGGGTCCAAGCCCACGAAACGAAGCCCGAAAGACACGAGCCCAGAAACCCGACTACCAATCAGAAGCCCATCTGCGAGATCAGGCCCGCCCGACAAGGCCCCCTAGAGGGCCCCCGAACGTCGATCCGACCCGACCCCGAAAACGCGCGAGTCACTCGCCCACTCCAGCAATAACCGTTCCCCCAGGACCGCTGCCACATAATGGCCGTTATGGGGAGGTGCTGGCATGGCGCAGGGAGCGGCGATGAGGAGGCGGATTGAGGGGGCACGATCGGGGGGCGGACGAGGGACGTGAGTCATGGGTAATCACGACGAGAGGCCTATAAAAGGGCTAGAAGGACGACTGGACAAGGGACCGCATCTGAGGTAACAAAACCTAAGGTACTCCATCAACGACCTAGTTCCCCCACTTCATCTCCTTCCCCCCGCTCGCGCCGGAGGACGTCGTTCCGATCTCCTCTCGAGTCGAACCGTCCCCGCCGAGCCTCCTCTTTCAGATCATCATCTGACTTAGGCATCGGAGGGGATTTGGCCGGAACCAAGGTCCGGCCTCCCTGACGAGTGTTCTCGTCTGTTCAGGAAGACGTTAGATCCAAGTGCCGAGGCTTCCCCTCGGCCCCACGCCGGCCGCGCATCAAGCGAGGCGACCGAGGCTACCCCTCGTCGTCCGACCGACCAAGGCCGAGCGTGCCCGTCCGAGCCGAGGCTTCCCCTCAGCTCCGCGTCGGTCGAACGCCACGCCGAGGCGCCGAGGCTTCCCCTCGTCGCCCGACCGTCCGAGGCCGAGCACCTCACACCGGGCCGAGGCTTCCCCTCAGCCCCCCTGAGGCCGAGGATCCAGACCCGGCCCAGCAGACGTGTTCCGCGTCGGCTGTATCTCCGATTCGCGTCGCGTCTACACGTGCTCGACGCACCCAAGGGACCCAAATCGGCCCCTTGACCACGTTGATCGGGCAATCCACGGTCAACGCTTCTGTAGTGAGAAAACACTCTGAAACAAGTTTGAATTGGGTTCAAACTTATTTCCTTGAAGATGTGATAGGATGCCACAATGTGGCACGGAGAGACACTACGAGTTTTGCTTTAGGTATGAATTCAGGAGATAATGTGAATTCGGAGATTAACATTCGCAAGGGAATCGTTGGACACTCAATTGGTTTGTGATGCTTAGTGTGAAGCTCACTAGCCAAGTACCCTGGCCTAACGATGATGTGTTTTATTTTTGAAGGTGTACGATATGGAGTTTTTGGTTTGGTTTGGGATTTGTGATGTGCCTAACGATGATGTGCTTTATTTTTGAAGGTGTACGATATGGAGTTTTTGGTTTGGTTCGGGATTTGTGATGTGCCTAACGATGAGGTGCTTTATTTTTGAAGGTGTACGATATGGAGTTTTTGGTTTGGTTCGGGATTTGTGATGTGTTTGTATCATGATGAAGTGTTGAAAATACGATATAAAAACAACAAAAATATCTCAAAATTAATCTAAGATTCATGAGAATTTTGAGATTTTTTGAAGCCCAAAACAATGTTTTTTCTAAAGCCCAAAATCACAACCCAATTGAACAGTGCAGCCCACTGAGCGGCAAACGTGTGACAGGCATGTGAGCGGGCAGGCGGCCTACAAGCACGCGTGCGGCCTGTGGATGCACGTGTCACCCGTGTTGCGCGTGAGGGAGCACGCGTGAGCAGCGAGCATTGCGCGCAGAAGCGGGTATGTGCTAGTTCGCGACGGAGCGGATCCAATTCCACTTCGGATCGGGTATCTAGGACAAACCATTTGGGGTTTTAACGGTATTTAAACCATTGTTTTGCCTAGGGTTGGGAGCAAATCTCATGCAAATTTCAAGTACAAGTTTGCTGCTACATGTAGAAAATACAGTGGGAAAACTAAGGACCAAGTGAGGGTTGTTTGAGAGCCAAAAGAGAGATTTCTCCATTATTTTCTTCTGTGATTTCTTAATGGGTTTGGTTATTCCCTTGAACCAAAAGATATAACTTGTAATCCAACATTATTGAAGCATTAGTGATCTCTCCAACTAGACGTACACCACATTTTTAAGTAAACCAATATAAATCTTGATGTCAGTTGCGTGTTTATCTTTTGTTTTGAGTTACTTTCATATATATCATTATGATACGGGGTTTGTAAAGAAGTCATTAGCTTTGTTCATTGGTTCAAGAATCTTAGAATTCCTTAGAATTCCGTAGGACAATTGTCTTCTTGATAATCCTATCAGGAGGGCATATAAGAGAGCTGTTCCCAATTACCCCCAACACTTGCTGCAATGTTTGTTGCCCCATTAAACCTGCCGCCTACATGAAAGGCTACTTCCATATGGGATCTTGGCCGGTCAATTTGTATACTCACTGTAAGCCTGGAGCTCCAGCCTCGACTCACTCACTCTTCACTATCGTGCGTCAAGCCCAACCAATTTTGGCAAATTCTAAAGACTAGAGATTTCAGTCCAACCTTCAATTCTTTGTCCATTCTGCTTAGGTTATTCTCAAAGACAGCGGATGTAGATCCCCAGGTCAAACATTGATTTGGCATAATCCCCAACCTTCGCAATTGTCACTAAACGGAACTTACCTGCTGGGCAAGGTGCTAACCAGATAATTCCCTTATCTAAGATACATTGTGAAGAAGAGCAACATTAATCGTGATGCAGATAGAGTCTATTCATCCCCAGTAGCACAATCCAGAGACTCTACTTCATAAAAAAGAATTTCTTGTGGCACATTGAGGATGATCTTGGTTTTCTCCCATCCAGCTCTTTCGAATTGTAGAAGAAATTCATCAAACCCTTCTTCCAATTTTGCTATGCTCTCCTCCAGCCAACTTAAGACATGATCTGCCTTCTCCTTTGGATGCTCGTGGAGCCACTGCACATGCCACATACTTTTCAAGACTGACAGGCTCGTAGCGCCCACCTGAACCACATTTGCAACGGTTCATTGTGTTCTATTTACATTTACAAACCACGTTTCTTGGGAGAGAAAATAATAGACACTTAGAAAACCTTGGAAACGATAAATCAGAGTAGGATAAGCAACCTTGAATGTGACGAAGTACTCGGCTGTTCCCGATTCCTTTTGGTTCAAAAACATAATATACATCTGTTCTGTGTACAGCTTGATGAGTTCATTCACCTGTTTCCAACAAGCACTCAGATTACTAAGATACAAATTATTTAGTTTGCCATCTTAACATTGAAGTATTACCATGTCACTGGATCCTCCCCCGCCAATCATTGTCTCCATGGATACACCAAAAGTAACATGAGGCTGCAGGAATCTTCCCCAAGATAAAATAGCTTCTTTCTTGTTGCAGTCAACATACCCTAAATCAACAAAAAGAACAGACTTGTTCAGAAACATTCAGAACAAAGACAAACCAGAAGAGGGCAGATAACACACCAGGAACCGTACGATGCAAAACATGTGATTTCACAAGCACCCGAGCACGTTTGAGGTTTATCTGAAATAAGCGGGGGAAAGATAATGTGTTATACAATTACTTGAGCATATCTCAGAACCTGCAAAATAATATAGTCACAAATAAGATTTCATGTAGAAACATTTGGTTATAGCATATATAATTGAACATATTACAATCATTAATCATCTTATACACATTTTGGCCCTTAAAATGGGGTCAGCCACGTGCAGAGCACAACTCCATGTTAACATGCTCCTCAAAATTTTGAGATTCATAACTAAGCCTAAAGTCAACCATTTAATGTTCGTCCAATGCCAAGGAAACAGTGAATAATAACTGGCTTGCTATAAAATCAAGTAGGCTAGTTCTTAGGTGTAAAAGCCTAACTTATTCATTATACAATCTGTAAGCCCAAGCAACCAGATAGCCGCACAACAAAATTCCGTAGACCATGGAAGAGTCCAAAAGGAATTTGGAACAAAAATAAAATATGTAATAAAGAATTACGTTTATCTCAGGTGTAATATTAGCCAAATAGCCAAAGGAAAACACCTTGTCAACTAGTCCCAAACAAAGGGGCTTATAAAACAAGCTGTAATCTTTGAGACGTGCAATTTCAAATTATCAGAGGTTAGTAGAAACAAAAAAGCAGCATGAAATTTAAGAACAAATAGCGCGATCAAAGAGAGCACATGCTTTGGCCGTATGAAATCAAATGGGGTGCCCGCATTATGCCAAAATGTATTTAAGTTTGTACTTCAGCTGTAGTTACAAATGTTAGTCTAGTGTTTGCTGCCTTAGCACGATGATGAGATCATAACCTACCTGAGGAGGCGATGCAGGATGGATCATGTATCGACTAATTAGGCCAGTGACAATTTTGTAAGTTTGGGTATTCGTTGGAGGGGCAACGTCACTTGTACAAGGGACAACGTCACTTGTACAAGGGACATCTGGTTTTACCGAGGAGTTCTGCTCATATTCCGAGCTTACTTCGGGAGTTTCATGAGAGCGCAGTAGGTGGCCACTCTAGGGTCCTTAAGACCTATCATCGCCTAGCTAAAGAGCTTTTAAGAGAGGATGAGGAAAGATGCAGCAGAAATGGTTTAAAATGTGACGTCTGTCAGTGCCATAAGTACCTGTCGACAGCTTCTAGGGATTGCTACAGCCGCTCGCGTTGCCAGATTGGGTCTAGGAGAAGGTGACTGGACTTTATCGATGGCTTGCAGAAGTCAGCGGGGTATTCTGTTGTCAAGGTGGTGGTCGATAGGCTCAGCAAGTATGCACATTTCGTGGCGCTCCGACACCCTTATGCGATGACTGTGGCGATGACGTTCATCAAGAAGATCGTGAGGTTGCATGGAATTCCAGACTCTATTGTGACTGATCGGGACACTGTCTTCCTTAGCAACTTCTGGAAAGAGTTGTTCAGGACACAGATGACACTACTGAAGAGAATCATCGCCTACCATCCCCAGACGGACGGCCAGACAGATGTTGTCAACAGGACTCTTAAGACATACATGCGTTGTTTTGTCTCAAAAACTCCGAAGCAGTGTGTGAAGTGGCTAGAACGGAGTATTGGTACAACACGTCTTTCCACATGTCTGTTCAGACCACTCTTTTAGAGTTTTGTATGGACGGGATCCTCCATTTGCTTCACTATAAGTCACAGATCCATGCCAGTTTCTCAAGTGGACCAGTATCTGGAGGTAAGGAACCGAACGTTGGAGGAGTTGATGTGCCATTTGACGTGAGCCCGGTAGCCTATGAAGAATCGGACGGATGAGCATAGTATAGATGTGCAGTTTGAGATGGGTAACGGTGTGTATTTGAAGCTGCGACCCTATCGACAACACTCCTTGGTATGCGGGGGGAACGAGAAGTTGTCCGCTACTTTGGTCCTTATAAGATGGATGCGAGGATTGGCCAGGTAACGTACAGACTGACATTGTCACTAGAGTCAGCCATCCATCTAGTATTTCTTATGTCGCAACTCCGTATGGCCATTGAAGACCATACTTCTTCCTCGTCAATACCCCTTACGCTAACGGATGACATGGATGTACTTTGGAGCCGACAGAGTTGAAAGGCGTTCGCTAGGGGTGTTCAGGAACATGAGGTGTTGATTAGGTGAACATGCATTCCAGATCATAAGACCTCGTGGGAACCTTACGGAGTTATTACGCAACAGTTTCTGCATTTCCACCTTGAGGACACGGTGGTTCTTTTGGGGTGAGTAATGATGAGATCATCGCCTACCAGAGGAGGCGATGTAGGACGGATCGTTGATAGACTAATTAGGTTAGAGGCATTTTTGTGAAGATTTTGGGAGCTTATGCAAAATTTTGGATTTTCGGGAAGTTATTTGTAATTTAGACCAGATCTGTCCTATTTACGTTTTGGGAGAGAACTACATCTCTGTTATGCTTATTTTGAGAAGAAAATTCTAGATTATAGAGTAGAGCCCTAGCCTAAGTGAGATTAAGCTGTTTCTTAGATCTAAAGCTTGGAGAGTTGGATTCATCTCGAAAGAATCCCTTATCTTGTAATCCATTTCTATCACATATATAAAAATCCAATTTTTACTCTCTAAAACCCTAGATTTCTCATCACATTAGCAATCAAAAAATAACAACATTCAAACTAAAAAATTTAAAAAAAATCAAACACAAGGCTCTTACAGTGCGAAATCTGAGAACTGACAGTGACTGATAACGTAACCAGAGGTGTAGGATCCGTGAGCTCAACCATGTGAATGCTAGCATGGCATATGAGGTTTGTATCCCAGGAGCATCCTGCATAAGTGGTTCATACATTGGCCACAATATCCTGCCCAGCATTAAAATTGTTCTAGATCTAATATAACAAAAGAGATTCAAGGTATCTAAACACAGAAAATCAGCCTGAGTTCAGTATGTACCATGATCAAAATACCAACTGCAAGCCCCACAAGCTGAGCTGTTACTTCCCACACTTCCTCCTAAAACATTCAAATAACAGTGTAAAACAAGAAATGAGCAAACACAGCCAACACAGGCTTTATCCCAATATCTAAATTGACTAAAATATCTTCATCTTTGATTCCTATTAAGGTTTGGATGCTCTGTTAAGATGAGCTTTTTCACATAGTCTCGGGACCTACAAATTACAACAATGTTTTCATGCCACATTCTCCTAAAACTCTGAAACACTAAGCTTTCTTGCCATCAAATTGCACTGCGATTTAATGGGTTCAGTCAGCTTTACTATGATAGGATGACCATTAGCATAGAGAGGTCCTACCCAAGGTAATGCATGGAGGCAAGCTTGCTATAATCCATTGAAGCTCCCCTGGTGGAACTTATATGCAAAAGGGAAAATAAGGGACACCAACAAAATGTACGACATTTCTTCTTCTTCTTCTCTTATGAATGACCACGGAAATGAAGGGGGATTATAATAGAAAGTTAAAACCTGATGTGCTTTATTAGCCTGAATATTAGGCAATTAAAAAACAATGACTAGCAAAAATGAGATGTACTGTTAGTGTTGAAATCAATTATTGAAATCAATGAGTTGCAACATGCTACAGGATAGGGAGGAATAAGTGCAACGATAAGACCTAAGCGGTTTCAATTGAGAAATAAGATAAGAATCATTTAAGATGCTTTGGACGAGATTAGGAGCTAGTTGCTGGCTAGGGACTACAACCATAGGGAAAAGGCTGCTAAGACCAGGGCAACGCCAAATAACTCTGTGGTAAGTAGCTTTTCCTTCTTTTCTTTCTTTCTTTCTTCCTTTTATTTTATTTTATTTTATTTTTATTTATTTTTATTTTTATTTATTTTTATTTTTATTTATTTATTTATGTATTTATTTTTATTTTTATTTTATTTTTTTATTTTTATTTTATTTTTTTGGGGGGGGTTCTGATGGGTGATATTATTGGACAGCTGACAGATGTGCAACAGTGAATTACACAAGGCAGAGATACAAGCCCGAGAGACCAACAAATATATTACCAGGAAGGACAATATAATAGACTAGTTCTTGAAAATTATCTATAACTCTTCTTAAAAGAATTATAACTCCTCTAAAAAGAACTATAACTCTTCTTTAAAAGAAAATTGATTGAAACATTGTCCCCAATTTTACCCCGTCAGAGTATATCTAGAAAATATCTCAACTGTTGATTCTCTTGGATAAATATAGCGGCGGTCATCAATTATAAAAAAAAATAGCAAAATAAAAATAAACAAAAATAAAACTAGAAAAACAACACTGCAAAACTCTCTTTTTGGTTTTCTCCCAAAATTACGGGGAAGAAAACCGCTTAGTCTGTGTGTCTCTCCTGAAAAACTTCATAGCCCTTCTTTTGGTTTCTCCTAAACTCGGAAAAAAACGCTTAGATTCTCTATTGGTTTCTCGTGTTGCTATCGCATCCCCATGTCTCCCATTACTCTATGTCTACAAAAACTCAAAATAATTTTTCTGTCTCTCTCTCTCTCTTATTCTAAGAATACTACTCCTTAAAGATAAATTGATTGAAACCTTGTCCCCTCCTTTTTTTCCGTCAAGATATATTTGTAATTTTCGTGTCTTGAGCACATCTCAACTGTTGATTCTTTTGGATAAATCTTAGCCGTCGATTATAAAACATGGTAGCAAATTACAAATAAACAAAAATAAAATGAACGGCAAGAAAACACTTCAGTTCTCTATTTTTGGGGTTCTCATAAAATTAGTGGGAAGGAAATACTTAGCTTCTCCTTCTCTGGAAATACTTCGTAACCATTCTTCTAGTTTCTCCCAAAATCTGAAAACAAATAACACTTGGATTCTCTTTCGGTTTCTCCTGTTGCTATCGCATCCCCATGTTTCCCACTACTCGATGTCTACAGAAATTCAAAATTAATTTTTTTTGTCCACCCCTCTCTTTTTCTAATCCTCTTCTCTCGCTGTCGAAGCCATATACCATTGATATAAATCTTCCATCAACACTCTTTGAATTATGTCTACGCTTTCAAAACCAATGCAACAAAAAAAAATCTTTCTCAAATTGTTAGACTTTCTTTAATATATGATGTTCTTCAAGTCTCTAAGTTCTTGAGTCTCTAATCCAAACAAAACAAGAAATAAAAGTTTGAATTGAAAAAGAGTTTTAAGGTTGTCATATGTAGTACAAGAAATAAAAAGATAAAATTGGAAAAGAGATTTTTACAGAACAAGCGAAATAACGAGAATTTATGGAGGAAGGGAAGCTTACTAATTTTATTTCTTTTTTTTTCTTATGATTGTTTTTTTCCTTTTTGACATATTAATAATAATTTTTGTTTCTTTTGTTAACTTCTCAATTGTCTTGTTTTGTCGATGCATTGTCAACATAAAAATATTTTTTTATTTTTTTGTAGTTTATATGTTCGACTACTTATGTAGGGATTCTGATAAGGAAATCTGAAACTTTATTGAGAAAAACTGAAAATAAAACAATATAAAGGGTTACAATCAAAGGGGTAACATCTCTCCCAAGACGTCGATTGATAAGAGACGTCCGCATCTTCCCGTAGAACTCGAAGAAATCTCTCCTCTCTCAAAATTATCAAAATAATCATACCTCCTCTCCTAGCCAGCCCTAGTTTTTAATAGAGAAAAGTTACAGAAAATTACAGTTTTCCAAAACGTTCCTAAAATCCAAAAATTCCCAAAACGCCCCTAATGGGCCCAACACTCATAAAAAGTCCAGATCTATCATTACTCCGCCCCCGACAATCCACCTTGTCCTCAAGGTGGTGCATGAAGTGCATGGGCCATCCATCCAAGTAGATTGCATGCATCCTTCCGGGTCAAAAGGATGAGATTGGTCTCCACCGCCGTCACATACGTCCCAAAGATAGCCACGGTAGTCGTCCATCAGATCTGAAAGTCCTCCATGCCCAAAACAGAATTGTTGATGCTCGAGAGGTCGTCCGACTGAAATTGGTCCATGAAGCCCCCGGAGATCCTTCACGTCATCCTCATGACTTAAAAGCAGCTGAAAATCAACGTTGAGGACTCGACAGGTCCACCAAATGTCGCGGGGACCAGGACTCTCCTCCCAAGGCTTGGCAGAGCTCTGGTGGCCCTCCCGGGGCCCGCCAGAGCCCAGGCGGGATTGCGGAGCCCTAGCAGGGCCTTGCAGTGGGGGCCCTATAGGGGTTGATGGGCCCCTGCATGGGCTGCTGGGCCCCTGCTGGAGCCCTCCAGGGGCTGCTGGGCCCTGCTGGGTCCCCGTCCATCCACTACAAGGCCCGACAGGGCCTGCAGGTGCCCAAAATTGCATGCAGGGCTGCCGGCCCTCCGATCGCAACAGCTAGGGTTTTCCTGCTTAAGGTTTTCTCCTTCCACAAAGTAGTCGTCGGCGTCGAAGAGTAACCCTTCAACAAAAGCTTCCACATTTCCCTTTCACTTCTCCAAAGTTGTCGCCTTTTTCATCGGATTTGGGTTTGCGCCGTCGCCGTTTAACTTTGCCTAAATCCCCGCAAGTTGTTGTATGATTTGTGACAGGGCTTCTCCATGTTTCTCTAGGGTTTCGCCTTTCTTTGTTAGGGCATCTTCATGTTTCACTAGGGTTTCTTTATGCCTTCAATTTCGCCATTGAACTTCTCCTCCACCGCATCGATACAATCTTTGGATCTCGTTATCACCGCCATGGATCGACGTGCTCTGATACCAAAATGATAGAACTCGAAGGAAATCTGAAACTTTATTGAGAAAAACTGAAAAAAAAAGTAAGATAAAGGGCTACAATCAAAGGGCTAACCTCCATCCCAAGACGCCGATTGCTAAGAGACATCCGCACATTCCTATAGAACTCGAAGAACTCTCTCTTCTCTCTCAAAATTATCAAAATAATCATACCTCCTCTCCTAGTCGGCACTAGCCTTAAATAGAGAAAAGTTACTGAAAATTGCAGATTTCCCAAAACGTCCCTAAAATCCAAAAATTCCCGAAACGTCCTTAATGGGCCTAACACTCATAAAAAGTCCAGATCTATCATATTCACAGTTCCCTTTTTAAACCCTCCTCATTCAGGTTTGATACTTTTGTTAGGTTTTTTATTGTTATATTTAGTTGATGCTGTTAAAAAAGGTTTGTGTGCTATTGTTATATTTGTAGTTAAATGTTATGTTCTTTTTCATATTATTTTGGGAATATATTTATAATTGTGAAAACTATATTAAGAATTCATGGATTCACCAAATGTATTTTGTTAGCTTCACTCTTATTTATAATTGATTATTATGGAATGAATAAAAAAATTAGGTTACTAAACAAATATTATAATTGAGCCAAAGACAAACAAGAGTCTCAGCAACAATGCAATTTTACAATTTAGGTGTTGACTTTTTTCTCCATATTTCAGTTCTATTTTCTTTTTCAGGTACTCTCCGGAAAGATGAGCTCTTTTTAAAAAATCTTGTCAAATATACTTCAAGCGCGAATATTCTGAACTTAATGAGTAATACCTAACATTTTAGGTAAATTGACAAATACTATAAATAAGAAAAAGAAGAACAAGAGTTTCAAGAACAAAACAAGTTCATAAAATTGTTTTACATTTTTTCTCATCTTTATTTTCAACTTTCTTTTTCAGGTAGTCCCCTAAGTAAAGTTCTTTTAGCAATCTTGTCAAGTATAATTTAAATATGACTATTATAGACCTAATGAGCAAAACCAAAATCGACATTCAAATCAAAGACTAATTTTCTAGGACGTTATTATTTATAAGGGGTATTCACAAAAAAAATACACTAACGTTTGTGGCCGCTTTCAGTTTAATACCCTGAACATTTAAGTCATTCAAAACTAAACATTTTCTTTGGTTTTGGGTAACGGAAGTAAACGGTGTGAATTTGTTCCATTTTTGCCCCTGACCCCATTGCACGTGAGCAGGGGTGTCACGTTGTAAAATGGGGGTAAAATCCCTTAAGTGAACTGGAGCGCGGGTGATTGGGAGATAGAAGTAAAATTTTAGGGTTAAAAAGATGAGAGGGAAAATTCGCTGCTGGAAGAGGAGAGAGAGAGGGGAAGATGAGATCGGCTGAAGAAGGAAGCAGTTCGCTGCCGGAGTTCGAAGCAGACGGTAGAAGAATTTGACAAGGAAAGCACACGATGGTGAGTAATGTGTAATTTTTCATAAAAACTGTGACTTTATAATTTTATTTGAGTTATATTCGTGAGACGAGGAAGTAGGAGAAGTGATTATGGGTGTAATGTATTTTACAGAGCCACAGAGTAACGTTGAAGGTTCATCATGGGGGATTACTGAAAATAGGGTCAGATGGGTATTATGTTGGTGGTGAGGAGACTGTATTCAAAGATTGTGTTGCAGGATAGTTAAACATGGAGAATTTACGCATGCCTATCAAGGACCTAGGTCATAAAGGTCGTTTCTTCTTGTACTACAAACCATGGAAAACAGTTTAAGTGGTACATGAAAATAGATAATGATGAGAAGGCATCAGCAGTATTGAACATGCAGGGTAGTATGATTGTGGATTTGTATGTTGCACTTGAATGTGATGAGCTGCCGTTAGAAGACATATAAGCTTCTGAACGTGACATTATAAGCGTGTGTGATTCAGCAGAGGCAGACACAACTGATGAAGATGTTGAGTCTGTTGAGGTGAATTCTAGCTATCCATCAACTGTGCCAACACATGAGCATACGAAGAAGCCAAGTGATACTGCAACTTATGAGAGAAATGAGGGGACAAATGAGGAGCCAATGGAGGATCCAATTGAGGATCCAATTGAGGAGCCAATGGAGGATCCAATTGAGGATCCAATTGATGAGCCACATGAGGAGCCAATTGAGGAGCCACATGAGGAGCCAATTGAGGATCCAATTGAGAATCCAATTAAGGAGCCACATGAGAAGCCAATGGAGGAGCCAATTGAGAATCCAATTGAGGAGGCAATTGAGCATACGGAGGAGACAACTGATCAGGCAGAGCAGCAACATGAGCAGTGTGCAATGTTCATGCAGCAACATCAACAAACAGAGTAGACAATTGAGCACATAGAGGATCCAATTGAGCAGAGAGATCAGCAACATGATCAATCATCAATGCAGCAACATGAGGATGAGCAACAGCATGAACATGAGCAGACAGTGATCCTACAGTATGAGCAGACAGTGTATCATCATGGGAGGATGAGCACGAGCATGAAGCTCATGAACCTGAAGTACAAAACAGTAGTGATATTGAGTCTGATCCTGAGTATCAGCCTAGTCTAATGATGCAGATGGTGAAGAAAGCATCAGTGAAGATGTTTGTGATAGTGATGAGACTGACAATGATGGGGATGTCACTTCTGGGCAGACAGGAAGAATGAAAGAAGAATGATAAGGCCTGATGGAATGCATGTGTTTACTGGTCCTGAATGTGAACCTCAAACAGAATGGGCTACAGATTCTGATGCTTCAGATACAATTAGGAGTTTGCATGGCAGTGATGATGAGCAAGGCCAGAGAGGGGGACATCAGTGTCTTATGATTGATATGGACTACCCTCACTTGGAAGTAGGAATGAAGTTTGCAACCCCTGCAGAATTTAGGGAGCTGTTAAGAGAGCATGCCATTAGGAATGGCTACGACTTTAAATTTAAGAAGAATGAAGGAGGGAGAATAAGGGTATATTACATTAGTAGGTGTGGTTGGGTATGTGCGGGTTCATGGGATAGGAATAGAGAGAAGTGGGTAGTGAAGAAGCTAACAACACATATAGACTGCCATGTTGTTAGAAGCAATAATCAAGTGACCTCTCACTGGATTGCGAAGAAATATTTGAAGCACTTTAGAGATCAACCCAAATTACCAATCTCAGCAATAAGGAACTTATTGAGTAGGGACTTTGGAGTTGATGTAAAGCAAGACTCTAAGCTATGGAGGGCTAGGAGATTTGCAAGCAAATATATTGCAGGATGTTATAAGAAGCAATTTAGAGAGCTTTGGAACTATTCACATGTGGTGTTGGAGAGGAACCCTGGGACATACTGCAAGATAAAAACTAGGACAAGTGACAAGGAGGATGAGCCTTTTGATGGCACATTCATCACCTACCCATGTCAAGTTAATGGATTCAAGGCAGGATGCAAGCCCCTGCTTTTTAAGAAAAAATTGTGGAAAATTACTAAAGCATATGTTGAGAAGGATTGGTTATCTTCAATTGAAGACTTATACAAGTCTTCTCTTGCGGCTGTGAAATGGCTTTTTAATGTTAAGATTGAATCATGGAGTAAATGTTATTTCACAGATAACAGTTTCTGTGACTTGCTTTTGAACAACATATCTGAATCATTTAACAGTTTTATTTTGAAAACTAGGGATAAACCTATCATTACATGCCTAGAAATGATGAGGAGGCAACTATGATACGTTTTCAGAAGAAAAACAATTGCTGCCAATTGGACTGCTGCCATTTGCCCGAGAATCATTGATAAATTACTGATGTTGAAGGTAACAAGTAGAAGAATTCCTGTTGTTTATACTGGAGGACATTTTGAAATCAGAGATGAGAATTGAACATATACAGTAAACATTGAAACAAAAAGATGTGATTGTAGATATTCGGACATGACAGGGATTCCTTGCACTCATGCATGTGCTGCTTTGATGTCAGAAAACAAGCAGCCAGAAGATTATATGAACAAGTATTACAGCAAGGAAACATATTTGATAGCTTATGTATGCATGATGTCCCATTCCAAATTCCAGATTTTGGCCACAAACTCAATATTCAACATTAATGCCCCCAACTTATAAGAAGCAGCCAAGAAGGCCACCCAAGAAGAGGAGAAGAGGAGAGTTTGAAGCTGGGCCTAGTCAAGGTTCTAGAAAGGACCAGATTTAAAAATGTCAGAGGTGTCAAGAAGGACACAACAAAAGGAGTTGTTAGAATGATATGGTGCCCAAGAGAAGTACCAAGACTGGAAATCCTATAGGAAGGCCACCAACTCAACAAAAAGAGCTCAGCCAGATTGAACAACCGGAATTTGAGTCTTTATTGAAGGGGGCCGGTATCAATATCAGACGCAGTCAGTGTTCTAAAATAAGTTATATGCGGCCGCATATAAGGATGCGGCCTTTGACCGCATGAGAATTAAGATATGCGGTCGAATTATGCGGTCGGCCGCATAATCGACTGCATAAATGTTATGCGACCGCATATGCGAATATGCAGGCGTATAATCGGCAACTAAAAAATCCCAACCTGTTAAGAAACATGACCCGTTAAACATAAAAATCAGTTTTTTAATTTTAAAATACTTATGTTTGACATGCTTTTGATATGGACGTAAAACTAAACAATTATGTTTTGGGTGTAGATTGCTTTAGACGTTAGATTTTAGTTATTTTATGTATTGATCGTCATAATGGCGCTGATGTTTTAGTATGAATTAATCCATATTTTTAAAAGCTAATATGATTTTTTTCCTTATTCATATAATTCTTCTCTTTTTTAATTTAATATACGCAAACACATAAACGTATTGCTCATTTATATACTAAATTATTCATGTTCACGTAAACCGCGTAAACCGCGTAAACCGCATAATCGGCTGCATAATCCGCTTATGCGTTATGCGCTCATAGACCGCGCGCATAATGAAACCGCCTTTTATAACACTGGACGCAGTAATCCCAGAAATCCTCCAGTGATGAATGTAATAAGTTATTTATTATGATGCAAGTAGTCTCTTAATAGTGTTTGATTATTTATGTAAAATTTTGTACAGCCAAGTGTGCAACAAGGTCCAACCAATAACCAATTTAACATTGCTAGCCGAATGACTCAGCATCAGCAAGTTCCCAGCAATCCTCCAGTGAAGAATGTTGTATATTCTTTATTATAATGCAAATAGTATCTAATAGTAGTTTTGTAATGCCCCAAAAGCGAGAGCCGTCACACTCACAATAATTTGCAGGTCTTGCAGGTACCAGTGAAGTCAATATAGTTTTAAACAGGAAATATCGAAGGCAAAGTTAAAGGAAATACTCATTTTATTAAACCTTGAAATGAATTACATTGTCCATGCAAAAGAGAAACTACAGCTCAATTAAAACAATACTGAAAGAAAAACCGACTAAAAGAAAGATAACTCTCCTGATAACACGGAAGCTCAAAAGTCTGCATCCTCAACACGAAAATCGGACTCCTCTTACTGCGGAGCCTCCTCTTCAAGCTGAGTATTACATGATGGATTTGAACCACCATTAATAAAGTAGATTGCAAACCGTATTAAACATTTAATTGATTTATTTTGCTGGAAGTTAAAAGATATCAAAGAACTGTGAAAGAAAAGTTACTAACCTGTCATGATTTAAGTGGCAATAAGAAATGAGTAATTAACCAAAAGATCTGTTGTTGTGTAGTGACTTATAAGAGGAAGGCACGATGTGCAACGTGAAGTCCACTTTGGACCGCAGGGTGCTACCCCGGGCCGAGTATAAGGACAAACTGTACCGAGAACTCAGAATCCATATAAAGGAAATCCTCCCAGATATGGGCCATAAGTATGGCTTCAATCGCTCACGCACCCTCTCAATTATAAGTTACCACATACCCGTGATGTCATGTGTAGTTCTAATTCTAGGGTGTCAAGTATCTTGTTCATGTTGATGTTCTCTAAATTATATATTTAAATAGCTATGCAAACTCTATGTTCGGGTTGTCATGTTTGGTGCAAGAAAATCAGGCGTACCAATAATATCGTATAATTTCATGCATAACTTCTAAACATATACTTCAGAGAAAAGTGCCAATTATATATGCATGTCCAATTAACATTATGAGGTAGTCGTCCATTTATCAAATCTGTCCAACAAATTACCAGAAACACTTTAAAGCACATAAATAAAATGACACAAAAATAAATAGCAGAAGTAGCAAGAGAAATGAAAATCTATGATAAAGTAATTGAAAAGGATAAATAAAAACTAAGAATGAATCAGATTCATGTTGGCACTTATAAGTTGTGGTCTACCTGCCTAGAGGGGTTGCTCGGTTCCGGATTTGCTTAAAAGGATACTGATCTAGCTCGAAATCATTGCAATAAAGGAGGTACAGGTTCCCAGCTATTAAGATAAACTTATACGGGAACAGAGACTGAATTTTATAAAGGAAACTGAAACTTGATTTATAAAAGAAAACTGAAACTTGATTTATAAGGAAACTGAAACTTGATTTATCCAGGAAAAACTGAAACTTGATTTATAAGGAAACTGAAACTTGATTTATCCAGGAAAAAACTGAAACTTGTTTTATAACGGAAAACTGAAACTTGATTTATAAAGGAAAAACTGAAACTTGTTTTATAACGGAAACTGAAACCTGATTTATCAAGGAAAAACTGAAACTTGTTTTATAACTGAAACTGAAAATCAATTTATAAAGGAAACTGAAAATCGATTTATAAAGGAAGATTGAAAATTGATTTATAAAAGAAAAAACTGAGACTTAATTTTATAAAGGGACTGTGACATAATATTTAAAGGAGCTCAACTGAATTTTTAGAAGTACTGAACTGAAATTCTAAACAGCTGAATGTATAAACATACTGTAGGTAATACTGGACCGTAACTGGACTGAAAGTATAAAGAGACAACCAGAACTGTAGGCAACCAAGCTTAAATCAGTAAGCAAGTTAAGACTAAAACAGCACGTGATAACCAGCAATCCATGCCCGTGCCATCCACCCCGGCGACCAACCACAACAGATAATTCTACGCAAGTATAACAGCGAGCAACGGCGAAAATGCTTTGAATCTAACCTAGGTGCCAACAATATTCATAGAGGTGTTATCATCTCTAAAAATTTTCATGAATCATCATCTTCATTCTGAGAATAAATAATTAGAAGCTTAATAGGCTTCGAAATCTACCTTCGCAGTAGTTTCCGAAAGAAAAACAAGAGATCCGAAGCCAAAAGAAACAAATCTGAGCCTTATGAGCAAAATCGAAACCTTCCGGAGCAAATTGAAAGTTCTAGGGACAAAATCGTAGCCCTAGAAGCAAAACCGAAATCCCACGGGTGATGTCGAAACACTCAAAAGCAAAATCCGAACCCAAAGGAGCAAGTCGAAACCCCCAAGAACAAGATCCGAAACCTCAGAAAAGAGATCGGAAATTTTGAAGAGAGAAAAGATAATTTTTCGCATGAAAAACAAAACCCTAGTAAAATCCATTCATATAATTAAGGAGGGGGGAGAGAGAGAAGGGATCTTATCGCTTGAGGACCGGAGCCGAATACGTCGAGTTCTCCTCACGAGAAAATCGGACGGTTAGGATAGCTTTTTAGGGTTTCGAAACCCCCTAATCTCCGCTGCCGCCGTTCCGCATTCGCCGCTGCTGTCGAAAACGAACGAAACGAAAACGAGAAAGAGAAAATGGGCTCGGGCGCGTGAAAAGAAAAGTGGGGGAGAGAGAGAGTTGAGAGGGGGGTTTATTAAAAAAAGTGTGGGCTGGGCTTTATTTAAAAAAAGTGGGCCTTTACACCTTATACACCTTCAAAGAAATTCCGTCCTCGGAATTCAAAGAAAACACTAAACGGTGAAAAGGTACGGATACCGCTCCTTCATCACTTCTTCTCGCTCCCAGGTAGCCTCTCCTGGCGAGTCACGATGCCAGTTCACTTTGACCAAATTCACAGTCTTGTTCCGGAGAGCCCTCTGTCGACGATCAATTATCTCCAATGGATGCTGCTCATAACTCAAATCTGGCCTCACTGTGATCTCTAAATGATCAACCACGTGGGTTGGGTCTCCCACATACTTTCGCAGTTGAGATATGTGGAACACAGTATGCACACCCTCCAGAGATGGAGGCAGTGCAAGTTTGTATGCCACCTCGCCCACACGCTCGAGTATGTTGAAAGGCCCAATATACCGTGGGCTAAGTTTTCCCCTGCGACCAAAACGGATCATGCCTCTATTAGGTGAAATCTTAAGAAAGACATGGTCTCTAGGCTGAAATTCCATATGTCGCCTCTTCGCATCTGCTCAGTGCTTATAACGGTCTTGTCCACCTGTAGCCTCTCTGATAGTCCGTACAACATCCACTGACTCTACAATCATCTCGGGCCCAACCAGTTCTCTGTCTCCAACATCGTCCCAGCTCAAGGGAGAACGACACTTCCATACAAAGCAGCAAAAGGAGCCATTCCAATACTCGCCTGATAACTATTATTATAAGCAAACTCCACGAGATGTAGATGGTCTTCCCATGACCCCTTGAATCTAGCATGCATGCCTGCAGCATGTCCTCCAAAATCTGTATAGTCCGCTCTGATTGTCCGTCCGTCTGAGGATGGTAAGCTGTACTGAACTTCAGCTGAGTAACCAACTTCTCCGGTAGACTCTTCCAGAAATGCGAAGTAAACCGGGTGTCCCTATCTGAAACGATACTCACTGGGACCCCATGTAGCTTCACAATTTTCTCCATGTATCTCTTGGCAAGAGTCTCTGTAGACTGTCCAACCCTGAAAGAAATAAAATGGGGCGACTTGGTCAATCGGTCAACGATCACCCAAACGGCGTTATGTTGCTTCTTGCTCTTTGGAAGTCCTGTCACGAAATCCATCGTGATATGTTGCCATTTCCACTCAGGGATGGACAGGGGATGTAGCAGACCGGCAACACGGTGATGCTCAGCCGTCACCTGATGACACACCATACATCTAGCCACACTTCGCGCTACACTTCTCTTCATTACATGCCACCACCAGTAATTTCATCGTAGATCTTGGTACATCTTGGTGCCTCCTGGGTGGATGGAATACGGGGAACTGTGTGCTTCCTTTAATAACTCATCCCTGACATCTCCTGATGGTACACATATTCTGCTGCCATATCTCAATGATTCATCTGCATGTATCTGCAATTCTGGTATGTCCTGCCAATGCCATGTTCCAGATCCGCTGAAGCTTTGCATCTCCCGTCTGAGCAGCCTTGATTCTGTCTACCAACGTCGACTATATCTCCATGTTCATAAATGACGAGGTCAGCCCGGGTAACACCACGTCTATTTCCATGTCGCGGATCTCCTGCTGCAGTCTCCACTGCGTCGTAAGCGTCATCACTCCTGAAAGCCGACTCAAAGCGTCAGGTACCCTGTTAACCTTCCCAGTGTGATAATGAAGATCAATGTCGTAATCCGCCATGAGCTCGATCCATCTCCGTTGTCGCTGGTTCAGATCCTTCTGCGTGAAGATGTATGTCAAGCTCTTATGATCCGTATATACCTTCACGCGCTTCCCAAGTAGAAAGTGCCTCCAGATCTTCAAGCAAATATTACGGCCGCCAACTCAAGATCATGAATGGGGTAATTCTTCTCGTGATTCTTCAATTGCCTTGATGCATATGCAACAACGCGTTCGTGCTGATGAAGCACACACCCAAGACCTTTGCCAGACACATCGCAAAACACTTCAAAATCTCACATGCAATCTGGAATGACCAATATCGGCGTTGTCGTCAACCGCTTCTTCAGTTCTTGAAAGGCATCGTTACATGCCCTCGACCAAACATACATCACGCCCTTCCTTGTCAACTGTGTCATGGGCTCTGCGATCCTCGAAAAATCCTTGATGAATCTCCTGTAGTAACCAGCTAGTCCCAAAAAGCTCCGAATCTCTAATATTGTCTTAGAGACTGGCCAATTCTGAACTGCTGCAACATTTTCTGGGTTCACAGAGATTCTTTCTCCCGAAATCACGTGACCTAGAAATACCACCTTGTCCAACCAGAACTCGCACTTACTGTACTTGGCATATAGCTTACTCCGCCTCAAAGTCTCTAGTACTGTTCTCAAATGTCCGGCGTGCTCCTATGCATTCTTCGAGTATACCAATATATCATCCAGATACACCACTACGAACTTGTCCAGATATCCGTATAATACTTTGTGCATAAGATTCATGAATATCGCTGGTGCATTAGTCACACCAAATGGCATCACTAGAAACTCATAGAGTCTGTATCTAGTGTTGAATGATGTCTTATGCACGTCTTCTTTCTTGACACTCAACTGATGATAGCCGGTCTTCAAGTCCAATTTAGAAAAGACACATGCTCCTCCAAGCTGATCAAATAAGTCGTCGATACGGGGAATGGCATACTTGTTCTTCACTGTAAGCTTGTTTAATTCCCTGTAATCGACGCACATCCGTTTGGATCCATCTTTCTTCTTCACCAATAATATTGGAGCGCCCCAAGGAGACACACTGGGACGTATTCACCCTTTCTTCAAGAGATCATCCAACTGCATCCGCACTTCGTACAACTCAGATGGTGACATGCGGTAAGGCTGTTTAGAATAAGGCTGGACACCCGGCATTAGCTCAATTGCAAACTCAACTCTGTGGTCTGGAGGTAACCCAGTAAGTTCATCCGGAAACACATCCGGAAATTCTCGAACTACCTCTGGCTTCTCTATCTCAATCTCTATGGCAGTTGCTGCTGTTGGTTTAGCTCTGAACCTTGCTGGTCTCTCTGTTCTGACAAATTCAAATCTGGGATGGTTTGGCATGTCAAACACCACTCTTCCTTTGCGACAATCAATCGTGGCATAATGTACCGCCAACCAATCCATCCCGAGGACGACGTCAAAATTTGGCATGTTGATGACAATGAAATCTGCTGGCAATTTGTGTCCACATATATCCACAGGACATGAAAGGCATGAACTAGTTGTCAGTACTCCACTGCCCGTGTTTACGTCCCAACAAGAATCGAGGAGCAAAACAGGAATGGTGTGCTGGTCGACAAAACGCTTGGACATAAAGCAATGTGAATCTCCCGAGTCAAAAAGGGCAAGGACGGGTCTATTGGTAACTATTATAATACCTACGGTTACGGATACTAAGTCTAAGCATACATATACCATTGTAGGAAAACATAATTAAATAAACAAATAAGCAGTAAACTGTATACTACATACCAGTGATAACTTGGCCAGTGACCTCTGCCTCCTCTGCAGTCATAGTAAAAACCTGGTGCTTAGATGGTGGAGCCTGAGTCCTCGCCTGCTGGTACACCTTTTGCTGAGGTGGAAGTTGAGCTCTACGCTGATTGCCCTCTGCTGGGGCTGGAGCTGGAGCGAAAACTGGTGCAGTAGTCTGAGCTGGGGCAGCTGGTCTCTGTCCCATATGCGGGCAATCTCTCGCAGTGTGATCCTAGGCACCACAAACTAGGCATAAATTTAGATAAAGTCTGCATTCTGGCTTGATGTGACCCAGTTTGTTGCAGTAGTGGCAGATAGGAGTGGGTCGCCTGAGTTGTTGTGACTGCTGCGGTGGCTGGGGTGGTGCAGGCCTCTTAAACTGTGTCTGATGCATAGGCCTGTTAAGCTGTCGAGTAGGTGCAAGTGGCTGTCTATGATGCCCTGCAGAAGCTGTTGAAGAGGGAGGTGGTCGTCGTGGGACAGCCACCTGAAGCTCTCGTGCTCGCTCCCGCTGTACATACTCGTACTCTTGAGCAGTGAAGAGCACGTCAGCATGGGTCTTCAGTTTGAACCCGACCAGCTTATCCTGGATGTCGATGTTCAGGCCCTTCTGGAATCTCTTGGCTCGGGCCAAAGGAGTAGACACCACGTCCTTAGCAAACCTGTGGTTTACAGACCGTTTAGTAGAAAATCATGCATCTGGAATAATTAACATTTATGTGTCAAAAATACGCACCTGCTGAGCTTAGAGAACTCAGCATCGTATTCTTCCACAGTCATGGAACCTTGCTTCAGTTCCATAAACCGTTCCTCAAGCTCCATCTTCGCCTCAGGTGAAAAGAATTAGGCATCGAATGCCTCCTTAAATGTAGCCCAAGAGATCGGCTGTGGTAAACGGTCCTCCACAGAATCCCACCATAACATGGCATCCTTGGTCAACTGCAGCCTTGCCATATCTACCCAGGAATCCACAGGAGCTCGTACCGCCTTCAGCATATGAGTAATGGACCGCAGCCATTCCTCCGCAGCTAGAGGGTCCTCACGTCCAGTGAAGATCGGTGGACATAGTGACCGAAACTCTTGTACTCCCCCTTCTCGTATTGGTCCCTGCCGCATGGGTTCCTGTCGCATGGCTTCCTATCGTATGGCTTGAACCATTTCTCGCAATGCTCGATCAGATATCTGGTGCACCATCGGAGGTTGTTCAGTATCAGCACTGTCATCATTGCTAGCACCGTTTCCATTAAGGCCAGCTTCAGGATTGATATTGTTGGCAGGATCTTCATCGTTGGGGATATGGTTCACATTCCCATTCCCATTCACATTCCCATTCATCTCCATCTCCGCATTGACAGTATCAGGATTTGTTCCAGCGGTGGTACGTGTACGTCAGTTATACACCTTCGACAATCTGTAATTCAAGGATGGTTGTCAGTTTAATAATTCGAGTATCTTATAAATATTTTCTATTTATCCTATACTGTTCACGAGGTGGTTACGCGGACCTGCATGAGCCACCACTTGTAACGCCCCAGAAGCGGGAGCCGTCACACTCACAATAATTTGCAGGTCTTGCAAGTACCAGTGAAGTCAATATAGTTTTAAACAAGAAATATCGAAGGCAAAGATAAAGGAAATACTCATTTTATTAAACCTTGAAATGAATTACATTGTCTAGGCAAAAGTGAAACTACAGCTCAATTAAAACAATACTGAAAGAAAAACTGACTAAAAGAAAGAACTCTCCTGATAACACGGAAGCTCAAAAGTCTACGTCCTCAACAAGAAAATCGGACTCCTCGTTCTGCGGAGCCTCCTCTTCAAGCTGAGTATTACCTGATGGATTTAAACCACCAATAATAAAATAGATTGCAAATCGTATTAAACATTTAATTGATTTATTTTGCTGAAAGTTAAAAGATATCAAAGAACTGTGAAAGAAAAGTTACTAACCTGTCATGATTTAAGTGGCAATAAGAAAAATGAGTAATTAACCAAAAGAACTGTTGTATTGTGACTTATAAGAGGAAGGCACGATGTGCAACGTGAAGTCCACCTTGGACCGCGGGTTGCTACCCCAGACCAAAAGGACAAACTGTACCGAGAACTCAGGATCCATATAAAGGAAATCCTCCCAGATATGGGCCATAAGCATGGCTTCAATCGCTCCCGCACCCTCTCAATTATAAGTTACCACATACCTGTGATGTCATGTGTAGTTGTTCTAATTCTAGGGTGTCAAGTATCTTGTTCATGTAGCTGTTCTCTAAATTATATATTTAGATAGCTATGCAAACTCTATGTCATGTTGTCATGTTTGGTGCAAGAAAATCAGGCGTACCAATAATATCGTATAATTTCATGCATAACTTCTAAACATATCTTCAGAGAAAAGTGCCAATTATATATGCATGTCCAATTAACATTATGAGGTAGTCGTCCATTTATCAAATCTGTCCAACAAATTACCAGAAACACTTTAAAGCACATAAATAAAATGACACAAAAATAAATAGCAGAAGTAACAAGAGAAATGAAAATCTATGATAAAGTAATTGAAAAGGATAAATAAAAACTAAGAATTAATCAGATTCATGTTGGCACCTTTATAAGTTGTGGTCTACCTGTCTAGAGGGATTGCTCGGTTCCGGATTTGCTTAAAAAGGATACTGATCTAGCTCAAATCATTGCAATAAAGGAGGAACATGTTCCCATCTATTAAGATAAACTTATACAGGGAACAGAGACTGGATTTTATAAAGGAAACTGAAACTTGATTTATAAAAGAAAACTGAAACTTGATTTATAAGGAAACTGAAACTTGATTTATCTGGAAAAAACTGAAACTTGTTTTATAACGGAAAACTGAAACCTGAGTTATAAAGGAAAAACTGAAACTTGTTTTATAACAGAAACTGAAACCTGATTTATCAAGGAAAAACTGAAACTTGTTTTATAACTGAAACTGAAAATCAATTTATAAAGGAAACTGAAAATCGATTTATAAAGGAAGACTGAAAATTGATTTATAAAAGAAAACTGAGACTTAATTTTATAAAGGGACGGTGACTTAATATTTAAAGGAGCTCAACTGAATTTTTAGAAGTACTGAACTGAAATTCTAAACAGCTGAATGTATAAACATACTGTAGGTAATACTGGACCGTAACTGGACTGAAAGTATAAACAGACAACCAGAACTGTAGGCAACCAAGCTTAAATCAGTAAGCATGCTAAGACTAAAACAGCATGTGATAACCAGCAATCCATGCCCGTGCCATCCACCCCGACGGCCAACCACAACAGATAATTCTACGCAAGGTTATAACAGCGAGCAACGGCGAAAATGCCGTGAATCTAACCTAGATGTCAAATATATTCATAGAGGGGTTATCCTCTCTAAAAATTTCATGAATCATCATCTTCATTCTGAGAATAAATAATTAGAAGCTTAATAGGGTTCTAACTCTACCTTCGCCATAGTTTCCGAAAGAAAAACAAGAGATCCGAAGCCAAAAGAAACAAATCCGAGCCTTATGAGCAAAATCGAAACCTTCCAGAGCAAATCGAAAGTCCTAGGGACAAAATCATAGCCCTAGAAGCAAAACCGAAATCCCACGGGTGATGTCGAAACCCTCAAAAGCAAAATCTGAACCCAAAGGAGCAAGTCGAAACCCCCAAGAACGAAATCCGAAACCTCAGAAAAGAGATCGGAAAATTTGAAGAGAGAAAAGATAATTTTTCGCATGAAAAACAAAACCCTAGCAAAATTCATTCATATAAGTAAGGAGGGGAGAGAGAGAGAAGGGATCTTATCGCTTGAAGATCGGAGCCGAAGACGTCAAGATCTCCTCACGAGAAAATCGGGCGATTAGGATAGCTTTTAGGGTTTCGAAAAACCATAATCTCCGCTGCCGCCGTTCCGCATTTGCCGCTGCTGTCGAAAACGAACGAAACGAAAACGAGAAAGAGAAAACGGGCTCGGGTGCGTGAAAAGAAGAGTAGGGGGGAGAGAGAGAGAGTTGAAAGGGGGGTTTATTTAAAAAAAAGTGTGGGCTGGGCTTTTTTTAAAAGAAAGTGGGCCTTTACAAGTTTGATTATTTATTTATATGTTTTTATAGCCAAGTGTGCATGACTGTCCAAGGAATATCCAAAGTACCAATGCTGACAGAGTGCCTCAACATAATGCTCCAAGAAATGCAGAAGGAAATTTACAAGCATCCAGTTCAAGCAGTTTGCCACATTATCATGTTCCAAGATTTGCTCATGTGCCGAATGCAGTAAGCTCAGTATTTTGATGCAATTAGTATCTAATATGTGTGAACTTATTTATGTATATGTTTGTGTATCCAATGATGCATCAAGATGCAACCATGCAACCAATTTTCAAAGCAGTGTGCCACAGCAACATGATCAAAGAAATTTTCCAATCAATTTACAAGCTAAAAGTGCCAGTAGTTTGCAACATCAGGTGATGAATGTTGTAAGCTATTTATTATTATGTAATTAGTATGTAATATGTATTTGATTATAAATGTTTATGCTTGTATAGCCAAGCATGCAGCAATTTCCAAAGTCCATTTGATAGCAGAATGCCACAACATCATGCTCCAAGCAATGCTAAAGGAAATTCAGAAGCAGACAGTGCTTGCACTGTGTCACAACATCAAGCTCCTAGAAATGCTCAATTTGTATCTGTACAGCTCCAATTAATGATCATTTCATTTTAGATCTGATTGAACATTTTATTTCATCAATGCTCAATTTGTCTATGTACATCTCCAATTAATGATCTTCTAATAACTCAATTTCTGCTAAATCTGTGCAGCACACTCAACTACATGGGTCTGCAGCAACACGCAAACATGGAACTAAGAAGAAGAAAAAGTCATCTCATCAATTTCAGACTCCAGATGGTCAGAGGCCACTCATGGAAGAAGGCGAGCTGAATCCACAATTTCAGATGCCGGTAAGATAAGCAGTACAGACTCCAACAGCTTCAGTACACAATATGGTTTTATTCAACAAAAATGTTCATATATATATAAATAGTCAAGGACATGTCTATCAATTGCAAGTTAGAGGAAGTTAGGGGAGCAGTGGATCATGACTTCTTTTGTAAAACCATGACTGGGTACTTTTGTTTGTAAAGGGTCCCCTTTTGTAAAACCCGACACTGTGTGGGTGATTTTGTATCAGCATGTGTGATATGTTTGTCTCATTCACTTTGTATGTGTAAATGTTTATCAGATCACTGTGATATATGTTCTGTAGCTCTTTGGCAATGTATTAACATGCTTTGACTTTTTCTGAAGCTCATTAATAGTGTATAACATGCTTTATCATGCTCTGGCATTGTGTTTCCTGTTCAATGCTCATGAGTATCCATTTCTGGGCTACAACGTGATGTGGGTTTTGTTATGCAATTGGTTTTTTAGTTTCAGTCTGTTATGCAATTGTATTTCAGTTTACTATGCAATTGGTTTTTTATTAAGCTATGGCAATGTGATGTGGGTCGTGTGCATTATGTTATGCAATTAGTTGAATTCAACATAACTATATGCTTCATGTGGGTGATTTTGTATTCAGCAAGTTGTATCAGTTCTGGAGCTGAATAAAGTTATCATAATGCTTTATCATCATGTTAATTCAACGTAACTATATGCTTCATGCGGTAAGGTTTCTCCATATTTCTATAATGTTTCACATTGCTTCGCTAGAGCTTCACTATGTCTCGCTAGGGTTTGCTTCACAATTTCAAGCTCGTCGTTGTATTTCTCCTCAAAAGCGTCAAACTTCTCTTTCGATCTTGTCGCCGCTATGTATCTCACCACTCTGATACCAATTTGATAGGATCCGAAGGAAAGATCTTATTTTTATTAATAAAAACAGAAAATAGAAAATAATTTGGCACGTTCGAGAGGTGGACCGCTCTCCCAAATCACCGATTCAAGAGGACGACCGCACTCTCCCGAAAGTAAAGGGAATTCTCAACCTCTCTTATATGATTTCTCTCAAAATAAGCATAAGAATCCATCTCCCATACCCGCATATAAATAGAGTTCAAAAAAAGACAAAATTACATAAAAACACAAAAAAGACTAAAAATTATGAAAAGACCCTTTAAAATCTGAAAATTACGAAAATGTCTCTAACGAGCCAAAACTGCAAATCTGAAAATTTACGATCCCATAATAACCCCTTCCATATCCCCACTTTTTTATCTGGTTATTTAGTCTGGGAGTTTATATTATTAATTAGACATGTAGTATTTGTTTATTATATTAACCCGATAAAGTTATTTAATAAAACTCATTGAAATATGATCTCAATTTATCTTGAACCTTTGGAATTTATTGCTATGTTTAAAGTAAACTCATCATATTAGAATCTAAAAACATGTTAAACAAAAGTTTAAATAGATATATATACTAAAATTTTCAATAAAAAATAAAGTAAATAAATAGAAACATAGAATTCCAATTCGTCCAAAAAGTTAACAAAAAATATAAATATAAAGTCATATGAACCAAAATTCTACTTCCTCTGAAAAAGGAATCATATTAGAAGAAAATCCAATTAATTAGTGTTGTAAGAACAGAAATCCTATCTAAACAAAATGCAAAATTAATGACGTGTAAATAGTTCCTATTTTCGCGTTCAAAGCACATAACTAAAACTAGCATTCAATAAGCACCAATTACCTTTGCTGCAATCTCTCCCAGATTTCCAGTGACGGCAAAATGATTTTGGATTACACGAAATGAAGGATCTTTTAGCCCACGTCCAATAGCCTGCATACATGCTCAAGATTAGCACCCTAACAGCTAATAACAAAGTGGTATGGATTTCCCCCCCTAAGATCACCCTATCTTTGAACCAAAATAAGCTCATATATAAACCATTGTGAATTGTTATGCATCTTCCAAGATTAGAGTAACTGAACAACCATATCAAGGTAATGCAAAAATTGAGAAGCAGAAGTTTCTGTTTCAGCAAAAAGTGATGTTTATGAGTGTGTTACAACTTCAATTTTAAAGTAATTTGATACTAGTAATTAAAAATATATCAAAGCATCAATACAACAGTATCGTTTCTATTTGGGTGGTTTTCCTCTTGATCTCTTCAAGCTGTATATGAAAAGAAGCAACTTTTATTATGCATAGAACCTTCCACTTCCCCTTATTATTTATAGCATTGGAAATGAATTGCAGCCTCTGGAAATTTTTATAGGCATGAGAGACTTATACATAAAGCGACGAGGCAATAAGCAATCACTGATCAAGAAAATATATTTTGACTTTTGAACTATTAAAGCAATTGGTAGAAAATAAATGGTCATTAAAGAAAATTGCTGATAGATTCAGCTTTGAGTACCTTAGCAAGATTTCCCACAGATGCAAGAGGGAGGAAATATGCTGGATACAACTGTGTGCTGAGCTCAAAAATACTGCAAAATTAATAACATCTGCACAGTTAGTCCATGGCTCAAAATATTTAACAATATCAGTATCTGGACAACTCATTTGACAAACCTTCCCGTACTTCCAATGAAATCTGCATACATCCGCCATTGCTTTGGGTCATTGTCAAAAAGGTTTCCAAAGCGCCCCCCTAGAAAACACGGAAGTGTCACAGCTGGAAAAGAAAATTCGCAACTTTTGGTCATTCATAACTACCGCCCATACCAATAAATAGGCGTCCAATAGCTCCAAGACCATCTTTTGACACCCATCTAAGAGAGAAATGAATGCATCCGAGAAAGCTCAATTTGTAAGAAATTTATATTCCTAAATTTATATTCCTAAGTAAGAAACATCTCTACAGTTTCAACATGAAAGGCAGCAATACTACCTAGTTTCATATTTGTAAACCAGTTAGATATAATCAACCTAGAATAATTGTGTCCCTTATTATGAAAGAATTAAATAGCTTACGCCAATCTCTATTTCCTAACTAGCATATCGCAGCTTCAGATGTTTAGGCTACAGCAGGCCTCATTAGTCCATGAGTCAAGGCAGAATAAGTCCGAGTGGTTACACCAAATGAACAGACTGCATAAAGCCCAAACAAAATCACCCCCTTTTGAGAATGAATATTGCATGAAAAGAAATTTATAATACATGTCATCATAAGTAGTTTTTCTTGATCGAGTGCAAGCAACTAGGTTATTGGTATTTATGATGAAAACTTTGATATCTATTCTTCTTATTCTCCTCCTCCTCCTCCTCCTCCTCCTCCTCCTCCTTTTTTACACCTCAGTTTTTAGTCCTGGCTGTCAATCTGGAAGGACTCTAGATGAAGGTGGTATAATGTCATTTCCTCTTATGTGTTAAATTTGTTTGATATATATTATTAACCCACAACCCAACAACTAAAGCTTTTGGGTATATTACCAGGTTGAGCGCATTTCCACATGGTCCAACGGCTCACGTATGCTTTTTTGCTTCGTATACATTATTGGCACATAACCCAACAACTTAAACCTTGGTTAAAGTAGTTTTCTCACATGATCGTAATTCAACTTGGATTCAAATTTGTTATTAAAGTTTGAGTCAGTTTTGTATTTGTGGTCTTTTAGTTATTTTAGATTTAATTATTTGAGCCTTTTTTATTTTCTTTTTAAAAGGAATTTAAATCTTTTTTTAGTTAGTTCCATGTTTAAGGAATTTGAGTCTTTTTTATTTTCATGTTCTAAGGAAAACTGATTTATTTTTTATTTATTTAAATGTTTGAATCTATACTATTCAGGAATTTGAGTACAAGTCAAATTAGTCCTTCTTTTACCTATAAACATGACCTTATCCTCAAACTTTTAAATCGTGAAAAGATTGAATAAAAATTTAAACTTTGTAAACATTGTTTGCAACTTTAAATCGTGAGTGTGAAAACGTGCTTGATTTTTGATGTGATCCGGGTCTACACCAAGCGGAGCGGCGCGCACCCAAGAGGGGTGACTTATCATTTTGCTCATTAGCGAGTTGTGTGTTTAGCAATTAGAGGGTTTTCGCTCATTAGTTGAGTTGTGTGTTTAGCCATTAGAGGGCTAATTAGTCTTTTACTTTTTTCATGATTAGGAGGGGTTAAAAGCCTGCGAGCTGGCCCTATTTTATTTTTATCGAAGAACAATCATCTGAGAGTATTTTCTTGTTAGGGATTTGGGGGATTAGGCTTGATCCATCAATTCAAGCTAGGAAGAGATCCACTCCAGAAGGGATCGTCTATCTTAATATCAATTTCCACTTTTGAATTTATTTTCTTCTCGTTAAATTGTACAAATCGTATCAATTCGGTATCAAAGCAATCGATTCTATGACGAACACACGAGCGGCTGCGACGAAAACTCTGGAGGAGCGACTTGATGCAGAGATCTCGGTGTTGCGGAAGGAGATGACGGATATGAAGGACGAGATCAAGGGAGATCTGAGCGCAACCATGGATGAGAAAATGAATCGGATCTCGCAGCGACATTCGCGCGAGATAAAGGAGGGATTTGCCGAGGTAGCGAAGATGCTTCAGCAGCAGTTTTTTCAGTGAGATCCGGATCCAAAACCGTCGGAATCTTCAGATCTGATCTCGCAAACAAACCCGGGAAACAGCAACGACGGAAGGCAGACCCTAGCCCTAGGGTTTGAAGGAGGGCTTCCCCCACCTGGGGGCGGTGCGGGCAGGGAAAAGGCGGGCAGCCCCACCAGGGGGCCGCAGGTGGTCAGCCGCCCCCGACGGGGGGCGGCGAGGGCTGGCGGCCCCCTTTTTGGACCGCCGAGGGAGATCCCCCCCCCGCAGGGGGCGGCGATGGCAGGCGAACCCTCCAGGGGTTCGCCGGAGCGGAACCGAACCCCCTGGGGGTCGGCGGAGGATGGCGACCCCCCTGGGGGTTCGCCGGGTGGGTTCCGCCCCAAAACTGGGGCGGCAACGGTGGGCAGCCCCCTCCTGGGGGCGCGGGAGGACAGCCGCCCCCAGCTGGGGGCGGCGATGGCTGGCGCCCCCTCCTGGGAGCGCGGGAGGACAGCCGCCCCCAGCTGGGGCGGCGAGGGCTGGCGCCCCCCTCCTGGGGGCGCGGGGGGTTTTCCACCCCTGATGATGGGCGACGAGGACAGGAGGGCTCACCTGGGGCCCGCGGGAGGATTTCCCCCTCCTTTTGAGGGCGTCGACGGGTGGAGGCCATATCAGTGGCCCACAGAAGGAGATCCGCCTCCTTTTGGGGGCGGCGAAGGAGGATGGCTACATGGAGGACCCCGACGAAAGCATGTGGATGCGTGGGATGATGTGGGCGTACTCCCCAACGAGAGGGCCAGTGGAGATGAGGACAGAGGAGGACTGAGGAACACCCTTATCAGAAACGGCAGGCGGCAAACAGGGAAGGGCCACCACGAGGTGACACCAACCCAGATATGAGGAAGTTGAAGGCACCACTTTTTGATGGGAATGACCCTGATGGGTGGATTTACCAAGTAGAGAGATACTTTGAGGTCGCAGGCTTCACTGAGGCGGAGAGACTGAGGGCGGTAGCACTGAACTTCGAGGGTGAGGCTCTTGCGTGGTATCGGTGGACCCAGAAGCAGAGGCCTATACTGACTTGGAGGGAGCTGACAGAGTGCCTCATGGAGAGGTTTCAGGAGACCCACTGGGGAGTGATGTTTGAGCAGTTATACGCTTTGAAGCAGGATGGGACCGTGCGTGACTATATCACGAAGTTCGAAACACTCTCGAGACGAGTGGAGGGGGTGTCAGAGGAATCGATGGAGGGAAATTTTCTGAAGGGGCTGAAGCCAACCGTGAGAGCTGAGCTGGGAGTACATGACCCTCAGGGATTGGCAGCCATGATGCGGATGGCCAGGAGAGTGGATGACAGGTTGGCTGAAGAGAGAGTCTAGGGGGCAGGGGCGGATCGACATACCGCAGTCCAGCACCTACCGAGACAACCCAGACCACTATGGGGCACCCGCGATGGCAAGGGAGATGTGACAGAGACGCAACCGGGAGGGCAGACTCGTCGCATGACAGAGGCCAAGATGAGGGAGCGGAGGGCCAAAGGCCTTTGCTTCAAGTGTGACGAGAGGTTCACACCAGAGCACCGTTGCGCAGGGAGGGCCATGCAGCTGGAAGTGGCAGCAGAGGAGGATCTTGTGGTGATACTTGACGGAGGTGGAGACGAGGCAGAGCCGTACCCACACTTAGATTAGAGAAGATGGATGCCATCATCGGACTGCAACCTTGAGGACAAGGTTCATTTTTTGGGGATAATGATGTGATCCGAGTCTACACCAGGCGGAGCGGCGCGCACCCAAGGGGGTGACTTATCCTTTTGTTCATTAGCGAGTTGTGTGTTTAGCAATTAGAGGGTTTTCGCTCATTAGTCGAGTTGTGTGTTTAGCCATTAGATGGCTAATTAGTCTTTTACTTATTTTCATGATTAGGAGGGGTTAAGCCTAGGAGCCGGCCCTAGTTTATTTTTATTGCAGAACGATCATCTGAGAGTATTTTCTTGTTATGGATTTGGGGATTAGGCTTGATCCATCAATTCAAGCAGGGAGAGATCCACTCCAGAAGGGATCGTCTATCTTAATATCAATTTGCACTTTTGAATTTATTTTCTTCTCGTGAAATTCTACAAATCGTATCAATTTCCTAGATGTGATGTTCGTGTGAGACGTTTAAGTCAGTGATCATAAGATTTTTATAATGAAAGTTTAAAAAAATTAATCCCTTTTAGTTTCAAATCGCTAGTTTGTTCTTCCCAAATTTCCTCACATCGTTTCTCTTTCCTCTTTCCGTTCTTACATCAAGGTGGTATCAAAGTTAAATACATGCTCTTCCTTATTCATCTTCTCCTTTCTTTAATTATGTTTTAGTTACTTTCAAAAAAATCAAAAAAACCATGTTGCTATAATAGCCAACACTACTACAGGTAATCCGCTGCCACATTATAGGTTGCTATAGTGTCGATTGCTACATTACTGTTATAATATCATCTTCTATGGCATTGCTATAGTGCCCCATTCTAAAGTGCACCATTTCCTTTTTCTGGTGATTTTTTCTGATTTTCCTGCATGTGAACAGTACAAGAGGCATTTTGGGCATTTTGGGCATTTTGAGCCTATTTTTGATTATTATGGAACCATTTTAAGCCCAATTTTTGAACCGTTGATTCAGTTTCGTGTCAGAATTAGATTTGAGACTATAACGTAGATTTTTTAAGCCGTTCATGCACTTGAATATTTTATATAGTGTTTCCTAAGTAACATGTATCTAGAGAAAAGTTTGAAAGGTACATCAATATTTTACAGTTTTCTAGGAATTGAGTTATCAATGTATAAAGATTGGGATCGACGTTTAGAAAAAAAATTCACTTGCTGCAACCTAACCGAAGAGAAGTACTTTTATGCTCGACGCGACTAAGAGTATAAGCCAGCAATTAATGAAAAGATTATGGTGAAGTTTATGAACAATAGGTACAAACAAAAACTAAGCTTCAATATCGATATCTTCCCAATCATCGACCAATCCATTGTTCGTTACAATCATCTTCAAAGCCAATCCCTAAGACCAAGGTTTGAGATCTCGGTTTCGGTATCGGTTTCGTTCTTATGAAAATTTAGGTTTCGGTATCGGTTTCGTCCGTTTTGGTGGTTTCAGAGGTCAGTTCGTCTATATCGTTAGTTTCAAATACTTAAACCCCTATCAAATAATATCAAACAGTAAAGAATCAAATATTTTTTTACAAGTTACACATTTTGCTCAATATATGTAAATATATTATGCTTTTTTGCTACATATATCAAATCATTGTGTAATTTCACTAATTTGGTTGGCTAGCAACATTGTTTTTAAAGGGGCATGGCAAACTTGTAAATAAATGAAAGATGTTTACCAGTGTAAATAAATGTGCTTCTGCCAAGTGCAACCACGTAAAAGAGATGGCAAACTTGAAAATAAATGTGTAGATGCAAGTGGAGATGGCAAGCTTGTAAATAAATGTGTTGTTGCAACTTGCAAGTGGAGATGGCAAGCTTGTAAATAATGTGCTGGTAAGATTGTAAATAAATGTGCTGGTGCAACTTACAAGTGGAGATGGTGTAATGGCCCGCTTATAAAACAAAGCCCACAAGGCCCATTATCACTTAATTAAAAAAATCCCCAAACTTATGTTCTCTCTCACCCCACTCACCAGCCCAACACGCACGCACCCACTCTTATTTTCTCTCAACCGAGCCCAGCGAAACCCCCCCAACTCTCTTTTTCGCTTTTCCTCTCAACGAGCAGCGGCAACGGCGAGTAATTAGGGTTTTCGAAACTCAAATCCTATCCTTCGGCGCGCGATCTCCTTATGAGAGATCTCGATGATTTCGAGATCCGATCTTTACGCGATAAGTTTTCCTCTTCTTCCCCTCCTCTCCTCTATTTAAACGGGATGATTTTTCTAGGGTTTTCTTCACACGAAAATTACTCTTATCTCTTCCAAAGTCTTCGATTTTTGCTTTTGAGGTTTCGATCTTGCTTTGGGGGCTTCCACTTTGCTCCTTGGGTTCGGTTCCTGAATCTGGGGCTTCGGTTTTGCTTCTTGGTTTCAGTTCTTGCTTCAGGGGCTTCGGTTTTGCTCCGGGACTTTCAGATTTACCTCTGTTGGTTTTCGGATTGCTCTGAGACTTCCGGATTTACCTCGGTTGGCTTCGGATCTATTACTTTTCTTTCGCAAACTTCAGTGAAGGTATATTCAATCTCTATTAAGCTTTTAATATTTTATTTTCAGAGAATGGACATGATGATTCATGGGATTATTCTTGAGGGGAGTACTCCCCGATGGAACTATTTTGACACCAATTTTGGTTAACGGTATTCTTTGCCGTTGTTTGCTATTTTCGTTTAGACCCTTGCGTTGATATTTAGTTGTGGTCGGCCGCCGAGTGGAAGGCACGGCCGAGAATATTCTGGCAATTTCGCTTGTTTTCAGTTTGGCCATTTCAGTTCGTAGTCCGTTCTGTTTGCTTGTTTACTCATGTTCGGCTGCATGTTGATTTGGGTCTGTTGGATGATATTTTAGGGTTCAGTTTTCTTAACGCATGCTTGGTGTTTCAGTTTTGCTTGCATTGATGTTCAGATTGCTTGCATTGGTGTTCAGTTTTACTTGCCTTGGATGTCCAGTTGTCTCTTTGCTTGCCTTGGTGTTTCAGCTACCTGTTTTTACTTGCTCTTGGTGTTCCAGTTGCATGTTGCATGTCCTTAGTGTTTCTGCTTGCTCGGTGGCTTGCTGTTGTAGGATCTGTTGCTTGCTATTCTCATATGCTTCCATGAATGATGTTCTGATACTGCCTAAAAGCTTTTCAGCTGCCTGTTGCCCTCCTGTCTGCCTATTGCTGGTCTATCTTATTGTTAGGCTAATTTTGTTGTTGGCAAGATTGAATAAAGCAATGATTAGATTGCTACGATTCTAAAATTGATATCTCTGCATGTAAATCTTTAGGCTGAGCAACCCCTTTAGGCAGGTAGACCACAACCCATTAATGGTGCCAAAACATAGATCTGATCCATTGGGTCTTTTTCCATAATTTTTTAAATACTGTCCGTCTTTTACTGATTTTACTTATAAATTGTGCTTTAATAATCTCTTTTCTGAAATTGTTAACTTTAATTGTTTATTGAGTTTCTGCTTATGAGATTGGACATGTGAAAGATTGAGAGTTTGGTTTGTTGCTTTTACTAAATTACATGATTAGAGATTATGCAACATGATTATACAATGATATTGGTACGTCTGTTATTTGCACACGACATGACAATCCTGAATATAGTTTGCATACCTATCTAATTATGTGATTTAGGGATTAAAGACATGAACATGATACTTGACACCCTAGAACTAGAACAACTACACTTGACATCACGTGTATGGGATAACTTATAATTGAGAGGGTGCGAGAGCGAGTGAAGTCATACTTATGGCCCATATCTGGGAGGATATCCTTTTATGGATCATGAGTTCTCGGTACAGTTGACCGTTATACTCGACCCGGGATAGCACCCTGCGGTCCAAGGTGGACTTCACGTTGCACATCGTGCTCTCCTCTTATAAGTCAACACTAATTCTGTTGGTTAGTGCTAGCTTCTTACTGTTATTAACATTGTACCAGGTCAGTAGTTTTCCTTTACAGTTCCTTTTTGTGCCTATTAATTCCTGCAAAATAAATTAATTAAGTGTTTAATATGGATTCAATCTACTTTATTAATAGTGGTTCAATTCCATCAGGTGACGCACAGTCCGAAGAGGAGGCTCCGCAGTACGAGGAGTCTGAATTTCGTGTTAATGACGTTGATTTCTGAGACTTTGTAGTTACGAGGAGAGTTTTTATCTTTCTCGTTTATTTTTCTGTCAGTATTATGTTTTTTGTTAATCAATGCAGTTTTCTTTTCCTGCCGAGACAATGTAATTCTTTCAAGGTTGAAATAAAATGAGTATTCACTTTTTTATAAATATTTCATATTTATTACTATATTGATTTCACTGGTAACTGCAAGACCTGCAAAATTATTCTGAGTGTGACGGCACTCGTGTCTGGGGCGTTATAAGTGGTGGTCCATGCAGGTCCGCGCAACCACCTCGTGAACAGTATATGATAAACAGGAAATATGAATAAAATACTCAAATTGTAAACTGACAACCATCCTTGAATTACAGAATATCGAAGGTGTTTAACCGACGAGCACGTACCACCGTTGGAAACAATTCTTCTACTGTCAACGCAGAGATGGAGAGGAACTTGAGCAATAGAAATGGGACTGTTCCAGTCACCAATAATGAGAATCCAGTTGCTAAGACTGAAGAACCTGTCGCCAACAATAATGTCGATAATCAGATCATTGATGGAAACGTCGATAATATCAATCATGAAGCTGACCTCAATGCAAACAACGTCAGCAACAATGACAGCACTGATACTGTACAGCCTCCGATGGTACACCAGATATCTAATCGAGCACTGCAAGAAATGGTTTAAACCATACGACAGGAAGCCATGCGACATGAACCCATGCGGCAGGAAACCATGCAAGAAGGGAGAGTACAACAGTTTCGGTCACTACGCCCACCGATTTTCACTGGACGAGAGGATCCTCTGGCTGCAGAGGAATGGCTGAACTACATTACTAACATGTTGAAGGCTGTGCGAGCTCCTGTGAATTCATGGGTAGATATAACAAAGCTGCAGTTGACCAAGGAGGCCATGTTATGGTGGGATTCTGCGAAGGACCGTTTACCACAACCGATCCCTTAAGCTACATTTAAGGAGGCATTCAATGCCCAATTCTTTTCACCTAAAGTGCAGATGGAGCTCAAGGAAAAATTAATGGAACTGACGCAAGGTTCCATGACTGCGGAAGAATACGATGATGAGTTCTATAAACTGAGCAGGTGCGTATTTTAACACATAGTTGTTAATTATACCACATACGTGAATATGCTAAACGATCTGTTATCTCCAGGTTTGTCAAGGACATGGTGTCCACTCCCCAGACCCGAGCTAAGAGATTCTAAAAGGGCCTGGACATCGATATTCGTGATAAGCTAGTTGGTTTCAAACTGAAAACACATGCTGATGTGCTCTCCACAGGTCGAGAGTACGAGTATGTACAACGGGTGCGAGCACGGAAGCGCCAGGTGGCTGCTCCACGACGACCACCTCCATTCTCGACAGTTTCTGCAGTGCAGCATAGACAACCCATGCTCCCACTAAATAGCTCCACATGCCTATGCAGCAAACACAGTTTAAGAGGCATGCACCACCCCAGCAAACCCGGCGACCCACTCCTATCTGTCACTACTGCAATAAGTCGGGTAACATCAAACCAGAATGTTGGCTTTATCTAAACTTGTGTTTGGTCTGTGGTGCCAAAGATCATGCTGCGAGAGACTGCCCGCGTAGGGGACATAAAACAGCTGCCCCAGCCCAGACTAATGCACCAGTTTCTGCTCCTGCTCCAGCGGGGAACAATCAGCATAGGGATCCACTTCCACCTCAACAAAAGGTGTATCAGCAGGCGAGGCCTCATGCTCCTTCGACATCTAAACGTCAGGTTTTCACTATGACTGCGGAAGAGGCAGAAGCCACTGGCCAAGTTATCACTGGTACGTAGTTTACAGTTTTTATCGTTCTTTTTATGTTTTCATACATTAGTATATGTATGCTTAAACTGAGTATCCGTGACCGTAGATATTATACTAGTTGCCAGTAGACCCATCCTCGCCTATTTGACTCAGGAGCTTCGCATTGCTTCATGTTTAAGCGGTTTGTCGATCAACACACCATTTCCGTTTCGCCCATCGATTCTTGTTGGGACGTTAACACGGGCAGTGGAATACTAACTACTAGTACAAATTTTTCATGTCCCGTGGAAATATGCGGACACAAACTGCCAGCGGATTTTATAGTCATCGGCATGCCAAGTTTCGATGTCGTTTTCGGGATGGATTGGTTGGAGGTACACTATGCCACGATTGAATGTCACAAAGGAAGAGTGGTGTTCGATATGCCAAACCAACCCAGATTTGAATTTGTCAGAATCAAGAGACCAGCAAGGCTTAGAGCTAAATCGGCAGCATCAATTGCCATGGATATTAAGATGGAATTCTCGAACTCGACGTATTTTCGGATGAACTTACTGGGTTACCTCCAAACCACGGAGTTGAATTTGCAATTGATCTAGTGACTGGGGCACAGCCTTATTCCAGACAACCTTGACGCATGTCACCATCTGAGTTGTACGAAGTACGGATACAGTTGAATGATCTCTTAAAGAAAGGGTGGATACGTCCCAGTGTGTCTCCATGGGGCGCTCCAATATTATTGGTGAACAAGAAAGATAGATCAAAACAGATGTGCGTTGATTACAGGGAACTAAACAAGCTCGCGATAAAGAAAAAGTATCGCATTCCCCGTATCAACGACTTATTTGATCAGCGGGGGGAGCATGTGCTTGTTCTAAATTGGACTTGAAGACCGGCTATAATCAGTTGAGGGTCACGAAAGAATATGTGTATAAGACAACATTCGGCACTAGATACGGACACTACGAGTTTCTGGTGATGCTGTTTGATGTGACTAATGCACAGGCGATATTCATGAATCTCATGCACCAAATATTATACGAGTAACTGGACAAGTTCGTAGTGGTGTATCTGGACGACATATTGGTATACTCGAAGAATGCATAGGAGCATGCCAGGTATTTAAGAACGGTTCTAGAGATATTGAGGCGGAGCAAGCTTTATGCTAAGTACAGTAAGTACGAGTTATGGTTGAACAAGTTGGTATTTCTAGGCCACGTGGTTTCAGGAGAAGGAATCTCTGTGAACCCAGAAAAGGTTGCAGCGGTTCAAAATTGGCATGTCTCTAAGACAGTATCAGAGATTCGAAGTTTCTTGGGACTAGTTGGTTACTACAAAAGGTTCATCAAGGATTTTTCGAGGATCACAGAGCCAATGACACGGTTGACAAGGATGTGATGTATATGTGGTTAAAGGCTTATACCAATGCTTTTCAAGAATTGAAGAAGAGATTAACGACAGCGCCGATATTAGATATTCCAGATCGTATAGGAGACTGAAGTATTTTGTGACGTGTCTGGTAAAAGTCTTGGGTATGTGCTTCATCAGCACGGACGTGTTGTCGCATATGCATCAAGGCAGTTGAAGAATCACGAGAAGAATTACCCCACTCATGATCTTGAGTTGGCGGCCGTAATATTTGCCTTGAAGATTTGGAGACACTTTCTACTTGGGGAGCGCGTGAAGGTACATACGGATTATAAGAGCTTAGCATACATCTTCACGCATAAGGATTTGAACCAGCGACAACGGCAATGGATTGAGCTCATGGAAGATTACAACATCGACCTTCAGTATCATCCTGGGAAGATCAATATGGTACATGATGCTTTAAGCCGTCTTCCAGGAGTGATGACGCTTACAACGCAGTGGAGGCTACAACAGAAGATAGGTGAAATGGAGATAGATGTGGTGTTACCCAGTTTGACCTCGTCATTGATGAACATGGAGATACAATCGACACCGGTAAACAGAATTAAGGCTGCTCAGACAGGAGATGCAAAGCTTCAACGGATCAGGAACATGGCATTAGTGGGACAGAGACCAGAATTTCAGATACATGCAGATAGGTCCCTGAGACATGGCAGTAGAATATGTGTACCTTCAGGAGATGTCAGAGAAGAGTTATTAAAGGAAGCACACAGTTTCACGTACTCCATCCATCCAGGAGGCACGAAGATGTACCAAGATCTACAACGAAATTATTGGTGGCATGGAATGAAGAGAAACGTAGCGCGGAGTGTGGCTAGATGCATGGTATGTCAGCAGGTGAAGACTGAACATCACCGTGTTGCCGGTCTGTTACAGACCATGCCCATCCCTGAGTAGAAGTGGCAACATATCACGATGGACTTCGTGACATGACTTCCAAAGAGCAAAAAAGCAACATGACGCCATTTGGGTGATTATTGATCGATTAACCAAGTAGGCTCGCTTCACTCCTTACAGGATTGGACAATCTACAGAGACGCTTGCTAAGAGATACATGAAAGAAATTGTGACATAACACGGGGTCCCAGTGAGTATCGAGTCAAATAGGGACACCCTTTTTACTTTGCACTTCTGGAAGAGTCTACAGGAGAAGTTGGGTACGCAATTGAAGTTTAGCACATCATACCATCCTCAGACGGACAGGCAGTCAGAGTGTACCATTCAAATTTTGGAGGACATATTACGGCCATGCATGTTGGATTTTAAGTGGTCATGGGAAGACCATCTACATCTCATGAAGTTTTCTTATAGCAATAGTCACCAGGCGAGTATTGGGATGGATCCGTTTGCAGCCTTATATGGAAGGAAATGCCGTACGCCTTTGAGCTGTGATGATGTCAGAGATAGAGAATTGGTTGGGCCCGAGGATTGTAGAAGCAATGGATATGGTACGAAATATCAGAGAGAGGCTACATGTGGCACAAGACCGTTACAAGCACTGGGCAAATGCAAAGAGACGACATTTGGAATTTCAGTCTAGAGAACATGTCTTTCTGAAGATTTCACCCAAAAGGCATGATTCGCTTAGGTCGCAAAGGAAAACTTAGCCCACGGTATATTGGGACTTTCAGCATACTCGAGCGTGTGAACGAGGTGGCATACAAACTTGCACTGCCTCCATCTTTGGAAGAGGTGCATAATGTGTTCCACATATCCCAGCTACGGAAGTATGTGTGAGACCTGACTCACGTGGTCGACCATTCAGAGATCACAGTACGCCCAGATCTGAGCTATGAACAGCAACTGGTGGAGATTATTGATCGACGACAGAGGGCTCTCAGAAACAAGACACTGTGGATTTAGTCAAAGTGATGTGGTGTCGCGACTCGTCAGGAGAGGCTACGTGGGAGCGAGAGGAGGAGATGAAGGAGTGTTATCTGTACTTATTCACCGATTAGGGTTTCTTTGAATTCCGAGGATGGAATTTCTTTGAAGGTGTATAAGGTGTAATGGCCCGCTTATAAAACAAAGCCCACAAGGCCCACTATCACTTAATTAAAAAAACCCAAACTTCTGTTCTCTCTCTCCCCACTCACCAACCCAACACGCATGCACCCACTCTCATTTTCTCTAACCCGAGCCCAGCGAAACCCCCTGAGCTCTTTTTCGCTTTTCCTATCAACGAGAGGTTGCAGCGGCGAGTAATTAGGGTTTTCGAAACCCAAATCCTATCCTTCGACGCGTGATCTCCCCATGAGAGATCTCGATGATTTCTGGATCCGATCTTTACGCGATAAGTTTCCCTATTCTTCCCATCCTCTCCTCTATTTATACGAGATGGGTTTTCTAGGGTTTTCTTCACACGAAAATTACTCTTATCTCTTCCAAAGTTTTCAATTTTTGCTTTTGAGGTTTCGATCTTGCTTTTGGGGGCTTTGACTTTGCTCCTTAGGTTTGGTTCTTGCTTCTGGGGCTTTAGTTTTGCTCCTTAGTTTGGTTCTTGCTTCTGGGGCTTCGGTTTTGCTCCAGGACTTTCGGATTTACCTCTGTTGGCTTTCGGATTGCTCTGGGACTTTCGGATTTACCTCTGTTGGCTCCGGATCTATTACTTTTCTTTTGCAAACTCCGGTGAAGGTAGATTAAATCTCTATTAAGCTTTTAATTGTTTATTTTCAGATAATGGACATGATGATTCATGGGATTATTCTTGAGGGGAGTACTCCCCGATGGAACTATTTTGACACCAATTTTGGTTAACGGTATTCTTTGCCGTTGTTTGCTATTTTCGTTTAGACCCTTGCGTTGATATTTAGTTGTGCTCGGCCGCCGAGGAGAAGGCACGGCCGGGAATATTCTGACAGTTTCGCTTGTTTTTAGTTTGGTCATTTCAGTTCGTAGTCCGTTCTGTTTGCTTGTTTACTCATGTTCGGCTGCATGTTGATTTGGGTCTGTTGGATGATATTTTAGTGTTCAGTTTTCTTGATGCATGCTTGGTGTTTCAGTTTTGCTTGCATTGATGTTCAGATTGCTTGCATTGGTGTGCAGCTTTGCTTGCCTTGGATGTCCAGTTGTCTGTTTGCTTGCCTTGGTGTTTACCTGTTTTTACTTGCTCTTGGTGTTCCAGTTGCACGTTGCTTGTCCTTAGTGTTTCTGCTTGCTCGTTGGCTTGCTGTTGTAGGATCTGTTGCTTGCTATTCTCATATGCTTGCATGAATGATGTTCTGATACTGCCTAAAAGCTTTTCAGCTGCCTGTTGCTCTCCTGTCTGCCTATTGCTGGTCTATCTTATTGTTAGGCTAATTCTGTTGTTGGCAAGATTGAATAAAGCAATGATTAGATTGCTACGATTCTAAAATTGATATCTCTGCATGTAAATCTTTAGGCTGAGCAACCCCTCTAGGCAGGTAGACCACAACCCATTAATGGTGCCAAAACATAGATCTGATCCATTGGGTCTTTTTCCATAATTTTTTAAATACTTTTCGTCTTTTACTTATTTTACTTATAAATTGTGCTTTAATAATCTCTTTTCTGATATTGTTAACTTTAATTGTTTATTGAGTTTCTGCTTATGAGATTGGACATGTGAAAGATTGAAAGTTTGGTTTGTTGCTTTTACTAAATTACATGATTAGAGATTATGCAACGTGATTATACAATAATATTGATACGTCTGTTATTTGCACACGACATGACAATCCTGAATAGAGTTTGCATACCTCTCAAATTATGTGATTTAGGGATTAAAGACATGAACATGATACTTGACACCCTAGAACTAGAACTACACTTGACATCACGTGAAAGGGGTAACTTATAATTGAGAGGGTGCGAGAGCGAGTGAAGTCATACTTATGGCCCCATCTGGGAGGATGTCCTTTTATGGATCATGAGTTCTCGGTACAGTTGACCATTATACTTGGCCCGGGATAGCACCCCGCGGTCCAAGGTGGACTTCACGTTGCACATCGTGCTCTCCTCTTATAAGTCAACACTAATTCTGTTGGTTAGTGCTAGCTTCTTACTGTTATTAACATTGTACCAGGTCAGCAGTATTCCTTTACAGTTCCTTTTTGTGCCTATTAATTCCTGCAAAATAAATTAATTAATTGTTTAATATGGATTCAATCTACTTTATTAATGGTGGTTTAATTCCATCAGGTGACTCACAGTCTAAAGAGGAGGCTCCGCAGTACGAGGGCACCTTTGTCTGGGGCGTTACATATGGCAAGCTTGTAAATAAATGTGTTGCTTGTATGAGATGGCAAACTTGTAAATACATGTGCAATTGCATCCAAACTTGTAAATAAATCAACTTTGCTCTCATCAAGGAGCAAACCCTAGAGCCCGTTGACGGATTCATCATGCAGCTGCAACGAGACGAGCGGAATGCGACGGTGACATCAGAGGGAGGCGGCGGTGAGATCAGCGAGACCGGGTGCATGCGATGGCGAGATCAGGTGCAGGCAAAGACGGCGGCGGCTAATTCGAGGTCAGTTAGGTTTTTTCCCTTTCTCTTCTTATTTTCCTTTTTATCTTCTTTTTATTTTTTTTGGTTTGGAGCAGAAGCAAAATCTTCTTCTTTTCTTGTTCTTCCTCTTCTCTCTCTCTCTCTCTTCATTTTTTCCTTATTTTTTAATATTGGTTTTGGCCGGAATGTTTCCGTTCCGGCCCGTTTCAATCGAAACCGGCCGAAACCGGCCGAAACGACACGTTGGCCGAAACCGAAACGGTGTCGCCTGTTTCGCATCGGTACCCACTGGTGCTGACACGAAACGGCCGAAACCTGCATGTTTCGGCCGAAACCTTAAAGCGCACATAAGACAACTTAATAAGAGAAATGAAAAGTGTAATATAAGATGCTACAATATGAGTTCAGACTAAGCATGCATGAGTACATGTTATGTACCGCCCCCATTTTCGGGTGTCGTCACATTTATACATCATATGCAGGTCCTGCAGATGCCAGTGAAAACAATGTGGAGCAGAGCGGGAAAAAACAAAGATACACATTTTATTACTTCATAACATATTTACAAAGTTCTGTACAATCTCACACTACAACTGAAACATAAATACATGGAATGAGACTATCAAAAGCACTCACACCCAACCAGCCCTCAAAGCATAACATCCTGCACCGGAAGCTCGGACTCCTAGTACTCAGGTACCTCCGTGTATTCTTGTTCATCACCTAGTGGCAACAACGAAAGTGGTACCACTGTTTAAAAGAGTAGATTATATCTAACCAAACCATAGAAATAGTAACGGTGCACAACAAAGAGATATGACAGCAACAGCTATAATTGATATGGTACAAGGATATAACACATTATGATCATTTAATGGCATCGAATTACTACAAGGTTGTGCCTACTAATGTGAACCAATCCTAGGTCGTGACTTATAACGAAGAGCGTAATGTGCAACCCGAAAACCATCTTGGACCGCAAGGTGCTACCCCGGATCGAGTGATAATGACGCATGATCCATAGACGGAAATCCTCCCAAATACGGGCCGAAAGCAGGCTCCAATCACTCCCGCACTCTCTCAATTATAAGTTTCCCAAACCCCAGCGAGTCATGTTAAGTTGATTAGTTTAAAGTTTGGTGCCAAATGCAATATTTATGTCGGGTTATGTTATCAAAGTTTAATATTATTTAAAATACATAGTTTGGGGATTACGTGCAATAGGTCAAATTGTATATGTAGTAACAAGACATGTCATGAGCCAATTCTCCATTTCATTCCATAATCGATACTTATCAGTATCGTCAAGAGTATCATCCCATGGACTACGCAGTTTAAGCATAACATTAAATTTTCTAGTGCTAGCATTCTTAAGGAGACAATTCTCAACAAATCAAATGGCATAACAATAATGCTGACGTTGTAATAAAGTAAAGATAGAAATATTTCCCATTACAAGAAATTCTGAATCTAAATTAATATTAAAAACACACAAATTGTTTCATGCAACGAATCAAGATATGAAGGAAACATAACAATTGTTTTGATAAAGGAAACCCGAAAGTGTGAACTTCTAATGGTTCTGCAAGTTCTTTGCTAGAGGGATCAGATTAGGGATCTCTCTTTCTTCATGTAGTGGCTACAGAAACATATTCCGAGAGTTCACAAAGGAGTGGGGAAGGGGCCAAAGGTTACTCTAGGGTCAAGGGAGGCAAAAACCGAGGCGTTGTAGGTTCATGACAGCCAAACATGGGACTAAAACCCCAAAATCAGAGAGTACTGTTGGGTCCCAGACAACAAAGGCCAAAGGGCCGAGACAATCAGAGAGCAAACATGTGACTCGAGAGCCCCACAACCAACCAGAATGAAACCCCGGAACCCCCATCCGAGCCCTTTGGACTCCAATCCCCCACAGAAACAAAACCCGACAGACAACGATGCCCCGCAGCCACAATGGGGGGAAAATGATGCCCCAAACCAAATCATCATCCCCCCATTTAAAAATCCAATTTTTCGCACAAATATACCAACGATTGAAACTGAAATTAACTGTGGCATGATGAAGATAAAAATCTACCATAAAACTACATATGAACCAAAGAAATCAAAGAACCAAAAACCCCAACCACAGATCAGAAATAATCCAATAGAAAGAACATCACAAGCCGCGGAAAAGCAAATCGAAGCTCCGGAAAAATTGGAAATAACTTACATTTTGCATAAGCATGAAGAAGTAGAAGATGGAGATGACTTATAGAGTTCGGAGAAACCCATAAAGGAGACATGTCGTGCGAGCTGCACAGTCGAAGCAAGGGACGGTGATGGCTTCTGCATGGTCGTACGAGAGGACGAGAAGTGAGCGGCGATGGTGTCGCATGAGAGGACGAGATGGGCGTGTGATTGCGTCGTACGAGAGAATGAGAGGGGCGCGGCGATGGTGTCGCACGAGAGAACGATAGGGGCGTCCACTCGTTTTAGGGTTTTGTCGAACGAAGAGGTGGACGAAGAGAGGAGAGAGCCATCGCTGGCGATCGAAAGCCCTAAGTGGGCTCGAGTCGCGTAAAATAAGGGGGAGCAAGAGATCGAAACAAAAAAGAAACGAGCCCGAGTGGGCTCGGGGGAGTGTGCCGGGCAAAAAAGGGGGAGCAACCCATTACAAGTTATGATGGATGTGTACCAGCATATACAAGTTTTAAAAGTATTAGAATCAAAAACATCGAAACCAGAAGTGATATCAGAGTCAAAATTGGAGTTTCAGTCAAAGTTCAAGATCGAACGTGAGCTCAAACTAGTCCCAGATTGAACCTAGCTAGATACTGCCCCAGATTGAACCTAGCTAGATACTGCGTAACAGTTTGAGCCCAGGATTAAACATGAAAACATGTCTGAGTCTGAGATTATGCATAAATTTATGATCGAGTCCCGTCGCGTGCCTAAGCCCAAGCCCAAACTGATTCCGAACCTATGCTCGAGTTTGAGAGTATGATTAATCCCAAGCTACAGCCAAAATAACATGACACTTTATGTAAAAACTTAACTTAAAAGACCACTTGAGCTAGTTGAGCCCATCAAGCTCATCCCCGATTCTCCACGGTCTATAAGTCAGTAGATTTTATTTGTCTTCTTGTCTTTTGTAATGGCCCGAAATTTTAATGGGATTAGTAGGAATTTCCTATAATTTTCCTATATTATTTTTATCTAAACTATTTTGTTCTTAATTTCTCTTTTCCTTTCTTTTCTTTAATTTTTCGTGCCTTTCTTTTGGCACAGCCGACGACGCCCATAACCAGCCACCATCTTCTTTTTCTTCTCATTTATTTTCTTCCCCTCTTTATTTATTTATTTCTTTCTTTTGGAGACCCAGCCCACTCCATAAAGATTTTCCTCTCAGCCCATCACCCAAAACCACAGCTCTCTTCAGCAAAACCCAAAAGGCCCAAAACCTCTTTCTTTGAATTGGTCGCCCCATCTCTCAAAGGAATCAAACACCAGCCACCCCCTCCCCTATTGGGCAAAACAAAACCCTAGCCAAAACATCTTCGAGCCGCGGCCGCCTCCTCTCCTCTGCGAAAAATCCGATTCGAAAATCAAATTCTCTGTGTTTGCAGCTAACATGCTTTCTCCATCTACCCCTCTAATATTCTATATATATTTATAGTATTTATAGGATTTTCTATATACGAAAAAAATTTATCTGCCTTTTTACTAATTTCTGATTTCTGAATTTTGAGTTCCAATTTCTCGTTTGGGTAGATTTCTTCGCTTCTCCTCTGGATCAAGCAACTACCGTAGGTGGGGGCTTGAGCTGGTAATTTTTGGGATTTCATGACCATCTTTGGTGCACGGTAGATAATTTCTTGAATCCAAGTATTTTGGTTCATGCCATAATTTCTTGTTTAATTTTTGAAATTAATTGAGCTTGAAATCATTGTAACTTTGTTGGCTTTTTGGTTGTTTGGGATGTGATGATTGATTGTTTTTCTTGAGGAATTATCCTTGTGTAATCAAAAACACTCGGCAACCCAACGGCAACCATCGTCGATGCTCGCTTAGTTCTTATTTGCGGTTGAATTTTACCAATCATTTGGCCGTCGGAGAAGCTATTGTTGCCGCGGGTTGCCCATGTGGTTTTCCCTTGTGCGTAAACTCGAGGCTTTTGCTTCCTATGCAGATGATTATTTTATAGGCGCTTGACCTGCAGTTGCTCTCGGGCCTTGCGCCCTAAACATGAAGTGGAACATTGACTTGATGCATAGAACCCCTAACTACGTAATTTAAGATAATATGAATCGTGGACACTTTCCAAGGACCGTGCTATCACCTGATAATGCTTATGCATGATAAGTAATCATCACAACAATTCTGAGTAAATACCTGACATCGACACTTATGACATGCAATTTTTGAGAACTTCTAGACAATTAGAAACAGTTATAGTACATGGCAATTGCACTTGACACAACTAAAATCTTAAACAACATTACACAGATTTACTAGGTTTTAGGGTAACTCATATTTAAAAAATGTGATATTGACTGGATCCATACTTTCAGACCGTATCTGGTAGGATCGTGTTCCTATTTTTGTTTCGACCATGTCTTGACTTTCATAACCTAAACCAGCTATGTCGGATGAATCCGGAGTCCCTTTCATGTTTCTTGTTTGGACCCGGTCGGGGTGAGCTCGCCCGTAATACATGGTGGTCTCCTGCTGCATATCTAGGGGTGGCAAAACAGACCCGACCCGACCCGACCCGACCCGAATCCGGCCTCTTGGGTCGGGTATGGGTAGGGGCCAATCCGGGTCGGGTTGGATCCGGGTTGACCCGACCGACCCGGATAAAAATCCGGGTCGGGTACGGGTTTGCCTTGTCAACCCGTTTGACCCGTTTTCCACCCGGTTAAAAAGTATTAATATATAATAATTATTATACACACTTCATTTCGAAGCACCATTTGGCAACTTGGTTAACGCTTCCGCTTGGTTCGTGGGCAGGTCTCGGTTTCGAATCCCAACGGATTCTGTTGTTGTTCAAAGTTTTGCTTTGAAATTTAAGAATATGATGCTCTAGAACAATATAATGAAAGTAAATACCATTGGTTTGCAACAAAGACTTTATCCTGGTGGTTGGGTTCTGTGAGCACGCACGCATCCACGCGAGTTCGAGACCTCTCTTCCTCATTTCTCTTTACAAATTAATTAGAATTTTTACTCTTACTTTCGACCCGAACCCGACCCGCAAGGCAAACCCCGACCCGAACCCGACCCGCAAGGCAAACCGGGACGGGTACGGGTCACCCGGGTTACAGCCGGGTCGGGTACGGGTTTCCGAACCCTGACCCGAACTTAATTCGGGTCGGGTTCGGGTTGACCCCTATTCGGGTCGGGTCAAACCTGACCCGAACCGAACCCGACCCGACCCGTTTGTCACCCCTATGCATATCGTACTCTCTTTTATGAGTCGCGACTTAGAAATGACTTAACTGAAACAATCAAAATGATCTATAACTCTGACACATTCATAACATGTTACAGTTACATTGCAGTAGTTACTTGTCTTTTAATTGATTGATATGTTCATAACTTGACACACTCGTAACATGCAATACTTTTGTTCCGAACTTTCCTTTTACATGTCTCGTACTATTATAATATTTCGTTTCGTACATTAACTGTATACTTGGATTAGATATAATTTACTCTAAGCTAGTGATGCTTGTTTTTGTGTCGGTTAATTGTTTGGCTAGAAGCACAAGAAAATTTCAGTGTAAGAGAATTAGTGCACAGAGTTCTAAGACAAATTATATGTGTATATATGTTGGTACATTTCTGGCTTTCTATATTATTTTTACTGGTAAACAGCAGAACCTACAATAGCATGAATAATAGTCACGGCATCCTTGTAGCGGAGCATGACAAGTGGTAGCCTATGAAGGTCAGCGCTAACTACCTCATGAATTGTATAATATGAGCAGGATGTACCGAAAAACTTGTACCAACTTACTTTGCACGTTGAATGCAGAATGTCTCAAGCCTACACTTGCCAAGGACGTGTAGGCAGAGACTGCTTTATCTTCTTCTTCATCTTATTTGACCTCTTGGGCTTGATTAGTCATTTGTGTTCCACTCATTTCTGTCTGTTACTTTTATTTAACCACCATCCTTCGTCTTGGATCATTCATTCCTTGCATCACATCATCTTCAGACCTTGTTATCATCATTTCTATCATTTGAGTGCTTTGTTTCTTTTGTTTGTATATCTCTAGTTGTCCCTTTCTCTCACTATCTTGTCTTTTGGAAATTCCAAGGATGGAATTTATTGTAAAGGGTGTTGAAGGTAATGAACTAAAATTTTAATTGGATTGGTAGGAATTTTCTATAATTTTCCCATATTATTTTTTCTAAGCTATTTTTTTCTAATTTCTCTTTTCCTTTCTTTTCTTTTCATTAATTTTTCCTCCTTTTCTTTTTGCCCAACCGTCGGCCCAAAACCCACTGCATGTAACCCGTCGGCCCAAAATCAAATTCTCCACGTTTGCAACTAACACGTTTTTCCTCCTCTACCCCTCTACTATTCTATATATATTTCTACTATTTCTAGGGTTTTCTTTATACAAAATTATTTTTCTCTTCCTCTTTAATGATTTCCAATTTCTGAGTTTGGGTTCTGATTTTTTGTTGGGTTGATTTCTTTGCTTCTCCTCGTAGATCAAACAACTGAATTTTTTGGATTTCTTGGTCATCTTCGATGCACGATAGATTATTTCTTGAATCCAAGTATTTCGGTTCATGCAATAATTTCTTGTTTAATTTCTGAAATTAACTGAGGTTGAAATCGTTGGAACTTTGTCAGATTTTTGGTTGTTTGGGAAGTGACGATTCACTGTTTTCCTCGAGGGAGTATCCCCTATGTAATCGAAAACACTCGACAATCACAAAAAGGGCTATGCAGCGACCCTCGCTGATGCTCGCTTCAGTGTTTATTTGTGATTGAGTTTTACCAAACAGTTGGCCGGCAGAGAAGCTGGCATTGCCACAGGTTGCCCATGTGGTTTTCCCTTGTTGTTGGTAAACTATGGGCTTTTGCTTCCTTTGCAGATGATTATTTCATGGGCCCTTGCCCTGCAGTTGCTCACAAGTCTTAGACCTAGCTATTGGTTTTCTTGGGCTTGCTCGATGTTGGCTATTGGTATTAAGACCGAATGTTCTTCCTTGGGTTGCTTTCTTGTTGTTCTCAGTCTCCCTTGCCTAGCTGTTGGTTTTTTGTGTGGACTTGTGCCCACTATTGGATTTCTGGGCTTGTGTCCGGCTGAATATTTTCCACAAACTTCAGCCCTTGCTACTGTGTTATGATTCTAGGCTTTGCTGTTTGGGTCGGTGGGCTTGTTTAATGTATCTATATTAACTGCAACAAAATCTCTTCTAAACTGTTAGACCATATTAGAGTGTCATATATGTGAATCTGATCCCCATGTAATTTATGATTTCTTGCATACATTTAATTTTCAGTTCAAAAATAATTTTAGATTTATTTTTTCCTGTGTTACGTGTTGTTGAAAATTAAATTTACTTAGATTGGATCATAAACTGAAAATTTATGAGAAATTATTTTTGGGCAAGAAACATCGTCCCTTTGATTTAATTTGTGGAATTACTTAACATGTACGCGATGATTAGAACGGTTAAACTATACCACTAAATTACATAGTTAGATCATGAGTTGTGCATATAATGACACAGGAACAAATTGATTTGTGACTTGCTAGTGGGATTTGACACATGACACGTGTAACTATTGGAAAAATGAACGGGAACATTGACTTGATGCATAGAACTCATAACTACATAATTTAAGATAATATGAATCGTGGACACTTTTGAGGACTGTGTTATCACCTAATAATGCTAATGCATGATAAGTAATCACCACAACAATTCTGAGTAAATGCCTGACATCGACACTTATGACATGCAATTTTTGAGAACGTCTAGATAATTAGAAACAGTTACATTACATGGCAATTGCACTTGACACAAAACTGAAATCTAAAACAACATTACATAGACTCGCTGGGTTTAGGTTAACTCATATTAGAAAATAGGGAGCCATACTTTCGAACCGTATCTGGTAGGATCATGTTCCTATTTTTTTGTTCTAACCGGGTCTTTCACGACCCAGACCAGTTATGTCAGATGGATCCTGAGTCCCTTTCACATTTTCTATTTGAACCCGACCCGGATGAGCTAGCCCATGGTATAAGGTGGTCTCTTATTGCACGTCGTACTATCTTTTATGAGTCACGACTTAGAAATGGCTTAACTGAAACAATCAAAATGATCTAAAACTCTACACATTCATAACATGTTATATTTCAGTTCAATAGTTTGCTTTACTTGTTTTTTAATTATTTAATATGTTCATACACACTCATACCTTATTATACTTTTGTTGCGTGGTTTACTTTTACATGTCACGTACTATCACCCTATTTTTTGTTTCGTACTATGCTTGGATTAGATATAATCTACTTTAAGTTAGTGGTGCTTATTTTTGTTTCCGTTCGGTGTTGGCTAGAAGCACGAGGAGATTTCAGGGTAAGAAAATTAATACATAGAGTTCTAAGATAAATTATACGTGAATGTATGTTGGTACATTTCTGTTTTTCTATATTGTTTTCACTGGTAAACAACAGGATCTGCAATAGCATGAATAATAGTCATGGCACTCGGGTAGCGGCATGTGACATCCTTGAACATTTTGGTACATTCTCACACAGATGTGTGTTTGTAAATTTATATTTTGCTTCATTTGGAAGTCATGATTGTTTTCCAACTACAAGAAGTTGCTGACTAATACCGGATCATGCTCACTTTTCATCATTCATTGAGTGATGAATCTTCAAAGGTACGGAGAATTGATAGTAATCTAACGTGGATTCAAATTTGTTATTAGAGTATATGTCAGTCTAGTATTTGTGATCTTTGAGTCTATTTTAGATTTAGTTATTTGAATCTTTTTTAGTTTCCTTTTAAAAAGAAATTTGATTCTTTTTGAGTTTCATAATATGTAGAAAGCTCTTTTGTTTTTACTTATTACTGTTTAGATTTATTTAGTAGTCTTTATTTAAGTCTATTTAGAAGTTTGAGTGCGAATCAAATTTGTCTTTATTTGACATATAAATATGGTAGTGCAATCAAACATTTGGATCATAACGAGATTGAATAAATAGTTAAAATTTGTAAACGTTATTTGTAACTTCAAATCATTACATAAGAGCAAGTGTGGGATTGGTTGCAAACTTGCATGAGCGTGGGGTTCGGAAAAAAATTCACGTGTGAAGCGTTGAAGTTGGTGATCACAAGATTTTCGTGATGAGAGACCTAAAATTTTATCACTTTTATTTTCAAATCTCTAGTTTGTTCTTTCACCAAAATGAGGATCCCAAATTGCATGAGCAATAGGTCTTACCTCACAGTTTCCCCCACCACATCTTTCTATTCTGTTTCATGACATGTCTAACTTGCCACATGAGATTATGGTCAGTTAAAGTGAGGCGCATAGAAAGATAGTCTCGACATTTTTTGCTGTAGTTCATATTTTGCTTAAGTAGCCTTAAATCAACAGATTATGTGTAAGTCTGTGTCTCTATTATAATGAAAATGTCTTGCTTCGTTAGGTATTGGAAATAGAGCTCCGCCTTTGATTCATCCACCTCTTCGTTTTAGCCCTTCTTCCATCAAGAATCCCTCTTTTGGCTTCTAGACCTATTTCGTAGTTTAAGATGCCTCATACAAAGTGGATAAAGTAATTGCTAGATCTGTGCCACAACTTGTGGGGTCGTAAACCTACACTCATGGAATCAACTAGTCATCCTAAGTTTGTTCCATAATGAATGAGACATTAATAGGTTATGTAAATTCTTATTATGAGACGGGATCGTTTATCTGATGCACACCCTAGTTCGGCCTGCACCAGTAGTGTTTGTTCATTTTCTTTTTTTTAACCCCTTACATTTCTTCTTCTGCATTTTCGCTAAATATGGTATGAATTTGAATTCCACTACTAACCAGTGCTTTAAGTATTCATTCATGCACACTGCTAACACTACTCTACACATTCATGTCCCATTTTCTTCAAATGAAGAGTCTACAGCAGCTCCATCCTTTCCTCCTCTCTGTAAGTCATAAGCTAAACAGCAGTGCTTAACACTTTTACATTTCAATGATTTGATGTTTAGAAACCTGGACACCTCAAAAACAGTTCAGGAAAATCCAATAATATATCAAGTCAACATGTTTTTCCCTTATCATATTAATACTTCAATAGGAAAGATCTCAAATTACAACAGTGCCAAGGAATCAATCAAATAATGTTTTGGTTGGTTCCACGCTCCACTGTTTTAGCATTTGAACTTCATATGACATCGCAGAATATGTTGAAATTACAAATAGTAACTGATTTAGAACTTCAGGACGGAAAAAAATAAAGATTGCCTAAAGAAATGAAAGAAGTTTACCTAATAGCAGCAGCTGAGGCAGCAGCTGAGGCAGCAGAACTAGTACCTGCCAAAGAGCCTACACCTACAGCCTGATGCAATTTTAAGCAATGCAATTATAACATAATAAATGTTTGCTTGATTGAAGGAAGTAGAGATTATGATTTAAACTTTAAAATATATTAATAATTTAATCAGGTCAAACTACATATGTTTTTGGCAGTTTACTATCAAAAAATATGCATCTCATTAACAGCAAGCATAGTGAAAATGATGCATACATGTCATACCAAGGCAGCATAAATAAACCAGTAAAATTGAATTAAAAACTTGAGACACTCTGTGTGATCCCATAACAGCAATAGTAGATAACATCATTTTGATAGTCGTTATTTGATAGGACTATCTGTCTTGCAAATATTTTCTTTGAAGGACATAAAATTTTCATACTAATAACACTTAAATTCTTTGTGATCTATTACATTCTACTAAGTTTGGTAAATTATTTTAACACTTCTTCCACATAATAGAATTCTAAACTCTCATTTGTAACAAACTTTTTGGTGATTGTTATATGTACAAGGAATAACACTTCATCTTACTACTACTACACAAGAAAAGGATTCACAACAAATGTATGATGTTTATCATTGTAAAGAAAAATAGTCCACAGTGTGAAGAACTGATAGGATATGATCATGATTTTTAATTTTTAATTTTATTTTATTTTAAGTTTTAGTTATTTGGAGTCTATTTGGAGTCTTTTATTTATTTTAAAGAGTTTTAGTCTTTTTGGGTGAGTTTAGTATCACATCGGATGGAATAAGATAAGTGTTGAATTGTAAGCCTACAAAAATTCCTAAACTTGTTTTATTTTCAACTCAACCAATCAATGAAAAATTCTATAGAAAATTTTCCACGCAGCTGAGAAAGGTTACCCTCCTTGTTGAAAAGCCTCGAAAACCCTTAGTGAGAAGCCAAAACCATATTCTTCAATTTCTTTCCCAAACCCCCCACCAAATCCTTAAAGTCCATCCCATCCTACATCAAGTTTGGTATCAGAGCCGAAGATCCCAGCTTTGCTTGTTCTGAATTTCAAATCCAAAAAACCCCCAAATCAATTTCCCAGCTGCCACCTTTTGCAAAAGACAACAAAACCCTAGCCCAAAACCCACCACAGTCCAAACCCTAGCCGATGCCCCCAACAACCCACGCCATTGCCGCAAAAGGCCTACCCGGTCAACGCATCCAACTCCAAGTCATCCATGCACTCTCACCGCCCCCGCCGAAGCCCAGAAGTCATGTCGACATCAAGGAAAAAAATAAAACATCCGCGTCGAAGTCATCGACTCTCACAGATGGCGCCTCCGGCGACAGCCGGGCCAGCAACCCCACCAAAGGACGCCCCGCAACCAGTCGACGGGTCATGTGCATGCAAACACCTTGCCGCTATCGAAAAGCCGATGCGCCACTGCCTTCTTCATCTTCAAAGTTCACCGGCGCCACCATCGACACCGGATGGGGTCGTCAATTCCTTAAAAGTCTTCGCTGCTCACCGACGAAGCTACACGAACAAGGACGACGGTGAATAGCCATCGGATTCACCGCCACACGTGTTGACGAAGCTCGTCGGTGCCACTACCGGCGACAGCTGGGGTTGAAGACCCCTAAAATTCCCCCCAACCCCAGATGTCTCCACTGCAACAAGGCGGCATCTGACTCATCGGTGAAATCGCCAGAATTTGCCATCGACGCCAACCGAGCCGACGATGCTACAGTGTCGGCTCGGTCAAGAAAACATTGACAACCAGCCAACTCGGTCGAGCCACTACCGTTCATTGGCTTGAACCAAACCTACTCTAAGCCGGCTCAACCGAGCCTGTTGACCTAGTCAACGGCTCTACCGAGCCAACGACTAAGTCACGGCTCAACAGTGAGCCGTGCGATTTTCAAGCCATTTTTCAACTCAATTTCGGTGAATTTTCAGTGTAATTTTGCTATTTCGACGATTCTGGATCCGTCTGAAGCACAAATTTAGTGCAATTAGCCGACTCAACCAACTACATATAGGTAACATCCACACAAGAAGATATGTTCTATGGAATACTACAAAGATAACTATAATGAGTATTACAATGACTATACTCCCTAATCAAACTTTGAGCTTGAGAAGTGAGAATATGTACCAATCTTTTATAGGTTCAAGGATGAATTTGGATATGATGATTGAGAGTATTATCTAGAAGATTGCTTCTCCCGTTTTGATTTATTAAATGAAGCAAAATATAAGTATGCATACTCAAACTAGGTGGAGAAGCGCTATCTTGGGGTATGAATCTTCGAGTTCCTTATCATGAATAGTCAACATTCAGATCCTCTCTTCGATGTCGGTATTGTTTCAAGTATTGGAGAATTCCACATGCACCCATCAATCTTCAAGTCCGAAAGTAAGATGTGGTCAGATGAAGAGCGAAGCAAGAAAAACAAAAGAATTCTTCGAGGGAACGAACAATATGAGAAAGAACAGAGCAAACTCAAGTCAAAGCCTATACTAAAGATTGATCCAGCACCTGATACAGAGTGTGAGCCTATACATGAACTGAATCCACACAAAACTTGAACCTGAGTCTAAATTGGAGCCTGAGCCCGACTTGGAGCTTAAGCCAGTATTGGAGTCACAGCAAGAGCCTGAATAGAAGCCAAATTCTGAGCCTGAATTAGAGTTTGATCCAGTGCCACAATCTGCGACAGTGCCTTCTTTAGAGCCATCTGTTGAACATATGCCAAAACTGTCGAAAGAAGCGACACTACATCTGAATAAGCATATCGAGTTTGTTATCACAAATCCTCCTCCCCTAACCAACAAACATGTGTCTTTCTGTCTTTTGTGAATTGGAAGAAACTTTTAAAAGACATGCTTCTATCAATCTGTATCATGTTACACTTTAGAGTTCGTAACCACATCTTTTCCAACTGCAAAGGACTACTGATTTTTGTCCAGTTGTGCTACTTTTTCCGTCATTCACCAGGTGGTGAAGTTTTCAAGCCGAGAAGAATGATAAGGAAACGATCAAGATTTTAATTTTTAATTTTTAATTTTATTTTGAGTTTTAGTTATTTGGAGTCTTTTATTTATTTTAAAGAGTTTTAGTCTTTTTGGGTAAGTTTAGTACAACATCGGATGGAATAGGAGAAGTGTTAAGTTGTAAGCCCATAAAAAGCCCTAAACTTGTTTTATTTTCAAATCAATCAACCAATGAAAAGTTTGAAAAATTTTCTAGAAGCCTGAGAAAGGTTCTTCCTCCTTGGTGAGAAACCTCAAAAACCCTTCGTGAGAAGCCAAGAACCGTAATCCATCAATTTCTTTCCCAAATCCCTAAATCCATCCCATCCTACATCAAGAATGTAATATGAAAATTTGAACTCTATCACTTAGCTTATGTTTTAGGTTAGAATGTCTCATTTAAGATTATGCATTCACCTGTTTTACTCACCATGGGCCCCCGATCATATTCTATCCTACTTTAACATGATATCAAAGCCATCCGTCTCAATCTTCTACATCTCAATCTAAACTTAGATCAATTCTCTCCTTCTCTAACGTGACATGGAACAGTTCTCTTAGTTCTTAAGGTGAATCCACCTTGAGTGTTGATAAGAATTTAAGAAAAATTGTCACATAAATTGAAAGATTGGCAACTCCCTAATAGCTTAAGCGTTTATGTTTAGTGTCTCAGCTTAAGATTGGTCCTTCGCTATTTTAACTCACAGTGAACCGCCTCCACCCCCTATCGGATCTTGCTGTAACAGTCATCTATATGAAAAGAAAATATTTTTTAATCTTATTTTCATCTTACCAAATCAGTGAATGACATGTGTCCATCAGCCGTTCCCATACTGTTGTAATGTCAAAACCTTCTCGAGAATTCTAAATCAAGACTGCGATTTGTGGACTCCATTTGCAATCTAAGTAACATGCATACGGAAAAAATACTATAATATATTAAGATGTATGCACAGCAATATGCAACCCCTGTGAGATGTGCGACATTAAAATATGCTATTATTCTTTAGTTATTTTTATATACAAGATAGATGAAAAACAACCAATAGGTCTGAAACTCGCATATTTAACTTACATATATATCTTTGGACAACATATGCACATTTATATTCTACATAAAAAAACAGAGCAACATAAACGTAACCAACCAACTAGTAGCCAGAAATTTCCTACTTTATATAGATCAGGTATAAACCCCTCAAATAGAAGTATATGATGCACTACCACTTGAATAATCCTCATTTATTTACTAGTAAAATAGGTAAAATAAAGGCAGTTACAAATTGAATTAACGTAAACTCCACAATTTGATTATATAATCCGGATATGTATTTGTTATAACTAGGCTGCACCATAAAACCTTGGAGACACCAAATGTTGTGCACGTCATATATCTACCAAGTATCAAAGAATATAGTATCTCCGATATATGTGCCAATCTTCATTGCAGTATTCATGTTTCATAGTTTGCAAGTTTGAACCCAATGAAGAAACAGTAAGACATAGTCAATTATTAAGTACCTTTAGAAGACTTGATGTTACCAATGTATGACAGATCCAGCCAGTCACATTTGTTGGGAACTGTAATAACATGTATTCCAAATAATCATCTGAAACTGATCCTGCATGATGTGACGGGATCCATAAATGCTAAGGTACATGCAGAGCAAATACAAAGAATACACCATATTTAGAAAATATAACTATACTTGATCTAATTAGCTTGTTCAATCTCCTTGAAAGTAGAAGTTCTTGCTGTAATCTAAGAAGATTATGTGTTTCTTTCAGCAACAAAATATTCAAATTAGAAAAGACAAGCATGTTATGCTCATATCACTTTCTTCAGTTGCATTTATGTTCATCCCAGTAAAGATTTAACTAGGATCTGCAAATTACATCATGCAACGATATAGCTGGATAAGGAAAAGATAGTAATTAATGATTAAATATGAATCATAAAAATGTTGTATTCATGACAAGCTGAAAATCATCTAATGGGTAGAAGTTATTCAAGGAAAACCACCAAGTTATTTGAGTGCTGATTTGGACTAAATTGTACCTTTTTTACCATCTTACCGTCAATCAGTTGTATCAGATTGCTTTTGCAAGAGGAAGTCATGAACGTGCACTTAGTCATTTATGAACCTTATTCTGATTTAATATGTTAATGTGACGCACTCTGAATAATGATAATCAATCAACATATGGATCTATCATCACAGAGTTGAAATGGAAGCACATCTGAACCAAGATAGTATTTCCACTTGGCTTGGTTTATATTGTGATTAAGAGAAAAGGACATCAAACTTTATTATTTCAAACTCCATCTAGATATTTCTTGGTTTATTATGGACATACTGATCCTGTAGTTTCGAGCTTTGATTGCATTCAGAAAGGTCGCTCTCCCTATCAACCAACTGGCTCCCCAAGGCTTCTTATGGAGGCAATTGATTGTCTATCATTCCACTACCAATAACTTTCATGACTAGAAAAAGGTTAATGTCATGTAGACAACTGGCTATAACAATGTCATTGATTCTGCCATCAATCCTAAACAACTAGAGTCCACAAGTTTACTCTGCTCGGGACACCAAGAAACAGGTCTAGTGGTGGGAATTATGCCTTACTCTGCTCAGGACACAAAGAAACAGGTCTAGTGGTGGGAATTATGCCTATTCTAAATGGGCACGGAGGAAGAGACATGGGAATTTATAACTTTAGGAAATTTGGATTCTTTCTTGAATGACTGTTTGAGCAGTGTTGATACTTGATACGTTGAGTTTTCCTTAGATTTTGATCTTATGTAATTTATTATTTTTGGGGTGATTTTAAGAATTGTTTAAGGCTGTTTTAAGCCTTTCCTATGACAGATGTATTTCTGTAATTTTGTCGAATCCAGCCCATTATATATTAATAGGGTTTTCATTTAATGAAGATAATGATTATTTTCTGTGGAAAAGTATTCTTTGTGAATTGATGCTTGTGATGAAGTGTTTCTATGTGATGGATATCATTTGGGCGATGGTGTGAAGCCGCCGGTGGTGGCTGGGAAACCCCTCTCCAGTTTCTCTTTCTTTCCACGTGCACAATACCAGCCTAACCCCAATTTCTTGCTACACTCTTACTTTCTACACTCGTTTTTCCTTTTTTAAAACCATAGATCATCATTGAAATACTTTGCTTTCCCTATTTTCATATCCAGATCAACCCTCGATCATTGGTTTGCCATCAAGCCTCATAAAGATTCAATCTTTGCGTCATTATAACCCCAAATACCCCAAAAAAATTGAATCCAATCCCTTTTTTCCTTTTTGAGTTAAATGGTAATTGTTGACGTGTGAATTTGTCAAACATTAAGGTGGTGCTGACAGGACGCCTCCAGTGACGTGGCGCTTCGTCGGCAGAAGAATGGGGACCTGCAGATGACTGAATCTGGTTCAAGGAGAGCTAAGTCCGATCTATAGGATGAAGCTCAACCTAACTCTGAGGTGTTCCGAGCTATCTACAACACATACAAATCGTCGGGTGGTTAGATCTGGGTTCCGACCCAAAGCCCCTCCAATACTTAAGTCAGTAATGGACTTACAGGATACTCTGGATAGCTAGGTCCGACCTATTGGAAGGTTGTCCAATCACTGTCTCACCGAGTTATAGAGGAAGAAGTATAAGTGGAAACTAGACGGTTGATTATCAAAGTACCTTAGTGTTAAGTATCTCTGGAAATTGAACCCTTCTTTCATCGTCATTTCCTCTATTTATATATAATTATTTTCCCTTTGTGTTGTTGATGCATAACGGCTTTGCCTTTATGGCGACACGATCATCCCCGGGAATGGGGATAACGGCTGTACATTTACTCCGTCATTATTAACCGATCTCTTGATACTAGCAGGGCCTAACGGACAGACGAGATAGCGCTTTGACTGTGTAAACAGCTTACTTACCATGGCGATTTCTCAGGCCATTGGGCCGAGGCCTTCCTCTTCTCGTGGGCTTCCCCTATCGGGCGAAATATCCCTCTCAACTTTGTGGGCTGGCCCAATGTAGTAACAATGGCTCCCATCTTTTGAACGTAGAAGGGGAGTCAGTTGAGGTCGAGTAAAGTGATATCTCATTAACTGGAGCCAGCGGGAGAATTTGATTTTTGACCGCCAAAATTCTCATCCCCTTGACTTGGCAGCTGCTTCGGTATGAGGCTCGGGGCATCAACATTCCAGGGTATTGACATGTGTTTCCATCTGAACAGATGGGCTAGGTTAGGAAATAAAGCTTCAAATATAAGCAGAGAGAATGGAGGAGACACCAATCTCGTTTTTTTCTCCTCTTTGAAGCTTTTGCCCGTGAGAAACTTCTGCATTTACCCTAGCTTGCCCCACTCCTCGCCGTCGCTTGATAAGGTAGACCTTCTTCCTTACTTGTGTTAGCTTTACAAATGTTGAGAATTCAGGACGTGTCTCAGCTTGAGGTCCCTAGTAGTCGTTAATCCCCTCGACATGGCTCAATCTTTGGGAATGGCAAAGAACTGCTTATGAAGCATAAGCTTCCCATTTTGAGCGGGTAAATCGCCTATGACACCCCCAAGAAATCTTACATTTAATTCCCAAGCTTTTCTTTTCTTTGACGGACAAGATCCGAACAGACTATCTCCCCCCTCCTTACGGATTTCAAATCCCTGAAATGAATAAGAGAATCTGTTTTTTCAAAAAACGAAAAGTCGGAGTATACGTAAAAGCTTTCCAATTTGGTCTCTGCTTTTCTCTACACCCCTTCATTCTTGAAGTCCTGAATTTCTTAGAGCTTCCTCTTTGTCAACTCGAACCTCGTGACATTGCCCCCGTGGTCTGCTTTATCATGCGCTGCTTGCTGAACAAGGTAAAACCGACTCTTCCACTTTTTAACTTCTTTTTTCGAGCCGAGGCTGACCTCCAAGGTGTATGGTATTGTATCATTGGTAGATAGGAAAGAAACCTTATTTGGGATCTCCCTAGTTCTGCTAGGAGCTGGAAAGATGCCTTTGTGTTTGTCACTTTTCAAAGTGCAGCTGCATTTCTTACTCATTGTTGTAGTCTCAATCCATTTGCTTCTGCGGAATTGGAGCTCTTCATAATCGAGACCAGAGCAGCAACACTTTTGTTGGGTCGCCCGAGGGAAGAAAGGTCAACGGGGCATATGTTGAACACCAACTTGATGAAAAGCGTCTTGTGGAGCCCGGATAACACTTATCATCTTGATTCCTTCTTCATGATCGCTCGCCTTAATTTTCTTTCTTTCTGCAGAAATGACCGGACATGAATTTGAGAAAGAGGACCCGAGCTTTAGAAGCTCTTCCTGCAAAAGCGCAAGAAACCAACAGGTAGCTCGTTTACCCACCCTTCAATGAAAAACCATCAAGTTGGCACTCACAAAATGTTCTTAATGTACTAGAGTGGTGCCAAGAACAGCCTCTTAATTTAGCTTAAATAAAGTCACAAATCTACACAAGAGATAAGAAACCGGCTCCTCAAAATTCGCACCCTAACGACTATAAACGGGCAAATTTGAGAGCGACCAGATGTCCGGAGAAGGATTCCCATATGCCTGATCAACTGCTCAGACACCTGGGAACATAACTCCAGACAGCTGGCAGAATGAGATGGGCAGAAGAAAGAAAGTCCAATCTCCAAGTGTCAGACGTCTGATGAACACTTACCACATGTCTGGCCCATTGTACAGACGTCTAGTAAGTCTTCTACAGACGGCTGTCAAATTGGATCCAAACAGACAGAGAGCACAGAAAGTTGGCTCAATCTGTACATGCGACTGAAGTTTATGTGCCAGGTGTCTGGACCACAGTTCAGATGCCTGGTCATATACCATCAGACGACTGACCTAATGCTATGTCAAGATATCCAAAAGCTGACATGCCATGCGTCTGGCGACCCTTCACCAGGTGCCTGATCCAGCTCCAAAAAGCACATCAAAGCATGTTTTGAGTAATGGACCAAATGGAAAGGGTTCTACAAGAAATCTAATGAACCTTATGATGGAAATGATGCATAATGAAAGTGTGTGTGCATCTATTCAAGGCTACAAGTAATCTATGAAGAAAAGAACAAAATATATGAAGAAATATAAAATGTATTGCATAGAAGTTCAATACTCTTCATGAAATCTTTAGCCCCAAAGCCTTGAACCATCATCCACCGTCATCACATCATATATTGTTGTCTACTCATCAAAATAATCAATTGTTAATTTGAGACTAAAACAAATAAGACGATTAGCACACAACATAATGTTGATCATCATCAAAACAATATTGGTCTTGAAATCAAGAACCAACAGTTGGTTGTTGCGGTAAAGCGGTTACCAATCCAATTCAAGTACTGTATGAACGTTGGTGCCAATAATAGAGCGAAAATGATCAATCGGTGCAAAGGACTTGTAAGTGAGGATGTCTTAAGGAGTATCAAATTAGGAGATGTGATTGAGTCAATGCATGAATAGACATACAGTGAAGGTAACGAGTGTTGAAGCTCACTTTATTAGCCAAGTCACTTTAGCTCATTGTACCTACATGGTCTCTTTTCTACTATGGATATAATAAGGACTGTAATGGCACGGCCTACTTCCCCCCTTCTCTCTCTTCCTTTTTATCTTGTTATTTCCTTTTAAATTTTTTGGCCCGCAGCAGGGCCAACCCACTCGGGCTTTTATTATCTCCCCCCTCTCTTTTCTCGCAGAAGAAGCCCGCTCGGGCTTCTCTCCTTCTCGTTTTCATTCGATGCCCCTCGCTTCGCTCGACAAGCCCGTTAGGGCTTCCGCTCATGCTCTCTCTCGATGTGTCACTCGGAGGCTCCCTCCGTCCTTCCTCTCTCCCTCGCGCGTCATGTGGGGCTCGTCAGGGCCCTTGACGAGGCCTTAACGCCCTTGTCACTACTTTGCGACGCGTCCTGTCTTTCTCTCCCCTCCATCGAAACGACGGAGACCCTTGCCGCCCTTGTCACCTCGCTGCGAGTCCTCTAGGATGGTTTTGGTGGCTACTTGACCCCTCCCTCTCTCATCTTGCTGTCAGTCTCTCCCTTGCTCGTTGATTTGTGGTGCTATGGCTCCTCTCTTGCCAGCGGCCTTAATCTCCTCGCTGACTGGTGGTTATGGTTGGCCCTCTGTTGCTTGAATTAGGTTCGTGGCTCCTTATTACTGCGATTTGCCCCTTTGCTTGTTGTTTTGGGGGGTTTCAGTGGCTCTTTTGCTTGCGGTTTGCCTCTTCTTGTTGAATTGGGATGTTGCGGCCCCCTCTTAGTTGCGGTCTGTGGCTCCGTGCTGACGGTGCTTGCGGCTTGTTGTTTCCTGCTGTTGTTTGGGTTCGGATGAGGGTTTTGTTTGTTGTTCTGGGTTTGTCGTTGAGGTATGACCTATCCCTTTGCTTGCGGTCTGAGATTTCCTTGCTTGGATGGGTTCGGCTGACTCTCTTGCTTGCATGTTTTGGTCTTCTTGTTGTTTGTTTTGGGGGTTTCGGTGGCTCTTTTGCTTGCGGTTTGTCTCTGCTTGCTGAATTGGGGTGCCGCGGCCCCCTCTTAGTTGTGGTTTGTGGCTCCTTACTGACGGTGCTTGCGGCTTGTTGTTTCATGCTATTGTTTGGGTTCGGATGAGGGTTTTGTTTGTTGTTCTGGGTTTGTCGTTGAGGTATGACATATCCCTTTGCTTGCGGTCTGATATTTCCTTGCTTGGATGGGTCCGGCTGACTCTCTTGCTTGCAGGTTTTGGTCTTCTTGTTGTTTTAGGGTGCGATGGCTCCCCTCGCTTGCGGTTTCAAGGTTTCTTGCAGACTGAGGGCTTCGGCTAAATCTTGTTCGTTGCGGTGGCTTCGGATCTTAATTATCTTGATTCTTCGGCTTCGATTTCAGGTATACTCTATCTCATATACTCCAATTTAGATTCCTTCGCTTGTTATTGGGGTTTGGGTCTTCCATGCTTGCAGGTTGGGCTCTCTTGCTTGTTGTTGTTGGGTTCGGAGGTTTCCTTACTTGCTGTTCTGGGCTTCCTCCATTGATGAATGAGTTCGATGGCTTCTTCTGCTTGCGAGTTGGGCTTGCCTGGCTGTTTTGAGGTACAGTGACTTCCCTTACTTGCGGGTTGCGGTTTTCTTGCTGTTATGAAGTTCGTTGGCTTCCATTGTTTGCAGCGTTGGGCTCTCTGCTGGTTGTTGAGTTGTGATTGGCTTTTCTGCTGCTTGTTAGGTTTGGCTGAATCCCATGTTGTTGTTTTAGGGTTCCTGTGTTGTTGGATTGTGGCTAGCTCTCCTTGCTAGATGTGGGTTGCGTCTGGCTTATTTACTTACTGTTTTGAGTTCTTTGCTTGTTGTTAGGTTTGGTAGCTTCCCTTCCTTACTGTCTTGGGTCCCTGTGTTATGTTGGGCTCGGCTGGTCTCCTCGCTTGGTGTTTTGGGTTCTGGTGTGGTTTACTTGGGATATCTTGTCAGGAGAAACATCCATACCTTTACTTTATCACATGTCAGTTTCATTATCATATTGTCTCTTGAGTTTACTAGTACCATGAATTTAATATTATGATAAATTGTGTAGTGCAATGGATGTTACTTGGGATGGCACTTATTCGGATTGGTAGGTTTTGAGGCGGACTATCATGACATGACAGGTTACTATTGCATGCATGGCAGGATTTGACGTGAACTATAATGACATGACGAGTTACTATTGCATGCATAACAGGATTTGAGGTTGACTATAATGGCATGTTACTATTACATGTACGGCAGTGGATCCCCCTTGACTACGTAGTTTACATAATATTAATCAACTCACGATACTAAACTAATAAAACTGATTACGTCAGCTTGACTCACCAGTTTTGGAAAACTTATGATTGGAAAGTGCGAGATCGACTGGGACATGTCTTCTGGCCATGTCTAGAAGGATTTCCATTTCACGATCAGGCATGATCGTTCACTAACTGTTCTCGTGTGTACTAGTATTTGAATGGATCTTGAGTAGTCTGTTACTCGGCCCGGGGTAGCACCCTTGCGGTATCAAGATGTCTCAAGAGGGTCTTCGTGTTGCACACCGTACTCTCCTTCATAAGTCACGGCCTAGAATTGGTTCACTTTAGTGAGTACCATCTTTACAGTAGTTTGTACTCATTTTAAATCATCACAACATGTTTCTTTTCCGTACCTTTTTAACTGCTGTCATATCGCCTTTTGTACCTCCTTACTTTTTTGTCGTATGGGTTTGATAATTATCATAACATGTTACTTCTTTATTCAGTGCTATCATATCGGTGGCTGTCTTGTATCTTTTTGTGCACTCTTACTTTTCTTGTCTCTTGTTTATATATTATCTACTTTATTGAGCGTGGTGAGACCTCTGTTGCCCACTAGATACGACGCACAGAACCATACGGAGGCGCCTGAGTACGAGGAGTTCTTGCTTCCAGTACAGGACTTTTTGAGACTTGAGTCAGCGGCAGGTGAGTACTCTATTTATGTTTCAGCAGTAGTGTAGTTTTTACTGTTCTTATTTGCTTTGTAATGAGTATTTCCTTATTTTCTGCACTACTTCACGTTGACTTCACAGGCACCTGCAGGACATATGCATACTAGTTTCAATTGTATCGGCACCCGGGCAGCGGGGCGTTACAAGGACCATTTTGGTTTTGGACTCTAATGGGGCAAGGGTCTAAGATCTCTAATGGCATCAATACGCTAAATGTTTTCCATGATAAAGCGCTTGGTAATGCCATATTCCAAAAATATTTCTGGTTCTATCTCTTAAGGAAAGCCCGAAGCGTTTTGAGCTCATGAACAAGGCAAGCACTAGTATCTTAATGTTGTGCATGAATGGAAGCCCAAAAATTATGCACCATAAGATCAACATCCTCATGAAGAAGCCCTATCTTCTCAAAGCAAAAGGACCAAAAATGTCGGGGCAAGCCATTTGTATCAAGAATCAATGATGTGTGCTTAGAAAGCGGGTATGTAAGTCCTTTGACAGTGGCATAAGGAAAGTGATCCTCCCAATCCAACAATAGAATGCAGCAGTCGAGTTTTGTACAATCGTCGTCGAAGTGAAATGTCTATCATTGATAGGGGATCAATCATGAAAAGATATCTGATGAAGTTATTGAAAGCGTCCATAATGGTCAAGTGATGGTCAATGCTTGTACATTCACCATGAACCATGTTGATGTTGAAGTCACCCCCAATAATCATGAGGCAGAAGGCTGGTGAGATACCAGATGAATTTCTTACCAATGAGCCAGGTGTCGTGTATCGTCACAAGGTCCGTAGACAGAACAACCGACAAACAAATATCCAAAGCTCAAGAATTTTTAAACGCACAAAAAATACAAGTGCTCATCAGTTCCATCATACATTTAAAGAGATTATCATTCCAATCAATGAGCTGGTCGCCTGAGGCACTAAAGGCATCAAGATGTCTCCATCCAGTGACTGCTAATGAATATAAGAGTAATATGGGAGGGTTGCTGGAGTTTGGATTATTGCACAAGTACATTATCACAATTACATAAACAACGGAAATCACAGATACAGGATCATTTCAAGGAGATCCGAGGGCCCTTACATTCCAGCTAAGAATTAACATTGGAAAAAACATATCATAATTCACAAAGATGACACATGAAGCACTAATGCCTCCTATGTCCTCTCTCCCATTATTTAATTCTGTCCACCATGGAGATATCTCCATGCAGGTTCTTATAACAGGTGGTCGTAGTCATAAGCAAGATTTTTTCGTCGGAAATCTTAGGAGTGATAACACTAATAGATTCAAGCTGCACTGATGGCATGAGGTAAAGCACAGTTCCAGCGGGGATTCAACTGAATGAAGCCTAGCAGTTTTCTAAGCACAAGTATTGGTGTCTTTAGATCCGTAGCTGTTAACGAGTCTCGAACAACACTAAAGATGTTGCTAAGAGGCCTAGCAGATTTCTAAACACAAGCATTGGTGAATTGTACCATTCGGTAAAAACGTTTGAAGGGGTTGTGCTTGAATTATCAAAGGTGATTGATTCATTAACAGTGGAACTGAGCAAATTTTAATTGGTGTGCAGATCGTACTATTGTCATTAGGGTGGTGAGATATGGGAATCATGCAAAGACGGAGAGATGAAGGGGTGTGAGGCTACGTTGAACCAGGTAGAGAGCTTTGAGGGGAGGATACAATGTTAGAAATGTTCTCTCTAAGTGGTGTCAATAGTTGTTTTGTTCACCTATACAAAAAGATAGCTATGCTTCAGCCCTTCATTTAAATGGGATAAAGGAGCTTGGTTGGCCTGCAAACGGGGCAGTCGGCAATTCGAACGAAGCTAACACTATGGTGGAGTCTCACGTTAAATGAATCTGATGTGATGTTGGAGGTATTGTTAATGGGTCACTTACCATTGGATTCAGACAGTAGTGATTGCATGGAGAAGGGCAGAGCATAAGGTCCAATGAGAGTGGCCAAGTTGTTGGAGATAGCAGGTGGAGGAATTTTAGGCCAGAGATTATGCAAGACTTCAGCTGAGAGAGCAAACAATATCGGCAGGCATCAATTAGAGGAGATGGGCATGCTCTGTGGGAGGCTAAGTGGCCTGAATTTGTGCTAAAATGGGCATCACTTGAATGAGCCAGAGATAATTAGCTAGAACAGATCGTATAGCACAGTCTGTATGGTTAGACCTTTAGCAACATGTTGGCAAGGTTCAAAGTTTGAGAATTAGGAATATATGTCAGGTAAGGAGTTGGGTTGAGTTGGGCCTCGATTAGGCCCAAGTCTGAATTGGTAATGGGTTTCACATGCTTGGAGAGAAATGCTGGGAATAGCTAAGTGACTTCCAGCAAATAAGTAGTTGGAGTTTAAACTTCAAAAGATGAATCTCTAAGGTGTTCTGAAGACGCTGAGTTGGTAACTTGCATCGAATATTGAGTTCTGCAACCAGGGATGATAAAGGACTCTTGGTCAATTCCTGATCAAAGGAGCAACAATCCAAAATAGGGCAATGATCGGCTTTCTTACAAGAGGAAGCATTGACAGTTGATAAATGAAGGGTATTCAAGGTAGATTGGTGGTGACATTGATTGTAACAGCAGCGAGGATGCATCGATGATCATCATTACTGACCAAAAGAAGTTACTGACCAAAAGAAGAATTAATTTTTTTATGGAGCGAGGGTGAGCAACTAAGGATAATGGGATCAGGGTCAATCTCTGATAAGATGGAGAGTCAAACTCTGAGACATGATAGCCACCGACGAGGTCAAGAGCTTCAGAGATAGTGATGGTGTAGCATTCCATTACGGTGGTAAAAGAGGTGGTAAAAGCAGTGACATCGAAGTCATCCTCTATATCAGAGGCTAGGTGAAGGATGGGTCCGAATCCTGAATTTTGATGAGCATCTCGTACCTACGATAGTATAAGGGGACAACCAAGAGCTCATGCCAGATAATGTTGGGCCATTAAGGCGAGCACAGTTGAGCTTGAAGGTCCAACCCTCAAAAACCAATGAGAAATTAATAAGATGAAAGGAATTTCTAGAAGATCGGTTCAAATTTAGTTTTTCTTTACTAGAAAACTCAATTAAAAATTAACTGATATTCATTTAGGCCTTCATGTCCAATCCCATGCCAAAAGCCCAAAAGCAAAGTTCTTAAAGGAGTTGCCTTCAAGAATGGTGTCGACTGTGAAAGAACGGTGGCAATGAAATTCTTAGATGGGCTAACAGTGGTCAACTAGCTCGTGGGGTTAATGTTCGGAGCTAAAGCTAAAAGTGCAGGGACCAAGCCGGAGCGAATGCAGAAGATGAATAAGCAGCAAAAGAGTAGGAGAGATCAGAATATCAGACTAGGTGGAGGATGGATCTGAATCCTTTGATAATTTTGCAAAGCATCTCTTACCTACAACAACATAAGGGGATAACCAGGAGCTCAAGCCAGACAATGCTGGGCCATCAAAGGTGAACGGAGTTGAGCTTAAAGGTACAATGCTTGAAATCCACTAAGAAATTAGTAAGATGAAAGGAATTTCTAGAAGATCAAATCAAATTAGGCCTCTTTACTGGGAAATTAAACTATAAATAAATTACCTAATATTCTTTTAGGCTTTCATGTCTAATCTCATGACCAAAAAGCAACCAGCCCAGAAGAAAAGTTCTTGCAGGTGTTTCCTTCAAAAATGGTGGCGCCGATGAGAGAATGGTGGCGATGAAATTCTTACATAAGTTCGGTGACCAAGCCGGAGCAAAGGGAGAAGATGAATAGGCAGCGAATGAGTAGAATAGTGATAAGGATTGTGAATAAGTTTGGATCGTATGTGAATGGCTGCTTCTCCTATGTGAATAACCCTAACTGTAAGAGGTCCGACTAGGCGACTACAGCTATGATTGGCTCCATAATGGATGGACGAGCAGGAGCAAGGTCAAATAAAGGAACTGTAATCACGACCATGAATGTGATGGTAAGTTGGAGGAGAGCCTGTTGGAGCCAAACAAGAATGGTAATGATCTCTGTGGGAGAACTTATGTGTATTGGTAGAATGTTGATCAGAATGTTGATCTAAAACAGGGAAATAACCTTCACACTGTTAGATGTATATGTCCCTTTGTATAGGGTCTTGGTCTTTTGTGCTTATTTACCATTCCATGTACTCTATATATATCGGGCTATTGCCCTTGGAATAACACAAGAGAGTTTATTCCTAACATGGTATCAGAGCTAGGTTTAACCTAAACCCTAGCCGTCTTTTTCTCTATCCCCCAAAATCCAAAAATTAAACCCTAGCCGGAGCCTCCGTCTTCGCGCCGCCGCGATTCCAGGCCGTGCCTCCCGTGCTGCGCCGCCGACGTCAGGCTCCGTCTCGCTGCAGCCTCGCGTCGCCTCGCGTCGTCCGCCTCCACGCCTCCACAGTCGCCTCGCGTCTCGCTGCAGCCTCCGTCTCGTTGCAGCCTCGACGACTCAGATCTTGCCCTCGACGACTCAGTCGCCCGCCTCCACAGTTGCCCTCGACGACTTCAGATCTTGCCCTCGACGACTCCCGCCAGCCTCGCGTCGCCCACCGCAGCGCCACCCAGCCGACGACTCGCCACCCACTGCAACGGCTCCGCAGCGCCACCCACTGCAACGGCTCCGCAGCGCAGCGCCACCCTTGCCCTCGACGACTCCGCCTGCCAGCCGCTAGTCGCGCCGCCGCGACTCGCCCCCCCACAGATCTGGTTGCAGATCTCGCCCCCTCCACAGATCTTGTTGCAGATCTTGTTGCCACAAGATCTCGCCCCCTCCACAGATCTGGTTGCAGATCTCGCCCCCCCTCGACGACTCGCGCCGCCGCCGCCTCCACAGATCTTGTTGCAGATCTCGCCCCTGCCAGCCGCGAGTCGCGTCGCCGCCTGCCTCTGTTTTGGGGCGCGCCGCCTGCCGCGAGTTGTGCAGCCTGCCGCTGCCGTCGTCCGTCTTCCGCAATCTGATCTCTTCATATGGCGTCTCCTACGGATCTCCCTATTCATCACCATCATGTTGCTATCCCTCGGTGTTCGTTAATTTTTAATGGCCTTAATTACAAGGAGTGGATACCGCACATTCGTCTCCATATGCGCGGTCAGCGCCTTTGGGATCTCCTCACCGGCGATCGCCCTTGCCCACCACGACCGGTATTTCCCAGCGAGACACCACTTCCCCCCACTGCTGATGACACTGTCACGAAGGCGGCAACCGATGCGTATGCGACTGCTGTTGCTGCTTATTCCTCTCAGGATGTTCTCTATCGGCGGTGGTATGATGATGATGCCCGTGCCGCCAACATCCTCATCGCTAGCATTGATATGTCCCTGACTGGCGACATTGTAAGTTTGGCAACGACTCAGCTGATGTGGGATCATCTTCGCTCTCATTATGAGCCTACCGGTGACTCCCTCTACCTTGCTGTCGTCAGACAGGAGCAGGCTCTTCAGCAGGGTGATGCCACGGTCGATGAGTTATATGCACAGATATCTTCTACCTGGCGACAGCTCGACTCTTTGGGACCAGCGATCTGTCGTATCTGTCAGTGTTGCCAGCATCAGCACTCCCACATGCAGCTTCGTCGGGTCTATGACTTTTTGACCCGACTACGGCCTGAGTTCGAGCAGATACGTGCCCAGCTGCTTGCCCGTCACCCACGCGTGACGTTCTTGGAGGTACTAGCTGCTATTCGTACTGAGGAGACTCGTCTTCGTACTGCGGGTCTTTTGGCACCTTCTGCCTCTGTTTTGGCGACCCGTGCTCCTGCTTCTCCTGCTCCTATCACACCAGATCTGTCTTCTGCTACAGCCCCCGTGCGAGGTGACACCAGACGCTGCACCTACTGCCACCGAGACAGACATGTGGAGGCGCAGTGTCACAAGAAGCGGAGGGATCAGGCTGCTGCCAAGAGGAAGAAGGAGACTGACACGGGGGGTTTCACATCTCAGAGGAGGACTACCCCATCTGATTCTGAGCAGGAGCTTCTCGCTTTATTTCGTCGGATGTCTGCTTCTGGGGCATCAGGCTCTGCTTCCTCTGCCAGTCAGCCTCCAGGTACTGCGACACCATCTTCCACCACCTCAGGTACCTCTCCTTGGATCCTTGACTCTGGTGCTTCATTTCATATGACTCCTGACCCTACCACTTTACATTCCCTTAGTACTCCCTCCCGCTCTGTCACAGTTCTCACTGCAGATGGCACCCCACTTTCAGTTACTGGGCTAGGCACACTTTCTAGTCCCACTTTTCATGTCCCTGCTGTGTCCCTCGTTCCAAAACTCACAATGCAGCTTATGTCGGCAGGCCAACTTACTGATCTTGGCTGTCGTGTTATTCTTGATTCTGACTCTTGTTCTATCCAGGATCTTCGCACGGGCACTCTGGTTGGTTCTGGCCCCCGCAGGCGTGATTCTCCACGCCTTTGGGAGCTCGACTGGCTTCTTCTTCCTTCCGCTTCCTCTGCCAGTCCTCCCATCACGCCTATTGCCTCCGCATCTGCTGCATCGTCTACCGGTTCGTTTGCCCAGTGGCATCATCGCTTAGGACATCTCTGTGGTTCGCGTCTTTCTTCTTTGGTTCGTAGAGGTTTATTAGGGTCTGTCTCTGGTGATATGTCTTTAGACTGTATGGGCTGTAAACTTGGCAAACAGTTACAGCTACCTTATCCTAGTAGTGAGTCTGTCTCCCAGAGTCCTTTTGATCTTGTTCACTCAGATGTATGGGGTCCGGCCCCCTTCGTTTCGAAAGGGGGTCATCGCTACTATATTATATTTATAGATGACTTTTCTCGCTACACTTGGATATACTTTATGTCCTCTCGTACTGAGGTTTTGTCTATTTATAAATCTTTTGCTACCATGATCCGTACACAGTATAGCACTCCCATTCGGATTCTTCGTGCTGACTCTGCTGGAGAATACTTATCTCGGCACCTTCGTGCCTTTCTTGATACCCAGGGCACTCTCTCACAGTTTTCCTGTCCTGGTGCTCATGCCCAGAATGGCGTTGCTGAGCGCAAGCATCGTCATTTACTTGAGACTGCTCGTGCCCTTATGATTGCTTCTTCTGTTCCCCCTCAGTTTTGGGCTGAGGCTGTATCTACTGCTACATATCTCAGCAACATGCAGCCATCCTCTCCTCTTCAGGATGCAATTCCACTTGAGCGCCTTCCTACACCACCTCCAGATCTGCCATCCTATCCTGAGCTTCGTCTTTTTGGTTGTGTCTGCTATGTCTTGTTGGCCCCTCGTGAGCGTACCAAGTTGACAGCCCAGTCTGCTGAGTGTGTCTTTCTTGGATATAGTGATGTGCACAAGGGATATCGGTGTTGGGATCCTGTAGCTCGACGGATGCGGATTTCTCGTGATGTGACTTTTGATGAGTCTCGTCCCTTCTTCCCTCGTCCTTCTTCATCTTCCTTTCCGGCTTCTATTATTGAGCCTCTTTTGTTTCTCACTTTTCCTGATAGTCCACTATCCACCATTCCACCACCCATACCTTCATCACCTGTGCCCTCAGCTCCACCACCAGTGCCCCCTGTGCCTCCGGTCACCTCTGCACCTACCCCAGGACATGTTTCTCACTTTCCTCTTCACTACACTCGTCGTCAGCGAGTCGAGGATCCTGCAGTGCCTTCTCATGAGATGCCCTCCATCACCAGTGACCCTCCTGAGTTGCCCTCTTCCTCCAGTGACCCTCCTCGTTACCACCTTCGTGATCGTGAGTCACTACGCCCTCCTGGTCGGTTTACTTCTCTGGGTGCTATTCTTGCTGAGCCGATCTCTTATCGGGATGCCGCTGCTCACCAGGAGTGGCAACATGCTATGGCAGAGGAGATTGTTGCGCTTGAGCGTACTGGTACGTGGGATCTTGTACCCCTGCCTGCCCGTGTTCGTCCTATCACGTGCAAGTGGGTTTACAAGGTCAAGACCAGATCTGATGGTACTCTGGAGCGCTATAAGGCTCGTCTTGTAGCGCGCGGTTTTCAGCAGGAGCATGGTATAGATTTTGAGGAGACATTTGCCCATGTTGCTCATATGACTACTGTTCGCAGTCTTATTGCTGTTGCTGCTGTTCGTTCATGGACTATTTCCCAACTTGATGTCAAGAATGCTTTTCTCAATGGCGTTCTTGATGAGGAGGTTTATATGCGACCACCACCTGGTTATTCTGTCCCTGAGGGCATGGTTTGTCGCCTTCGTCGCTCTCTATATGGTCTTCGGCAGGCTCCCCGTGCTTGGTTTCAGCGGTTCTCTTCTGTCGTCACTGCTGCTGGTTTTATTGCAAGTGATCATGATCCTGCCCTATTTGTTCATACCTCATCTCGTGGTCGGACGCTTCTTCTTTTGTATGTGGATGATATGATTATCACTGGAGATGATCCCCCGTTTATTGCTTTTGTGAAAGCACGGCTGAGCGAGCAGTTTCTTATGACTGATCTTGGCCCTCTTCGTTACTTTCTGGGGATTGAGTTTTCCTCCACACCTGATGGCTACTATCTCTCTCAGGAGAAGTATATTCAGGATCTTCTTGATCGGGCTTCTCTTGTTGATCAGCGTACTGCTGATACACCGATGGAGCTGAATGTACATCTATGCTCTACTGACGGTGAGCCTCTTCCGGACCCCACTCGTTATCGCCATCTTGTTGGTAGTCTGGTCTATCTTGGGATCACTCGGCCGGATATTTCTTATTCCGTGCACATCCTGAGCCAGTTTGTTTCTGCCCCGACTCAGATTCACTACAGCCACCTTCTTCGTGTCCTGCGTTACATGCGCGGGACCAGCCACCGTCGATTATTCTTTCCACGCTCTGGCCCTTTACAGCTCCATGCTTACTCTGATGCGACTTGGGCCAGTGATCCTTCTGATCGTCGGTCTCTATCTGCCTATTGCGTCTTCATGGGTGGCTCTCTCATCACTTGGAAGACCAAGAAGCAGCAGGCGGTTTCTCGATCGAGTGCAGAGGCTGAGTTGCGTGCTATGGCCTTGTTGACAGCAGAGATTATTTGGCTCCGTTGGTTACTTGCGGATTTTGGCGTCTCTATTTCCAGACCTACTCCTTTGTTGTCTGACAGTACAGGTGTCATCAGTATTGCTCGTGACCCGGTTAAGCATGAGCTTACCAAGCACATTGGGGTGGACGCCTCTTTTACGCGTTCACAGGTACGGGATGAGATTATTGCTCTACAGTATGTGCCTTCTGAGTATCAGCTCGCGGATTTCTTCACAAAGGCCCAGACCAGAGCACAGCACAGTTTCTATCTTTCCAAACTCAGTGTTGTTGATCCACCATGAGTTTGAGGGGGGGTGTTAGATGTATATGTCCCTTTGTATAGGGTCTTGGTCTTTTGTGCTTATTTATCATTCCTTGTACTCTATATATATCGGGCTATTGCCCTTGGAATAACACAAGAGAGTTTATTCCTAACACACACAGGGTTGGGTATGCATCTGCTTTGCACTGGTGGGGATGGCCGGATGGGTGGATGATTGTAGAGGAGAGCTGTCGAGTATGTCTAGCATGGTATACCTTATGGGGGAGTGGCAAGATGGTGTAATGTGGTGGGTTAGGCTCTGGTAACGGTGACAAGTGGAGGAAGAGTGCCCAAAGAGACGGTAGGAAGTGCATTTTTTAGAATCTATGTAATCTTTGCCCATGTGGTTCTTGCTTCGATAGCAAAAGCATATGAGATGGTAGGATTGATGATACATAAGAGGAAGATAGATACACCTGTGAGTAAGGGAGAGTTATTGTGTGGATACTGAGTTCTGGGTATGGATGATTGGGAGAAATCTCTATTCTTGATCACAAAGGTCCAAACATTATCAGGGGTTAAAGGTTTGTCTAGGACCGGGATGATAATGATATGGAAAGAAGTCTTTGAATCTCCAATTGGTTACTGTAGGGGGAGTTATAATGGAGTAATGTGGGTGGATATTCACATTAACTTTTTTTTTGAATTTTGAGATACCATGTGAAGTCCTATGGTATTGATGAGACTAGGCAATAGTTTTATTGGGGAAGTTTGAACACGGATTTCTCCCCATGAGACATGTTTTTTGGCTCTTAGTGGTGGTGGTGGTGGATCAGTGGGTGAATGTTCATGATGGCCAAATGGCCCGTGGGCCCGCAGCCCAGCCAACCCGGCCCGGTCAATGTGATCGGGCTGTGAATGTTCATGATGGCCAAATGACCAGTGGGCTCATGGCATGTGGGCCCGCGGCCCGGGCCGTGGGCCAAGCCCGGCCTAATGGCCCGTGGGCCCGCGGCCCAGGCCGCAAGTCAGACCCGGCCCAATGGTCGGGGCGGGCTTCCCCCGGCTCATGGTCCGGCCGGGCTGGGCCGGGCCGAATTTTTTAAATAATTAAAGAAAAACTGCAGGCGCACAGCCCAACTGTCAAGGGAACGGTCATATGACCGTTCCCAGGCCCCCTTTGGGGGCATTTCGGGTTTCTTGGCCAAATGACCAACCCCCGGCCCAAACGGTCATAAACGACCATATGGGGGGTTTGGGTATTTTTACACCCGGAAATTTCCTATGAATTGCACACACTCGCTCTCATTTTTTCACAAATCTCAAACTCTCATTCACTCTCATACTCTCCCATAATCTCTAAGTTTGCATAAGATCTACTTTCAAACAATCAATTCTCATCTCTCGCCTCGCGGTCAAGGCGGTATCGCAAGGCTCAGCTTGCCGTCAACTTCGCGCTCAGCTCGCTGTCAACTTCGCTCTCAACTCGTTGTCAAGCTCAACTTTGCTCTCAAGTCTTGGCTCTCTCTCTCAAGCTCATCTGCTCTCTAGACCACTCACAAGTCACAACCTGTCAATCAGGTAGCTTTATATATTAGCATAATGGCTGGACCAAACGACCGTAGGAATTATAACTTCCACTTTGACAACACTGAGAAGCAGTATAATTTTACTAGGATGCTGGGTAACCCAATAGAAACAACAGATTTTGATATTGATATGTCACAAACCGAAATAGATGAGAACACGCTTCATACATCTGTGTATACTCTTCTGCACAGACTTTTCTGTAAACGCTTCTACTCCTGCACAACCTATTAATCATGCTAGTCCTTCTACACAACAACGCCAACTCAGATCACGAAAATCTATGGTTTGGAAGCACTTTATGGTTGAAACTATCGCTGACAAAGGACAACGGGCATTTTGTAAAATATGTAGATTAGATTTTAATTGCAAAGCTTCTGACGGCACAACACACCTTAAGCGGCACACAACATCTCACAAAAGGGAGATTTTAAACAGACCACATTAAACCTATTCGAATCTTCTTCCTCTCTATCTAATTTCACACTCTGCTGAGACAATAAGAAAAGAGATAGCTAGATCGGTTTTATGCCAAGAATTGCTATTTAGTTATGGGGAAAGCTCCGAATTAGAACGATTTAACCAAGTGGCCATTAACCCTGCCTTTAGAAGAGTGCCTATAAACACTCTTTGAAGAGATGTTATGTCAGCGTTTCAAGCTGGAAAAGCTAAATTGCTGGAAACTTTTGCTAGCTTAAATTCTAGGATAGCTTTAACTTCAGACATTTGGACAACAAAATGAGGAGCGTCCTATTTATGTGTTACATCACATTATGTAGATCATACGTACATGCTTAACAAGATGATTATAGGATTTAGAATGTTAGAACATGCTCATATTGGGGGTGTTATTTTTCTGTGATAATGTCTGTTATTAATGATTTTAATATTTCAGAAAAGATTTTTTTCATTTACTTTTGATAATGCATCTAATAATTAGTGCAATTAGTTGTTTAAAAATAAATTTGACCCCCAATATGGATGGGTTGTTATTTCATCAAATATGTGCATGTCAAGTCTTGAACTTGATGGTTCACGATGGACTTAAAACTTCTTCGTTTTATTTAGATAAAATTAGGAACCACATATTATATATACATACGTCTGGCACTAGACGACTTTAGTACTAACAATTGTCGTACTAGCCAAAGACCGTACCTTGTCTTTAAATTTGATACTCCACATAGGTGGAATTCAACTTATATAATGCTACGTTCCATGCTTAAAAATAGAGATCAGCTTACAGATTTTGCAATTACACCTTCCACATGACCCAGCTTATGACATTAGTGAAAGTGAGTGGATAAATGTAGATCATCTTCATGATTTTTTGATATATTTTTTACCGCTACAAATAAACTTTCTGGAGTTTACTACCCAACATCGATTTTAGGATTAGAACAATTAGTTTTAATTTCCGAAATTTTATCTAAGCATGGAGACAATCAACAACCTAACACTGCTCTTATGCCTATGATAGAAGCCATGTCGATAAAACTAGCTAAGTATTGGAATCATGTTCCTATACTTTACTCTATAGCTAAAGTTTTTGATCCACGTTTTAAGGAGGATGTTGCAATTGGGTTATTAGAAATGTATTATGAAAACATGGGTTTTCCTTATGCTGAACATATAGCTACGTTTAAACATAGATTAAGAACTCTTTTTGCAACTTATGAGACTAGATTTAATAGGTCTTCACCTACTTCTTCTGTGCCTACTTCTTCTTCGAGTAGGATCCGACAAATTTTAGGGAAGAAGAAACAAAAAACAGTAGAGTCAGGCAGTTCTTCTAGTGAACTATCTAAGTATTTAGCAAATCTGTTTCCTTTTTCTGAGGCAAAAATGGATGATGAGAATTTTGCTACTCTTGTCTGGTGGAAAGGATATGAATCAGTTTATCTCATCCTTTCCATCATGGCTAATGATTTATTAGATGTCCTTATATCCACCGTTGCTTCGGAGCCTAATTTTAGTGCAGGTAGTCGTATTCTGAGCAATAAAAGGTCAATACTGAAAGAATAAATAGTTGAAATTGCGGTTTGTACGAAGGATTGATTCCATGCTGAAAACCGCTCGCAAAACAAGGACATTTCTGAAGATTTCGACAAAGAAGAGGCATAAGATGAGTGATTTTCATTTCTTCAGTCTATTAATATTTTCTTATTTGTATTAGTGTTCTTTTTTGCCATTGTATTTAGTGGCAAGTCTGGTCGACTTAAGTCCCCCTCAAAAAAATTTAATTAATAAAATTTAAAGATTCAACCCAGGACCTTCGAGAATTTCGGGCTTAAATACGTTTCGGGCTTAAATATTTTTTCTATTTAGCAATAATATAAGTTAATTTTTCTCGTTTATAAAATTTTTATCTACTTACAATTTACGAAGGACTATCTATTTCTAGTTTTTAATAAAATAATATGTTTTTATAAAACTATATATCTTTACAAAAATTTAATACTATGTATAAATATCATGAGAATTACTTGGTTGCTTTATGTGAGAGGGCATATGAGAGCCTATCTCATATGGCGTATGATACCCATTAATCCCAAATATCATATATTAATTGTAAATATTTTTTACATTTCTAAAGAATTTTTTTGAACTTTTTGAACTTTATGAACTTTTTATTTATTTTTATTTTTTTTATTTTAATATGCCCGGGCATGGCCCGGCCCAGTCCGCGGGCCAAGCTTCCGGTGCCTGGCTGGTCACCGGGACGGCCCGTGGCCCGGTCAAAGCCCGGGCCGGCCCGTTGGCCATCATGAGTGAAGGTGGAGTTGGGAGGATGGGGGAAGAGGGGAATGAGACATGGTATGCTTTATGGGTGGGGTTTTCCGGAAGAAGAAGATGTGGAAGAGTGTATGACAATAACTGAAATTGATTATTGGTAGCAATAGCAGGCTAAACAAAATGGTTGTTAACAGCAGATACAAGCGAAAAGAAATAAATAAAGTAAAAAAGGAAAAATAAATGTAGGAAATTTTAGCTGTATATTTTTACCGGGAAATCCTGCAGGTAGGATAAATTCTCTGATTGCAGGCGGAAGCCAATGTAAGTCTGACAAGGTGCCATTTTGCAACCACGTATTATTATCAATCAAAGTGGCAGCTTGTTCCTCAGCAGCAGGAATAGCTTGTAGCAGTTGAGATTTAGGATCCAGCATATATCTGCCAACCCCAACAAACAAAGCAAGTACAGGAATATGAAACATTCATTATATCGATATGTATTATTGATTTCAATACATTTAACACAAAATTCACCAGTGCTGTCAATTCGTTGCCGTAGCTGGCTAATAAATCTAATCCCAAAAGCCATCCAAAAAACAAATACAGAGACATAGAGGGGCGAAGCCCAACTGACCTCTTTTCCGTGCCATCTTGGTACCTTTCCACCAATAAACATTGGGGTTTTCTGCTATCACCAACCCACACCCACAAATAGAAAACAAATTATAATGAGCAAGAAGTAGCCGGGATCAAAGATTGAAGAGAGAGGGAGGAATGATGGAAAATTGAGAATTAAATTGTATCGTACCTAATATGCTGCCGCCTCCGCCTCCGCTTAACTTCATCGCCAACGTCATCGTCATAAGCTTTTTCTGATTTAAATCTAAATCTAAATTTAACAGATTTAAATTCAAGAAGAGAGAAGCGACTTTGCCTTGGCTGCTTTTTTTGCCTTGGCCTTGGCACGTCTCGATGGCAGCCACGGGAAGGACCCGGTGGAGCTCTGGGAGGGAACCGTGGCCTCAGTCCAATTAACAGCCCCATTCCGACTGTTCCTCTTTTTTTTATTTTATCGTTACTTTTTTGAATCTTTCATTCATTTGTTTATTCATTTTTTGGAAACTTCTTTTATTTTTATGCTTCGAAGTAACACGTGCAAGCACAGACGCCATTCATCCGGGGTCGAACTATGGTGGCCCTGCATGAAAGGGGGTGAGGTGCCAATCGAACTACAGTCGCCAGTTTTTTGTGAACTTCTTTGTGCATCTACTGTTTTGCTCTCGCGCATAGTCGGAATTCGACTTTTTATAAATTTGCCACTGAAATTTTCTCTGCGTTCACAACAAATCTTAATCCCAAATCTACCCCCGTTGTGCGCGAGAAGTAAAACGGCCGCCGCCGCCGCCCTCCTTTGCAAATCCCTAGCCCTGCTGATGCCGACGCTACCCTCCTCTGCCGCCCTCTTTCACCGTCGACACGGATCGTTGAGGAGTGACTAAGAAGCCATGTTGTCGATTTGTTTCCAAGAACCCCCAGCCGATGGTTTCCAAGAACCCCCAGCCGATGCCGCTCCCCCCCCCCCCCCCCCCCCCCCCTGGACGACCATTTTCATCTTCCTCGGCCCACTCAGCCGCCCCCTCCCCTTCCGTTGTCCCATCCATCGACAACCCATGCCCCTCTCTATCACGCTCCGGTCTTCCAAATATGGACCCCTGCCGCCCCCCTCTGGCGACCATTTTCATCTTCCTCAGCCCACTCAGCCGCCCACTCCCCTTTCGCTGTCACATCCATCGACAACCCCGGACCCTATCTGTCACACTCCGGTCTTCCAAATATGGAATACGCGTAGCGGACTAGGTCGGCGTATTATTCAGACACTGAACTTCGAGCCCCTAACATCTAATATTACTAGGCATTAATTGTGATTTAAATAATATTATATATGCAGGCCACCAGGCCACCACGACACTCTGGATAGTACAAAAAGTAAAATATTATGCTCCAACAAAATTAATTCCAAGTATTGAAAGAAAGGCTAAACTGAACATTATATATACAAAGATACATCATATTCCAATTGTACAAGGGTAAAAAGTACAAAAAGGGTGGTGTAACAAAAAGGAAACCCCAACCCTCAACGCACTCCCTAGTCTACCCTAGGGATGTCCAAGTGGACAAAGTCTTCGTCTGTAGTCTCCAACTGTACCTGATGAGATGGAATAGACTGCTGAGTACGTTCTTGCTCTGGAGTCACTATCTTTGGACCTGAAAACATAATTGGACACATCAACGCGTGACCCAGTTGGATTCCAAACCAAACTAAGTAGGACCCAGTTTTAGAACCGGACTACCTATCTAAAGGGTGGTCTACAAAGTAAAAGGTTTACAGATTATTTATCAAGAACATATCAAGACAAACAAGAGCCGAAAATAAACTAAGAGGCACAACCAACATAAAGAGACATAATTCATAAGTTAAGAGCAATTATATTAAGTTATCAATTATGTGTTTTGGGAATTCGTGTAAATCATAGGATGCCTAAGGAGCTGGATTTCACCCAGGATGCATGAAAAGTGGTACCTCAACCAGCGACACGAGCACTAGATGGGCCTCTCGTAACTCCCCCTTTTGGGAGTGAGACCATTCTCGGTTTTTATCGGGCCAAATGGAGAAAACCATCAATTACCTAATGGTACATCACGAGTACACCACCGGCCTCTCTTGTTGAGGGATGTATGCCCTCAGTTCATTTGTATTTGATGCAAATGAATTTTAACATTAAAGAGGTGGATTATTGCATATGATGTAATAGAAAATAAAATATATATTGTAAAATATTTTCAAATATATTTTATAAAGGCATAGAAAAGGTTACATTGGTTCTTAGGATAGTCTCATTTGAACCATGTTTTCAAACGGATCTGAAATCGGCTTAATCTAAGCTATAAACCTCAAGATATAACCCAAAAGTTTTGCCCAGTTCTGCCCAGCCTAACCCAGCTCATGCAGGCTGGCGAGCCCGCCCAGCCTGGGCGGGCGGGTCTAGCCTGCGAGGCAGTGCTGAACCGGCCCGCAAGGCAGGCTACGCCCGCGGGCGCCGGGCGGGTCCAGACCGCTAGGCAAGCTGGACCCGCCCGCTAGGCAGGCTAAGCCCGCACACTAATGCGGGCGGGTCAGACCCGCCCACTCACCTGCCCGCCCGCGCGAGCGTGTCCAGCTGGCTGGTGGGCCCTACAGGCAGGGCCCACTCTTCAGAAACCCTAAGGGGTTAGTGGCGGCTGCTTTTTTAAGCTGATTCGTGACTTTTGCTCAACTTTGAGCATTCGTTTGAGGGATCAAACGAAGTCGGAATCGATCGTTGTTTGTTTCTATGCGTTCATCGTTCATAGCTCTTCAATTTGATAGGTTGTATCACTTGCGAAGCTCAACGGCGAGGGAGGAAAAATTCATTGAAGTTTGGCCTTCGTAGGAGGCAAACTAATTAATTTTTTCATCCAAATAATATAGTCCCACATCGGATATGATGAGAAGCGGAGGGGTCAGTCGCCTATATAAATAGGGGCCAACCCTCTCCTTGAAAACTTGCACCAAGGCTCAAAATCCAAGAAGCTCCCAAAAGTTTGGAGCACGCTCGGATTAAGACTTAAATTAATTATTCCTTCTCTCCCTAAATTCTTCCTTGCTCCTGATCGGCCTTTAGCAAAGTTACGTAGGAGCTCGGATCGGATCCGAAGTCTTGACGGAGGATCCACTCAAGGTGAAATCTTCTACGGCGCGTGGTTGGCTCGGCGACAAGGGTGTTGCTCGCCTCGGGTCACGGTGCCGTTCGGGAAGTGGTTTGGCTCGGGACAGGTGCGGCTCGGTATGTGGTTCGGCTTGAGAGAAGTGTCACGGGGCCAAAGAAATGTTGTTGAAAACGATACTTCGTATTCTATGAAAACGAAGTGAAAGATATGTAGTTTAAATATTCATGTCTTTATAATTGCAAATGTTAGATAGATCTATCATTAGGGGTTGGTCGGACCCAACCCGAGATAGTAGAGATCTTGGCTAGGGTTGTTCTCTTTAGGTCTTGATTTAAAAATGTTTTAAATTTGTTTTTCCGCTGTAATTTTATTTTCGTCGTCCGACCGACTTAGTCGGGACGTCGATTTTATAGCCCTGAGGACCCAGAAAACCCTTCAGTGGCATCAGAGCTTGTTGAGCTTGAGTACGGGTTCTCGGGTTATGAGCTGACCCGAAGTAATCGCTCTTACCGTACTAAGTCCCGATACGATGGGGATCTTATGATGGGTTGGGCGTTGTCGAGAGGCATGCCGTAAAACAAGTTCGTGAGGGATCTTGTGACGGGTCTAGGATGCCATGGACGATGGGCCTTAACAGGGTTGCAATGATATTAGAGCGATACCCTTCAGTTGTATCAGATCAAGGTTTACTTGATCTATAGTTTTTTACAATTATAAAATGTATATGATACATCATGTTTCTCCATCAGATGGAGGTTTTATTTAAACTATTAAATTGTTGTTTTCATGTGCTGAATTTCGAAAAATTGTTTTTTGAAAATTAGATCTAATTATAAAATCATGTGATAATTTTAATAGTTAGATCTTTAAAATTATATGATAATTTTAATGTAACTTAGATTTATGAGATAATATTAAGTTGCTTGCTTAAGTAAATTGTTTAGTTGATAATTTTAATGGTTATACAAGTTCTTGTTGATTATGTGATAATTCAAGAAAAACTTTTAGTATAGCCATTAAAAGCTTTCAGAAAATTATTAGATAATTTTATATCGACATGCTATGATTTAAACTTGTTTAAATGCCTAATACATGATTAGGATAGCACCCTAAAATTCATTCCTTATAGTTGATAAGGACATCAATAAAAGTTATTAACCAATCGTAATAATTTCGAATTTTAAGATTCAACGAGTTGATAGGATTAACTAGTTTTAATGAAGTCATATCTAGTCGATGGCACACATATAAATGATATGTTTCCTTCAATGGACCATGACCGGTCTAGTGTTTTTTGACGAGTGTCGTGGATCACCCTAACTCGACTGGGGATTGTGATATGGCCTAGCCAAATCCAAGGCCGCATTCCACTGGATCACAAGAATGCGAATTATGATTATGTGACACCGTCGACTATATCTAGTTAATTACGTTAAAAATCTTCTTCAAGGTTAGCTGTAGCCATACTTACTTTTGGATTTTGGAAACCAGGGATTTCATTTTATAGTTGTTAAGTCAATTCAAGCTGTAACATGACTATTTTTTTCGAACCAATTCCATTAAACATGTGATGTAGTTCGACTTAACCCAAACCGTCGCGTCGTGAACAAACCGAGTGCCGGTGTAAGTTATGATTGGACAAGAAAGAAAGGGTCTGACTAGACTATGTAAGGATTGCCTTACCCTTGCAATACTAACAACAACACACTAGAGGGGGGTGAATAGTGTAATGGCAATAAATTGTGCAATTAAAATTTAACTTGCAAATACAGAATAATAAATGCAAGAGGAATTAATCAACACAATCAAATCAAATACAAACACAAGATTTTACCCTGGTTCCCCAAAACTTGGGTACATCCAGCCACACCAATATTCACTATAGTTTCCACAAAAAGAAGTGAATACAATCCCACAAAGAGATACCTCACCTAGAGGATTTTGTCCTACACAAGAACCAAACCAACCCTACACAAGGGTCAAACTCCCACACAGAGAATTAGTAACTCCCACTCAGAGAATTAGGGTTAGCCCTATACTAGGACATCAAACCCCCACAAAGAGAGTTACTCCCACAAAGAGAGTTACTTCCACTAAGAGAATAATCAATTCCCACAAAGAGAATTATTTCTACAAAGAGAATATCTAATTCCCACAAAGAGAATTAGGGTTTCAAAGAAACACTAAGTAAAACAAATACTCTTACATATGCCTTGAGATGAACTTACTCATTAATGAATGCAAGGCATGGAAGAGGATCTCTAAGTGGTGAGATTTGCTTGAAAGCACTTGGATGATTTCCATTGAGCTAGACTTCAATGCGTGAAGGAGAGAAAGAGCTCTAAGAGGGAAATGTGAGAGTTTGAGAGTGGCTTAATTAAACTCTTAAGATTTTCAATAGCATCAAGAAGTTCTAATGAACTCAGCCCTCTCATATATGTAGGAACCCTATAGAAACTCTCAAAAGCGAAGGAAACAGCCAAAAAGAGCTACAACGGCTAGAATCTGGGCAAAATCGTCATCGACAGTCGACTGATGAACAAATGACAGTCGACTGGCCAACGGCTAATGTCACGACCCGCTTCCCTAAAATGGAGGCGAGACGTGAAAAGGTCCGCACGAGAGTGGAGCTGTGAAGCCCCAAACCCGCATAAAAATACCCATAGAGAGAACCCACTATCGCTGATATACACGCAAACGTGTAACTAACATATTCTTAGATCATGCAAAGTTAATTAAGGGAGCATGAATTATGGGGTAAAAGTATACGAAAATATTGTTCGGCTAGCATACAATATTTCGATGTAGGGTCTAAGTCATGAAAAGGGACAAGTCAGATATTCAAAAACATAGTATTTAAAGGGGTTTATTGTAGTGACCAGGACAGGTGTTCAAGTTATCAAGGTGTATTAGATAAGAATTAAAAATACACATAGACCTCAACGAGATGAATAGAGTCGTTACAGCTAAATAATTCCCAACTTCTATAATCTGAGCCATGACAGTCGACTGATGCAGACAATACAGTCGACTGTATACGGGACAGGCGATTGTAAATCCTTCAGCGGGCGACTGCTGCAGGAGATAGAATAAAACAGAGAGATACACGCTTTCGCACTGTATGCAGACAGTAGACTGATGGCCAGTGTACATGCAACTGTCAAATGGACATGCGACTGTAAATACTGAACCAGTCGACTGACTAGCAAATTGGGATGAAGCTCAAACAATGCAAGTTGCACACAGTCGACTGTAGAACAATTCACATGAGACTGTTGGAAGACAGACAACTGTAAATTGACCGTCAGTCGACTGTTCCATAAGCTCAAGTATGAGTCAATAATATGTTGACTTGAGCAATGTACAACAGTCGACTGTAGAAGGCTCGATATGCGACTGTAAATCATCCAGTCGACTGTAAAACCTTCATCAGGCGACTGTTGGAGAGCCAGAGACTCCAATTGAGTCTTTGGGCAAGATGAGCCTATTGGGTTGGATTCTATGATAATCATAAGTCTCACTAAGATGGTTAAATACATATGCATGAATGAGTAGACCATCTATCAAGGCATTACATTAAACCTAGACTCAAAAAGAGAGAAAGCAATAAATGAAATAATACATGGATTACATTGCTTTTCTTAGAGGCAATGACTTCAATCTTTATGACTTGGTGCTCCCCATCATCTCCAAGCTTTGGCACCCCTTGAGTCAAAGCTTTGGCCCTTCTCCTCTTGATGTCCATCCTTACACCAAGTGTTTAGTCTCCAAAATGATATTCTTGAAATGTTAACTATGAGACTAAAACAAGAGAGTCATTAGCAACAACATAATGTTGTGATCATCATCAAAATAACATTGGTATGAAACACCAATACTCAAAAATCTCCCCCTTTTTGATGATGACACACATTATGTAATCATAAAGAAAATAAAGCACAATGCTAATGAACTCCCACTACTTATATGCACCAATTGTAAAATGAGATACACAATTGTAAATACTCAGTATACCAAATGAAATAATGAGAAACCATGGTGACATACAATAGTCATGGATTACATAAACCAATTGCAATAGGAGTATAACATGCACACATGAATGGTTCATATAATCCCAATTCTCTCCATAGATATATCTCTCTCTCCATAGATATATCTCTCTCCCAAATGCATATTTATGAAATATAAGATTTACATAATGCATATATTTCTCTCCATTGACATCGTCAAAAAGGTGGACATCAAAATCATCCCCCTTGTCATCTTAATTAAAGATGTGACAATATGCAAGAGTAAAGAAATGTATGATCCCAAATTGTAAAAATTTAGTTGGTATCAATCACTATCCCATGCTCCCCCTAGATCATAGAAATGGTCAAATTTTTGACTTCTAGGATCTAATACCAATTGTAAAGTAGGAGATAAACAATCTCTAACACTTGAGATAATACCAACTGTAGAAAAAGAATCTTGAAAGATAATCCTCTTTACTAAGTGTTATTCATAATTGGAGCCATGAGCCTAAAAGTGTATCAAAGCAATAGATATGGAAAAATCAAGCTTCAATGATACACAATGAATTTGCCAAAACAAAATATAACATGAAATATGTTGGCAATATCCAATGGGTTGAGTTTGAGACCAAAACTAACCAATTGAATGACACCAATTGTAAAGCAATGATCCCAAAGACACACCGAAATGAGAGTCAAAATATGTTTTAAAAATATTTTAAACATACAACATATTAACTCCCCTATTGTCATAAATATGGATCAATGAATGCATGTATGACAATGTATTCCCCAAGGTCCCCATTTTCATGAAAAATAAATTTGAAAATATTTTCAAAATCATGAAATACACACAATCAATGGGTATGCTAAAAATAAGCATTTAAGTACAATACCCATGCAATATGCATATGTGTGAGGAACCTAAACATTAGGGAACCAAACCCAAGAGGAGTTTGATTTTCTAATGTAGTCACATGAGGTGATCACATCCATAACTAGAGAGTTGATGTATCTATCCCTCTCTTGCACACTACACTTAGTGGTAATCCATAAACTCAAGGATTTCCTAGACAAGGGTTTTGCCTTTGCAAGAGGGGGTGGATGTGGCATACTTAGGTGTAGAAAATATTTTCTTAGCATGCATAAAGTGAGGATTTTGCTTCTTAGCAAAAAATGAAGAGTTTTCACTTTTCCTCACCACCTTGTGATTTACATGCTTCTTGTTGGTGTTATGTTATACAAGAAAGCATGGTAATTCTTCTCAGGTGCTTTTGCAATATTTCTTGTATTTGCACCATAAGAGGAATTAGAGGTGGGTTTGGGTACCACATTTTGAATATACATCAAACCTCCTCTATGGTTTGCCGGATGTTGTTTTTCAAGCAAATCGTGAAGTGAATCCCTAGAATAAACAAAGCTTTTGAGCTTTCGGAATTCCTCTTCGCATTTCAACATAAGTTATTGTGCGAGTTCCTAAGCTAAGGTTTTGAGTTACTAAATTATCATTAGACATGCTCAATTCCTTAACTTGAGAGAGAAGTGTGTCTCTCTCACTAGTGTCACAAATATGTATATCATTATTGTTTACACTAGTAGATTCTAGTTCATGCAATCTATCTTAGCATCCCTATATTTTGCTCTTAATTTATTGTAAGAGTTGATGCACTTACTAGCCACTTCGAAGACCAAGTCGAAACGATATTCGAGCTCCTCGTACGAGATATTTTCCTCCTCGATTTCTTTGCCGTCGGCTTCCTCACTAGAGCTTGACGACGACTCTTTCCCGTTTACCATGAAGCACAATTCCTCATATGAGTTGAGCCATGCTTATACCTCTCTTTCATTTGAGCTAGAGGGGATTGGCGAAGAGACATCAATTGCCGCAAAGCACATGTGAGCTTTCTCCTTGTCATCCTCTTCTTCGTCACTTGATGTATCCTCACTTGAGTCATCAAATGTCCCGACAAGCCCATTCTTTTGGTTCTTGAACTTGGACTTCTCTTTCCTATGCTTCTTCCGTTTACCCTTGTAAGTCTCTGTTGGGTTTGGAAGGGCATTCAGTGGATAGATGACCTTTTCCACTGTAAGAGAAACAAGTAGGAACCTTGTTAGAATTGGAGGCAAACTTTGACAAATATTTACCTTGCTTGCCCTTGAGAAATGTCTTGAATTGCTCGGCAAGATCCTCAATTGCATCTCCACTAGCATCTTCTTGTTCATCTTCTTCACTAGGAGCTTCTCGATGGAATTTCCTCCTCCACTTGATTGGCTCCTCCTTGGCATAAAATGCAACCCCCTTTTGCTTCTCCGACTTCTCGGGCTTGGATGGTTGAATCTCCTTCTTGTGTTGAAGCTTCACTTCATACGCCATGAGATTTCCAAAAAACTCCTCAACGATGTATTTGGACATGTCATATGACTCCAAAATTCCGTTGGCCTTTGACTCCTAATGAGATGTGAGTGAGTCAAGGATCTTCTCTACGTGATTCTCTTGGGAAATCATATTCGCAAGTCCTTCCAAAGCGTTCACGATGTCTGTGAACCTTGTGAACATTTTTGAACTGCTTTCTCCTTCCTGCATCTTAAACATTTCATATTTAGATATAAACACATTTTGTTTAGATTTCTTTACCTTTGAAGTCCCTTCATGACATATCTCCAAAGTATGCCAAATTTCGTTGGCCGTTTTGCACATGGAGATGCGGTTGAACTCATTTGCAGTGAGGGCACAATGGAATGCATTCATAACCCTCGCATTGAATTTGATCGAGTCCTTCTTTGCCTTTGTCCTTGAAGCTGCGGGTGTAGTAGGCTTCTCAAATGGCAACTCCGTGATGTCCCATAGGTCTTGACCCTCCATGTAGATCATCATCCTGATCTTCCAACTTGGGTAGTTGGTTCCATTGAAGAGCGGGGGTCGAACGGTAGAGTAACCTTCTTCATGAGACGCAGATGTAGCGTTGAATGCCATCGTTGCAGTATGCTATAACCTCGCTCTGATACCAATTATAAGGATCGCCTTACACTTGCAATACTAACAACAACACACTAGAGGGGGTTGAATAGTGTAATGGCAATAAATTGTGCAATTAAAATTTAACTTGCAAATGCGAAATAATAAATGCAAGAGAAATTAATCAACACAATCAAGTCAAACGCAAACAGAAGATTTTACCATGGTTTCCCAAAACTTGGGTACGTTCAGCCACACCAATATTCACTATAATTCCCACAAAGAGAAGTGAATATAATCCCACAAAGAGATACATCACCTAAAGGATTTTGTCCTACACAAGAACCAACCCAACCCTACACAAGGGCCAAACTCCCACACAGAGAATTAGTAACTCCCACTCAGAGAATTAGGGTTAGCCCTACACTAGGACACCAAACTCCCACAAAGAGAGTTACTCCCACAAAGAGAGTTACTCTCACTAAGAGAATAACCAATTTCCACAAAGAGAATTATTTCTACAAAGAGAATATCTAATTCCCACAAAGAGAATTAGGGTTTCAAAGAAACACAAAGTAAAAAAAATACTCTTACCTATGCCTTGAGATGAACTTACTCATTAATGAATGCAAGGCAAGGAAGAGGATCTCCAAGTGATGAGATTTACTTGAAATCACTTGGATGATTTCCATTGAGCTAGACTTCAAGGCATGAAGGAGAGAAAGAGCTCTAAGAGGGAAATGTGATAGTTTGAGAGTGGTTTAATTAAAATCTTAAGATTTTCAATAGCATCAAGAAGTTCTAATGAACTCAGCCCTCTCATATATATAGGAACCCTATATGAACTCTCAAAAGCCAAGGAAACAGCCAAAAACAAAAGGCTGCAACGGCTAGAATCTGGGCAAAATCGTCATCAACAGTCGACAGATGAACAAATGACAGTCGACTGGCCAACGGCTAAATAATTCCCAAATGCTATAGTCTGAGCCATGACAGTCGACTGATGACGACAATACAGTCGACTCTATACAGGACATACGCCTGTAAATCCTTCAGCAGGCGACTGTTGCAGGGGATGGAATAAAACAGAGAGATGCACTCTTTCGCACTGTATGTAGACAAGCGACTGATGGCCAGTGTACATGCGACTGTCAAATGGACATGCGACTGTAAATACTGAACCAGTCGACTGATTAGTAAATTGGGATAAAACCCAGACAATGCAAGTTACGCACAGTCGACTGTAGAACAATTCACATGCGACTGTAAATTGACCATCAGTCGTCTGTTCCATAAGCTCAAGTATGAGTCAATAATATGTTGACTTAAGCAGTGTACAACAGTTGACTGTAGAAGGCTCAACAGGCGACTGTAAATCATCCAGTCGACTGTAAAACCTTCATCAGGCGACTGTTGGAGAGCCAGAGTCTCCAATTGAGTCTTTAGACAAGATGAGCATATTGGGTTGGATTCTATGATAATCCTAAGGCTCACTAAGATGGTTAAATGCATATGCATGAATGAGTAGACCATCTTTCAAGGCATTACGTTAAACCTAGACTCAAAAAGAGAGAAAGTAATAAATGAAATAATACATGGATTACAATGCTTTCCTTAGAGTCAATGACTTCAACCTTGATGCCTTGATGCTCTCCATCATCTCCAAGCTTTGGAACCCCTTGAGTCCAAGCTTTGGCCCTTCTCTTTTTGATGTCCATCCTTACACCAAGTGTTTAGTCTCCAAAATGATATCCTTGAAATGTTAACTATGAGACTAAAATAAGAGAGTCATTAGCAACAACATAATATTGTGATCATCATAAAAATAACATTGGTGTGAAACACCAATACTCAATAGACTAGTCTTTATGATTTGTTGAACCAACTCAAGGTCATAAGTGACTAGGGGTAAAAAAATAAAGGAATCACATTCATTGTGATTGATGAAGAGTCGTCTACCGATCGTAGAGTTAAGCAACTTGTTGAGCCAACTCAAGGTTGTGAGACTCGGGGTGGTCGGGCCCCTTTCCCACTAAATGTTATTATTCGTTCATCTATATGGCTTAAGATGATCGCTAAAATAGTGGGAGGATATAGTTGAATAAAATCCATTTTAACTATATTTAAAAATCATTGAACATATGCTAATCTAGGATAGTTCTATGCTTTACCAGTAGGAATCCAAGACATAATATCCTAAAGGAATAAGTTAATTAGTGAAGATGGTTGTTTAAGGAATATCAAGCCAAGATCAAGTTTGATAGTCTAAACCAGGTTCTCACTGACCTTAAAATGTCCTTACTAACACAAGCTTACGAACAATGATTTTCTTGAGTTATGTGTCTAACACAATAAAAGTACGCTACCTGTCACTCGCCTCTATGAGGGGCAGCTTGAACATACTGATGTTCAAAGCAAGTTTCTTCATACAATTTGTTGAGTCAACTCAAGATTGTATGGAAAACGGGTTAGATCCGTAAGATTCGAAACTTTGATCAAACTGTTTGACTCGAAGATGAGTGCACGAGCGGTGCAAGACCATGTATCCAAATCAGATCTTGAGTCAAGCAACTTGTTGAGTCAACTCAAGGTTGCGAAGCGCAAGTGTTTGGATACGTGAAATGCTTGCATAGCTAATATTTTTTGTTAGGAAGTATTGTTTAAATGTGATTTAGAACGGAGAAGGCATTGAGGAAAGTCGGCATGAGAACGAAAGTTTTGACTATGTTAAGAAAAGGCAAAAGCAGGAGGAACGGAAAATGTGACATTTGATGTCACAATTTAAGGATAAAGGAGAATACATTTTGGCGAATGTCGTCCTTTGCTTCTGAAGCAATGTCTCGGTGTGAATGTTTTGTATAAAGATATTGTATTAAATATTAATACACGAATACACAAGTTATAGAAACTTAATCTATGACAAAATAAACTAAGCCATACCGATGATAACAGACCTGATAAGTCACATAAAGAGAGTTTTAATCTTTCGTATTATGAATCGAAAGACACTTGTAAGTCTTGTCTCAAAGGTATGATGGCTAAACTCCTTCTGTAAGACAGTGGGAGAATGAGTTGGAGAACTCAAATGTCTTGTACATACAGATGTAGTCAGACCCAAGTCTAAATTAGTCTAGATATGTTATACTTATTTTATTACGATAAGTGTTCTTGATGAAACACAAGTCTGATAAAATAGAGTACAAAGCAACAGAAGTATTTGAACTGCTTCGATCAGCTCGAAGAGTCGAATACTTAGCTATATAATTCTTGCGTAATTAAAAGAAAATGTGATTTTCTCTCAGGTCACATCTCTTAACACATTAGTGTGTTGGAGAGCATGAATCACATTCTGTTAGACATGATGCGATACATGGCAAGTGGCTTTGAGTTACAATCCTCCTTCTGGGTTAATCCCCAGATAATAGTGCCTAGGTTCTTGATAAGGTTCTGTGAGGACCTTATCATCATGATATTCCTCAAATTAATCGTTAGGAAGGCACAGATTACTCGAGTCTTGTGAGATGAAAAGTCGAGTCAGACATCATAGTTGATGATTGACTGGTCCAAAAAGATGCGCTGATATTTCCAAGTATAGGAAGTCGGTCAAGTAGTAAACCTGGTGAGTCTAGGATCGTATTCCTCAGGGAGAAAGTAGCCTACAAGTTTCACAATTTAAAATTAAGTGAGACAAATTATTTGATGAGAGGTCAACCACCCTTCGAAGGCGATTTTGGTTGGGTTTTACGTGAGGTAAAAGTCGTTTTAAGATTTTACGAAAGTAGAATATCGTGAACGTAAAAATATGATTTATAACACGCGTGTGTGTGTTGTGTTTCCGTTAGTGTTACAATAGGTTATGCTATTCATTCTCCATAGATTCTCAATCCTGCATCCATGCCAAGGAATGTCGATCGGATGATAAAGCTTTAAAAATGATGATTTTCAATTAAAAAGATAATCGTAAAAATAATTGATTTCTTTGAATAGTAAAATATAAAAGATGAACCTCGTGGTTCATCACCCTCATTGGGCTCCTCTACGGATTGATGCACATAGATGATGCCTTGCAGCATGTCATCCTAAGCGGATTCCTCTACGGATTATTCATGTTTAAGAAAATGATGAAATCAACGTTTTTAACAGTTTCGATAATGGCAAAACTTATGGAGACATGAAAGTATAAATCCTATCAACACTAACTTCCACACTACACACCCACAATACCTTAGCCAAGCATGACAACAAAAACAACAAGTTCCATTAATACAAACATGATTTTAACACAAATCTTAATACAAATCTAATACAATTTTAACAAAAACAAGGGAAAACAAGGAGTTTTCACTACTATTGAAGCCCAAACGAGCCTAAACTTCTCCCAAAGCTGCAAAACCTTGTCTGAAATTTGATGGAGAGAACTTTGGCTCAAGAATCACTCAATTTGGAGCTTGGATGCCCAAGATATGCTCAAAATATCTCTTTTATAGGAAAATAGGCTTATCGGGCGTGCAGGTTGCGCAACCCGCAACCCTCAAGTCAAAGGAGGCTGGAGGATGGGACAAAAGACTTGGGCGGGCATCGCCCGCGTTTTCCACGCGGGCGTTCAAAACGCGCGCGGGCTTCAAAACGCGGGCGGGCCCCGCGTTTCTGCAGTGGGCGGGCACCCGCGTTTCTGAAGCAGGCGGGCGCCCGCGTTTCTGAAGCAGGCGGGCCACGCTTCATTTGTTATTTTTTAATTCTTTTTTTGTTTTCTGCTTTTTACAACCCCATTTTTGGCCTTTTAATTCATTGAAATTTGCTCCGATCTCCGAAAAATAGGGAAAAATAGCCGTTGGATTCGAAAAATTGCAAGCTTCACCTGAAAAATAAAATTGAGACAAAATTAGGCCATAAAGTTGTATTTTATGTATAAACAAGTGATATACTCTATTATTAAATGATATTACAAAAATACACTTATTAGAGATCAAATAGATATTGTATATACGCAAAATACGGTCTAAATGAGGGATTAAAATGTAATATTCTCTCAGAATCAATGATGGCCTAGACAACTTCCAAAATGCCATTCGGAGTAGTGAATCTAAGAAATGGTTTGATGCAATCTGAAAAAGGTCCTTGCATGTAAACAAGGTATAGACTTTGGTTGACGTGCCCAAGGAAAGTGTTTCCTTTGGCGACAAGTGAATCTTCGAGATAGAAGACTAGTGCAGATGAAAAAGATTGAAGTACAAGTTATGCTGGTTGAGAATAGTTATCATCAGAACTCCTATAAACGGATTGTGATGAAATTTTCTCGCCAACAGATGTGTACAGATTTATTCGGATTAGACTCGATGAAAATGCTCATGATGACATGGAAAACTGGAGCATTCATGTATAGTCTGTTTTCTAAATATGATTTAAAAGAAAAAACTTATATGAATCAGCCAGAGAGTTTTCAAAGTCATTGGGAGCGAATAAGAAGCATGTGAGGCATCAAGGAGCGGGAACATATATTTTGACAAGTGGTCAAAGAGTTTGACACTTTATCAGAAATTATTATAAACTGTGCAGTTTACCAGTAACTATGTAGGATTATCCTCATAAGGTACGATGAGCTGGATAAGATCCATGCAAATTTAATAGTATGGATTCCAGGAGACCAAGAAAATTATTTGGATGAGATTCAAATGTGTGGTTTAACATGAACATAGAAACTCCTTAAGTCTATAACTAAAGACAGTTTAGCATATTCACTCACGAAGGCTCTGCCACATAAAGTCTATAGAGACTTATGTGTAAATGCGGTATGAGATACCGAGATAAATGGGCCTGAATGCAAGTGAAAGATGTTGGGAGATAGGTATGCCCTCGAACTCGAGGCAATTTATCTCTGTGTAAGTGTACAACATCTTGTTCAAAATTACAGTAAGCTGTATGGTAAGAATTTATCTAAGTTAATAATAATATGGTTGACATTAGAACTTAGGTAAATTCCTAAGACTTAATGCGAGGTTAAACCAGTATTGAAATGAGGATCTCGATCATGGAGAATTATTTGACCGTTAATAGCATAAGTCTTAAAACAGCTCGTGGTCATAGATGTTTCGAGAAAATGACATCGAAACATCGGATAGACCATTGTGTCTTTGTCTTCACCATAGGATGGTGACGATGATCTCATGGTCGTTTGACTTGGCGAAGTCGGAGACAAGACACATGTGCTCATTGGAGAATGAGTTCACTGAACGACCCAACGAGAGTTATCACATGGTTAACATAACAAATTTGTCAGTGATAACTCTCTGTGATGATAGGCTAGTTGGTCCTTAGACTTGAGGTCATTGTACGAACATATACGTCAACGGTGTCACTTAGATCTCTGACCTAGCTTTGAGGCAAGGCCTGTCGAAAGGTCTTTTGTTGGGTGACACTTGAAGCATGCAAGGAGAGTAATGACCAAGAGAGAATTCGTCTCTCCCGTTATGGGGAGTTAGTGTCGCATGTGTTGGTTCGGTCTTTAGTGAAAAACATTGGCCAAAATATGTTGGAAGAAGTCCAACATTATTTGACTAAAGACCGATGAAAACTAACCAAGTTCAAGCTATTGGGTTTGACAGTTTGACCGTATCCTAGGCTTGACTTGGCGACATAGTTTTGACGAGGGGACTAAAACTGCGGTATTCATCATGGACATAATCAAGGTGGTCCCGACAATACTCATGTCAATAAGTTAACTATATAATTATGACACCGAAATAGGGACGACACATGTTGCTCGTGGTCACTGCTGTCTGGGGTTTTGAGCCTCACATGTAGTAGGGTCAAGCTGTAGGATCTCACACAGAGTGAGACATTCGTCAAGTAATAGGTAGAATTAAGGGAGATAATATATTGGATATATTGGAATTGATTAAGTTGCAAAGAGTTTGCGATATAAGGCATCAAACTGCAAAGAGGTTACAGATAGCTTCTGCATTCGGGATAAATGATCCTAAGTGCAAGTGGAAGATATCGAGGGATGTATGCCCTCAGTTCATTTGTATTTGATGCAAATGGAATTTAACATTAAAGATGTGGATTATTGCATATGATGCAATAGAAAATAAAATATATATTGTAAAATGTTTACAAATATATTTTATAAAGGCATAGAAAGGATTACATGGGTTTTTAGGATAGTCCCATTCGAACCATGTTTTTAAACGGATCTGAAATCGGCTCAATCGGAGCTATAAAGCTCATGATATATCCCAAAAGGCCAGAACTGGGCTTTTGCCCAGCCCATGCGGGCTGGGCTAGCCTGCCCAGCCTGGGCGGGCGGGTTGTAAAGACCTTGGCTATGAGGAAAATACTAGAAGGGGTGTTGAATAGTATTTATAAAATTTAAACGATAGTTATACCAATTTAAAGTCCTAACCAACAATAAATGCGGAATTATAAATAAACCCAAAATGAAACAATGCTAACACAAAGTATATTTCAAGGGTTCAGATTACCCAAGTCAACTCCCGACTTGTTCCCGGTAATCATACGTCCCTTCCACCCGGATACCTCTGGATACTCAAGTTAGAACCATAACTTGAGGTTTCCTTTAAACCCACTTGTAGCAACCCTACAAGTGAAATCGAAACACAATAGATGTCCTTGACTCTCACAACCTGGGATCAAGCAATCCACTCTCACAAACCGAGAGTAAAACTAATATCGAAAGATATGAAATAATGAAATAGCAACACTTACAATCACATATGCCTTGAAGTAGAACTTGAAGGAGCAAGTGTGTTGTGTGTTGAAGTATTTTCCAAGAAGAGAGAAAATCCCTTTCTCTTGTCACCACCAATTGCCTAGAGGATATCACTTTGATTCTAGGTTGGAGAGCAAGAGAGAATGAGATTGGAAATCTAGGGCTTTTGAATTTGAGAGCTTTGAAAACTTGAAGATGAAAGCTTTGGGTTTTCAAGATATGATCAAGTAGATGTGTAATCCTTCAATGGAATAGTAGAAGCCATATTTATAAGTTCTCTAAAACCCTCAAACAGAATCCCCAAAAACCCCTTTGAAATCTATGGAGAAAATCCAACGGATAGAATTTACACACTCGACAGTCGACTGATGAAGAACCAACAGTCGATTGATGCACTGTGTCATAGGGTAGGTGAGAATTCAAACGGTAACTTACCACGTAGGACAGTCGACTGATGAAGGGATGACAGTCGCCTGTAAACCGAACAGGCGACTAAAAAACCTTCTACAGGCGACTGGGCAAAACATGAGTAAGTTGAGAAAATTCTGCAAATGTTGGGAAGAAGGGACATGCGACTGATGTGATATCCACAGGCGCCTGTGCCATGGGTAGGCGACTGTAAAACCAACATCAGTCGTCTGGTCGCAACTTGCAGAGCTTGTCAAACACCAAGTGTTATGACAAGGATTGATAGGCGACTGACGAGGAATGCACAGTCGCATGTGCCATCGCATGCGACTGTCAAGTCAACATCAGTCATCTGGCCGAATGAAGAAGATAATGATCTTTAGGTAGGAGAGAAACATGCGAATGACTAACAAATCACATGCGACTGTAACTTGGACAGACACCTGTATTTTCTACAGCAGTCGCCTGAATAAAGTTATAGCTGAAAGCCCAAAAACAAACTGATAAAGTATGTGCAAAACAGATGACTGTAGAACAAGTCACAGGCGACTGTTTGGAGACAGGCGCCTGTAAAACGCTCAGCAGTCGCCTGTTGAAATCCCAAAATGCATATGCTTGAGAAATGTGAATTGAAGGCCAAGGAAAAGTGATCTAATGATTTCCTAGGACAGAAATAAATATGTGAGTGTGCTCCAACATAGTTCCACTTCTAAGCTATATACTAGAAGATAATAAAAAGATTACATCTTGTATTAGCCTCTCTTCTTTCCAAAGAATGAGCTTGAAGTCTTCTAAGAGCTTCATTCATCATCTTTGATCATCCAATCCACTTTTCATTCTTCGATTGATCCTTGAGTGACATCCATTGCTAATTGATCTTCATGATATACTTAAACAATGGATTAACTGCAAATAGGGGATTAGTCACAAGTATTTATGTTTGCTCATCATCAACACCAAGTAGGGAGAAGTCCAATACTTAACATTCTCCCCCTTTTTGATGATGACAACCAAAAATTAACAAAAAGATAAATAATTGTGCTTAATGAATACTTACTCCCCTTATATAGATGCCAATCAAGTTAGTCAATATTCATAAGGGCATCTATAGATCAGTTGAAGAAAACATGTAAGATATGCATGAATGAAATGATTTTAAGAAATTTAGGATTTTATAATCCAAGTTCCTTATATCTTACTCCCCCTGAATCTAATGCAACTTCAATCTTAGATTCAAATTTAGAATTTACTTAGCACTAAATTATGAGATCCATGTTTATTTCTCTCCCCATATGGCATTATCCAAAAAGTGTGAGTAGAAAAATAACAACAATATTGCTAAATAAGTACTAAAACAATCATGAGAGTGTAAAGATGGGGTATATATTTAATGTGATACCAAAATAAAATCGAGAAAACACAAAGGTGCATCACAATGATATATACCAAAAACTCATCAACACAAGAAATTTTAGGTTACTAAAGGAACGAGAATCCAATATCAACATTTCAAAAGACAAGAAAATGTCTCACATCACATCATGTATATAATTGAGCACACAGAGAGACAATTGCACATCATATGAATACACAATGGAGCACAATATATAAGAACCAAAAAGAGATATCATATATATATGAGTGAATACAAGGAGTACAAAAAACAAAATCAACTCCATATACATCATCATCCATCAGTACAATAAAAAAAATACAAACAGACACTCAAACTCTCAACCCTAACAAAAAAATCTAGGCCTAAGGGTGAGAAGTCTCCGCGAAGCGTCAATCCAGATCAGCTGCAGAGGAGTGTACGGGAGTAGCCAACTCAACACGGAAGTTCTGGGCCTCTGGATCATCAGAAATATCCTCGGAAAGAGGAATATCAGCAACATCAGAGGAGACATCCTGAGGAGCCGGAGAAGTAACCAGCTCGGAAGCAGTGTCAACAGTAGGCTCATGAAGCTCAGTGATGATCAAAGGAGGAGGCTGAGAAGGCTGAGGTGATGGTACAAAAGACCTGAGATGGGCAGAGAAGGAAATGCCCTGATGCTGGAACATCAGATGGAATAGCTCATAAAGACCAGAAACCTTCTCGTCTAATAGATCACGAGAGGGTGTAGCAGATGAAGAGGGCTGGACAGTAAGTGGAGCAGTGGACAAAGACGGGGCTGAAGAGGACTGCCTCTTCTTTGATGCCGTCTGCAGAGCCGAAGGGGACTTTGATTTAGCAGATGCATCAAGGAGAGGACCAAGAGGCATGGGCTCATACGTAGACAGATCGATCCCGAAATGGCGAAAGACATGAGTGAGGATTTCTCCATATGAAATATGAGAGGAAGCAGTAGTGAACTCGACCTTGTCCATCCGATCAAGGAGGACCCTGGCCCACTTCATAGACATACCAGAGAAGATGAAGTACATGCAACGGAGGATCTCATGAGAAGGCTGATCAGTGGAGCCATATTTCAACAAGATGTTGGACTTCCCCACTAGGTGAACAACCCAACCTCGAGCAGAAAACATGGAAGCCCTGATGCCAGAGGATAGATATGAAGGAATCACAGAGAACATGTCCTTAAGGACAGTCTGGTCAAGATCGACAACGTCAGAGAGTGAAATATCAGAGGGCAAGTAGCCAAAGGAAGGAATCCTAAGAATGGTTCCTAGGAGAATAGGGTCAAGCCTGATACGAGTCCCCTGAACAACGGTGTCAATGACACACGTGTCGGCATATTGCCCACAAATGCGGTTGGCATAGAGTAGTTTGACAAGGAATGGATAGGCATGAGGGGAGTCCACATGAGAGTATCGAAACAAATCGACCAAATGGGTCGACGTGAGGATCTCGAAAAGTCTCTCAACGGTGAAGGTCTGATAAACAATGAATCACTCACGAAGTAGCTTGATCCCAAGCATAGCATGAAACTTTGCCAAACAAGAATCGTCCCGACAAATGAGGACTAGAGGATCAGTAGGAGGAGGCCTGAGTGGATTTTGGCCTTGGGTTGTAGCGGGAATGGACTCTGGGTGGGTGTTAGCAGCCATACGAGCAAAATCAGTCTCAGCGGTAGGCTCATTGATATGAACACCAATGGGTCTACGCTGACTGTAATGGCCCAGGGTGCCATATACGTTAGGGACTATCTTTTGTGTGATATATAGTGTATATGTGTTTGAATACGTATGTAGTGTGCATAATAATGGGAGTGCCTATTGGTTGTCATATCGGTATGTCCTGTATTATATTAATATGTTGTCTTGATATGATAAAGGTATTGATATATGGATGGCTAATGGAGGGCACATGATTGCTTGACGTATGTTTGTAGTAGTGTGTATACCCTTGTATGCTTATATGGGACATGTAGTGTGTGTAGTGATGTATTACTATGTGTGCATTGTATATTAGCGGTGATGATGTGGTTTGTAATAAAGATGTGATATTAGTAGTAGTAGTAGGGTACATATTATTATTAGTATTATTGGATTTCTTTGATATGTAGTGTAGTGTGTTAATGGTATTGTAGTATGGTAATAGTAGTATTATGATTATGATTATGATTATCACTATCATTATTTATTAGTATTCTTACATTTTATGTGTAATGGAAAATTGGTATTTATGGTTGTAATTAGATGATGCTATGTATTAGGAAGCGAGTTAGTGTAGGGGGGCTTAGTGTGAAAAGAGTTGTAGTTAGTGGCATTTTTGTAATTAGTGGAAAGAGAGAGTGTGTATAGTAGAAGGAGTATAAGGTAATGGCATACTTGTAATTAGGTATATGTGTGTGTGTGCAAAGTAAGATGAAAAGTGTAAGGAATGGCAAACTTGTAGATACGGGATTTTCTAGAAGAGATGTCTTTAATTTAATTATTCTTTTCTTTCTTTAATTTATTCTTTCCTTTTTTCTACACTTATCTATTTCTTTCATTTCCTTTTCTTTTCATTTTTGTCATTCTCTCTCTCTCTCTCTCTCTCTCTCTCTCTCTCTCTCTCTCTTCCCCCTCACCTTCCTCATATGGCCGAACCAAAAAACGAAAGAAAGAAAAGGAAAGAAAAGAAAGAAAAGAAAGAAAGAAGAAAAAGAAAGAAAGGGAAGGGAAGGATCAAAAGGCAAAGAAGAGAAAGGAGGAGGAAAAGGAATGAAAGCTTGATTTCATCCATTTAGCAAGGTAGGATTCCCAACTTGTTGATCTAAATATTAATTTAGGTTTGTTGTTGTAGTTTTTGCACAAATTATAAGAAAGTTGTAATTTTTAATTGAAATTTAAGTGAAATTTATCATCTTTCTTAAGCACAAATAATTGTAGCATTCAATGGAGCCTAAAGTTAGTATCCTTCCTTCACATTATGACAAATGGAGCCTAAAGTTAGTATCTTTATTTCATAATTTGATAAATTGAGCCTAAAGTTAGGATCTTCTTTAGTAGCATGCCAAATTGTGCTAAAGGTAGAAACTTTCATGGTTTCCTTCATTAAAGCTAGCATCTTTGATATCATCCATGCTATTTCTCCATGTATTTGGGGTTAAAGTTAGTTTTGGGAAATACTAAAGTGGTTAGTTGGTTGCATTTTTCATGTAGATAGAAACTAAGTTGTTGTAAATGTTGCATTTTCAATGTACACTTGCCTAGCATTTATTTGGTTGTAATTATGAGATTTCATTCTTAATGGTTAGTGATGGTTTATGGAAATGATTTATGATGCAAGAGACCCCTAACGAAGTTATGTTCATGTGAATGGAGAATGGGTTATGTTCCATAATGATGTGTTGTGGAGAATGTTTCATGTTGTTACATAATGGAGAATGATGGGAGTTTTACGTTGGAAGTTTCATGCTGGTGGAGGATTGGTTTATGATGCCTACTAATATCTAAAGCCCACAATAATGCCTCATATTGCTTGCTAATGAAGCATTTTGCTTGCTAATTCTATATACTAAGGGTCATGTTGTTTAGTTCCTTAATGACAATAAAGTCCATGTTGCTCGACAACCTTTAATCCCAAATGATGAACTATGGATAATGGTCTTTGTTACTTGTTAATCCTTAATCATACAATGGAATTTTATGCACATTAGTTTTTTGTTGCTTACTAATCTTTTAATTTGACCATGATTCATGTTGTAGGCTAGTCCTTCCATTTTAATGCATGTCACTTCTTGTTATCTCCTGTTATGTTCACTTTAATAATGCATGCTATTCTCGTAGTTTTAATGTAGTTAACATTCTTAAATATGGTAGTTCACATCTTTAACATTGTACATTGGTTAGTTTAACTTAAATGCGAATATACTATAGAATGCATCGTTCTGCCATATGGCAGGTGAGCATCCTATAATGGGGTTGGGGGAAACTTGAGTACCAGGTAGGCATATGGGATGGATTGCTGAGTTTGTGGGCTACTCCTGACGAGCCCACAGAGGCGGAGAGTTGGTGCGGTTTTGGTTGAGTTGGTTGAGTTGGTGAACGGATTCTTTTGTAAGATCTTGTCTCGGGAAGTCGTAGCATTCCACACACCTTACCGGGTGAGGTCCGTGCCCATATGCTTACTCGTTACCCAGGTTTCCAATCAAATTTTAATTACATACTTAAGTGCCATAAGATTGAAATGTTAAATTCTTATGCTCTCTGTCTGACGTATCTGTTGTTTCTTTCATGCCTTATATGAACATGTTGTTTCTTTCATGTCTTAAACTACATCGTGACTAATAAATAACACTCCCGAATTAATACTTAATTTTGGCAGGAGTTGGGATTTCTACTTGGACACGCTTTGACATGCTCCAATTTGTGGTTTCAGGTATTCGAGTTGGTGGCAGAGGTGGAGTTTGTGAGTAATGGTCGAGGTGTTGAGTGTAGGTTTGGGTGGAGAGGGGAGAGGAGAGAGACTTGTACTTTTGGGATTTTGCTTTGGGTAGAGGGATGCATTGCAAATAATGGATGTATAATGGATATTGGTGATGTATAAAGATTATGGTTACTCTTTGGTTTAGTTGTTGTCTGTCACGACCCGCTTCCCTAAAATGGAGGCGAGGCGTGAAAAGTCCGCTCAGACTTGGAGCTGTGAGGCTCCAGTCTATAAAGCGTCTGGAATAACCAAGTATAGGTCCTTGCAAATGCGATACGAAACAAAAATAATAATAAAAGAAAAGAGACAGATATATTATTCCAATCTCAGAATGTCCACAAATAAAATCTCAACATCGCAGAAAAGCCACCAGGCTAAAAGAAAAGTCTAAAAGGCCCCAAGCATGCCCAACAGAAATAAACGAACGTTCAGAAAAGAGAAAAGGTGCTACGCACCGACAACCTAACAAGAACTAAGCTGAAAGCAACAGAAAGAAGTCTCTACGACTGATCGCCGGTGTCCTCGAACTCCACGTCAACAGTGGACCCAGGCTCAACGTCAACAAACACCCCGTCCTCAACAACGGGCTCTGGCTCAGCAACTAACATGCGACACCCAAAAGAGACGAGGGCGCATGTCAGCAAGTCTACTAGAGACTTGTGCAAGGAAACTAGAAGAAAGTGAAACAACCTAGCAGTTCTAAAAGTATGCGATGACATGGCAGTTTAAGGTATGAATGCAACAAGTAAGAGAGTGCAACAAGTATGACATGGCAACAAGTATGACATGGCAAGGGAAGCAGAGCTACTAACATTCACATGGATTTACAAGTCATGTAAACCCGTCAAGTAAACACGTCAAGTAAACACGTCGTGCACAGAGATTACGCCTTTTGGCTGGAGTGGCTGTACGGGCCAGCTCCTAAGCTCAAGTGATCATTTATCCCTACCCCTCCATGTGTATCGGGTATTGGCTTTTGACCAACACAGGTAGCCCGCTTCTGGATCACGAGACAGGAAGTGTATTTGGCAACGTGACAGGCAAAAATGCATGAATGACATGGCAGGGTGACAGATCTAGCTTCGTTGTCAAGCTAGATCTTAAAATTGCGTCTAGGCGAGTATCATTTCGTTGCCTAGTCTCTTTTACGCTAGAAACGAGGAAATGGCCGAAGACATGGCCTAAAGCACAAATTGGCAAGTTTCACTTGCCTGCAATCAACCGTCCTGCAAACACCGTCCAATCAATCCAGTCTACCTATGTGCTCGGATCCACCAGCCTACAGTCCCAATTAAATTATCTTTATTAGTGATTTACTAGACAATTAAAATGCCGATTTTTATCCTGATTAGCATGCATGGGTTGGGGGTCCTAAGTGTTCAGAAAGTTACCCTTACACGACGCGAGAGCTACACTGGCGTTGGGTAGCGACGCCAGGGGTTGGAATAATAGAACGCGCTCCTAGTCCAGATTCCAAAATAGATTCTGTTACGAGGTGGAACTCGCGTACAATGAATTTGTATTATGGGGAACCAAGGGCACAGTGGTTATATGGAGAAGAAGGTTTAGGTAGGCTGTTTTACAAGTGATTAGTGGGGTGAAGAAGTTGGACCCGTCGCCGGTGGTGATCACGGGGTCGAATCTCACCGGATGCCGCAGAGGAAGGTTGGATGGCAGGAGGCCGAAGTTGACTTTGGTCGAGGGGCGAGCTTTCCTGCAGCACGAACAACTCGTCAGAAGGGCAGGGTTGGGGTTCAACCCTTAGCCCCTCCGATGCCTAAGTCAGTAATAGGACTTAAAACGGGGGCTAGACACGCCGGTCGGACTAACGGTGTGTCGACCGTACGTGGCGAGCTATAAGTGGGAGAACAAAGATATGGACGACCTTTGTTCTCGTGTGTGAATGATAGATTGAGAGAGAATTTTCCAACCCCCTCACCGTAAGGGAAGGAGGGGTATTTATACCTGTCGGGAGATGACTAGGCGGGGCTGATCTGGCATGTTGACTAGACGTGCTGAGCTGGCTCGGTTGTCAATGGAAGCTTTGGACAAGGATGTCGGGAACAGGAGTTCCTGACCTGCTTTTTTCAGGCGACGCAACGGCCAAGGGGTGCTTTTGTCGGGATGTCAGGGCCGAAAGCGCTAACCGTCAGTCGGCTCAACCGTCAGGGGGCGCTTTGTCAGTCGGTCAGGTGACGTATGTGTCAGTCGTGTCCTTATCCTAGGTTATTTGTCGTTGGCGACGAACTAAAGGTCGGGCTGTATCACCCTAGGCACCGCGGTTCACAGGAATCGGGCGGGTTGTTCGGATCGGGGGTTGTCCGGCCCGGCCGCGCCCCCCGATCGGTCACGGGCTATGATTCACCGGTACGGAAGGATACGCCCGTGCCTACGTCAGTAGGCCCGGTGGCGCTACCCAGGCGTCCCCAGGGGCGCTACCCCCGGTGGGTTGTGCGGCTGCGGTTGTACGCCTCGGCCGGGTCGGGGGACGCTGCGAGGCGCGCCCGTTTCCATATAGCTCCGGATTTTCGGGGTGGCGGCCCTTTCATGAAGCGGAGAGTCCATGGGTCATGTGGGCGGATTCGGGTGGGAACCCTATGATCTTTAGGTCGTAACGGGGGAGTCAATGGGGTATATCAGCGGATCCGGGTGGGAGTCGGACTCTTACGATCTTTAGGTCGTAACAATTACCCCCGACATCCGAGAGTGAGGCGGAAGCTCGGCTCGGCTCGGATGGCGTAACGCTGCCCCCTATCCCTACTTGGATAGGGATCCCCGCTCAGAGAGGGGGGAAAGGGGGAGACGCCGCTCCTGTGGGATGTGTCCCACAATAGCGGGATTGCGAGGTCTTATCCCGAGTGGTGCCGAGCGGGGCGTCGCCCTATAACGACGTGTCGTCGTATGTGGTTACTAGGTCGGGTTTGTAATTTCCGCGGGGCCTTGGCCGTTCCGCGCCCGGCGGACTGCCCCGTAGCCGTGCGCTTGGGCTCAAGTGGAGGGGTTCGTAAGGGGGAGTGTTATTCATCAATTCTTATTCGGGGATCTAGATGATGTTTACAACAATGGAGAAGAGGTGGCCCAACCGGCGGTTGGGACGGAGGGTTGTCCACATTTGTTGTTCGCTCCGTCGGGAGGAGCAGATCCCTGCGTCGGGGCGGTCTTCCCTTATGTCGATTGCCGAATTCCTACCGCCTCATTGTCCGGGGGCGGACCGACGCGCCGGGAACCAATGTTTGGTTTTTTTTTTCCAGGGGTGCCGCCCTGTGGCGGTTCAGCCTTCGGGGGGGCCGACCCTCGGTCGTAGGAGGTGACCCTCTTCCTTTCCCTTTCCTCGCTTCCTCGCGTTCTGCCTCGCTGTCGTCGTGCTGGAGGGTTGCCCAGCCTCGCTGGGGATCCCGCGCACCGAGGGGGAACCCCAGGGAGGCTGAGGACGAGGTGGCGGCGGTGGCGCCGCAGGGAGAGCCGTTGGGGGGTTTCCCCCCCTGACACCCTGTGGGGATCGCCGTCGGCCAGGTGTTAATTAGGGTGTTGCGGCCCGCGGCTAGCCATCTGGACCTGCCTTTTGATCCAATAACGGGCAGGGGGAAAGCTGGCGGGCGGGGCCTCCCATGTGTAAGGGGAATATCCTGTTGGAGGTGGTGGGGCTATGGCGGCCATCGTCGGGGGAAGTGAGGTCCGTCGGTGGCCAACGGCTTTCTCCGTAGCTCGGTGGGGCGTTTGGGGCCGTTTTATGCCCGGAGTGAGGGGATGTGAATCCCTTGTGTCTGTCTCTCCTTTTCCCCTGACCTCTGGAGGGGGGGTATTTATAGCGAGATTTTGCGGAAGGGTTTTGCCTGGGTAATGTGGGGGATTAGTGCCATTAATGGGCTCCGCGGAATCACGCGTTTTGGGAATCGCTTTTCCTTGGCGGTATCCGGCACGGGTTGTCTGCTCTGGCCTCTTGGGGGGCGTGTTGCTGCTAATGGCGTGTTGTCCAAGCGTCCTTTCGTTATGTCAAGTCGCATCGTGGCGCTGCTTCGACGAGACAGGGCCGCTGCCTTATCTGGACTGGGTGCCGATTTCGAGGCCTTTGCCTTGCGACCGGTCTGTTCCCGATCACGTGTCTTGGCTTCTTGCGTGAGTTACACAATCACCAATTATGCCCCCAACATTCCCGTGTCCGAGATCGCGAGGTCTGGGGGAAGGGGATGTTGATGGCTTGTGTTACCTTTGGGCGGGGCGGGGAGTCGGCGAAGGGGTTCGGGATGAGACACGCTGTCCTATCATGATTTGATCTCGGGCCGAACTGGTTACGCAGGGCGAGCCTCAGTTCACCTTTTTCCCCATTGAGCGAAAGTTGTCGGTAACTTTCAGGGAGCGGGGGGCTGGTTTCGAAGCGTAGTATCGCGGGGTTCGAGCTGCGGGCGTAAACTTCCTAGGCGTCCTAAGCCAGTTAGGCGGGGGGGGGGGGGGGGGGGTGGCGCGTTGCTCGCCCGAAACTTGGCGGGGGGATAGTTATACGCTATGGTATTCTCCGAAAAATCTCAGCGTATAAGGAAGAACGTTTTCATTTAAATTTATAAGAGCTGATCTATAGTTTGTACATGAGTTCTTAGTTTATCGCCCGTTGTGGGGTCAGATCCGGCTCGAGGAGGGGCTATAGAGCTGTCCTCGCCCGTGGTTTAATGGCCTCCGGATCTAGGGGTCACTTTGGGCCGGGTGGGCCCTTTTTAACTCGAGTCGTTCTTGGCGCGAAGGTGAGTGATCGCCTTCTGTGCTGAAGTGTTGCAAGGTCTCCTTGGCCCGAGAGGGGGGGGATCTTGCCGATCGGGCCGCCTCCCCTCCATTGCTTTGTCATCTCCCTCCACGGACTGGGTAAAGTTCCCTCGGTCTGGTAGAGGCACTGAGAAGGGGAATCACCAGGGAAGCCGTCTTTCTGGGGCTTGTGTCTTGGGGAGGTTCTTGAGGATCGGGCCGCCCCTCCCCACATGCCTTGCTGCTTCGGTTTGAGGATGGGGTTCGGGGCCCGATTGTGCAGGGGCGGGCTGACACGCTATGACTTGCCTTTTGGGCTCGTCGGGGATGCAGCCTTTCCGAGGTCCTCGTCCAGAGGTCGACGGCGAGGAGGTACTGGCCGGCGAGCACTGGGGGCTCTCGCCTGTCCAGCCGGCGGAGATCGGATGCCAACCTTTCTCCGGCTCGTCCTTGTTTAGGGCGGACGGAGGCGTGAAAGGCGGATTTCCCTTGTGTAAGTGGAATAACCTGTTTGCGATCCGTTTGTAAGAGGAATATCCTGTCGGAGTTACTGGAGGTGCGTGAACCGCCGCCCTGGGCGGTGGGAGCCACTGATGGCCGGTGACTTCTCTTTTGTTAGGGCGTTGTATCCCGGCCCGTTTCCCCGTGGGTGGGGGGGGCAAGTGGCGGTTTCTCATGTCTTCCGACTCTTGGTTCTCTTTCTTTCGGACAGGTGAGTGGCGTCTTTATAGGGAGATCTCGCTGACGGTTTCTCCCATATTTATTGCGCTGAGTTGTCCTTATTAATGGGCTCCTCGAATTCACGCCCGTGGGAAACCGCTTTTGCCAGGTGGCTCTTACGGGTCCTCTTTTGGAGTGTATCATTAATGACGGCGTATTTCTCGAGCGTCCTTTCGTTTCGTCGAGTCATATCGGGGCCGCCTACCCAGGGACTGACGCCATTTCGTCCCGGTTTGTGTGCCTCTACCTTCTTTTGGTTTTTCGAGGGTCACGGGCGCGTGGTCCTTCTCAGGTTTGGGTGGCTAGGGTTGGCCCTGCCCCAGAGGTCTTGAGGGGGGGAGCGGGCGCGTAGCCCGGCCCGTGCCCTTCTCTGGTTTGGGTGGCTAGGGTTGGCCCTGCCCCAGAGGTCTTGAGGGGGGGAGCGGGCGCGTAGCCCGGCCCGTGCCCTTCTGTCACGCCCCGCTTCCCAAAATGGACGGAAGCGAAACGTGACGAGGCCCGCTTAGGCCAGAGCTTTAGAAGCTCGGACCCAATAAGCGTCTGTAGAGGTACAATTTTAAAAGAATTTCAGGTTCTTGCATTATTATAGTTCGAAACAACAAAAGTACGGAAAGGAAATTTGCATTCATTTACATGGGGAAATAATATCCAACTGGTACAAAGTCTAAAAGAAACCTAAGCATGGTAACACAAGTTTAAAGACAAACCGAAAAGTAGTACCCTCGGGAAGTGGTGACTAAAAGACCTCAAGGTTTGGTCCTCGTCAGGCACGGACTCTGGATCAGCGTCCTCGGCTCCTCGTACTCCAGCGAGTCTGCTTCGTCCACGATCTCTGGTTGAACACCTGACGTACAACACCCAAGAAAAAGGAACTGTACGTCAGGTAAAGTCTACAAGAAGGGTTAGACTTTACTGCAAGTGCACCGAACTTTAAACAACGGCTTACTGGTTGATTAGCATGCTGGGGTTACAACAAGTACAAGAGAAGTAACGTAGCAGGAAAGTAAAGCGTAGCAGGCAGTAGTCGTAGCGTGTGCTACCGACTACGGGACTAACCTAAGGGTGTCAGGACAAGACGAAGGCAGACAAGACATGTAGGACACGACACGACATGACACGAAGGGTTCACGTCTTACGGTTCGAGGGGGATCAGACCCTCTCACCGTGCACACGCTCAACCCTACCCCAAAACCCCAGAACTAAGGTCAGGAAGCACGGAGATCACTTTCGCAAGGAAAGCACCTGAAACGCCCGTAGGCTTTTTGTATCACGGAGATCACTTCCGCTCGGGAAGCATCTGAAACGCCCGTAGGCTTTTTGTAACACGGAGATCACTCCCGCAAGGAGAGCATCTGAAACGCCCGAAGGCTTTTTGTAGCACGGAGATCACTTCCGCTCGGGAAGCATCTGAAACGCCCGTAGGCTTTTTGTAACACGGAGATCACTCCCGCAAGGAGAGCATCTGAAACGCCCGAAGGCTTTTTGTAGCACGGAGATCACTTCCGCTCGGGAAGCATCTGAAACGCCCGTAGGCTTTTTGTAACACGGAGATCACTCCCGCAAGGAGAGCATCTGAAACGCCCGAAGGCTTTTTGTAACACAGTGACAAGACACGACCAGTGTGGATAACAGTGACAAGACACGACCAGTGTACGGGAGAGTTATTCTAGGGTGTCCACACGCACGCACACACATGATAGTCCTACAGCATCAAAGTTGTTGTTGTCAGGCTCAGACTTCGTCGTCAAGTCTGAGTCGTCAGGGGCGTCCCGGACGCTATCATTTCACGTCCGGTTCTATACAGTCATAGTCTAACAGTTCTAGCAATCTAAGACCAAGGCACGGTCAAAAACGCAAGTGGGTACACTTGCCTGCGATGGCGAGTGTGTCGTCCTCTCGAAGCGTCTCGTCCAAGCGTCTCGTCCACAGAAGTCCGTCTGAAATATCGCCACGGTGACGATGTCAGGCCTCAAATTCATCAAATCCTATTAGGGTTCGTGTCTAAGTTATCGGGGCTATCCTATTTGTCAATCATCAAAATTTTGATGTTTTATCAACCTAAATCGACCACTACCCTATGTGCGCATAAAATTGTCCGTTGGTCGATTTTCTATGGTGAGCAGCGTTTTACTGGTGCGGAAAAGTAAATTTAATTGTAGTTGTCCAGTTTTAGTTAGGTTTTCGGTTTCTCTACAGTGTGGGTTGTGCTATGAGTTAGAGGGGACTAACCTCTCCGGTGTCTGGAGTAGTGCGGACGTAACATCTGAACTGCAGGTGATCGGCGGTGAGGGATATGATCTATCTGTGTCATTTAGATTAACGATATAAGCTATAAGGTTCTCAACAGAATGAAACTATCACGTATATACATATAACCACAATATTCACTAACTTACTTAACATACTAGTTGCTATAAGAAATGCTCTATTTATCATTAAACCCCTCATTATTATACTATTACTAAGCAATGCTAAAATAGTATTGTTTACTGCCCAAATTTTATCATTTATAAGTTATCTCACTGGTATAACATGACTAACATTTCTAACTTTGCATCCACTGATTGTAACATACAATGCGTAATAAACCCTAACATCAATATTTAGTCATGGATGTGAACTGTTATAAAATTAAACTTAGACACTCATATATAGTATCTTGTAGATACAGTGTGAAAACCTAATACGCACTGTCATATAATAATTAAAATAATAACACTGACATGATCAGAATCTCATGGTGATTAACAAGCTAATACTAACCTGTGCTAAAAAATAACCCAGCATGAAGCTTACGCGGTGAAGCTTCCAAGCGATGCCCTCGTTGTCGCAGAGGGACGGTCAGATGGCGACGTGACACGGCGAGGTGGCGGCAGCGCGTTGGTGATGCTGTAGCCTACCTGGGACTACGGCGAGGAGATAGAGCAAGGACTGCTGGTCTCCGGAGGTCTGCTGGCCGGCGGGAAGCAGCAGGCAGGGTGGGTGACCGACCGCCATGGCGTCGTGGCTCCGGGGTGGTCGGAGGGTCCACGGGCGTGCGACAGGGCTCGTCGACGTCGAAGGCTGCAAGGCGGAGGACCGGAGCGAGGGTAGCTCGATGTGGCATAGGCTCGACTGCGGGGGATGTGGTCCGGCGTCGGGTGAGGGTTTTCCGGCGTGGAGTCGGAGGAGTTGGCCGGAGAGCTTGGTGCGGCGACGTACGGGGAGCACTGGCAGCGGCTGTTGTGCGTGCGACGCGGGCTGGCGACTTGGTGTTGATGGGGCTGACGTGCGGCGGTGGTGCGGGGACGTCGGAGGAGGATCCGGGGCGGCGTCCGAGGGCTGACGGCGGAGGGAACAGCCCGGGGCGACGGTGGTGACGCTGCGAAGAGCAGCAGACGGCGGCCGCTAGGAACGGCCTGGGCGAAGTGGCCGTGGCCTGGAGAGGGAGCCCGGTGGCTGCGGCGCTAAGGGGGATGCCGGTGAGGGTCCGGTGGTGGGGGAAAGGTCGGGCGGCGGGTTATGGTTGAGGAAACTCGAAGAAGGATGCCGCCTACTTAAGGTTTGCATGGGTAAGAGCTTAGGGCGGCGGCGTGGTTCTTTTGGCTGCTGCGAAAGCCGAGTCTAAACAAAAATAAAATAACCCTAGTTATAGTTTATATAGGGTAGGCTGGTGTTGCTTGCCGTGAGAAGTTAACCTAGGTGAATGAAAATAGGTTATGGGCTAGATTATAGGGTAGAGGGGCTGCTACTCACGGGCTGGGCCTGGCTATATGTAGAGTATTTAGATAGGGTTTGATATATGGATTTCAATTTGGTATTTAACAATTTATAAAATAATACAAAAGGGGGATAATGGGTTAAGGGGGGTGTACAATTTGGGATAAGTCTAGGGGCAAATAGGAAATAGTTTAGGAAGGATGTAAAACGATTTAAAATAAGATATTTAGCCATATCTGGCTAACAATTCGAATTTCGAACCAGAATGGTAAAATCGATGGTCGGGGTATTCCGGGTGATATCTCGCAATCCGGGCGTCAGAAAAATAATCCGTAAATACCGGGGCGCTCGTGGAGATGAGATGCACAGATCTACAGAGATCGATCGTGCGTAACACTTACCAAGAATTTTCGTAAAATTGGAAACGGCGTTTTGAGTCAAATGACTAGAACGCCCCTATCATTTCAAAGTCATTTTGCGAGAAAACGCGCCGTGAAAAGACGTTCCCAAAAATTACTATAAAATTCAACACCCCAAAACGATCGCAACGGCATATCGCATCGCATATGCCGGAGCTCAGAAATAGCCAAATAAAATACGTGCACGATAAAACACGTGCGTGCAGAAAATTACAAACGGTCGGAAAGTGGCCGTTACATTCTACCCACCTTAGAAATGATTCCGCCCTCGGAATCACTCAAACTAAGACTAATTATAAAATCTATAAATACCTAAGCCTATAACTCACATCCTCCACACAATAGTCTCTAGTCCTATACTTATAACATCGTTCTTCAAATAATCCGCCATAATCCTTCTTTTCACTGGATAATGCCACGACTAAACTCACCTCTTAATACTTAGCTATGGACCCATCACTTACTGTTCAAATTTCCAACTCCAAGTCCTCACAAAAGAATAATAATCATCTTCTCATCCCCTACCACTTCGCTAAACATCATCGCTCAATAACATCTTTTTAAAATTTCTCAATCTTTTCCTAAAATTTTTCAATTGCTAAAACAATTTCCTAGTCGATCACCAATCCAAGACAAAAACTTTGTCTAACTTATAATACCTTCACAAATCAACAATTGTCGTGTCCTCCATACATCCCTTGTCATATCTTCCCATAAATTTATCCGAAAAATAATCGAACTATCAAAATCACATCTCCTCCTGCTTATTATAATTATTTTCAACCAATATTAAATCCGACAACCTAACCATCCATTTGTCTCAACACGACGTGTTACTCCCAATGTCTTCTCACGTCAACTCAACAATCAAGTCTCGATGCTAATAAAGCTCTACTCAAACTCATGATCATCCTAACTCCTACCATACTCTATAGTCATCCCTATCTACCATTCGTCTAAACCTCAAATCTGATAAGTTCTCATCTTCACGCATATAATCTCGTCCAACCAGAATTCTCCATTGAGTCCGCCACTCCTCAGTTTTATAAATAAGTCTTGGACAGCCCATTCTTTTCTTCCGAAAGGTATCTTATTCCAATATCCTATTGTTCCAAAATCGGTTAATCATTGCTATAACAAATCTCATCCCTCCCTGAGTCTACCTGCAACCAAAATCCTACAACAATAATAGATAGTCCCAAAACTATAACAACCATAACATAACATTTCAAAATCGGGAGAGTGGGAGAAAGAGAAAGGGAAACTTAAAACCATGACACATTTAAAACATTTGGAAAAACGTGCGGAGTCGTGGTAATGGAAGAGGAAGGATAATTGATTTGTGATCTTGTGAGCTAATTTCAAAAACTTTAAAGGTTTGGTTTAAAAGAAAAACAAAGTTTTGATACAATCACATGCGGTCAAGATAAACTGTCCAATATTATGAAAGACTAAGTCTAAGGAAATTGTCTGCTATGACGTTGTCCACACAAAAGTGAATACCATCATTCAGACAACTCCATGTGTATGTCATGGACCACACTGCGTATTTCTAAACGGTATGCATACAAGACACAAGAGACGATCATCAAGATCCTAAGGGTAACACACTTATACAGGTCTACACACTATACCTATATATACATCACGACGACATCACAAACCAAAGGCCCACTACTAACTAGAGATGACATAGGCAACTACAGGCACTGGTGTCTACATAAAAGAAGGAGACCGAAACCAAAAGCGACACGAAACGAGATCGAAAGAACGAAGTCAGATAAGGCGAGGATAAAAAGATAGCCGGATGGACGTGACAAAAATATTGCTAAAAAATGATCTAACGATGGAAGAAGGATTGGTGCAAAACATATTATCATATACCTTTAAAAATATATATATATATACTTAAAAGTGAGCAGACGAAGCAAATTAAAATTTTGGAAAAAGTAAGACGAAGGAAGGATGGATAGGGTGAGAAACGTTTGTTTGCAAATGAAAAATAAGTTTACACAAAGATTTTGAAATGTGGTCAAGAAGAACATAGAACTGGTATAATACTAATAATAAAATAATTGGAGTTCCCTCTAGTCTAGAAAATATTTAAAAAGTACGTACGGTAATTGATTAGAAATTTTGGTAGTTTTTTTTTGTAAAAAGAATAACTTTGAATGGTAACAAGTTTTAATACCGAAATACGAAAGTTAATGATTCAAAAGCGAGTACGAAATAGTAACTTAAGGATTTACGACCAAGAAGGTTTCAAAGTCGATAAAAGAATTTTAATTCAACCGAAAACAAGAAATTTTAAATATATAGTATAGGGGTTTTCAAAAAAAAAAATTAAGCTGAGCGATGAAACTGAATATGGAGTTTCGAAAATACTTTTAGAGAAGACAAAATTGGCAAACAGAAAGATTCGGAGGATCTACGATGATCATCAGGAAACGATCACGTGAATCGGGAGACAAGAAAATGATCGCTTGAAGAATATGTGTAGGATACGAACCGTGAAGATCGACGATGGAACATCACGGTCGATAACACGAAAGGGTAATGATCGGGAAGATGCTAGAAGTCAAGGATTCTAATTATCGGGTCGTCTGAAGATCAGGAGAGCTCGGCGCTAAGATTTCCTAACGAGCTAAACTACAATCAGGATCTAGGGGAAAAAGTTTCTAATGCAATCAAGGTTACGTTCTGCTGGGCCCGAAGTCGATGGAGCTAGGCGAGCGACTAACTAAAAGAATGACTCTAGAAATTTAATTTGGTCAGAGTTAGGGGGGAGGCTACTAAAGTATCTTAAGACGGGTACGGCTAAGTCTTAACCAAGGCGTCTGACAATCAAATTGGGACATCTACCTAAGTCTTCCTACTATCTAAGACTGGGAAACTAATTCAGACTTGTACGTGGATATTACATGAATGATGTACTTTTATTGTTCCGAACTTTTGCAAGACCTGCATGGGCCACCACTAAAACCTGTCACGCCCCGCTTCCCAAAATGGACGGAAGCGAAACGTGACGAGGCCCGCTTAGGCCAGAGCTTTAGAAGCTCGGACCCAATAAGCGTCTGTAGAGGTACCATTTTAAAAGAATTTCAGGTTCTTGCATTATTATAGTTCGAAACAACAAAAGTACGGAAAGGAAATTTGCATTCATTTACATGGGGAAATAATATCCAACTGGTACAAAGTCTAAAAGAAACCTAAGCATGGCAACACAAGTTTAAAGACAAACCGAAAAGTAGTACCCTCGGGAAGTGGTGACTAAAAGACCTCAAGGTCTGGTCCTCGTCAGGCACGGACTCTGGATCAGCGTCCTCGGCTCCTCGTACTCCAGCGAGTCTGCTTCGTCCATGATCTCTGGCTGAACACCTGACGTACAGCACCCAAGAAAAAGGAACTGTACGTCAGGTAAAGTCTACAAGAAGGGTTAGACTTTACTGCAAGTGCACCGAACTTTAAACAACGGCTTACTGGTTGATTATCATGCTGGGGTTACAACAAGTACAAGAGAAGTAACGTAGCAGGAAAGTAAAGCGTAGCAGGCAGTAGTCGTAGCGTGTGCTACCGACTACGGGACTAACCTAAAGGTGTCAGGACAAGACGAAGGCAGACAAGACATGTAGGACACGACACGACACGACACGAAGGGTTCATGCCTTACGGTTCAAGGGGGATCAGACCCTCTCACCGTGCGCACGCTCAACCCTACCCCAAAACACCAGAACTCAGGACAGGAAGCACGGAGATCACTTTCGCAAGGAAAGCACCTGAAACGCCCGTAGGCTTTTTGTATCACGGAGATCACTTCCGCTCGGGAAGCATCTGAAACGCCCGTAGGCTTTTTGTAACACGGAGATCACTCCCGCAAGGAGAGCATCTGAAACGCCCGAAGGCTTTTTGTAGCACGGAGATCACTTCCGCTCGGGAAGCATCTGAAACGCCCGAAGGCTTTTTGTAGCACGGAGATCACTTCCGCTCGGGAAGCATCTGAAACGCCCGTAGGCTTTTTGTAACACGGAGATCACTCCCGCAAGGAGAGCATCTGAAACGCCCGAAGGCTTTTTGTAACACAGTGACAAGACACGACCAGTGTGGATAACAGTGACAAGACACGACCAGTGTACGGGAGAGTTATTCTAGGGTGTCCACACGCACGCACACACATGATAGTCCTACAACATCAAAGTTGTTGTTGTCAGGCTCAGACTTCGTCGTCAAGTCTGAGTCGTCAGGGGCGTCCCGGACGCTATCATTTCACGTCCGTTTCTATACAGTCACAGTCTAACAGTTCTAGCAATCTAAGACCAAGGCACGGTCAAAAACGCAAGTGGGTACACTTGCCTGCGATGGCGAGTGTGTCGTCCTCTCGAAGCGTCTCGTCCAAGCGTCTCGTCCACAGAAGTCCGTCTGAAATATCGCCACGGTGACGATGTCAGGTCTCAAATTCATCAAATCCTATTAGGGTTCGTGTCTAAGTTATCGGGGCTATCCTATTTGTCAATCATCAAAATTTTGATGTTTTATCAACCTAAATCGACCACTACCCTATGTGCGCATAAAATTGTTCGTTGGTCGATTTTCTATGGTGAGCAACGTTTTACTGGTGTGGAAAAGTAAATTTAATTGTAGTTGTCCAGTTTTAGTTAGGTTTTCGGTTTCTCTACAGTGTGGGTTGTGCTATGAGTTAGAGGGGACTAACCTCTCCGGTGTCTGGAGTAGTGCGGACGTAACATCTGAACTGCAGGTGATCGGCGGTGAGGGATATGATCTATCTGTGTCATTTAGATTAACGATATAAGCTATAAGGTTCTCAACAGAATGAAACTATCACGTATATACATATAACCACAATATTCACTAACTTACTTAACATACTAGTTGCTATAAGAAATGCTCTATTTATCATTAAACCCCTCATTATTATACTATTACTAAGCAATGCTAAAATAGTATTGTTTACTGCCCAAATTTTATCATTTATAAGTTATCTCACTGGTATAACATGACTAACATTTCTAACTTTGCATCCACTGATTGTAACATACAATGCGTAATAAACCCTAACATCAATATTTAGTCATGGATGTGAACTGTTATAAAATTAAACTTAGACACTCATATATAGTATCTTGTAGATACAGTGTGAAAACCTAATACGCACTGTCATATAATAATTAAAATAATAACACTGACATGATCAGAATCTCATGGTGATTAACAAGCTAATACTAACCTGTGCTAAAAAATAACCCAGCATGAAGCTTACGCGGTGAAGCTTCCAAGCGATGCCCTCGTTGTCGCAGAGGGACGGTCAGATGGCGACGTGACACGGCGAGGTGGCGGCAGCACGTTGGTGATGGTGTAGCCTACCTGGGACTACGGCGAGGAGATAGAACAAGGACTGCTGGTCTCCGGAGGTCTGCTGGCCGGCGGGAAGCAGCAGGCAGGGTGGGTGACCGACCGCCATGGCGTCGTGGCTCCGGGGTGGTCGGAGGGTCCACGGGCGTGCGACAGGGCTCGTCGACGTCGAAGGCTGCAAGGCGGAGGACCGGAGCGAGGGTAGCTCGATGTGGCATAGGCTCGACTGCGGGGGATGTGGTCCGGCGTCGGGTGAGGGTTTTCCGGCGTGGAGTCAGAGGAGTTGGCCGGAGAGCTTGGTGCGGTGACGTACGGGGAGCACTGGCAGCGGCTGGTGTGCGTGCGACGCGGGCTGGCGACTTGGTGTTGATGGGGCTGACGTGCGGCGGTGGTGCGAGGACGTCGGAGGAGGATCCGGGGCGGCGTCCGAGGGCTGACGGCGGAGGGAACAGCCCGGGGCGACGGTGGTGACGCTGCGAAGAGCAGCAGACGGCGGCCGCTAGGAACGGCCTGGGCGAAGTGGCCGTGGCCTGGAGAGGGAACCCGGTGGCTGCGGTGCTAAGGGGGATGCCGGCGAGGGTCCGGTGGTGGGGGAAAGGTCGGGCGGCGAGTTATGGTTGAGGAAACTCGAAGAAGGAGGCCGCCTACTTAGGGTTTGCATGGGTAAGAGCTTAGGGCGGCGGCGTGGTTCTTTTGGCTGCTGCGAAAGCTGAGTCTAAACAAAAATAAAATAACCCTAGTTATAGTTTATATAGGGTAGGCTGGAGTTGCTTGCCGTGAGAAGTTAACCTAGGTGAATGAAAATAGGTTATGGGCTAGATTATAGGGTAGAGGGGCTGCTACTCACGGGCTGGGCCTGGCTATATGTAGAGTATTTAGATAGGGTTTGATATATGGATTTCAATTTGGTATTTAACAATTTATAAAATAATACAAAAGGGGGATAATGGGTTAAGGGGGGTGTACAATTTGGGATAAGTCTAGGGGCAAATAGGAAATAGTTTAGGAAGGATGTAAAACGATTTAAAATAAGATATTTAGCCATATCTGGCTAACAATTCGAATTTCGAACCAGAATGGTAAAATCGATGGTCGGGGTATTCCGGGTGATATCTCGCAATCCGGGCGTCAGAAAAATAATCCGTAAATACCGGGGCGCTCGTGGAGATGAGATGCACAGATCTACGGAGATCGATCGTGCTTAACACTTACCAAGAATTTTCGTAAAATTGAAAACGGCGTTTTGAGTCAAATGACTAGAACGCCCCTATCATTTCAAAATCATTTTGCGAGAAAACGCGCCGAGAAAAGACGTTCCCAAAAATTACTATAAAATTCAACACCCCAAAACGATCGCAACGGCATATCGCATCGCATATGCCGGAGCTCAGAAATAGCCAAATAAAATACGTGCACGATAAAACACGTGCGCGCAGAAAATTACAAACGGTCGGAAAGTGGCCGTTACACCTTCTCTGGTTTGGGTGGCTAGGGTTGGTCCTGCCCCAGAGGTCTTGAGGGGGGAGCGGGCGCGTAGCCCGGCCCGTTCCCTTCTCTGGTTTGGGTGGCTAGGGTTGGCCCTGCCCCAGAGGTCTTGAGGGGGGGAGCGGGCGCGTAGCCCGGCCTGTGCCCTTCTCTGGTTTGGGTGGCTAGGGTTGGCCCTGCCCCAGAGGTCTTGAGGGGGGGGAGCGGGCGCGTAGCCCGGCCCGTGCCCTTCTCTGGTTTGGGTGGCTAGGGTTCGCCCTGCCCCAGAGGTCTTGAGGGGGGGAGCGGGCGCGTAGCCCAGCCCGTGCCCTTCTCTGGTTTGGGTGGCTAGGGTTGGCCCTGCCCCAGAGGTCTTGAGGGGGGGAGCGGGCGCGTAGCCTGGCCCATGCCCTTCTCTGGTTTGGGTGGCTAGGGTTGGCCCTGCCCCAGAGGTCTTGAGGGGGGGAGCGGGCGCGTAGCCCGGCCCGTGCCCTTCTCTGGTTTGGGTGGCTAGGGTTGGCCCTGCCCCAGAGGTCTTGAGGGGGGGAGCGGGCGCGTAGCCCGGCCCGTGCCCTTCTCGGGTTTGGGTGGCTAGGGTTGGCCCTGCCCCAAAGGTCTTGAGGGGGGGGAGCGGGCGCGTAGCCCGGCCCGTGCCCTTCTCTGGTTTGGGTGGCTAGGGTTGGCCCTGCCCCAGAGGTCTTGAGGGGGGGAGCGGATGCGTAGCCCGGCCCGTGCCCTTCTCAGGTTTGGGTGGCTAGGGTTGGCCCTGCCCCAGAGGTCTTGAGGGGGGGAGTGGGCGCGTAGCCCGGCCCGTGCCCTTCTCTGGTTTGGGTGGCTAGGGTTGGCCCTGCCCCAGAGGTCTTGAGGGGGGGAGCGGGCGCGTAGCCCGGCCCGTGCCCTTCTCTGGTTTGGGTGGCTAGGGTTGGCCCTGCCCCAGAGGTCTTGAGGGGGGGAGCGGGCGCGTAGCCCGGCCCGTGCCCCTCTCTGGTTTGGGTGGCTAGGGTTGGCCCTGCCCCAGAGGTCTTGAGGGGGGATCGGGCGCGTAGCCCGGCCCGTGCCCTTCTCGGGTTTAGGTGGCTGGGGTTGGCCCTGCCCCAGAGGTCTTGAGGGGGGGAGCGGGCGCGTAGCCCGGCCCATGCCCTTCTCTGGTTTGGGTGGCTAGGGTTGGCCCTGCCCTAGAGGTCTTGAGGGGGGGGGGGATGATTCGGGATATAAATTGCATATTTTCCCCCCTAACTACCCCCATTTTGTGCCAAAGATTAGGCTTAATTGTGCTCTTTTTGGGTATATTTTCATTTCATATCAATTTTAGGGCTTATTCTCATTCTTGGTACAAAATACGGTTTTTATCGTCGTTATTGGCTTCCTATTATTTTTCCTATGCTCCTGCCATTATTTTGATCATATCTCCATTTTTTGGGAATTATTTGGGCGTTGGAATATTTTATATAGCTTATTTGGAGGTCAATATTGTGTTTTTTAATAGTCATTATATTTATTTTCACATCAAATGGACTAAATTTTGCTTCTCCTTATTTTTCAGGTACTCCTGAAATTTTTCAAGATTTTCTGGAATTTTTCCAGAATTTTCTGGAATTTCTAGGCAATTTTGGGGATTTTTGGAAGCAAGTGAAGGAATTCTGGGAATTATTAAATAAAAAAACAAAAAAAAAATTGAATTTTGGGCTTAGCCCGCGGCCCGCTCGCTGAGCGGGCCGCAACATTTTATTTTAATAAAAAAAAAAAAAACCCTGTTGTGGGCCGGCCCGCTGGCCGGCCCACGTTGCGGCCCGCTCTCCTGAGCGGGCCGCCAGCCTTTAGTTTAAAAAAAAAAAATTAAAAAAATAAACAAAACGCGCGCGCGCTAGCAGCTGAAGCGGGGGCACGCGCGGAGCGCGTGCCCCCCCCAATTCTCTTTGCGGGCTGCCCGTTTGGGCGCGGGTCGGGTGCAAAAAAACCCGACCCGCAAGCCCAGTTTGGGCTATATGCGGCCTGAGTTCGTTTTTTTTTAGGGGCACTCGGCCTGTGCTTCGTTTTTCTTGCAGTTTTTCGGCCAGAGGTGGATTTTTAGGGCTTTGGAAGGGGGAGGAGGCCATGGATTAAGCTTGGAGCTTGGAGGAGCATTTGGGAGAGGAGAACTTCATCCTTGAGTGACACATTGGTGAAATTTTTCCTATCTCTTGTGTGTTTGATTTAGGGTTTTAAATTGTAATTGGATGTTGATTTTGAGTAAAGATTACTCCTTTTCATTATGAATCTCTGAATCTTGCTTGTGTGGTTGTGTTTTGAGATTGTTGTTGTTGGGTTGTAAAAATTCTCCTCTAGCATATGTTTAATTTCAAAATTGGTGGATGAAATTTGAGTTAATTTGTTCATTGGAACCCTAAAGGGGAATCCATGAAGAGGATTATCCTAGCGGACCCTCTCTATTGCGCTTATTGCCTATTACTCGCATGAGTTTCACTCACTACTTATTGCACCCCACACGTTCGATGAAATGCCGTACTTTCCGATTGAGCTCCCTTAGCCGGGAGATCAATTGAGTTATATTAGGGGATGATTTCTTGCGTCCACAACCTCATTCGCATGCACACCACACGAGTCCTCCTCGTTACTTGCCGATTCGGCCCTCAACCCCTAACCACTTAGGATAGATTTTTAGTTTCTCCACGTTTTTCACCACACGTTTTCCCGCTCATCCACCGTTAGCAAGGTAGTTGTTTCAAACTTTATTTTTCGTTATCAATCAATTTTGTGAAAATAGAACGAATTGTCCCTGTGATCCGACCCGGTACTCACCGGTTATTTTATATTGCATTGACGCTCCTACGCTTGGGAGCGGAAGGCATGCACTTGCGCGTTTTCCGAGTCAACCAATTGGCGCCGTTGCCGGGGACAACGGATTCTGTTAGTAGCATTTTTTGATTGATTTCGAAATTTTTAGTGTGATACTTCTATCTCTTAGTGTGTGTCTTTCTATTTGTTTATTTTCCACTTATTGAGTCTTTTTGCGTGTTTATTCTCATTTTTTTGAGAAATTTTTTTTTTAAAAACCATGGCATCTTCTTCAGATTTTTCGGACTTTGATTTGGAGGATATCCCACTTCCGCCATACTTTCATGGCACGGAGTGGGAGAACCCTCACTTACATATTAAAAATTTTGAAGATTGGATGCATTCATGTCTTGGTGGGAATATCGATGATGATTGCATATATTTTAGATTCTTTCCCGATTCTTTACAGGATGATGCTAGACTTTGGTTTGATTCATTGTCTTTGGACTCACATTTTACCTGGTTATCATTTCAGGCTGAATTTCTCCGGGTATTTTTGCCTATCTTTTTGGAGCAGGTACAGTGGCGGCATGCCATGGAGCATATAGCGAGCTTTACCCAGGCTGAGTGGGAGGCCTACCATCAGACTTGGCAGAGGTTCACAGATTTGGTGCTTGTGTGCCCACACCAGAGCTTTCACGAGGATCATCTTCTGCAGATCTTCTACACAGGATTATTGCCATCTGGGCGGGATTTTGTGCAGACGAGTTGTGGTGGGGAGTTCTTTGATTATTCGACCGAGGATTCCTGGTGTTACCTGAGGGACCTTGCAGAGTGGGAGCAGACTGAGCCATCTGGAGAGCAGTCACTTGGATATGAGGGTGATGGCCAGTCCCAGTTTCCATTTCAGGATGCAGAGCTGCAGGCCCAGTGTCAGCTTGAGGAGCCACCTTTGGGCTCTTTTTCTTGCGACCCCATGGGATATAGAGCAGAGCAGGAGGATGGGTTGCATGAGAGCCAGGTAGAGGATATTGACAGATTATATTTTCATGAATCGGAGGAGATAGATGATGGAGTGCGTGTCGACCACGACAGTGACACGATGCATTTTCATTTTGAGGTTGATGATGAAGTGGATGATGGCCGAGAGCAGATCGAGTACACCATGGAGCCTGAGCCACAGGCCACTTCAGAGTTAGCTTCACAGGTCGAGGCGGTTGAGTATTTTGGGAGGACGACTGAGATGAGCTATTTCTGGGATGGCGAGGATGATGCGTGCTTGGATTTGCCCGAGACGTGTCTACCTCCAGTCCTATCACAGATGTCACTTCCCTCGCCTCAGGATGCGCACTTGCCAGTCATCGAGGAGGTTTGTGAGGAGCAGTTATCAGATGTGGGGAGTGCCGCAGAGATCGTTGATGTTGATATGGATGTCGAGGAGGATGATAGCGACGGGGATTGCGAGATGGTATATATTGAGCCCGAGCTCCCTCTTACTCCAGTTTTCTCTCTGCAGCCACTTCCACCTCCTCCTGAGGCCGTGCATCATGCCACACCTAGCACCGTTATTCAGGGAAGTTTCCACCATCTCATGCCTTGCATTTCTGAAACCAAATTTTCACTTCCATATACATTTGTTTCAGATTGTCGTCCATTGCATTTAAATTCTTTTATTTGTTTTGACGACCCGTTTTGGAATGCTTTTGCAGGGCATGAGGACATGACTTGGATTGATGCAGCTCGTCTCCCACGTGATCCATATTATCAAAAGGAGATACTTGGAGTTGCATTGCTGGAATCCAAGGAGGCCGGTGGTGGCCTAGCTCCAAAGCAGCTGGCGGAGGAGCGTAAGGATATGATCGAGCAGTTGCCACCACCGTTATACATTCGAGATCCGCCATTTGCCACGGTGTGTTCTTTCCATGTAGTGTAAATAAATAAAATTAAAAGTTAGTTTGCTTTTGCATTTTGCTTTCGTATGCATTTCTTTTCTTTTTTAGGATCTTTTGCCAAGATCTAGTACTCTTCCATCATTGAGGACAATGCTTATTTTAAGTTGGGGGGAGAGTGTTAGAATCTTTAGGTTTGTTAGGATTTTGGCCTAAAATTTTTTTTTTGAGATCCCTCCATGTTTCACCTCATTCCATGAATGTCATTGCATATCATTTTGGCCTTCTCGTTCCTACGCCGCTTGCTTTGTTTAGTCCCTACTTGCTTAATGCCATGCGATTTTTCGGATTATCATTTTGGTATCGATTTCTCGATGTTTGATTGGCACGTTTTCATTTCTTTTCTAATTTGGAGTCGAATGTTAATATACAATGTATGAACTACATTATATGTTGTGATACTCTCTTTGAGATAATTTTGGAACAGTTTGGTGTAAGCGATTTCATGTGTTGGGATGAATGGTGTAGTTTTTAATTGGATTGGATTTGGCCCAATTGTGCATGCTTTGTTTTCCTCTTAGGAGTGGGTGGATGAGTTGATAATTTGTGTTGGAATGGAAAAAAAAAGTTAGTATAAGTGAATGTTTCTTTCTAATTGAATCGAGTAGCCGGTGCCCCACGAAACATTGGGGAGGACGCCAAAGATGAGATGTAGAAGATCATTCCATCCCTTTGCCTATATAGCGTTATCGCGTGTAGGTATTGGTGGCCGTGTTTGCATTTATAGCGTTATCGCGTGAATGCAAAACATAAACATACAAAATCCAAAAACATAAAAAAAAAGAGAAAAAGAAAAGAAAAATGAAAGAAAAATGAAAGAATAACCCACATGAGTGATGCAATCTCATCTCCCACTTCTTAGAAGAAATATTCTTTTTGTTTTGGCCACTTTCATGAAAATTGGAAAATTTGACATCGTGATATTTTCCCGATACGTGTGATACGGTGCTTATTTCTTCACTTTTCTTTGAATTGGATTGAGGGGAGTATCATTTGTTGTTTGCTTTCATATATTTGGTATATTGGCTTTGAAATCAATTGGAAATATCATTTGGGGTGTGCCATGATGATATCGAGGAGTTGGTGCATGTTTTTCAATTTAATCCGAATTTTTCGCATATTTTGCTAGGGACTAGCAAAAAGCTAGTTGGGGGGTGTGATTCGGGATATAAATTGCATATTTTCCCCCCTAACTACCCCCATTTTGTGCCAAAGATTAGGCTTAATTGTGCTCTTTTTGGGTATATTTTCATTTCATATCAATTTTAGGGCTTATTCTCATTCTTGGTACAAAATACGGTTTTTATCGTCGTTATTGGCTTCCTATTATTTTTCCTATGCTCCTGCCATTATTTTGATCATATCTCCATTTTTTGGGAATTATTTGGGCGTTGGAATATTTTATATAGCTTATTTGGAGGTCAATATTGTGTTTTTAAATAGTCATTATATTTATTTTCACATCAAATGGACTAAATTTTGCTTCTCCTTATTTTTCAGGTACTCCTGGAATTTTTCAAGATTTTCTGGAATTTTTCCAGAATTTTCTGGAATTTCTAGGCAATTTTGGGGATTTTTGGAAGCAAGTGAAGGAATTCTGGGAATTATTAAATAAAAAAACAAAAAAAAATTGAATTTTGGGCTTAGCCCGCGGCCCGCTCGCTGAGCGGGCCGTAACATTTTATTTTAAAAAAAAAAAAAACCCTGTTGTGGGCCGGCCCGCTGGCCGGCCCACGTTGCGGCCCGCTCTCCTGAGCGGGCCGCCAGCCTTTAGTTTAAAAAAAAAAAATTAAAAAAATAAACAAAACGCGCGCGCGCTAGCAGCTGAAGCGGGGGCACGCGCGGAGCGCATGCCCCCCCCCCCAATTCTCTTTGCGGGCTGCCCGTTTGGGCGCGGGTCGGGTGCAAAAAAACCCGACCCGCAAGCCCAGTTTGGGCTATATGCGGCCTGAGTTCGTTTTTTTTTAGGGGCACTCGGCCTGTGCTTCGTTTTTCTTGCAGTTTTTCGGCCAGAGGTGGATTTTTAGGGCTTTGGAAGGGGGAGGAGGCCATGGATTAAGCTTGGAGCTTGGAGGAGCATTTGGGAGAGGAGAACTTCATCCTTGAGTGACACATTGGTGAAATTTTTCCTATCTATTGTGTGTTTGATTTAGGGTTTTAAATTGTAATTGGATGTTGATTTTGAGTAAAGATTACTCCTTTTCATTATGAATCTCTGAATCTTGCTTGTGTGGTTGTGTTTTGAGATTGTTGTTGTTGGGTTGTAAAAATTCTCCTCTAGCATATGTTTAATTTCAAAATTGGTGGATGAAATTTGAGTTAATTTGTTCATTGGAACCCTAAAGGGGAATCCATGAAGAGGATTATCCTAGCGGACCCTCTCTATTGCGCTTATTGCCTATTACTCGCATGAGTTTCACTCACTACTTATTGCACCCCACACGTTCGATGAAATGCCGTACTTTCCGATTGAGCTCCCTTAGCCGGGAGATCAATTGAGTTATATTAGGGGATGATTTCTTGCGTCCACAACCTCATTCGCATGCACACCACACGAGTCCTCCTCGTTACTTGCCGATTCGGCCCTCAACCCCTAACCACTTAGGATAGATTTTTAGTTTCTCCACGTTTTTCACCACACGTTTTCCCGCTCATCCACCGTTAGCAAGGTAGTTGTTTCAAACTTTATTTTTCGTTATCAATCAATTTTGTGAAAATAGAACGAATTGTCCCTGTGATCCGACCCGGTACTCACCGGTTATTTTATATTGCATTGACGCTCCTACGCTTGGGAGCGGAAGGCGTGCACTTGCGCGTTTTCCGAGTCAACCAGGGGAGCGGGCGCGTAGCCCGGCCCGTGCCCTTCTCTGGTTTGGGTGGCTAGGGTTGGCCCTGCCCCAGAGGTCTTGAGAGGGGGAGCGGGTGCGTAGCCCGGCCCGTGCCCTTCTCTGGTTTGGGTGGCTAGGGTTGGCCCTGCCCCAGAGGTCTTGAGGGGGGGAGCGGGCGCGTAGCCCGGCCCGTGCCCTTCTCTGGTTTGGGTGGCTAGGGTTGGCCCTGCCCCAGAGGTCTTGAGGGGGGGAGGGGAGCGGACGCGTAGCCCGGCCCGTGCCCTTCTCTGGTTTGGGTGGCTAGGGTTGGCCCTACCCCAGAGGTCTTGAGGGGGGGGAGCGGGCGCGTAGCCCGGCCCGTGCCCTTCTCTGGTTTGGGTGGCTAGGGTTGGCCCTGTCCCAGAGGTCTTGAGGGGGGGAGCGGGCGCGTAGCCAGGCCCGTGCCCTTCTCTGGTTTGGGTGGCTAGGGTTGGCCCTGCACCAGAGGTCTTGAGGGGGGAGCGGGCGCGTAGCCCGGCCCGTGCCCTTCTCTGGTTTGGGTGGCTAGGGTTGGCCCTGCCCCAGAGGTCTTGAGGGGGGAGCGGGCGCGTAGCCCGGCCCGTGCCCTTCTCTGGTTTGGGTGGCTAGGGTTGGCCCTGCCCCAGAGGTCTTGAGGGGGGAGCGGGCGCGTAGCCCGGCCCGTGCCCTTCTCTGGTTTGGGTGGCTAGGGTTGGCCCTGCCCCAGAGGTCTTGAGGGGGGGAGCGGGCGCGTAGCCCGGCCCGTGCCATTCTCTGGTTTGGGTGGCTAGGGTTGGCCCTGCCCCAGAGGTCTTGAGGGGGGGGGGGGAGCGGGCGCGTAGCCCGGCCCGTGCCCTTCTCTGGTTTGGGTGGCTAGGGTTGGCCCTGCCCCAGAGGTTCGGAGGTTTTGCGAACTGCAAAACTTGTGTAGGAACAACAATGTTGGGAAAAACGGGTAGATGTGTATATTGCGCGTAAAAAGGAAAATCTCACAACTATTGGTAGAATTTTAGCAGATGCTTTGCGTTCCAAGGGTGGGCCAGTTCGCTCCCTTCGGGGGTAGCCAGGATGTACGTGGCTGGTCCGACAATATCGACGACCGTGTAGGGCCCTTCCCATTTAGCGGCCAGCTTTCCCCGCTGTGCAGTCTCGGGGCGGAAGGTGGCATCTCGGAGGACCAAATCGCTGATCCTGAAAGTCCGCGGTTTCACCCGGGAGTCGTAATACCGTGCCATCCTCTGGCTGTGTTTGACGAGGCTGGTCAGGGCCCGGTCTCTTTCCTCGTCTATCAACTCAAGACTGAGGCCGAGTCCTTCTCCGTTGATTTCTTCGTCGAAGAGCTTTAGCCGGAGTGTCTCTTCGCCGATTTCCACAGGATCGACCGCCTCCGATCCGTATGCTAGCATGAAGGGACTTTCTCCGGTCGAGGCCTTGTGGGTGGTACGATAGGACCATAGGATTCCCGGCAGGTCGTCGACCCATGCCCCCAGAGCGGCGTCCACCTTTTTCTTCATTGGGTTCAAGATACATTTATTCGCGGCCTCCGCCATTCCGTTGCACTATGGGTGGGCGACTGACGTGAACTGGAGTTTGATCCCCCAGCCCGAGCAGAAGTCGTGGAAGCCTTCGCAATCGAACTGCTTTCCGTTATCCGTGACTATGGAGCGGGGAATCCCGAAGCGGCATTTGATGGATTGCCAAATGAAGCCCTTCATGTCCGTCCACGCGATTCACGCCAGCGGCTCTGCTTCGACCCATTTTGTGAAGTAGTCCACGGCGACGACTAGATATTTCCTTCCCCCGGAGGCCTTTGGGAAAGGCCCCAGGATGTCGAGTCCCCACTTGGCGAAGGGGATCGGGCTGACGATGGGCATCAGGTTGGCCGGCGGTGCAGTCGTCCGTCGGCAGAACTTCTGGCACGCCTCGCACTTTTTGACGTACTGTACTGCATCCCGGATCATCGTCGGCCAGTAGTATCCTTGGTGCATTATTTTGTGGGCGATGGTGCGCCCGCCATGGTGGTTTCCGCAGAAGCCTTCGTGTACCTCGCGGATGACTTGCTCAGCCTGCTCCGGGCCCAAGCATTTCAGGTAGGGCAGGACGTCGTAATTGGCGCGGCGGCGGCGGTACAGCACTCCGTCGAGGAGCACGAATGACAGGGCCCGCCTTTCCACCTGTTTAGCCAGCATCCGCTCCTCGGGTAGTTCTCCCGTCTCTAAGTACTTCATTATGGGGGTCATCCATGACGTCATCGTGCCCGTGCACATCAGTTCTCCTTCGTCAATGGTTGGCATCAATAGGCTTTCGACGTAGATGGCCTTCCCAATCTCGACCGCCGAGGAGGAAGCTAGCTTAGACAGGGCGTCCGCCCAGAGGTTGTTGGAGCGGGGTAGGTGCCGGACGTTCGCTTTCTTGAACTTACGGAGTTCGATTTGGATGCGCCTCAGGTACCGCTTCATTGTCTCCTCTCGGGCCTCGAAGCTCCCCAGGATCTGTTGGATGACGAGACGGGAGTCACTTAGGAGCAACACGTTCGTCGCCCCCACCGTCCTAGCGAGTTTTAACCCGTTAACTGCGGCTTCATACTCCGCGACATTGTTGGTTGCTGGGAAGTTGAAGCGTAGGGCGTATTCCAACGAGCATTCGTCAGGGGTCTGAATGACGATACCCGCTCCTGTCCCGGACCCCGTCGCGGAGCCGTCGACGTGGATGGTCCATAATTCGCCCGCGGTCATCTGGGAGGGCGCTGAGGGTTCGCCCACCTCGATCCCCCGCGGGGACACGGTCGCCGATGGGAGCTCTGTCCGGTCCCCCGGTAGGACTTCCGTGGTGCATTCCACCACGAAGTCAGCCAACGCCTGGCCTTTGATCGCCGTCTGGGCTTTGTACGTTATGTCGAACTCGCTGAGCTCGACGCTCCAGTTGAGCATCCTCCCCGACCGCTCCAGTCTTTTCAGGTTCTTTTCGAGGGGCATGTCGGTGTGGACGATTATGGGGTGGGCCTGGAAGTAGGGTCGGGGCTTCCGGGCTGTGGTGATTAGGCAGTAGGCGGCTTTCTCGATAGGGCTGTAACGAGTCTCCGCCTCCCGGAGGATCCGACTGGCATAGTAAACAGGGCGCTGCACCCCTCCTTCCTCCTTGATTAGGACGGAGCTAACGACCTCCTCGTTGGTCGCCAAGTACAACCCTAGGGGTTCGCCTTCCCCCGGCCGTGCGAGGAGCGGTGGGCTCTGTAGGTAAGCTCTCAGCTCCGCAAACGCCCGCGCACAGTCGTCGTCCCACGGGATCACCTTCCTTTTGTCTTTAGCTTTGCCAAAGGCTGTGCGCAAGACCCTGAAGAAGGGGAGCGATTTCTCCGCAGATTTCGACAGGAATCGCCCCAGAGCAGCGATCCGGCCGTTCAGTCGCTGCAAGTCCCGGATCGTCCGGGGCTCCGCCATACCGATGAGGGCCGTCACCTTGTCAGGGTTCGCCTCGATTCCCCGCTTCGTTATCATGAAGCCCAGGAATTTTCCCGACTGCACGCCAAAGATACACTTCGCGGGGTTTAGCCTCAGGTTGTATCGGCGGACCCTTTGGAAAGTATCCTGTAAGTCGGCGAGGTGGTCGGGGGCCCTTCTACTCTTCACCAGCATGTCGTTGATGTAGACCTCCAAGTTTCGCCCCACCTGAGGGCTGAATATTCGGTCCACCATCCATTGATAGGTCGCCCCGGCGTTCTTCAGTCCAAAGGGCATCTTGGTGTAACAGAAGGTGCCTTTATCGGTGACAAAAGACGTCTTCTCCTCATCCTCCTCCGCCATCGGTATCTGGTTGTATCCCGAGAAGGCGTCCATAAAGCTTAACAACTCATAGCCGGACGCCTGGTCCACCAAGTGGTCGATCCTGGGTAAAGGGAAGCTGTCCTTCGGGCATACCTTGTTGAGGTCGGTAAAGTCGACGCACATGCGCCACTTTCCACTGGGCTTCATCACCAGAACGACGTTGGCGAGCCAGTCGGGGTAGTCCACCGGCCGAACAAATTTGGCTTCGAGGAGCCGCTCTACTTCTTCCTCGGCTGCCCTCTTCTTTTCGCCCCCCGCACTTCTCTTCTTCTGTCGGACAGGTCGGGCTTCTGGGTCCGCATTCAACCTGTGGGAGATTACCGTCGGGTCAACCCTGGGCATGTCGGCAGGTGACCATGTGAATATGTCCGCATTTTCCCGGAGCAAGGCGACGAGGGCCGTCCTCAAGGCGGCCGGGAGTTTTGTCCCGATGGAGACGGTTCTCTCTTCATCCGAGGCCACTGGGACCTCTTCCACTTCCTCGGCCGGGGTCGACCGCTGGTCGCAGAAGTCCTCCCTCTCGTCAGGGATGAGAGCCGTTAGGGCCCGCCTCGGGCTCCTACGCTGGGATGGCGTATGGTCGTGGTCTCCGGGCACCTCCCGGCCTCCCCGCACCTGTCCCACCCCCCGCGGGGTCCAGAACTTCATCATCTGGTGTTGCAGGCTGGGGAGCGCCTCGACGGCCGTCATATATGGACGCCCTATGATTCCGTTATATGCCGACGCGACGTCGACGATGACAAAACGCGTCCCCTTGGTGACGACCCTCGGTTCCTCCCCCAGAGTCATGGGCAGGGTGATCGTCCCCACGGTGGGGATCGTATGGCCGGTGAAGCCAACAACAGGGCCCGCGCAGGGCTCTAGGTTTGCACGCCCCCACCCCATCCTCTTGACCGTTGATAGGAACAGGATGTCGCAGGAGCTACCGGTGTCAATTAGGAGCCGGCCAACGGCCACCGCCCCGATCCGAGCCTCGACGATGAGGGCGTCATTGTTCTGGCTCCCCACCTCCTGCCGGTCTCCCTCGGTAAAGGTGATAGGGGGTCGGTGTGTCCTTCTTCGCTTCGGTCGGCGGCCGGCGCCCGCCACCATCACCTGTCGGGCACCGGCCCCCGGGATCGCGGGCGCCTGCCCCGCTAGGAAAGGCCCTCCAGTTATCATCTCAATTCGCATGACCGCCCCCGGGGGGCGTGGCTCCCCGTGATCGCGGTTCGCCGGCGGTTCCAGTCCCCCCTCCTCTGGGGGGGCTCTTTCTCCTTCTGCTACCCGCCTGCCCGCGACGAAGTTTCCTAAGTGGCCTACCTGGATCAGTCGTTCGATCTCTGTTTTAAGAGTGTAACAACGGTCGGTGTCGTGACCGTGGTCCCGGTGATAACGGCAGTATCTCCGGGGGTCCCGCTTCGCCGGATCCGACCTCATCTCCCGGGGAGGCTCCGACAGTAACCCGGCCCTTGTCGCCGCGGCCAGCACCTCCATCATGGGGGCATTGCGTTGCGTGTAATGTGCCCGTAGGGGGCCTTCTTGTCTTGGGATGACTCGAGGGAGCTCTTGCGCCGGAGCAAACTCGCGCGCTGGGCCAGGGCGATCTTGTGGGCGAGGCCCGGGTGGTTCCCGCCTTGGTCGGGCTAGCCGGTCGCGACCTCGGTCCCCCTCTTCTTGCCTTGGCCGAGGGTGTGACTGGGGTTCGCCTTGGGACGGTTTCGCCGGGGGGAATAAGGCCTTTGCACCGAGAGTCTCCTCGGCCAACACATGCCTCTCTGCCATAGCAACCAACGCCTCATAGTCGGTTGGCGGATCCCGGAGCAGGGATTTGTGGAGGCTCCGAGTCCGCAACCCCGTTTTGAAGGCCAACATAAGCATCTCATCGCCGCATGTCACCACCGCCCGTCTCTCCTCCTGAAAGCGGCATAGGTATCTACCCGTGGTCTCTCCCTCCCCTTGGACTGTCGTGCTGAGATAGTCTAAGGGCTTCTTTTTCGTCCGCCCGGCCTGGAACTCTTGGCAGAACTTGTGGGATAGCTCGCCAAATCTCCCAACGGATCTTGCGGGCAAGCCAAAGTACCAGTCCAACGCTGTGTCCCTCAGGCTTTGGGAGAAATGTCGGCATAGGAACGCCTCATCCGCATCCTGCGCCTCCATCGCCCCCCGGTATTGCTGCACGTGCGTAAGGGGGTCGCCTCTCCTATTGTACGTGGCCAAGTGAGGGGGTTTGAACCTTATGGGCCTTGGGGCAGACGTGATCCACCGTGCAAGCGATGTGGCCTCCTCCGGATAGGTAGGGCGATCTGGCGCATCCCCTCTCCACCACTCGGGGGTCTGGCTTCGGTCGCGCCTCGGCCGCCGACGGTCCTCCGGCCCCGGGGAGTAGCCCGACGGTCGTCTGACGGGGCTCCTCCCCTGGGTCGAGGACTCGACGGGTTGCGGACTACGGTTCTCCCAGCGCCAGCGCCTCCCGGCTAGCTCTCCTCGAGCCTCCATCCATTCTTGATTCTCCCGAAGAAGCCTTTCGCGCTCGGCGGTGAGGAAGCGTAGTTGTCGACAAACGGCTTCCTCGCGCAGGGAATCGGAGGGGTGGTGCAGGCGATGCGGGCTGCCTCCTCCTTGTGGGGACCTGGTCAGCAACGGGTCCTGCCCGTCCCCGAGCCGCCGACCCGTCGCCGTCTCATCCAGGATTTCTCGGTTGCTCTTGTTCTCTCTCCTTAGCCTCTCGCGCTCTGCGACGATGAGGCTGAGTTGGCGGCGAGCGGCCTCTTCGTCCTGGAAGGCCCATCGGGCGGTCTCGGCCGCTTCGTCCAAACGCCTTTGCGCAGCGACCGCCTCCCCCAGGCGCCTCCACCGCCGCGCAACTTCCATCTCCTCTTCCAGGAGCCTTTGCTGGGCCGCAATCTCCTTGGCGAGCCCCCTGTTCTCCCCCTCCTCCTCGAACTGAGGGTGGAGATTCCGCCTCACGTTCTGGGGCTCCGAGGGGCGGGCGGAGGCTCCGTTCCCACCGTCGGATAGCCTCCCCTGGCCTGAGTGACGGCCTCGAAGTTCTTCAGGACGGCGTGGGCCGAAGTATGTTCAGTTTCGGCGCACATCCCCAGAAGGGGGTCGGACACCGGGGTGATTAGTAGAGAGAGAGGTTCCTGACCCACAGGATCTTTACCGTGGTTAGGGTTCCGAGAGATCGGCATGGAGTCTAACATGGGTGTGACCCTTCGTTCCCACAGACGGCGCCAATTGTTACGAGGTGGAACTCGCGTACAATGAATTTGTATTATGGGTGTTACGACCTAAAGATCGTAGGAGCCCGACTCCCGCCCGGATCCGTTAACATACCCCATTAACTCACCTTTTCACAAAAGGGCCGCCGCCCCGAAAATCCGGGGCATCATGGAGACAGGCGCGCCTTGCAGCGCTCCCCGAACCGGCCGGGGCGGACCCCCCGCAGCCGGCCGAGGCGGACCCCCGCAGCCGGCCGAGGCGGACCACCGCAGCTGGCCGAGGCGGACCACCGCAGCCGACCGACTCTTAGTCTACCGCTGACGACAAACAACCTAAGGATAAGGACACCTCTGACACATACGTCACCCGACCATCCGACAAAGCACCCCCTGACGGAAGAGCCGCCTGACAGATAACGCTTTCGGCCCTGACATCCCGACAAAAGCACCCCTGGGCCGTTGTGCCGCCTGACAAAGGCGGGTCAGGGACTCCTGTTCCCGACGTCCTTGTCCGAAGCCTCCGCCGACACCCGAGCCAGCTCAGCACGCCTAGTCATCACCCGTCAGGTATAAATACCCCTTCTCCTCTTACGGAGAAGAGGTTGGCTGCAGAATTCTCTCTCATTCTATTATTCACACACGAGTGCAAAGGTCTTCCATATCTTTGTTCTCCCACCTATAGCTCGCCACGCACGGTCGACACACCGTTAGTCCGACCGGCGTGACTAGCCCCCCATTTGAAGCCCTATCACTGACTTAGGCATCGGAGGGGCTAAGGGTTGAACCCCAACCCAGCCCTTCTGACGAGTTGTTCGTGTTGCAGGAGAGCTCGCCCATCAACACAAGTCGGCGTCACCCCCCTGCCCTTCAACCTGATTCAGCTGCATCCGGTGAGATTCAACCCCGTGACCATCACTGGCGGCGGGATCGACTTCTTCACCCCACCGGTTGCTTGTTAAACAGCCCACCTAAACCCCCTTCTCCACATAACCACCGTGCCCTTGGTTCCCATTAATACAAATTCATTGTACGCGAGTTCCACCTCGTAACAATTGGCGCCGTCTGTGGGAACGAAGGGTCACGCCCATGTTAGATTCCATACCGATCTCGCGGAACCCGGACCACGGCAAAGATCCCGTGGGACAGGAACCGCTCTCCCTACAAATCACCCCGGCGTCCGACCCCCTTCTGGGGATGGGCTCCGAGATCGAACACACTTCAGTCCCCGCCGTCCTGAAGAGCTTCGAGGCCGTTGCTCAGGCCAGGGGAGGCTGTCAGACGGCTGGAACGGAACCTCCGCCCGGCCCCTCAGAGCCCCTGAACGTGAGGCGAAACCTCCACCCTCAGTTCGAGGAGGAGGGGGAGCATAGGGGGCTCGCTGAGGAGATTGCGGCCCAGCAAAGGCTCCTGGAAGAGGAGGTAGAAGTTGCGCAGCGGTGGAGGCGCCTGGGGGAGGCGGCCGCCGCGCAAAGGCGTCTGGACGAGGCGGCCGAGACCGCCCGGAAGGCCTACCAGGAGGAAGAGGCCGCCCGCCGCCAGCTTCGCTTCATCATCGCGGAGCGCGAGAGGCTAAGGATGGAGAACAGGAGCAACCGAGAAATCCTGGACGAGGCGGCGATGGCCCGGCGGCCTGGGAACGGGCGGGACCCGTTGCTGAACAGGTCCCCGCCTGGAGGAGGCGGCCCCCATCACCAGCACCACCCCTCCGATACCCTGCGCGAGGAAGCCGTTTGTCGGCAACTACGCTTCCTCACCGCCGAGCGTGAGAGACTCCTTCGGGAGAATCAAGAACGGATGGGGGCCCGAGGAGAGCTGGCCAGGAGGCATGGGCGCTGGGAGGACCGTAGCCCGCAACCCGCCGAATCCTCGACCCAAGGAAGGAGCTCCGCCAGGAGACCGTCGGGCTACTCCCCGGGGACGGAGGACCGTCGGCGGCCGAGGCGAGACCGAAGCCCGACCCCTGAATGGCGGAGAGGGGATGCGCCGGATCACCCGACCTACCCGGAGGAGGCCACGCCACTCGCACGGTGGATCACTTCCGCCCCCAGGCCCGTAAGATTCAAACCCCTCACTTGGCCACGTCCAATGGGAGGGGCGACCCCCTCACGCACGTGCAACAATACCGGGGGGCGATGGAGGCGCAGGATGTGGACGAGGCGTTCCTATGCCGACATTTCTCCCAAAGCCTGAGGGACACCGCGTTGGACTGGTACTTTGGCTTGCCCGCGAGGTCCGTAGGGAGCTTTGGCGAACTATCCCACAAGTTCTGCCAAGAGTTCCGCGCCGGGCGAACGAAAAAGAAGCCCGTAGACTATCTCAGCACGATAGTCCAAAGGGAGGGGGAAGGAACGGGAAGATACCTCCGCCGCTTTCAGGAGGAGAGACGGGCGGTGGTGACATATGGCGACGAGGTGCTTATGCTGGCCTTCAAGACGGGGCTGCGGACTCGGAGCCTCCATAAATCCCTGCTCCGGGATCCGCCGACCGACTATGAAGCGTTGGTAGCAATGGCGGAGAGGCACGCGTTGGCGGAGGAGACTTTGGGTGCAAAGGTCGTATTCCCCCAGGCGAGACCATCCGCGGACGGGCCCCGGCCGCGCCCTCGGCCGAGGCAGGAGGAGGGGGGCCGAGGCCGCGATCAGATGGCCCTACCGCGGCGGGAGCCACCCGAACCCCGCCCGCTAGATCGCCTTGGCCCGGCGCGCGAGTTCGCTCCGGTACGGAGGCCCCCCGGAGTCATCCCAAGACCAGAAGACCCCCCGCCGGCGCATTACACGCGACTCAATGCCCCCATGATGGAGGTGCTGGCCGCGGCGACAAGGGCCGGGTTACTGCCGGAGCCCCCCGGGAGATGAGGACGGACCCGGCGAGGCGGGACCCCCGGAGATACTACCGCTATCATCGGGACCACGGTCACGACACCGACCACTGTTACTCCCTTAAGAGAGAGATCGAGCGACTGATCCAAGCGGGTCACCTGGGGAACTTTGTCGCGGGGAGGCGGGAGGCGGCGGAAGAGAGAGCCCCCCTGGAGGAAGGGGGACGGGAACCACCGGCGAACCGCGATAAGGAAGAGCCACGCCCCCTAATGGCGGTCATGCGAATTGAGATGATAACTGGAGGCCCTTCCTCGGCGGGGCGGGCGCCCGCCATCTCGGAAGCCGGGGCCCGACAGGCGATGACGGCGGCCGCCGGCCACCGACCGAAGCGAAGAAGGATACACCGACCCCCGATCACCTTTACTGAGGAAGACTGGCGGGAGGCGCGGAGCCAGAATGACGACGCCCTCGTCATCGAGGCTCGGATCGGGACTGTTGACGTCGGCCGGCTCCTGATTGACACCGGGAGTTCCTGCGACATCCTGTTCCTGTCAACGGTCGAAAGGATGGGATGGGGGCGTGCAGACCTAGAGCCCTGCGGGGGCCCTGTGGCCAGCTTCACCGGCCATGAGATCCCTACCGAAGGAACGATCACCCTGCCCATAACTCTGGGGGAGGAGCCGAGGATCGTCACCAAGGAAACGCTTTTCGTCATCGTCGACATCGCGTCGGTGTATAACGGAATCATAGGGCGCCCATATATGACGGCCATCGAGGCGCTCCCCAGCCTGCAACATCAGACGATGAAGTTCCGGACCCCGCGGGGGGGTGGGACATGAGCGGGGAGGTCAAGGGGTGCCCAAAGACCACAACCGTGTGCCGCCCCCGCCTGGGGGCCCCAGGCGGGCCCTGACGCCTCTCGTCCCCGACGAAAGGGAGGACTTCTGCGACCAGCGGCCGACCCCGGCCGAGGAAGTAGAGGAGGTCCCAATAACCTCGGACGAGGGGAGAGCCGTCTCCATCGAGACGAAACTCCCCTCCGCCTTGAGGACGGCCCTCATCACCTTGCTCCGGGAGAACGCGGACATATTCGCATGGTCACCGGCCGACATGCCCGGGGTGGACCCGGCGGTAATCTCCCACAGGTTGAATGCGGACCCAGAGGCCCGGCCTGTTCGACAAAAGAAGAGGAGTGCGGGGGGCGAAAAGAAGAGGGCAGCCGAGGAAGAAGTAGAGCGGCTCCTCGAAGCCAAGTTTGTTCGGCCGGTGGACTACCCCGACTGGCTCGCCAACGTCGTTCTAGTGAAGAAACCCAGCGGGAAGTGGTGCATGTGCGTTGACTTCACCGACCTCAACAAGGCCTGCCCGAAGGACAGCTTCCCTCTGCCCAGGATCGACCACTTGGTGGACCAGGCGTCCGGCTATGAGTTGTTGAGCTTTATGGACGCCTTCTCGGGGTACAACCAAATACCGATGGCGGAGGAGGATGAGGAGAAGACATCCTTCGTCACCGATAAGGGCACCTTCTGTTACACCAAGATGCCCTTTGGGCTGAAGAACGCTGGGGCGACTTATCAACGGATGGTTGACCGAATTTTCGGCCCTCAGGTGGGGCGAAATTTGGAGGTCTACATCGACGACATGCTGGTGAAGAGTGGAAGGGCCCTCGACCACCTCAACGACTTGCAGGAGACCTTCCAGAGGGTCCGCCGATACAACCTGAGACTAAACCCCGCGAAATGCATCTTTGGCGTGCAGTCGGGAAAATTCCTGGGCTTCATGATAACGAAGCGGGGGATCGAGGCGAACCCCGACAAGGTGACGGCCCTCACCGGTATGACGGAGCCCCGGACGATCCGGGACTTGCAGCGACTGAACGGCCGGATTGCTGCTCTGGGATGATTCCTGTCGAAATCGGCGGAGAAGTCGCTCCCCTTCTTCAGGGTCTTACGCACGGCCTTTGGCGAAGCTAAAGACAAGAGGAAGGTGATCCCGTGGGACGACGACTGCACGCGGGCGTTCGCGGAGCTGAAAGCATACCTACAAGGCCCACCGCTCCTCGCACGACCGGAGGAAGGTGAACCCCTGGGGTTGTACCTGGCGACCACCGAGGAGGCTGTTAGCTCCGTCCTGATCAAGGAGGAAGGAGGGGTGCAACGCCCTGTTTACTATGCCAGTCGGATCCTCCGGGATGCGGAGACTCGTTACAGCCCCATCGAAAAAGCCGCCTACTGCCTAATCACCACCGCTCGGAAGCTCCGACCCTATTTCCAGGCCCACCCCATAACCGTCCACACCAGCATGCCCCTCGAAAAGAACCTGAAAAGACTGGAACGGTCAGGGAGGATGCTCAACTGGAGCGTCGAGCTCAGCGAGTTCGACATAACGTATAGAGCCCGGACGGCGATCAAGGGTCAGGCACTGGCCGACTTCGTGGTGGAATGCACCACGGAAATCCCGCCGGGGGGCCGGATAGAGCAACCGTCGGCGCCCACGTCCCCCCAGAGGACCGAGGCGGGCGAACCCTCAGCGCCCTCCCCGGCGACGGCAGGCAAATTATGGACCATCCACGTCGACGGCTCCGCGACGGGCTCCGGAACAGGAGCGGGAATCGTCATTCAGACTCCAGACGGATGTTCGTTGGAATACGCCTTACGCTTCGACTTCCCGGCCACCAACAATGTCGCGGAGTATGAAGCCGTGGTTAACGGGTTAAAACTCGCTAGGGCGGTCGGGGCGACGAACGTGTTGCTCCTGAGTGACTCCCGTCTCGTCGTCCAACAGATCCTGGGGGGCTTCGAGGCCCGAGAGGAAACCATGAAGCGGTACCTGAATCGCATCCAGATCGAACTCCGCAAGTTCAAGAAAGCGGACGTGCAACACCTGCCTTGCTCCAACAACCTCCGGGCAGATGCCCTGTCTAAACTGGCTTCCTCCTCAGCGGCCGAGATCGGGAAGGCAATCTACGTCGAAAGCCTGTCGACACCCTCCATCAACGAAGGGGAACTGATGTGCATGGGCACGATGACGTCCTGGATGACCCCCATTATGAAGTATTTAGAGACAGGTGAACTACCCGAGGAGCGGTTGCTGGCTAAGCAGGTGGAGAGACGAGCTCTGACGTTCGTGCTCCTCGACGGAGTGCTGTACCGCCGCCGCCGCGCCAATTTCGACGTCCTGCCCTACCTGAAGTGCTTGGGACCGGAGCAGGCCGAGCAAGTAGTCCGCGAGGTGCACGAAGGCTTCTGCGGAAACCACCATGGCGGGCGCACCATCGCCCACAAGATAATGCGCCAAGGGTACTACTGGCCGACGATGATCCGGGATGCGGTACTATACGTCAAAAGGTGCGAGGCGTGCCAGAAATTCTGCCGACGGACGACTGCACCTCCGGCCAACCTGATGCCCATCTTGAGCCCGGTCCCCTTCGCCAAGTGGGGACTCGACATCCTGGGGCCCTTCCCAAAGGGCTCCGGGGGAAGGAAGTATCTAGTCGTCGCCGTGGACTATTTCACAAAATGGGTCGAAGCAGAGCCGCTGGCGCGAATCACATGGACGGACATGAAGGGTTTCATCTGGCAATCCGTCATATGCCGCTTCGGGATTCCCCGTTCCATAGTCACGGATAACGGAAAGCAGTTCGACTGCGAGGGCTTCTGCGACTTCTGCTCGGGTTGGGGGATTAAACTCCAATTCGCGTCAGTCGCCCACCCACAGTGCAACGGAATGGCGGAGGCCGCGAATAAATGTATCTTGAACCCGATGAAGAAGAAGGTGGACGCCGCCCTGGGGGCATGGGTCGATGAGCTACCAGGGATCCTATGGTCCTATCGCACCACCCACAAGGCCTCGACCGGAGAAAGTCCCTTCATGCTAGCATACGGATCGGAGGCGGTTGTACCTGTGGAAATCGGCGAAGAGACGCTCCGGTTAAAACTCTTCGACGAAGAAATCAACGGAGAAGGGCTCGGCCTCAGTCTTGAGTTGATAGACGAGGTCCGGGACAGGGCCCTAACCAGCCTCGTCAAACACAGCCAGAGGATGGCCCGATACTACGACTCCCGGGTGAAACCGCGGACTTTCAGGATCGGCGATTTGGTCCTTCGGGACGCCACCTTCCGCCCCGAGACTGCGCAGCGGGGAAAGCTGGCCGCCAAATGGGAAGGGCCCTACACGGTCGTTGATATTGTCGGACCGGCCACCTACATCCTTGCTACCCCCGAAGGGAGCGAGCTGGCCCACCCTTGGAACGCGAAAAATCTGCGGAAATTTTACCAATAGTTGTGAGTTTCTCTTTTTTCGCGCAATATACACATCTACACGTTTTTCCCAACCTTGTTGTTCCTACACAAGTTTTGCAGTTCGCTAAAACTCCGAACCTCTGGGGCAGGGCCAACCCTAGCCACCCAAACCAGAGAAGGGCACGGGCCGGGCTACGCGCCAGCTCCCCCCCTCCAGACCTCTGGGGCAGGGCCAACCCTAGCCACCCAAACCAGAGCAGGGCACGGGCCGGGCTACGCACCCGCTCCCCCCTCAAGACCTCTGGGGCAGGGCCAACCCTAGCCACCCAAACCAGAGGTGGGCACGGGCCGGGCTACGCGCCCGCTCCCCCCCTCCAGACCTCTGGGGCAGGGCCAACCCTAGCCACCCAAACCAGAGAAGGGCACGGGCCGGGCTACGCGCCCGCTCCCCCCCTCCAGACCTCTGGGGCAGGGCCAACCCTAGCCACCCAAACCAGAGAAGGGCACGGGCCGGGCTACGCGCCCGCTCCCCCCTCCAGACCTCTGGGGCAGGGCCAACCCAAGCCACCCAAACCAGAGAAGGGCACGGGCCGGGCTACGCGCCCGCTCCCCCCCTCCAGACCTCTGGGGCAGGGCCAACCCTAGCCACCCAAACCAGAGCAGGGCACGGGCCGGGCTACGCACCCGCTCCCCCCCTCAAGACCTCTGGGGTAGGGCCAACCCTAGCCACCCAAACCAGAGGTGGGCACGGGCCGGGCTACGCGCCCGCTCCCCCCCTCCAGACCTCTGGGGCAGGGCCAACCCTAGCCACCCACACCAGAGAAGGGCACGGGCCGGGCTACGCGCCCGCTCCCCCCCTCCAGACCTCTGGGGCAGGGCCAACCCTAGCCACCCACACCAGAGAAGGGCACGGGCCGGGCTACGCGCCCGCTCCCCCCTCCAGACCTCTGGGGCTGGGCCAACCCTAGCCACCCAAACCAGAGAAGGGCACGGGCCGGGCTACGCGCCCGCTCCCCCCCTCCAGACCTCTGGGGCAAGGCCAACCCTAGCCACCCAAACCAGAGCAGGGCACGGGCCGGGCTACGCACCCGCTCCCCCCTCAAGACCTCTGGGGCAGGGCCAACCCTAGCCACCCAAACCAGAGGTGGGCACGGGCCGGGCTACGCACCCGCTCCCCCCCCTCCAGACCTCTGGGGCAAGGCCAACCCTAGCCACCCAAACCAGAGAAGGGCACGGGCCGGGCTACGCGCCCGCTCCCCCCCTCCAGACCTCTGGGGCAGGGCCAACCCTAGCCACCCAAACCAGAGAAGGGCACGGGCCGGGCTACGCGCCCGCTCCCCCCCTCCAGACCTCTGGGGCAGGGCCAACCCTAGCCACCCAAACCAGAGAAGGGCACGGGCCGGGCTACGCGCCCGCTCCCCCCCTCCAGACCTCTGGGGCAGGGCCAACCCTAGCCACCCAAACCAGAGCAGGGCACGGGCCGGGCTACGCATCCGCTCCCCCCCTCAAGACCTCTAGGGCAGGGCCAACCCTAGCCACCCAAACCAGAGGTGGGCACGGGCCGGGCTACGCGCCCGCTCCCCCCCTCCAGACCTCTGGGGCAGGGCCAACCCTAGCCACCCAAACCAGAGAAGGGCACGGGCCGGGCTACGCGCCCGCTCCCCCCCTCTAGACCTCTGGGGCAGGGCCAACCCTAGCCACCCAAACCAGAGAAGGGCACGGGCCGGGCTACGCGCCCGCTCCCCCCCTCCAGACCTCTGGGGCAGGGCCAACCCTAGCCACCCAAACCAGAGAAGGGCACGGGCCAGGCTACGCGCCCGCTCCCCCCCTCAAGACCTCTGGGGCAGGGCCAACCCTAGCCACCCAAACCAGAGCAGGGCACGGGCCGGGCTACGCACCCGCTCCCCCCCTCAAGACCTCTGGGGCAGGGCCAACCCTAGCCACCCAAACCAGATGTGGGCACGGGCCGGGCTACGCGCCCGCTCCCCCCCTCCAGACCTCTGGGGCAGGGCCAACCCTAGCCACCCAAACCAGAGAAGGGCACGGGCCGGGCTACGCGCCCGCTCCCCCCCTCCAGACCTCTGGGACAGGGCCAACCCTAGCCACCCAAACCAGAGAAGGGCACGGGCCGGGCTACGCGCCCGCTCCCCCCCCTCCCGACCTCTGGGGCAGGGCCAACCCGAAGGGGGCCACGTACCCCTGACACAAAAAAAAGAAAAAAAAAAGGGGCACACGAACCGGGACAAAACGACATCAGTTCCCAAGTCGACGGCCCCGATGGGACTCGGCGAAACGAAAGGACGCTCGAGAAACACGCCACCATTAATAATGCACTCCAAAAGAGGACACGCAAGAGCCACCTGGCAAAGGCGGTTTCCCACAGGCGCGAATTCGAGGAGCCCATTAATAATGCCAGCTCAGCGCAATAAATAAGGGAGAAACCGTCAACAAGATCTGCCTATAAAGAGGCCATTCCCACCCCGAAGAGAAGCAATCGACAGACATGAAAAACCACCCCTTGATCCCCCCACCCACCAGGAAACGGGCCAAGATACAACGCCCTAACAAAAGAGAGGTCACCGGCCATCAGTGGTTCCCGCCGCCCAGAGCGGCGGTGCCAAGATCCCCAGCACCACCAACTGGATATTCCGCTTACAAACGGATCGCCATCCGGATATTCCGCTTACACACGGGAAATCCACCTTTCACGCCTCCGTCCCATAAACGGAGACGAGGCGGAGAAAGAATGGCATCCGTTCAAAGTAATCGGGGCAGGCGAGAGCCCCCCAGCGCTGGCCGGCCAGTACCTCCCCGCCCTCGACCTCCATCCGAGGACCTTGGCAAGGCTGCATCCCCGACAAGCCCAAACGGCGAGTCCTGGCATGTCAGCTCGCCGATGCGCCATCGGGCTCGGAACCCCACCCTCGAACCGAAACAGCGAGACGTGGGGCAGTGGGGGACGGCCCGATGCTCAAGAACCTCCCCAGGGGGCAAGGCGGGGCAAGCCGGCTTCCCTTCTCAGCGCCTATACCGGACCGAGGAAAACCCTGTCCGCGGAAAGAGACGACAAGACAGCGGAAGGAAGGCGGCCCAGTCGGCAAGGTATCCCCCAAAGAGACCTTGCAACACTTCAGCCCAGACGGCAGCCACTCGCCTCCGCGCCAAGATCGGCTCAAGATAAAACTTGCCCACACGGCCCGCGAAAGCCCCAAGACCCGGCGGTCATTAGGCCCGTGCGACCGGGCAAGGACAGCTCTAAAGCCCCTCCCCGAGTCGGTTCTGACCCGACAACGGGTGATGAACTAAAAACTAATGTACAAGCTGTGGCCCAGCACTCATAAATATAAACGAAAACATTGTTCTTTAAATATCATGTGTCTATCCCCCCCGCCAAGCACCGGACGAGCAACGCGCCGCCCCGCCTAACTGACCTAGGACACCTACGAAATCTGGGACGCACAGCCCCGCTCCCCCTGCTCCTTGAAGCCCGCCAACAACTTTCCCCATGGCGAAAGGGGGTGCACTGGGGCTCGCCTCGCGTAACCGGTTCGGCCAGACACCAAATCAGGATAAACCAGTGCGTCCCATCCCGAACCCGTTAGAGGCCGCCCCAAATGCAACACGGGAAGACAACATCCCCCTCCCCCAGACAGGACACGGGAATGTTGGGGGCATAACGGGTAATTGCGTAGCTCCCGCAAGAAGCCAAGACACGTGACCCGGATCGGACCGGTCGCAAGACAGAAACCCCGAAATATACGCCCCGTCCTGAAAAGACAGCGGCCTTGTCCCGTCACAACAGTGCCACTATGCGACTCAACATAATGAAAGGACACTGGTTCAACACGCCATCAGCAGCAACACGCCCCCCAAGAGGCCAGAGTGCCGGATACCGCCAGGGAAAAGTGATTCCCGAAGCGCGTGGTCCCGCAGAGCCCATTAGCGACGCTAATCCACGGCGTTACCTAAGAGAAACCCGTCCGCAACACCTCGCTATAAATACCCCCCTCCAGAGGTCGGGGTAAAGGAGGAAGAGAGACGGGATTCCCCTCTGTCACGCCCTGATGCCCAAAATAGGGAGGGTCGGCGTGACAAGCCGCGGTATTAGAGTACCAAGCGCTAAAGTACACACCAAAGTCACGCAGGCCACTGCAAACGCTGAGGAAACACAGGCAGTAAAGTACAGACTGAACGATTAACAGAACAGTACAGCTCCAACACAGAAAGATAGTACAAGACACTACAACACAGGCAGTAAGGTAAAATACGACGAACAGAACATCCAAGAGTCACAGAGCACCGCTACTACATGGCCAGTACCGCACAAGTCCACTGTACAACCCCAACAACAAAAGCTCCCACAAAAGTACAACTCAACCCTACGGGGTACAAAGGGAACAGGGGTACAACACTGCGTTCATCACACACACACACAACCCAAGACTACACCACGCGACCCACACTGACCATACACTACGGACCCTGCTGAGACGAGCTGCCCTCCGGGGTCTCCACTTCCGGGCCCGCCGCCAGAGAACCAGTGCCTGGACCTGTAGGGGGGAGGACACGTCACAGCGTGCCCAGTAGGAACTCCACAACTCTACTACTCTAATCATAGTGCACAACAAGGAATCACAACAAAGGAAAAGGCATCACATTCCAGAGTTACTGTTTTTTTCTTTTTAGGTTAGTTTTCATGCATGAATTCGAAACCTCAGTAACGGGTCAGACATCGGGGACTGGACCTCACCCGGTAAGGTGGGTGGAATGCTACGACTTCCCGAGACAAGCTCTTACGAAAGAAGCCGTTCACCAACACAACCAACTCAACCACAACCGCACCAACTCCCCGCCGCTGAGGGCTCGTCAGGAGTGGTCCACAACCCAGCAGTCCATCCCCGCATGTCCACTCGTTACCTTGGTTTCCCCCAACCCTCCTAGGGTCCTCACCCACTTCGAGTGGAACAAGATATCCCTAGGTTATCTTTTAGCTAATCATTAATCCTAGGGTATTGAGCATGTAAAATGACGTATGTAAATGATGTCCAAATTCATCCTTTTCATCAAGATATTCACAACAAACTAGCATGCTCCATAAGCCATGTATCATAACCTCATTGATCATATACAATTCCTCGTGGGTAATACATGTCACACAATTAACAATGCCATTTTCCAAGTTTCTTCAATCTTAAGTTCATTCAGGCATTTTAACAAACATATAATGAGCGCCACATAAATGAAGAGAATCATGTCACCAATTTTTGTAACAAATAGCATAACTAATCTTACATACATGCATCAACATCATTCATGCATTTGGAGTGAAAAATTAGCAATATCACACAAGTCCAATTTCACCCAACACCCTTCAACATACTGAAATTGCATGAACAGATAGAAAAACAGCATTTTTAACCCATTTATTTTGAGAATTTGACAAATCTCAAAGAATGAAAGTTGGAGATATTATAGTTCTGAGTTCACCCATAAAATTTTAGATAAAAATATGAAGTATTGGATTTATAGTGAATTATTGGGTAAAGGGTGTCAAAACTGTTCTGCAGACAGATTTCTGTGTCTGTGTTCAAAGCCAATTTTGGGCATTGTCTAGCCAGAATTTCAACATAAAAGTCGCGATGGACTTTGAGAAAAACTTGTTAGCTTTCCAACAAGACCAAAATCAACAAAATCCAAGATGTGTGCAGGTAGTGGTGCTCGTTTTACTGAATTGTGTACAGCTTGACAGAATTCCTGGCATGTTGCACAATTCGAATTTTTACCCCAACTTCCAGTTCGAATCAGAAAACGTGATGAACATGAAAGTTTCTCATAACTACAAGATAAATATCATATAAAATTTTCAGAGCATTCCTAATAGCCAATTAATCCCAGAACTCAGCTAAAGTTTCAGCAAATTTCAGGCATGCATCAAGATTCCTAGTTCTACAACATTCTTCCCAAAATTTCAGAGAAAACTCATACATATAAGATGCTTTCCATCACTTATAATTAGAGTAGGAGAGTGAAGAGTTCCTACCTCTTTGGAGCTTCAAGAATGGTTGATGGTTTGAGTAGTAGCCCTCTCCTTCTCCTTCTCCTTCTCCTCTTCCTATTCTTCTTCTTCTTCTTCTTCTTCTTTCTTCTCTTCCTTTTTCTTTTCCCTTTTTTTTCCCTAGCTATTTTCAGCCATGGGCTGAAAATAATGGAGAGAGGGGGAGAGAAAGGGACCTAGGAGAGGGGAGAGGGGTGGGGGGTTATGGTGTAGGGTGAGGGGAGAGATGGGGGGTTAGGTGTACTTGGTATGGCAACTTAGTGCCATACTCTATTTTTCTTTTCATTTCTTTTTTTTTCTTTCTTTTTTTTTCAAAATTAGCCATCCAAATGCTTGATTTTATTACAAGTTTGCCATTGCAAATATCTCATTTCCCTTTTTCACAATAACCCTTCACTTAAAGAAATTTGCCTTAAACCCAATCTTACAATGATACCCTCATTTGGGTATAAATGAAAAATCGAGGGGCAATTTGCAAATCTCTCCATTCCCCGGGATTGGTGTGCACATGTACGAGAAACTTGGATGAATTTAACGATTACTTAGTATTTGCACACTAGGGTTGTTACACCCTACCCTCCTTAGAAAAATTTCCGTCCTCGGAAATTTAACAAAATCAGGAGAGCAGTCATTTATATACAATACCCAACAACTGCAGAAAATATAAGATACAACAGTCATTGCTCAAACAGGTACGGGTATTTCTCTTGCATCTCATCTACTCGCTCCCAAGTTGACTCTCCCGGAGACTCTTGCTGCCACATGACCCGCACCAAGTCAATGGTCTTCTTCTTCAACGTCTTCTGCCTCCGGTCCAAGATAGCCACTGGTTGCTGCTCATATGTGAGATCCGACCGTACTTCTATCTCTGAAAAATCTACAACATGTTTGGGATCTCCCACATATCTTCTGAGTTGAGACACATGGAAGACATTATGCACACCTTCGAGTGCCGGTGGCAATGTTAGCCGATACGCAACTTCACCGACCTTAGCGGAAATCTCGAACGGACCAATGTACCTAGGACTCAGCTTCCCACGTTTGCCAAATCGGATGGTCCCACGAACCGGTGAAATCCTTAGGAACACGTAATCCCCTGGCTGAAATTCCAAGGGTCTCCGCTTTGTATCAGCCCAGTGCTTATAACGGTCCTGCGCGATGCGCAGATTCTCTCTGACTGTCCGCACCACATCTGTTGTTGCCGCCACCAAGTCTGGTCCTAAAAACTCCCTGTCTCCAACGTCATCCCAACTTAAAGGAGACCTACACTGCCTTCCATACAGAGCTGCGAAGGGAGCCATGCCAATACTTGCTTGATAACTGTTATTGTATGCGAACTCGACTAGATGCAGATGGTCCTCCCACGAACCCTTGAAATCAAGCATACACGCTCGCAGCATATCTTCAAGAATCTGAATGGTTCTTTCCGACTGTCCATCAGTCTGAGGATGATATGAAGTACTGAAATTCAAACGCGTCCCCAGACTAGCCTGTAAACTTTTCCAGAAATGTGAGGTGAATCTGCTATCCCTATCAGATACTATACTCACTGGGACTCCATGCAGTTTCACGATCTCTTCCATGTACCTCTTAGCCAGATTCTCTGTTGACTGTCCAACTCGGAACGGAATAAAATGTGCCGACTTGGTCAATCGATCTATGATGACCCAAATCGCATCATTGCCCCTAGGCGTCCGAGGTAAACCAGTCACAAAGTCCATGGTCACATGCTCCCACTTCCATTCTGGAATAGGGAGAGGCTGCAACAATCCTGCAGTTCTCTGGTGCTCAGCCTTCACCTGCTGGCAAACCAAGCAGGACGCCACACTCTTGGCTACACTCTTCTTCATTCCTGACCACCAATAATACTGCTTCAAATCTCGGTACATTTTGGTCCCTCCAGGATGGATAGAATATGGGGAACTATGTGCCTCCTTCAATAGTTCTTCCCGAATCTCGCCACTTGGCACACAAACCCGGTTCCCAAATCTCAACGACCCATCTTCGTGAATACGAAAATCGGTACGAAGTTCAGCTTCCACTTGCTCTCGGATCCTCTTCAACTTGGCATCCCCTGATTGAGCTGCCTTAATCCTGTTCACCAAATCAGACTGGATCTGCAGCCCCATCATAACAGTTTTCTCTCCTGGGAGTACAACTTCTATTCTCATCTGTCGGATTGCCCACCGAAGTTGTGGTTGAGAGGTTAGCTTCATTACGGCGGGTAATCTACTAAGAGCATCTGGCACCACATTCACCTTCCCAGGATGGTATAGCAGATCAACGTCATACTCAGCCATTAATTCCAACCATCGTCGTTGTCTCATATTAAGCTCCTTCTGAGTGAACACATACTTTAGACTCTTATGGTCAGTGTATATCTTCACGTGTTCACCTAGCAAGAAATGTCTCCATAATTTCAAAGCCAGGATCACTGCTGCCAATTCCAGGTCATGAGTGGGATAGTTCAGTTCATGCTCCTTCAACAATCTGGAAGCATATGCCACCACTCGCCCGTGTTGATGAAGGACACAGCCTAGTCCTCTGCCAGACGCGTCACAGAAAACTTCAAATCCACCCGAACGGTCAGGGATAGTTAAGATAGGAGCAGTGGTCAACCGATGCTTCAGCTCTTCAAACGCTCGCTGGCATTCTTCCGACCAGACCTACGCAACATCCTTCTTCATCAAATGAGTCAAGGGCGAGGCAATCTTCGAGAAATCCTTAATGAACTTCCGATAGTACCCAGCCAACCCCAAAAAGCTTCGAATCTCTGTGACTGTCCGAGGTATAGGCCAACCTTCTACTGCGGCAACCTTCTCAGGATCAACAGACACTCCGTCTCCAGAGACTATGTGTCCAAGAAACGCAACCTTGGTCAACCAAAATTGGCACTTGCTGAACTTAGCGTACAATCGGTGCTGCCTGAGGGTATTCAAAACCATCCGCAGATGCTCAGCATGTTCATCCTCATTCTTCGAGTAAACCAGGATGTCATCGATAAATACCACCACAAACTTATCTAAATACTCAAAGAAGACCTGATTCATCAGCCTCATGAAAGTAGCTGGGGCATTCGTCACTCCAAAAGGCATCACCAGAAACTCATATTGACCGTATCGAGTACGGAATGCGGTTTTAGGAACATCAGATTCCCGCACCTTCACTTGGTGATACCCACTTCGCAAATCTAGCTTCGAATACACCCGGGATCCACCAAGCTGATCAAAAATATCATCGATCCGGGGAAGAGGGTACTTATCCCTCACCGTCACCTTATTCAATTCCCGATAATCAATGCACATCCTCCGAGATCCATCCTTCTTGTTCACAAGCAACACTGGCGCTCCCCACGGTGACACACTTTGGCGAATCAATCCCCTATCTGATAAATCGGTCAACTGATTGCGGAGCTCAGCTAACTCCGATGGGGCCATACGGTATGGAGCCTTCGCTATCGGTTGAGCGCCTGGAATCAGATCAATAGTAAACTCCAGGGACCTATCTGGGGGTAATCCAAAGATGTCATCTGGAAAGATGTCAGGAAATTCTTCAACAACCCTTGGTAACACGGGCTCTGCTTCCATGTCCAAATACTCCACGACCGTAGCTCGAAACTTCAAGGGCTCAAGCTCGCTACTACCATCCCAAAACTCAAACTCTGGATGGTCAGGGATCCGAAAAACTACCCTCCTTAGTCTACAGTCTATGTTAGCATAGAACATTCCCAACCAATCCATTCCAAACACTGCCTCATAGTCGGGTAACTCAATCACCAAAAAGTCTGCATACAACTCTCGTCCCCCGATCTCAACAGGACAGTTCCGTATCCCAGAGACACTATAAATAACCCCATTTCCGGTGTGAACATTCCAATTAGCAGCAAAGGTGTCAACTACTATGGAGTGTTGCGTCACAAACTTCTTCGACAGAAAACAATGTGACGCTCCAGTGTCAAACAAGGACATAGAAGGGTAGGAGGCTACTCTAACAATACCTAAGTATCACAACAATAAAACTCAGCCAACTAGCTAAATAGAATAACTAAGGCTCAAATCTAATATACTGCATAGGGGCAAGATTCATACCGGTGATCACTCGACTAGCACCCTCCGAAGTCTCTACTGGGGTCATGGTGTACTGCTGCCGCCTCGGTGGAGGAACTGCCCCCTGGTTCCCTCGTCGCTGCTGGGGAGGTGGAGGGGGTCCTCTCGGTGCAGACGGTCTCGATCCTGACGGTGCCGGAAGGGCAAGCCGCTGTGGCGGTGGTGGAAGAGGTCTCTGCTGTGTAGGCCGGACAGCTGCTGACGCCGGCAGCACCGGGGCATGACCCGACTGTGGGCAAAATCTGCTGATGTGTCCCGGCTCTCCACATGTATAACACCTGGCATTCGTAACTCGGCAGTCTCTCTGCACATGCCCTGGCTTCCCGCATCTGTAGCATGAAGGTCCCTTCTGTGCCGGAGGTGGAGCCCCCGGTCGCTTGAATGTCACCCGCTGAACTGGGCCAGGTGCAGTCCTTTGCTGAGCAGCTGGTCTCCCACCACTGGCTGGTGGCCTCCCCACACTCCGTAGGTGGGTCTCATGCTGTCTGGCAGCCCGCAGTACGGCCTCCTGAGTCAATAACTCCTGAGTAGACATGGCCGCCCGAAACTCTACGTCTAGTCCCTTACGGAATCGCCTGGCTCTGATGGCATCTGTCGCTACAAGCTCTGGCGCGTACTTGCTCAGCAACGAGAACTCTGCATCATACTCATCCACCGTCCTCCCATCCTGAGTCAAATGCTCAAATCTCTGCCTCAACTCGTCCTTCGCTGCCTCTGGAAGGAACTTGGCCTCAAACAACTCCCGAAAGGTCTCCCAAGCAATGTTCCCCTTCAGTCGCCTCTCCTGAGCCTCCCACCAGTCTCTAGCTTGATGGGTCAACTGGCGCCTCACCAACTCTACCCAACCGTCTCGGGGATACCGACACATCGTCAGATCATCCTCAGTGTGCCGCAGCCACTCATCTACCTCGAGGCTACTCTCCCTGCCCGAGAAGTATCGCGGACGCAGTGTCCTGAACTCCTTGTAGCTCGGCGGCTTCGGCGCCACTGCCCTCTCCTCCATCTGACCCATGTGCTCTAAAATGCCCATCAGGACCTTAGCCATCAAGGCTGACTCTGAGGTCATGTCACCCGAAGACTGCACATCACCGGCTGGGCCAATCCCACCATCAGATGTTCCGGTCCCGCCGGAACTCCCGTTCCCACCTTCCATCTGCAGGCGAGAAATAGAACAAATGCATTAGTGTCGTGTACTGAAATTTTGGAGCCTTACCGGTGTTCCCTTTACGCGTATCGCAGTGGGCGCGGACCTGCGTGGGCCACCACAAAACCTGTCACGCCCCGCTGCCCAAAATAGGGAGGGTCGGCGTGACAAGCCGCGGTATTAGAGTACCAAGCGCTAAAGTACACACCAAAGTCACGCAGGCCACTGCAAACGCTGAGGAAACACAGGCAGTAAAGTACAGACTGAACGATTAACAGAACAGTACAGCTCCAACACAGAAAGATAGTACAAGACACTACAACACAGGCAGTAAGGTAAAATACGACGAACAGAACATCCAAGAGTCACAGAGCACCGCTACTACATGGCCAGTACCGCACAAGTCCACTGTACAACCCCAACAGCAAAAGCTCCCACAAAAGTACAACTCAACCCTACGGGGTACAAAGGGAACAGGGGTACAACACTACGTTCATCACACACACACACAACCCAAGACTACACCACGCGACCCACACTGACCATACACTACGGACCCTGCTGAGACGAGCTGCCCTCCGGGGTCTCCACTCCCGGGCCCGCCGCCAGAGAACCAGTGCCTGGACCTGTAGGGGGGAGGACACGTCACAGCGTGCCCAGTAGGAACTCCACAACTCTACTACTCTAATCATAGTGCACAACAAGGAATCACAACAAAGGAAAAGGCATCACATTCCAGAGTTACTGTTTTTTTCTTTTTAGGTTAGTTTTCATGCATGAATTCGAAACCTCAGTAACGGGTCAGACATCGGGGACTGGACCTCACCCGGTAAGGTGGGTGGAATGCTACGACTTCCCGAGACAAGCTCTTACGAAAGAAGCCGTTCACCAACACAACCAACTCAACCACAACCGCACCAACTCCCCGCCGCTGAGGGCTCGTCAGGAGTGGTCCACAACCCAGCAGTCCATCCCCGCATGTCCACTCGTTACCTTGGTTTCCCCCAACCCTCCTAGGGTCCTCACCCACTTCGAGTGGAACAAGATATCCCTAGGTTATCTTTTAGCTAATCATTAATCCTAGGGTATTGAGCATGTAAAATGACGTATGTAAATGATGTCCAAATTCATCCTTTTCATCAAGATATTCACAACAAACTAGCATGCTCCATAAGCCATGTATCATAACCTCATTGATCATATACAATTCCTCGTGGGTAATACATGTCACACAATTAACAATGCCATTTTCCAAGTTTCTTCAATCTTAAGTTCATTCAGGCATTTTAACAAACATATAATGAGCGCCACATAAATGAAGAGAATCATGTCACCAATTTTTGTAACAAATAGCATAACTAATCTTACATACATGCATCAACATCATTCATGCATTTGGAGTGAAAAATTAGCAATATCACACAAGTCCAATTTCACCCAACACCCTTCAACATACTGAAATTGCATGAACAGATAGAAAAACAGCATTTTTAACCCATTTATTTTGAGAATTTGACAAATATCAAAGAATGAAAGTTGGAGATATTATAGTTCTGAGTTCACCCATAAAATTTTAGATAAAAATATGAAGTATTGGATTTATAGTGAATTATTGGGTAAAGGGTGTCAAAACTGTTCTGCAGACAGATTTCTGTGTCTGTGTTCAAAGCCAATTTTGGGCATTGTCTAGCCAGAATTTCAACATAAAAGTCGCGATAGACTTTGAGAAAAACTTGTTAGCTTTCCAACAAGACCAAAATCAACAAAATCCAAGATGTGTGCAGGTAGTGGTGCTCGTTTTACTGAATTGTGTACAGCTTGACAGAATTCCTGGCATGTTGCACAATTCGAATTTTTACCCCAACTTCCAGTTCGAATCAGAAAACGTGATGAACATGAAAGTTTCTCATAACTACGAGATAAATATCATATAAAATTTTCAGAGCATTCCTAATAGCCAATTAATCCCAGAACTCAGCTAAAGTTTCAGCAAATTTCAGGCATGCATCAAGATTCCTAGTTCTACAACATTCTTCCCAAAATTTCAGAGAAAACTCATACATATAAGATGCTTTCCATCACTTATAATTAGAGTAGGAGAGTGAAGAGTTCCTACCTCTTTGGAGCTTCAAGAATGGTTGATGGTTTGAGTAGTAGCCCTCTCCTTCTCCTTCTCCTTCTCCTCTTCCTATTCTTCTTCTTCTTCTTCTTTCTTCTCTTCCTTTTTCTTTTCCCTTTTTTTTCCCTAGCTATTTTCAGCCATGGGCTGAAAATAATGGAGAGAGGGGGAGAGAAAGGGACCTAGGAGAGGGGAGAGGGGTGGGGGGTTATGGTGTAGGGTGAGGGGAGAGATGGGGGGTTAGGTGTACTTGGTATGGCAACTTAGTGCCATACTCTATTTTTCTTTTCATTTCTTTTTTTTTCTTTCTTTTTTTTTCAAAATTAGCCATCCAAATGATTGATTTTATTACAAGTTTGCCATTGCAAATATCTCATTTCCCTTTTTCACAATAACCCTTCACTTAAATAAATTTGCCTTAAACCCAATCTTACAATGATACCCTCATTTGGGTATAAATGAAAAAGCGAGGGGCAATGTGCAAATCTCTCCATTCCCCGGGATTGGTGTGCACATGTACGAGAAACTTGGATGAATTTAACGATTACTTAGTATTTGCACACTAGGGTTGTTACACCCTCCCCTCACTCCGGGCATAAAGCGGCCCTAAACGCCCCACCGAGCTACGAAAAAAGCCGATAGCCACCGACGGACTTCACTTCCCCCGACGATGGGCGCCACAGCCCCGCCACCTCCGACCGGATATTCCCCTTACACGCGGAAGGCCCCGCCTGCCAGCTTGCCTCCTGCTTGTTACTGTATCAAAAGGCAGGTTCAGACGGCCGCCCGCGTGCCGCAACACCCCAGTTAACGCCGTCACCTTCGGCGATCCCGACAGGGTGTTGGGGGGGAAACCCCCCAACTGCTCCCCCAGCAGCACCGCCACCGCCACCTCGTCCTCGACCTCCCCGGGGTTCCCCCCTCGGTGCGCGGGGCCCCCAGCAAAGCCGAACGACCCTCCCGCACGACGACAGCGAGGCAGGATGCGAGGAAGTGAGGAAAGGGAAAGGAAGAGGGGCCCCTCCTACGACCGAGGGTCGGCCCCCTAGGCCGAACCGCCATGGAGAGGCACCGCCCTGACGCAAGGATCTGCTCCTCCCGACGAAGCGAACAACAAATGTGGACAACCCTCCGTCCCGACCGCCGCTCGGGCCGCACCTTCTCCCAGTGTTGTAAATATCACCTAAATTTCCGGTAAAGACTGACTTATAATGTTCCCCCAAAATCCGATTCAATAATCCGACTCAATAATCGCCAACAACGACACCTCGTTAGGGACAGCGCCCCGCTTGGCTCACACTCCGAAAGAGACCTCGCGAGCCCACTATAGCTGGACACACCCCGTAGGACCAGCATCCCCCTAAGCTCTGATCCAAGCCCGGGCCACGTTAAAAGATAGTGTCGCGGTAGTGTTACGCCATCTGAGACGAACCGGGCTTCCGCCTCGCACTCGAATGCCGGGGGCAATTGTTACGACCTAAAGATCATAGGAGCCCGACTCCCGCCCGGATCCGTTAACATACACCATTAACTCACCTTTTCACAAAAGGGCCGCCGCCCCGAAAATCCGGGGCATCATGGAGACAGGCGCGCCTTGCAGCGCTCCCCGAACCGGCCGGGGCGGACCCCCGCAGCCGGCCGAGGCGGACCACCGCAGCCGGCCGAGGCGGACCACCGCAGCCGGCCGACTCTTAGTCCGCCGTTGACGACAAACAACCTAAGGATAAGGACACCTCTGACACATACGTCACCCGACCATCCGACAAAGCACCCCCTGACGGAAGAGCCGCCTGACAGATAACGCTTTCGGCCCTGACATCCCGACAAAAGCACCCCTGGGCCGTTGCGCCGCCTGACAAAGGCGGGTCAGGGACTCCTGTTCCCGGCGTCCTTGTCCGAAGCCTCCGTCGACACCCGAGCCAGCTCAGCACGCCTAGTCATCACCCGTCAGGTATAAATACCCCTTCTCCTCTTACGGAGAAGAGGTTGGCTGCAGAATTCTCTCTCATTCTACTATTCACACACGAGTGCAAAGGTCTTCCATATCTTTGTTCTCCCACCTATAGCTCGCCACGCGCGGTCGACACACCGTTAGTCCGACCGGCGTGACTAGCCCCCCATTTGAAGCCCTATCACTGACTTAGGCATCGGAGGGGCTAAGGGTTGAACCCCAACCCAGCCCTTCTGACGAGTTGTTCGTGTTGCAGGAGAGCTCGCCCATCAACACAAGTCGGCGTCACCCCCTGCCCTTCAACCTGATTCAGCTGCATCCGGCGAGATTCAACCCCGTGACCATCACTGGCGGCAGGATCGACTTCTTCACCCCACCGGTTGCTTGTTAAACAGCCCACCTAAACCCCCTTCTCCACATAACCACCGTGCCCTTGGTTCCCATTAATACAAATTCATTGTACGCGAGTTCCACCTCGTAACAATGGGGAACCAAGGGCACAGTGGTTATATGGAGAAGAAGGTTTAGGTAGGCTGTTTTACAAGTGATTAGTGGGGTGAAGAAGTTGGACCCGTCGCCGGTGGTGATCACGGGGTCGAATCTCACCGGATGCCGCAGAGGAAGGTTGGATGGCAGGAGGCCGAAGTTGACTTTGGTCGAGGGGCGAGCTTTCCTGCAGCACGAACAACTCGTCAGAAGGGCAGGGTTGGGGTTCAACCCTTAGCCCCTCCGATGCCTAAGTCAGTAATAGGACTTAAAACGGGGGCTAGACACGTCGGTCAGACTAACGGTGTGTTGACCGTACGTGGCGAGCTATAAGTGGGAGAACAAAGATATGGACGACCTTTGTTCTCGTGTGTGAATGATAGATTGAGAGAGAATTTTCCAACCCCCTCACCGTAAGGGAAGGGGGGGTATTTATACCTGTCGGGAGATGACTAGGCGGGGCTGATCTGGCATGTTGACTAGACGTGCTGAGCTGGCTCGGTTGTCAGCGGAAGATTCGGACAAGGATGTCGGGAACAGGAGTTCCTGACCTGCTTTTGTCAGGTGGCGCAACGGCCAATGGGTGCTTTTGTCGGGATGTCAGGGCCAAAAGCGCTAACCGTCAGTCGGCTCAACCGTCAGGGGGCGCTTTGTCAGTCGGTCGGGTGACGTATGTGTTAGTCGTGTCCTTATCCTAGGTTATTTGTCGTTGGCGACGAACTAAAGGTCGGGCTGTATCACCCTAGGCGCCGCGGTTCACGGGAATCGGGGGGGGTTGTTCGGATCGGGGGTTGTCCGGCCCGACCGCGCCCCCCGATCGGTCACGGGCTATGATTCGCCGGTACGGAAGGATACGCTCGTGCCTACGTCAGTAGGCCCGGTGGCGCTACCCAGGCGTACCCAGGGGCGCTACCCCCGGTGGGTCGTGCGGTTGCGGTTGTACGCCTCGGCCGGGTCGGGGGACGCTGTGAGGCGCGCCCATTTCCATATAGCTCCGGATTTTCGGGGTGGCGGCCCTTTCATGAAGCGGAGAGTCCATGGGTCATGTGGGCGGATTCGGGTGGGAACCCTACGATCTTTAGGTCGTAACGGGGGAGTCAATGGGGTATATCAGCGGATCCGGGTGGGAGTCGGACTCTTACGATCTTTAGGTCGTAACAGATTCCTATGATCGCTAATCTTTGAACAGCGACGTGATCAGCAAACAAGATTCCAAACAGCGAGCAAGAGATCGGTAGATGTTTTCACGGCTCCCGGGAAGCCGTAACAATGAACCGAGATGAACGGGTTGACGTACACGAAGTCTACGACGTTGAGCGACGTAGGGGATGATCGTGACGTCGGAAAACACCCCTAGGAGTGGTAGAGGGCTGTCGGAAGATCCCAACAGTGAGAGGGGATGGCGAAGAGGCGATACGACGCGACGGTAGTCGTTAAAATGCGTAACAGCGAACACACTCGCTGTTTCCAGGCAATGGCGGCCTGAGGGGGCTGTCGTCGACGGCAGGGGGTCCAAGGGCTGAACGATGGCCGTGCAGGTGGCGTGGAGGGCACGACCAAGGGTAAAGCTTGGCTGGAGAAACTCAGGTGGCCGGAGATGATACTTCCCAGGGCTGTTGTGTGTGTGTGGCTCATAGAGGAGGAGAACGGGAGATTTTCCCGTTGGAGAGAAGGCCGGAGGACCGCCGGAGAGGGATGGGGAATGGTGGCTGTGAGTGGGGGTTCCTTGTTTGCTGGCGGCGGCTACAAAGGTGGAGGAGCTGTGGGGGAGGCCGGAAAATACTGTGGAAGGCCGGTGATGTGTGGGCCGAGCGATTGTCGTGCGAGGTGGGGTGGACATCCGCTGCTGAACGGCGCAACAGCGTGCCTGAGCGCTCGGTGGCGCTGGAAACCGCCGCCTGCGCTTGGGCGGGGTTCTGGCCGGTGAAGCTACCGGAGAGGGGTGGTCCGACGAGGTAGGCTTGGCGGCTATGGGTCGGGGATGAGGTGGTGCGAAAACATATAGAAGGCGGCGGCGCTGTGCTTTCTCGCGTGAAGGAAAATGAAACTAGGGTTTATTTTATTAAATAAGAGAAGGAGCTATGGAAGCACGTGAGCATGCTAACTGCCTAGGGTTATTATATGATAATAGTGTGAGGGGTTCATAATATTAGACTTAGGTGCATTATAAAATGAATTGTGTGATTGATAAAATAGGGTGTGTATGCGTGACTGTGCCGAGTGTATGGTTCGGCCTAGGGGTTTCAAAATGGCTAGAGCTTAATGTTGATTAGGATTATAATAAATAATAATTAGGGAAAAATCATGAAACTTAGGGTTAAAATATAATAGGTTGGGCCAAATAGTGAAAGTAGGTCAAACGGGGCCCAATAATCGTAAGATAAATACTAGGGTGACCACACGGACGAGAGAAACGAAATTAAGAAGACGGATCACAAATTCGATGACGGGGGACGAAACTAAAAATAAAAACGTCTCACGACAAAAGTGAAAATCGCGACGTCTCATCAAACGAAGTCAAATCGTGAGAGAACGACCCGTGAAATGACATTCCAAATTAATTCCACAATTTAATATTCTTCAAGAGGGTCACAACGGCATATCACACTATAGGATTCGGATACAAATAAGGTCTAAAATAAATACGTGCACGAACAAGACTAAGTGCACGAAAAGCGTACTAAGGATACGGGGTCCAAAGGCGACAGTAATCCTAAGTTGGGCACACGTCGGGGTTGGCTTGCTAAGGATGCAACCAAGGTGCTACGGCCCTATCGACTCAACAACACGACTCACATACAAAGTAACAAAACCAATCAGGTACCCGAAATTGCTATACGCACAGCCGTATTACGAATAGTGAGTACATGCCGTTACATCCTACACACCTTAGAACAAAGTCCGTCCTCGGACTTTCTAACATATTTACTCGCTGTAGTAACTACCCGGATCATGACAGCCTATAATTCAGACATGCATAGTCACCACAAGTGCCTATAAATGCACTAGATATTCAAACATTAACGTCACAACGTACATATACCCATATATACATTCCATAGTTGTATCAATCACGGAAAGTCAAATTCACACACATATTTCAATCATATATATACGCATACATCCCTTATATAACTACTACTTACCTAGTACAAAACAATAGTTCAGATACTCACATAAGAATAGTCTCACATTAGCAAATACAATCATTGCTCTATGTATAGATGACTACCATGCACAAAACAAACATGTGTATACTACTCTCTAATATTTCCTAGTATACATCCAATACCAAACACATCAACACATGTAGTCACACCATACCATTACTAAATCAAGTTTACTATATCTAATATACATTCACCACTACTATAATTTCGCAATTATATAGTCATTCAAATGCATGTAAATATTTCACCATATATTCACATCACATACGGTCCTATAACTATATTCACGATACGCCACTCATACCATAGTCACCAATACATATAACTAAGCACATATTTACCCGTGCATGGTGCACACCCACACACGTTAACCTTTCATTCATATATACCAATCATACCACTATATACTCAGCACCTTTACACACCTAGTTTAGCTAGCACACATACGTTCACACAGGCAAGTCCTTAGTAAATAACTATACCACAAGACCAACACCTATAACTATATACTGGTATAGCGTCCCACCATCAGGTGCGTAACACAACCAGGCGCAAACAATCCTATCTCTATACATACATCATCCATTGCTATATTCACGGTACTACACGCAAACCACAGACATATGTAACAATATACTTAGAGTATACCCACTCAAGCTTGAGTGAGACTCAAAACACATATCAGAATACTCTATATACGTAACACGGTATCTATATCTATACCAACACCACTCCAATGTATACACATCTACCAACATAACCATATACATACCATAATGTCAATCACACTTAATATTTAGTCAGGTAACACCCATATAGTCCAATCACTTTATATACCATAATAATATTACAGACATCAGCACATGTATAATTATAATACCCTTCCTAATACATGCATTCATCGTATAGTCACACACATGTAACAAATATATTCACACCATATCCATTTACCTATAATTAGTATATGTAACGACTGGTTTTTCTATATTAGTGTTATCGATATAATATATATGTCTTGGTGGATTTTCTCCTTACGTGTGATTTCCGTCTCCGTAGCTTTCGCTTTCGTTCGTTTCGTTGTGATTTTCTAGCTTCTTCCTTAGATCGTTGAGCCTGGAGTAAGTCACACATGACGCGCTTCATATCGCTAATACCTTAGAGTTAGTTTGAGCTTAGGAGCCATAGAAATCCTTCCCAGAGCTTCGTGCTCCATATCGAGACTTTTCGTGCACGTTAGTTGGTTCAAGAAGGGGAACCAACCGACTAGATTCCAATCTAGTCGGTCAGGAACTCTTCTGGAACCGACTAGTTCATTAAATCAACTATTCAGGAGTTACTGTTTACTCTTAGTCGGTCTAAGAACAACCACCGACCGACTAGATGTGAAACTAGTCGGTCAGAACTTGCTCTCAGACCGACTGTTCCTTTGATTAATTTTACCTAAGTTACTGTTTATCGTTAGTCGGTCCATGAACACTCACCGACCGACTAGGTCTAAAACTAGTCGGTCGACGGGCCTTCACAGACTGACTAATTCACTTCCCAGATTTCTTCCTTCTTTCGCTGTTTGATTTTAGTCGGTCACAGTTGAACGACTGATCGACTAGTTCCCAAACTAGTCGGTCAGCCACCCTTCGTTGACCGACTAAATCACCCAGAAACCCTAGGTTTGCCCTAGCCGCTGCAGTTTTCCTATAAATAGCTCCCGAACGTTTTCTTTCTTTCTTTCACTTCCCTTGGCCATTCTCCTTCCCTTTTTGATCCCTGATCTTCCCTAACCTTCCTCAACCCTTCCTCCTTCCTCAAAGAGCCCCTCTCGCCCTCATTATCGCCGGCCACCTCCCCATATGCCGTCGGCAAACCCCAAAAATCCCCAAATCCCACTTCTCCAGATTTCCTCGCCGTTTCCAGATCTGAGCCATAGTTCTCTGGATCGTTCTTCCGTCGCCGTGCTTGCTCGGCATCGATCTTCTGCTTCTATACGGTAGTGTTTGATCCGTAATATTCTCATAACCCTCATTGTGATTTTATTGAAACCCTAATAAAAATGGATATTAGACGTCGTAGGATTCGATTATAAAACTGGTTTGGATATTGTTCTGATGTTGTTTTGCCATGGCAGCGATTCCGTCCCCGTAGGTTACCATTTTGTGACGTGCCTCGTTGATCGTCATCCTTGGTGCCAGGAAAGTGAAACTTGCCACTTAGGGTTTTAGGCCATGCTTTAGGCCACTTACTTGTTGTAGGCGTAAAAGAGACTAGGCGATGAAATGATACTCGCCTAGGCGCAACTTCAGGATCTAGCTTGACAACGAAGCTTGATCCGACTACTTTTAATTATTTGCATCTTATCTGCCATGTTTAAATTCAATTGACGGTACACGAATTATCTGTACATGCCATGCTATCCATGTTGAATGTTGCATTCGTAGCACACGCTACATTACTTGTACTACTTGATCCGGCTAGGCACCTGCTTCTAGCGGGCACAACCCTACGCCAAAAATACCTTGGACTGTGAACCAGAAAATGAGCTCTTGTGCGGGACAACCCTGGCTCACTTACTGAGCATCGTGTACAGGGACCTTGGCTCGTTTACATGTGGGAGGGGTAAGGGTTAAGCGGCCATTCAACTGGGAGTCTGCACGATCAACAACTTCAGTTGTAAGGCGTAAACTCTGGGTTCTGGGGTAGTGTTAAGCGGCCACTCAGTGTGAATATTAAACAGTTCAGCTGTAAGGCGTAAACATCTACAAATAACTTGAAAACGTGACTAGTGAGAAGATTGAGATTGTTAGTGGCTTGGCTACTCTTGACATGCCATGATAATTGTTCTCTTGCACTTATTGTTACACCATGTCTTACTTGTGCACTCATACCATAACTGCCATGTCATGCATACTATAACCGCTAGGTTGTTAGTTTACCTATCTTTCAGTTTCCTTGTCCAAGTCTTTTAGACTTGATGACATGTGCCCCTTTCTCTTTTGGGTGACACATGTTAGATCCTGAGCTAGAGGCTGTTGCAGAGGACGTAGTGTTTGCTGGTGCTGAGCCAATGGTTGCCGAGGAAGAGCTTGTGGTCACTGGTGACCAGTCTTAGAGACCGCTTGTGTTCTCTTCCTTTGTTTAGGCTTGCTGTTAGTTGTCGGTGCGTGGCACCTTTGCTTGTATGTTGTACTTTGTTGGCCATGTATGGGCCTTAGATTTTCCTTTTGAGCCGGTGGCTTTTCTGTGATATTGTAATTTATTTTATGGTTATTCTGAGATTTAATAAATTGCTTATTGTCTCATTTCATTATTATTATCGTTGTTTCGTATTGCGTTGCAAGGACCTGCCAATTGAATTTTATACGCTTATCAGACTGCGGCTTCACAGCTCCACGTCTGAGCGGACCTCCTCACGTCTCGCCTTCCATTTTAGGGAAGCGGGGCGTGACAGTATACCAACACATCTACTTACATACATAGTTAAGATTTGCAATAATCGTGTATACCTCATGGTATACACGCATACAACATCCCGTAAAATCAAGCAATACCAATCAAAATTATAATCCTACTACCATACGTATATCACATATATACTCATGCAGCACATACATAACCACTTACGTCTAAGCACAATATATATCTACGTACAAGCACACACTCACACGTACTAACATATAGGTCATATAATAGGCCTACTCACTTAACTATAAGTACACTTATTATCATCACACCTAACATTCACCTGTCTTACTAATATATATATATATATATATATATATATATATATATATATATATATATACATATCAAGCATTCACAAGTATATTCAAACCACATACTCAACTAACATGTATTCCAACACAAATCCCTAAGTGATATAGCTATCCGCATATATATAATAACACCACCATATATGCAACTTCACACATATATCACGAATAGCACTGATTATACATACATAATACAAGAGTCAAATATTAATATCTTAAGGGTAGCACTCTCTTACGGGTCCACACACTCCACCTATATGCATGCACCATCACGACACAACAACTTATACTAATGGGCCCACCAAACTATACTAAGGTTGACACATGCAACAACAAGCACTAATGGCTAAACAATAGGAAGGAAACCGAAGCCAAAAGCGTAACGAAGGAAAGATCGAAAAGCATGAGTTCAGATAGGACGAAGATAAGGAGACAGCTTGGTTAGATGAATCAGGGGTATAATTGTGAATGTTTAGGTGAGAAAAGAAGGATGTAATGAAACTCTTATAGGATACAGGAAAAATAATGTGTAAAAGATATGAGTTAAAATACGAAGAGTACAAAACAGGTCGTACGTCAAAAGTTGGAGTTCTCTTAAGCATAGAACAATATTGATGTTCGATAAAATGAGTTGTTCGAAATAAGTTTGAGTCGTATATACATATTAAGAAAAGTAGTTTATTAGCTTATTGAAAATCATTTTAAGGAAGAACAAAACATTCACACGAACATTAAGGACGTAGGTTAGAAAATATTATACGGCAGTAATTTAATATAATTTCGGCAAAAATTTCGAAATTCAAAGGATGAAATTAGATTAACTGAAGTGTAGAAAATTTAAGCTCATGTTAAATGCTTTCAAAGTCTTTAAACTAGGGAGAAATTTAAAATAAATAATATTGAAACTACTTTTAGAGGAACCATGATTTGCCAAAAGAAACGGTTTTATACAAATATTTTAAAGTACGAGTACGCCGAACCTAGAACTGATATACATAAAAATAATTGAAGTTCTATTTATCCTGGAAGATATTCTAAAGTATGTATGGTAAATGGCTAAAATGAATTTCGTAGTTTAGAAAAAAATGGTATATCGAATTATCAAAATAGTAATAAAGTTTTAAAACCAAAACGCGAGAAATATTGGTTAGCAAATAGCTACGAGATAGTAATTAAAAATTTCAACCAATAGACTCCAAAATCTACGAAAGGATTTTAACTCATTCGAATAGTGAGGAATTAAATATATAAGAAGAGGGTTTTAAAAACAACAATTATACTGAGCGTAAACTTTTAATTAAAAAAAATCGAAATTGTCTTTGAAGGATTTACGATTTGCAACGGAGAAAATTCGAAAGATTAACGATAATCGCCATGAAGCGATCACGTGAAACGAGGGCAAGAATAAGATCGCATGGTTTTATACAAAATACGCCTAGGATATGACACACGAAACTCTACGGGGAACTCCTACGGTCGACCAACTAAGGATTAGGAAACTTAGTACTAAGATTTTTCTAAGGAACTAGACGGTAATGAACTGCGTTCAGCTTGGCCCGAAATCGACGAACCCAAGCGAACGACTAAAGGAATTCTAGAAGTCTATCATGGTCAGAGCTAGACAGAAACCACTACTGTAACTCCTAAGATGATTATATCAATTTCTAGCATGGAGTCTAGCTAACAATCAGGGACCTCTAACTAGCAAGCACAGACGTCTAACTAAGTCTTACTATAGTCCTGATCTAATGGATTCCCTACTAAGCTGAGACAGATGTTCGGGCAACACGTCTACCAGCCACCTAAGACATAGGAAACGATAAAAATTAGACTCAGGGCTTATGATTTGGATGTTTTAATTTATTTAATGGACATTCTATTTTTATTATCGTTGTTCCGATAATTCGCAGTTGCAAGAGGGACCTGCATGGGCCACCAACAAAACCTGTCACGACCCGCTTTCCTAAAATGGAGGCGAGGCGTGAAAAGTCCGCTCAGACTTGGAGCTATGAGGCTCCAGTCTGTAAAGCGTCTAGAATAATCAAGTATAGGTCCTTGCAAATGCGATACGGAACAACAATAATAATAAAAGAAAAGAGACAGATATATTATTCCAATCTCAGAATGTCCACAAATAAAATCTCAACATCACAGAAAAGCCACCAGGCTAAAAGAAAAGTCTAAAAGGCCCTAAGCATGCCCAACAGAAATAAATGAACGTTTAGAAAAGAGAAAAGTTGATACGCGCCGATAACCTAACAAGAACTAAGCTGAAAGCAACAGAAAGAAGTCTCTACGACTGATCGCCGGTGTCCTCGAACTCCACGTCAACAGTGGACCCAGGCTCAACGTCAACAAACACCCCGTCCTCAGCAATGGGCTCTGGCTCAGCAACTAACATGCGACACCCAAAAGAGACGAGGGCGCATGTAAGCAAGTCTACAAGAGACTTGTGCAAGGAAACTAGAAGAAAGTGAAACAACCTAGCAGTTCTAAAAGTATGCGATGACATGGCAGTTTAAGGTATGAATGCAACAAGTAAGAGAGTGGAACAAGTATGACATGGCAACAAGTATGACATTGCAAGGGTAGCATAGCTACTAACATTCATATAGATTTTTACAAGTAAACACGTCAAGTAAACACGTCAAGTAAACACGTCGTGCACAGAGATTACGCCTTTTGGCTGGAGTGGCTGTACGGGCCAACTCCTAAGCTCAAGTGATCGCTTATCCCTACCCCTCCACGTGTATCGGGTATTGGCTTTTGACCAACACATATAGCCCGCTTCTGGATCACGAGTCAGGAAGTGTATTTGGCATAGGGTTGTGCTTGCAACGCAGGTGCCTAGCCTGAACAAGGAAGTACAAGTAGCGTGTGCTACGGAAACAAACATTAAAACATGGAATGATGCATGTCATGGCAAGTTTACAAATAATGTGCGTACAGATAAGGAATTTAAAAGTGACTGGCATGGCAGAGCAAAAGTAAAAAGCGTACAGATATGGAATTTAAACGTGACTGGCATGGCAGAGCAAAAGTAAAAAGCGTACAGATATGGAATTTAAACGTGACAGGCAAAAATGCATGAATGACATGGCAGGGTGACAGATCTAGCTTCGTTGTCAAGATAGATCTTAAAATTGCGTCTAGGCGAGTATCATTTCGTCGCCTAGTCTCTTTTACGCTAGAAACAAGGAAATGGACTAAGACATGGCCTAAAGCACAAATTGGCAAGTTTCACTTGCCTGTAATCAACCGTTCTGCAAACACCGTCCAATCAGTCCAGTCCACCTATGTGCTCGGATCCACCAGCCTACAGCCCCAATTAAATTATATTTATTAGTGATTTACTAGACAATTAAAATACCGATTTTTATCTTGATTAGCATGCATGGGTTGGGGGTCCTAAGTGTTCAGAAAGTTACCCTTACACGACGCGAGAGCTACACTGGCATTGGGTAGCGACGCCAGGGGTTGGAATAATAGAACGCGCTCCTAGTCCAGATTCCAAAATAGATTCCTATGATCGCCAATCTTCAAACAGCGACATGATCAGTGAACAAGATTCCAAACCGCGAGCAAGAGATCGGTAGATGTTTTCACGGCTCCCGGGAAGCCGTAACAACGAACCGAGACGAACGGGTCGACGTACACAAAGTCTACGACGTTGAGCATCATAGGGGATGATCGTGACGTCGAAAAACACCCCTAGGAGTGGTAGAGGGCTGTCAGAAGATCCCAACAGCGAGAGGGGACGGCGAAGAGGTGATACGACGCGACGGTAGTCGTTAAAATGCGTAACAGCGAACACACTCGCTGTTTCCAGGCAATGTCGGCCTGAGGGGTCTGTCGTCGACGGCAGGGGGGTCCAAGGGTTGAACGGTGGTCGTGCGGGTGGCGTGGAGGGCGCGGCCAAGGGTAAAGCTTGGCCGGAGAAACTCAGGTGGCCGGAGATGATAGTTCCCAGGGCTGTTGTGTGTGTGCGGCTTATAGAGGAGGAGAACGGGAGATTTTCCCGTCGGAGAGAAGGCCGGAGGACCGCCGGAGAGGGAGGGGGAATGGTGGACACGAGTGGGGGTTCCTTGTTTGCTGGCGGCGACTACAATGGTGGAGGAGCCGTGGGGGAGGCCAGAAAACACTGTGGAAGGCCAGTGATATGTGGGCTGAGCGATTGTCGCGCGAAGTGGGGCAGACAGCCGATGCTGAACGGCGCATCAGTGTGCCTGAGCACTGGGCGGCGCTGGAAACCGCCGCCTGCGCTTGGGCGGGTTCTGGCCGGCGAAGCTACCGGAGAGGGGTGGTCCTTCGAGGTAGGCTTGGCGGCTATGGGTTGGGGATGAGGTTGTGCGAAAACATATAGAAGGCGGCGGCGCTATGCTTTCTCGCATGAAGGAAAATGAAACTAGGGTTTATTTTATTAAATAAGAGAAGGAGCTATGGTAGCACGTGAGCATGCTAACTGCCTAGGGTTATTATATGATAATAGTGTGAGGGGGTTCATAATATTAGACTTAGGTGCATTATAAAATGAATTGTATGATTGATAAAATAGGGTGTGTGTGCGTGACTGTGCCGAGTGTATGGTTCGGCCTAGGGGTTTCAAAATGGCTAGAGCTTAATGTTGATTAGGATTATAATAAATAATAATTAGGGAAAAATCATGAAACTTAGGGTTAAAATATAATAGGTTGGGCCAAATAGTGAAAGTAGGTCAAACGGGGCCCAAAAATCGTAAGATAAATACTGGGATGACCACATGGATGAGAGCAACAAAAATAAGAAGATGGATCACAAATTCAACGATGAGGGACGAAACTAAAAATAAAAACGTCTCACGACAAAAGTGAAAATCGCGACGTCTCATCAAACAAAGTCAAATCGTGGGAGAACGACCCGTGAAATGATGTTCCAAATTAAATCCACAATTTAATATTCTTCGAGAGGGTCACAACGGCATATCACACTATAGGGTTCGGATACAAATAAGGTCTAAAATAAATACGTGCACGAACAAGACTACGTGCACGAAAAGCGTACTAAGGATACGGGGTCCAAAGGCGACAGTAATCCTAAGTTGGGCACACGTCGGGGTTGGCTTGCTAAGGATGCAACCAAGGTGCTACGGTCCTATCGACTCAACAACACGACTCACATACAAAGCAACAAAACCAATCAGGTACCCGAAATTGCTATACGCACAGCCGTATTACGAATAGTGAGTACAGGCCGTTACATTGTCTCTGAGTTATTGGGGAGTTTCTATGTTCTCTCTGTGTTTTCTATGCTGTGTTGTTTGTTTGTATTTTGGACATTACAGGTGCTATCCCAGCAGTGCACAGTAGACCTGCTGGTTTCTTTTGTACTTTTCTTTCCTTCTCCCTTCGTAACACTCGCTGCTCTGGGAGTATCTGGGACGAATTCGTACTTCCCGGATATTCTGGGGAGTGAGGCGTTACAGTTGGTGGCCCATGCAGGTCACTGCACTGTGGCTGCGTACGGATAGTGCATGTAATGTTTCCGTAGACGGTAGTCGAGTCCTAAGGTGGGTAGATGGCCTTTGATGAATAGTATACTCCGTCCTCATCCTAGGTCCTCTAGGTATGTGTACTATAGGGCAGATGATTATGAACATACGAGTGTATGAATTTATTTGGCTATATGTCATGTGAGTATGAATGCATATATGTATATATAGCTATATATGTATGCATAGTTGTGACAGGTCTATTTACCAGGTATATCTATATGATTATGGATGGTTATTGGGATGAATATATTTGGATGTATAATTGGAAGGGTATGTGGATGAGTGTCGTGTGTACATGAATACTTGTGTGTCTATGTCTATTTTGTGTATATTGTGGTGTGTTTATGCGTATATGGGTGCATTTGTGGAGCATATACACCATGATAATGTATGTACCTACGATAGTACATGTGAAGTGTATTTGCATTTGTATAGCGATGGATATGTTGTGTGTATAGTCATATGTTTCCAGTGTATAGATTAGATTAGGTCCCTCTATATTGGTATGTGCATCTTGGTGAATGTGGATATATGTATATATGTATGTATCTAAGTGCTAGTACACCTTCGTATTGGCTATCCCTATGTATGTGTATGGGGTGTAGACTTATGTATCTATGTATGTGTACCTCGTGTCTAAGTGTATGCATATGGGATGAATATTTACATATGATGGTGTAATTATATAGACTATGTTTGGACTATGTGTATGGATATATGAATGGATGTAGATATGCTACTTGTATGAATACTTGCATGACTACTTGTATGTGTGTAAATTGCATAGATAGTTGATGTATAGATAATTGATGTGCAGATGTACTGTGTAAGTGCATTTACACATCAAATATTTGCATATGTTTTATAGGTGTGCTATATGAATGTGTACTAGTCATAACCCGTGCCCGCGGGCACTGTTCATTTATGATTTCCCCCACGAAATCTTTGTTCCCCGAAAAATTATCTCTACAGCCAAAATTTTACAAAACAATAAATTAGCATAAAAATATTTAGTGGCACGGGCACCTTCGGTGCGGGTGTCTTCGGCGCGGAACAACAAATTCAGCACAGACGTCTTCGGCGTGGAACAACAAATTCGGCGTCTAACAATAAATTTGGCGCCCGCGCCTTCGGCGCCGAACAACAAATTAGCGTAAAAAAATTTTGCTCGCTGACACCTTCGGCGCGGGCGCGGAATAACAAAACTCAGGGTATTTTTACGCTAATTTGTTGTTCCGCTAAATTGTTTTACGTTAAATTTTTTATTTTGTTTAATTTAATGGATCATGCTTCTCCACAATCTTTCCCAAGACACTTTTAATTTCAAAGTTTAGGTTCTCAAGGCACTTTCCCCCAAAATTTAATCTCCACAATCTTTCTCAAGAAACTTCTAATTTCAAAGTTTTGGTTCCCAAGACACTTCTCCCATCAAAATTTTCACAAAATATAATCTCAACTATTGATTTACCAAGTTCAAATCACTGGCACATGTTATGGGCACGGTTCATTTAACATTTCCCCCGCGAAATCTTTGTTCCCCGAAAAATTATTTACACAGCCAAAATTTAACAAAACAATAAATTAGCGTAAAAATATTTAGCGGCATGGGCACCTTCGACGCGGGCGTCTTCGACGTGGAACAACAAATTCGACGCCGAACAACTAATTTGACGCCCGCACCTTCGGCGCAGAACAACAAATCTTTGTAAAAAAATTTAGCAGGCGCCTCCGACGCGGGCGCCGAAACAACAAACATCATGGTATTTTTACGCTAATTTGTTGTTCCGCTAAATTGTTTTACGCTAAATTTTTTATTTTGTTTAATTTAATGGATCATGATTCTCCAGAATCTTTCCCAATGTGTATGTCTACATATATCAGATAAATATATGCGGGTAGTCTATTGTATTGTGCCTGGGTATATGGGTGCGTTACTCGATGAATATGTGTATTTTGTATATGTGTGCATCATCTATGGATGTATATTATAAATAAAAATGTGTGTATTGGATTGATCTTGTCTTACATCATCCATACCTTGGTGTGTCTCTTGTTGTGTGACATAGTGCATAGAAGTGAGTGAGATGTGTCCAATGTAGTGTATGAATATTGTTGACTATGTTGTATTGAGAATATAGTGTGTATCGTATAACTAACTATATTGGTGGGTAAATATGTACGTGTGTGCCTATATTTGAGTGTACTTTATATATGTCCATATGAGCATATGTGTATATCTTGGTGCATGTGTATGTATATGCACTAGGAGTCTAACGGTATACTAAGCTTGTATGTGTACCTACGTGTGTCTGTTGTCTACTTGGATATTTAGGAGTATACTTGGATAAGTTGTGCAGCTGGATGAGTGTGTATGAGTATATGTGTATGTCTAAGTGTATGTATGAATGTATACGTATGTATACTTGTCTGTATATTGGTGTATATACTCGTACGAATAATTAGGTGTGTATATGAGTATGTCTTGTCTTATTGGATAGTATATGTATGTCTGGGGTAGGGTGGCTTTTGATGTCAAGATCTATCCACACTTAAGTTGGCCCTTAACCTAGAAAGTCCGAGGACGGACTTGATTTTTAAGGTGGGTAGAATGTAATGGCCCAGAGTGCCAAATACGTTAGAGACTATCTTTTGTGTGATATATAGTGTATATGTGTTTGAATACGTATGTAGTGTGCATAATAATGGTAGTGCCTATTGGTTGTCATATCGGTATGTCCTGTATTATATTAATATGTTGTCTTGATATGATAAAGGTATTGATATATGGATGGCTAATGGAGGGCATATGATTGCTTGACGTATGTTTCTAGTAGTGTGTATACCCTTGTATGCTTATATGGGGCATGTAGTGTGTGTATTGATGTATTACTATGGGTGCATTGTATATTAGCGGTGATGATGTGGGTTGTAATAAAGATGTGCTATTAGTAGTAGTAGTAGGGGTATGTTAAAGAGGATTAACCATGGCAAATAGCCATGGTACTATATTTATAAAACTCTCATGTTGAGGTGGGAGTCCAAGGGCCTCCCCACTAACTTAGTGGGGAGTAATGGAGAGTGATGAGGGGAGGGAGGCCAAAGGCCTCCCTCAACTCACAACACTCCCCCTCATCTCTCCATTACCTTGGGTTAAGCATATGAATACTTCAGCACGTTTGCTCTAAATTCTTTGCGCTTTTCATCCCCTCAAAAATTCAATCCCTACGCGCGAAGGAATCTTTTGTTACGGCGAAGCTTTGCGGGGATTTTTCGTTGGAGCGTATTGGGAGCGGAACTATCTACGGATTTTTATTATCACAATCGTCCCTAGATCTTTGATCTAGAGGTAATCTCTTTTGACCCGTAGAAAATAACAATATATTGATAACTATGATTTTACAATGCTTATTCTATAGACATGTATAAATCTATGGCAATTTGATAATCAATATAAAAAAAATTATAAACCAAAAACAAAAGATACAGGTGCATTTGTTAAGCAATACATTGAAAAGAGCATGTAGTTGGTGCCATGCAGTCCTGATATCTCGAATCAATCATCTTGTTTGGTGTATACTTCTATTGTATGGCTCTTGTTTGGTGTCAGTTATGGCCTTTGAGCATTAAGATTGTTAGTTGTTGTGGGGTGCTTGGATTAGTTATCTCAAACGCATCCTATTTTTGTCGTCATTTCTGTATTTCTTTATTACGTGACATTAACAGTGAAAAAAAAGGTTATTAAGAAGTTTATGGAAAGTCAAAATTCATCATGGTCTCTGTTAAACTCAACAAGGATCTAGTGTGAAATATCAAGTGATTTTTGTGTAATGATCTGTTAATAAACTCTATTTTAGGCCCTGTGAATGCCGTGAGGAGGGGGGGTATCTGTAAACTCTATTGTATTTTAGGCCCTGTTAATAAACCCTTTTGGGAGGGGGCCCTTGCCCGAGGCTCTGCCATCCTCTGCCTCCTGACGGCAGTGGGATCTGTCCTGCGCACGTATGCGTCCGGCCGCAAAGAAGGGGCCCTCTGTGTGCTCTGAAATTTTTTTGGATTTTGGGACTGTTGATTTTCCCTTACAATTAACTTTTAAATTGGTTTAAGGACTTATGTTCAAATATATTTAATAAATTTGATGGCTGATTATTAGGCCTGAAGCCTAATACATAAAATTAACTCGTTTTTGTCTGGTTATTTGGACCAGAAGCCCAGATAATTTAAATTGTCTAATTAAAATGATTTTTCATTTTGCTTATGAGCCTACATCCCATATTAGAATAATAATTAATTTTGTGTTCCAATTTGGGCCTGAAGCTCATTTTATAACAATGCATATAATTTTTATGGGCCAGGAGACTCATTCAGATTAATTATTAATTTTGACTTCTAAATTGGGCCTGAAGCCCAGTTAATCCAATTGCAAAATTAGTATGTTAATTAAATTTTTGCAAATGGGCATGTAGCCCAAATGCCAATAAAAAATTAATTTAGCTATTTTTCTCCTTTTTTGGGCCAGAAGCCAAGTTAATAAAACTGCTTATTAAAATGATTAATATTTTACTTATGGGCCTGCAGCCCCAATCAAAATATTAATTTTATTTTAATTTCTTATTTTGGTCCTAACGCCCAATTAGTCAAATTGCTAATATTATAACACTCTCGCATTATTATTAATTTATGGAATATTAGGATTTTTTTTAAAAATATAATTATCTTAAGGATCCTGCGACCGCTCTGCCGTTAGTCAACTAACCTAACTGTGTATGACGTCTCCCCGTGGTCCTAGAGATTATTATATTTTTTAGTCTCTTTTTCCATATTATATATGCCTGTGTTATATAAACTGTGTGGTTGCTTATTTTGTGCCTGTAGCATATTATAAACTGCGTGGTTGTTAATATAAGCTAAAATGTGATTTTTGGGATCGGCCATTTTGATACCCTTTTTAAATTCCTTGCAATTTTATTTTCTTTTTGAGAGAATTTGTAAGTGAGGATTAAATGTATTAATGCCAAAGACCGGTGTACCGATAAATGAAGACGGAGGCGAAAATTGGAAAATATAGGGACCCTTCTGGGTTTCCAAGTTGTATTTTTCTTTTATTTATGGACTGTATATTCGGACTTTGGATATTGTATGTCTTTGGGTATCTGGCCGATCCCCACATTTTACTTATTTTATTGTTTATGCATGAATTTACACTTTAATTAATTCATGCTTATTTTAAATTGCATAGATAAATGGTAAAATTGGCAAGCGTCGATTTCGAAGTTCTTGATGCTGCAGTAAATAATTACCTGAGTTGGCGAGTGGACCTGAAGTTCCACTTGCGTTCGATGGCCCTCCTTGGCTCAATTTTGGCTCCTTCATCGGTCCCAGCAGCGACCGATGCTTCTGCTAGTAAGGCCCCAGAAGCGGAACAATCATCTAGCAGAACTCCTACCACCATCTCCGATGTGGATAATGCGAAAGCCATTATCTATATTAGGAGACATATAGATCGGACCTTAAAGGCCAAATAACTAACGGTAGAGGACCTAATGGAGCTGTGGACAGCGCTGGAGGCATGTTATAAACATCAAATTGATGTAATATTACTGCGTGCCAGTTATGAGTGGGAAACCCTCAGACTTCAGGACTATAAGTCCGTCGGTGAGTATAACTCTGCACTTCATAATATCACCTCACGCCTGAAGTTGTGCGGTGAAGAAGTGACAGAACAACGCATGTTAGACAAGACATTTACCTCGTTTCACGAGAAAGATACAATCCTCATGCAGCAGTATCGTGAACGCAACTTCACGAAATTCTCTGATCTGATCTCATGCCTACTTAGGGCAGAACAGAATCAAGATTTACTGCTAGCCCCTCATAATTTACGTCCAGCTGGCACTGCACCTATCCCTGAAGCCCACCACGTTTCTCCCCAGAAGTGGAAAAATAAGAAGAAGGCTAATAATAACAAAGGAAAAGCTGTGATGAAGAATGGACGAGGAGCAGCACCCCCGTCCAATAACAACAATACAGGAAAGAGTAACTTCACATGGAAGCAAAAGAACACTGACCAAGTGTCACTTCCTAAGAAGAACTGGGAGGATAAATGCCATAGATGCGGCATGACTGGCCATTGGTCCAGAATCTGCCGCACTCCTCGCCACCTCCAGGCACTATATCAGGCGAGCCAGAAGTCTCTGCCTGAAACAAACTTGGCGGCTGTTCAGCCACCAACGATGTTCACTGCAAAAGACTTCGAGAACGACGACCTGCTCGATTAAGCTTCATCTTTTATCTATGAGTTTAAAATTCAATGTTGCTTCATCTTTAATTTGCTTAAGTACGAACTTTTTTGTCTTTTTCATTGACTTAAATAAAATTTCGTTTTGCTTATAGATGAAGTATTTAATATTGTGGACAGTGCCTCGTTGCACTGGTGTAGGATTAATATTGCTCCCACATACAACGAGACTATAAGATGCAAACTTCTCCCCTTAAACATATAGGAATTTTCCAAGTTTCAAGGATATTTCGTTTAAACGAACATAATTTGAAAACTGTGGATAATAAATATTGAATATCAATATGTAACTCGTAAAGAGGATGGCCAGAAGCCCAGCTACTTACGATTTCATTGGACCCTCGTCGGGCCCCTATAATTACAGATATTCATCCTATAGAAAGCCAACTTGACTGAGCACCAGAAGTGCCTTTCATTGCCATAGTTTTTAACTCTGGCAAAATGGACTTAGTCATCTAGGATCAGCGATGATGGACGCATCATCAAATGAATCCATTGGAGAACCTGAAGATTCTTCAAAAGGTTGAATTTCTTTGTCCCCCTTTGCCATAAGGGAAAACTTAGAGAGAGACCTTCCCTCCTGAAAGTGGGTTTAGAGTCTCCTGGCTTCATTGAGAGAATACATGGTGACCTTTTGCGGGCCTATTCACCCCGCAAATGGACCATTTTCGGTACTGCATTACTGTACTGATATATGCATCTACTAGATGGTCTTCTGTGTGCCTTCATATTCACTCGCAACATAGCTTTCTCAAAGCTAATAATGAGGGTGAATTCACTACTCATATCATTCAAGACTTCTGCCAAGCAACTGGCATTGAAATTGAACATCATGTAGCATGTTCATACTCAGAATGGGTTATCAGATTCTCTGGTAAAGAGACTCCAATGGATTTCACGTCCATTGTTAGATTCCAGTTGCCTGTTGATATTTAGGGACCAACAAGCTGCACTCCGCATCGCTTATCCCGATACGGCCCGCTTGTGGCCATATCGTTTACCACCAAGTCTTGATAAATGTGAATTTGATGAGTAAAGTCTCATTGTAATAGGCACGCAGTCTAAAGAAGCCTGAAGCTTCTGAGACCATATCATGGGACACAAAAGTCCTCATCTCGTTATGATCCGCATACTTTTTCTGTGTGAAGTTGAGATCCAGAAGATCCTTCACATTCAGACTAAAGTACATCAATTGACGGATAAAATTGCGGACAACCAGAAGATTGTTCGTTCACACGTCCCTGCTGCCAACACGCCAGCTAGGATTGACATTCCCAAAGATGGATGCAATCCACCGGCAGCAGAATTGGCTGTACCTCATTTGAAAAGAGGACGCCGACCAGGTTCAAAATAAAAATTTTCTTATAATAGGAAGATTCCTGGATATATAAAAATGATCCAACCACGGTATGCTGAGCTCAGACCAGCAACCTCTCCCCTCCTAATTTCCCCTGCAGAGGAAACAACAGGAGAAACATCATTATATTACGTACGTACTGGAGAGGTACTGGACAGATATAGCACAGTCGTCGACGACAGTTTTACTTTCGCTATTGCCATTCACGTCGCTGAATACGACGATGACGTCTACCCACTTTTCTATAGCGTAAACGCATAGAATGGCCAAAGTGGGACGAGGCAATAAGAGTAGAGCTGGACTCACTCTTGAAAAGCAAAACCTTTGGACCAGTAGTCCATACACCTGAATGTGTAAAAACCTGTGGAATATAATTCGAATTTCATAAAGAAATTGAAATCAAGGAAATGTGATCATTTTCCTACTATGCCTACACTTCTCTGCAAAAGCCAATACATGCAGCTCATGGACGTTGTGACTGCATATATATACGGCAATATAGATATATAGATCTAAATAAAACTTCCAGAAGGGTATACTCTACCCCCAGAGATGAAAGAGAAACGTAGAAACGTCTTCTCCATAAAGGCTACAAAGATCATTAGTTGATCTTAAGCAATATTCTGCCCTTGTATCTTTTTCGAAAGATCGTTGACAGGATTTGTTATATTTGCCTTACATATGGTCGACTTAAAGCTAATAGGATCTCCAGCAGAGACCATTGAGATTTCAGATAGCTTTAAAGCGTACCTTGGAAATGAAAAACCTAGGTATAACGATCATCCTGACGATGACATTAATCATCCTGAAGATGGCAATAATCAGCCTGAAGATGAACTATCATCCTGAAGATGACATTAATCATCCTGAAGATGAACTATCATCCTGGAGATGAACCACCATCCTGAAGATGACATTAATCATCCTGAAGATGAACTATCATCCTGAAGATGAACTATCATCATGAAGATGACATTAATCATCCTGAAGATGAACTATTATTAATCATGCCGAAGATGTCTCGGCTTACATATTAAACACCTTCGTGGTGGAACCCTTTCATATTCTTCATACACCTGGAGTTTATGAAGAATGATGTCCTTTTGCAACCTATTAAAAATGGATACTTATTTATGACACCTTTCAGTAGCTGAAAGAGGGGGAGGACATCCTAGGTCCCGAAGAGCCTAGCTCTAGTGTATTATCTGGTCAACTGCACGTATCTTTGATAGAACGTCTCCAGTAAAGTTGTTAACCAGATACAGTGTTGTCCTGGAGAGCAACACTAGACCAAGGATAAGCTGCTTTTGCGCAACTTCCAAGGGTCAAGGAATATATATTGCATATGCAGGTTTAAAGATCATCGCGATGACTGAAACACAATAGGCCGGCCACCTCCTAAATATATACACATCATCATCCAATGTCTACATCTTCTGAGAAGCTCATCATCCAAGAAGCAAGTATTGAAAACGCTCAGCCAGGTCTAGCAGTACCTTGCAGACACACTAAAGACTGATTAAAAGAATACTTTAGTGGAGTCATCTACCAACTTCGAAGAGCATTACACTCCAGAGCGACGCTGCCTTCCAATAGCCGCTAGATGAGTGAAACTTGTGTAGATGAGTGATAATTGTATTTTCTTTCAGAACATGATGGATGTATAGACGAATAGGAGATGATTGTATAGATACATAGGAGATCTGCAAGCCTGAAGCTTGTACATATCAGGGGGAGTCCCTCGATAGTTGTACTCTTTTCCCTTAAGCTGCTGGTTTTTCCCACTGGGTTTTCCACAGCTAAGGTTTTAACGAGGCAACCATAGTGGCTCTGGATAATAAAGATGTGCTATTAGTAATAGTAGTAGGGGTAGATATTATTATTAGTATTATTGGATTTCTTTGATATGTAGTGTAGTGTGTTAATGGTATTGTAGTATGGTAATAGTAGTATTATGATTATGATTATGATTATCACTATCATTATTTATTAGTATTCTTACATTTTATGTGTAATGGCAAGTTGGTATTTATGGTTGTAATTAGATGATGCTATGTATTAGGAAGCGAGTTAGTGTAGGGGGGCTTAGTGTGAAAAGAGTTGCAGTTAGTGGCATTTTTGTAATTAGTGGAGAGTGAGTGTGTGTGTGTATAGTAGAAGGAGTGTAAGGTAATGGCATACTTGTAATTAGGTATAGGTGTGTGTGCAAAGTAAGATGAAAAGTGTAAGGAATGTCAAACTTGTAAATAAGGGATTTTCTAGAAGAGAGGTCTATAATTTAATTATTCTTTTCTTTCTTTAATTTATTCTTTCCTTTTTTCTACACTTTTCTACTTCTTTCCTTTTCTTTTCTTTTTATTTTTGTCATACTCTCTCTCTCCCCCCTCACATTCCTCATATGGCCGAACCAAAAAAAGAAAGAAAAATAAGGAAAGAAAAGAAAGAAAAGAAAGAAAGAAGAAAAAGAAAGAAAGGGAAGGGAAGGATCAAAAGGGAAAGAAGAGAAAGGAGGAGGAAAAGGAACGAAAGATTGATTTCATCCATTTAGCAAGGTAGGATTCCCAAATTGTTGATCTAAATATTAATTTAGGTTTGTTGTTGTAGTTTTTGCACAAATTATAAGAAAGTTGTAATTTTTAATTAAAATTTAAGTGAAATTTATCATCTTTCTTAAGCACAAATAATTGTAGCATTCAATGGAGCCTAAAGTTAGTATCCTTCCTTCACATTATTACAATTGGAGCCTAAAGTTAGTATCTTTATTTCATAATTTGATAAATTGAGCCTAAAGTTAGGATCTTCTTTAGTAGCATGCCAAATTGTGCTAAAGGTAGAAACTTCATGGTTTCCTTCATTAAAGCTAGCATCTTTGATATCATCCATGCTATTTATCCATGTATTTGGGGTTATAGTTAGTTTTGGGAAATACTAAAGTGGTTAGTTGGTTGCATTTTTCATGTAGACATAAACTAAGCTGTTGTAAATGTTGCATTTTCAATGTACACTTGCCTAGCATTTATTTGGTTGTAATTATGAGATTTCATTCTTAATGGTTAGTGATGGTTTATGGAAATGATTTATGATGCAAGAGACCCCGAATGAAGTTATGTTCATGTGAATGGAGAATGGGTTACTTTCCATAATGATGTGTTGTGGAGAATGTTTCATGTTGTTACATAATGGAGAATGATGGGAGTTTTATGTTGGAAGTTTCATGTTGGTGGAGGATTGGTTTATGATGCCTACTAATATCTAAAGCCCACAATAATGCCTCGTATTGCTTGCCAATGAAGCATGTTGCTTGCTAATTCTATATACTAAGGTTCATGTTGTTTAGTTCCTTAATGACAATAAAGTCCATGTTGCACGACAATGGGTTGTTTGCTTTTAAGTCGACGCATTCGAGGGAAATGGGGTTGACACGACAGTGTCCCAAGGCGACACGACCGTGTCGTGTTTGAGAATAGATTCCAGCGTCTAAGGCGATGTGGTTGGAGGACACAAGAAAACACGACTATATCGTGACTCGACACGGCCGTGTGGGCCAAAAATCCTAAACACGGTCGTTTGACGACCGTGTGAATCTGTTGGTAATTATACAATCACTACACGACTCCACTTGGCCGTTTGGTTCTGACGCAACCTCCACTCGATCGTTTGATAGGTCGACACGACCGTATGGTTTCATCAGCTGTCGAATTCGACAACGACGATAATTGAAATTGCGAAACTAAAACCGATCCTAACTAGCTAATTTAAGCTCCAGCCTGAGCTAGTCCTTCAGTAATTTTTGGGTACTTTCTCATTGATGACCCTCTGAATGCTTAGCTCTCATTCTTCCTTCTTCTTCACGATCAAGGGTTAGGGTTTTGGGTTGGGTGTGGTTTTTTGGAGTGGAGAAAATGGCAGCATGTTGTTTGCGTGAGACGGAGAGAGCCTAGAGAGTTTTATTTCTAATTTTCTTTCTTTTTCCTTGAATTTCCTCAAAATTTCTTCCTTTTTATTCCTAAAGTTAGCCACCTCATCTCCCTAAAACCCTCTAATAATGCCACCTAGCATGGGTTAGGTGGGGATTAATCCCCCAATGCCACCTATTAAGGTGGAGGTGGATTGACATGGTAATTTAGGATTTTTGATTTTAATACTATAGAAATACTTCCATTATACTATGTATACTCATTCCCATACAAGTATTACTCTTAAATACTTGTTTAAATGAATCCCTTGCCTTTAGAAATTTAATTTAAATAATTTTTTCACCACAAAAATTAAAAAAAAATTATGAAAATACCCCAAAATTTATATGCACGTATAAATTCGAAAAATACGTATTAATACATGTATATTCAAATTGGGGTCATTACATCCTATCCCCCTTAAAATAAATTCCGTTCTTGGAATTTCAAAATAAGGGGATGAACCATTTTATACAGTATCTTACAAATGGTTACACTAAAGGCTTACACCATTACTCAAACAAGTGAGGGCACTTCTCCCTTATTTCATCCTCAAGTTCCCAAGTGGATTCTCTTGGTGACTCTTGGTGTCACATAACCCTCACAAGATTAATGGACGTCTTCCTCAGCATCTTCTGCCTTCGTCCAAAATAGCTATTGGTTGCTGATCATAAGTTAGGTCTGGTCGTACTTCGATCTCCAAGAAGTCAACGACATGACTAGGATCTCCAATACACCATCTGAGTTGTAATATGTGAAACATGTTATGCACTCGTTCCTGATATGCCAGTAATGCATGCCTATAAGCCACCTTTCCAACACTAGCTAAAACTTCAAAAGGTCTGATATATCTTGGACTCAACTTTCCTCGTCTATCAAATTGGATCAGTCTTCGTGTAGGCAAGATTTTCAAAAACACCGATCACTTGGCTGAAACTCCAAATGTTGTCTCTTCGCATCCATCCAATGCTTGTAACGGTCTTGGGCTACACGAAGGTTATCTCTGATGACTCTGACCACATCTACTGTTTCAGCAATCATGTCTGGGCCCAAAAATTCATGGTCACCAACATCATCCCAACTAAGAGGAGATCGACACTTCCTTCCATATAAGGCCGTAAACGATGCCATACTTATGCTTGCTTGGTAATCGTTATTGTATGTGAACTCTACCAAGTGTAGATGTTCATCCCAAGAGCCCTTAAAATCCAACATACATGCCCTTAGCATATCTTCTAGGATCTGAATAGTTCTCTTCGACTTACCGTCTGTCTGTGGATGGTATGCAGTGCTGAAACTCAATTGAATTCCCAAGCTGGCTTGCAGACTTCTCCAAAAACGTGACGTGAATATGGTCTCACGGTCGGAGACTATGCATATATGTACTCCGTGGAACCTCACGATTTCCTATATACAAAACTCAAATCAGAATCTACACTATGAACAAATCTTAATAGATATATGGAAGAAACATAATACGAGGTAACCCAGTCATGAAATCCATCGTCACGTGCTGCCACTTCCACTCTGGTATTGGAAGGGGTTGCAGTAGTCCTATCATTCTTTGGTGCGCTGCCTTTACTTGCTGACAGGTCAAGCATGAAGCCGCACTCCTGGCTACACTATGCTTCATACCATACCGCCAAAAGTGTTGTTGCAGACCTCGGTACATTTTGGTGCTACCGGGATGAATAAAATAAGGTGAACTATGAGCCTCTCTCAAAAATTCATCCAGTATATCGCTTGATGGCACACAAATCTTGCTTTCAAATCGTAGAGATCCATCTTTATGAATACAAAAATCTGTGCGAAGTCCATTCTCTGTCTGTTCCTGAATCTTCTTCAGCTTCTCATCTCCAGACTGGGCCGCCTTAATCCTCTCGACCAAATCGGACTGGACTTGCAGATTCATCATCATCACTGATATGCCAGGTAAGACAACTTCAATCTCCATCTGTCGAATGTCACTCTGAATCTCTCTCTGTGCTGTCATCATCATCATTGTCGGTATACGACTGAGAGCATCAGGTACGACGTTGACTTTTCCAGGATGATACTGAAGGTCAATATCATAATCATCCATATTTTCAAGCAATCTACGTTGTATCATATTCAGCTCTTTCTGAGTGAATACGTACTTCAAGCTCTTGTGATCCGTGTATATCTTCACACATTCATCCAGAAAAAAATGTCTCCATAACTTCAACGCAAATACCACTGCAACCAATTCTAGATCATACGTAGGATAGTTCCTCTCATGCGTCTTCAACAATCTGAAAGCATAGGCTACTACCCTACTATGCTGATGGAGAACACATCCTAATCCTCTGCCTTGAAGCGTCACAGAAAATCTCAATTCCACCTGACCGATCTGGAATTGTCAGGACAGGTGCAGTGATCAATCTCTGCTTCAGTTCCTCAAATGCTCGCTGACATTCTTCTGATCAATTGTGGTCAACACTCTTCTTGGTTAGATGAGTCAACAATGCAGCTATCTTAGAGAAATCCTTGATGAACTTCCTGTAGTACCCAACCAATCCCAAGAAACTTCTGATTTCTATGACTGACTTAGGAACTGACCACTTCTCCACTGCAACAATATTCTCTGGATCCAATGCTATTCCCTCTCCGGATATAATATGTCCAAGGAAAGCAACCTTGGTCAACCAGAACTGACACTAGTTGTACTTAGCATACACCTGATGCTGCCTCACAGTCTCCAAGATTATCTTTAAATGCTCAACATGGTCCTTATCCGTCTTCAAATACACCAAAATATCATCAATGAAGACTACCACAAACTTGTCCAAGTTTTCATAGACGACTTGGTTCATCAACCTCATGAATGTGGTTGGTGCATTAGTAACGTCGAAAGGCATCACTAAGAACTCGTAATGTCCATAACGAGTCCGAATGGCAGTCTTTGAAACATCTGATCCTCTGACCTTCACCTGGTGATACCCACTTCTCAAATCCAACTTCTAATACACTCACGATACACCAAGCTGATCGAAGATGTCATTAATCCGAGGAAGAGGATACTTGTTTTTCACTGTGACCTTGTTCAATTCTCGGTAATCGATGCACATCCTTCGAGATACATCCTTCTTATTCACCAAAAGTACTGGCGCACCCCACAGTGATACACTAGGTTGAATCAGGCCACACTCCGACAAATCTTTCAACTGACTGCGAAGCTCAACTAGTTTTGGAGGAGCCATACGATATGGAGCCTTTGCAATCGGTTGGGTGCCTAAAATGAGATCAATGGTAACCTCCAAGGATCTGTCTGGAGGGAGTCCATATATATCATCTGGAAAGACATCAGGAAAATCTCGAACTACCCTTGGTAAAACTGGTTCAACTTCCATCGCCATCATCATCTTTTCTACTGGGTTGGCCTTGAACTTCAAAGGTCCAAGCGAACTACTACCACTAAAGAATTCAAACTCTGGATGATTGGGAATCTGAAATACTATCTTCCCGAGTCTACAATATATAGTGTCATAGAACATCCCTAACTTATCCATTCCAAACACTGATTCAAAATGTAGCATCTCTATCACTAAGAAATCTGCATACAGCCTTCGTCCACAAATTTCTACAGGATACTGTCGGCATCCCAAAGAACTGTGGAGTACTCCACTCCTAGTGTGGATATTCCAATTGAAAGCAAAGGAATCTACTACTATAGAGTGCTTAGTCACAAATTGTTGAGACATGAAGCAGTGAGATGCTCCTAAATCAAAGAGTGACATGGCAGGAAAAGACGCAACTCTAATAATGCCGAAAAGGAAAAATAACATGAAACTAACATATGGGTCTAACATTTTAATCTAACAAGCATATCAAACTATAAGAGAAATGAAAGGGCATTCTTCACTTAAGAAAAGGATGAAGAGGTACCAGTGATGACTCATCCGGTGTCCTCTGCATCCACAACCGTCATAGTAATGGCCTGGCACCTCGGCACCGCCTTCCTAATGTTTTTCTATTGAGGAGGTCTAGTAGGTGGTCCTCTCGGAGTCAGGGTATTATGTGTTGGTGGTGCTGGTAATGGAAGTCTATATGGAGCCGGCGGTAGGGTCCTCTGCTGTATCGGCCTGGCTGCCACTAGTGCCACTGTGCTTGAGGTCTGTCCCTGCTGAGGACACTGTCTACTGATGTGCCCCACCTGACCGTATGTGAAACACTACCCAGTGCAAAATCTACAATCATTCTGCTCATGACATGGCTTGCCACAAAAATGGCAAGATCCTCGCCTCTGAGGTGCTGGCGGAACTCCAGGCCTCCTGAACTGAGTAGTCTGAGTGGGCCTTGGAAAACTCCTCTGTTGACCCATATGGCATTTATCTGCTGCTGCTGGTGTCCTCCCTACACTCCTCAAGTGGGTCTCATGCATCCTGGCCACCTTCAGCATGGCCTCGTGTGTAGGTAGGTCCATCATAGACATCGCTGCTCTAAACTCTGGATCTAATCCCATCCTGAAACGTCTGGCCCTGGTAGTCTCTGACTCTACCAACTCCGGGGCAAACTTGCTCAATAATGAAAAATCCGCATCATAAGCATCCACGCTCCGTCGACCCTGAGTCAGGTGCTTGAACCTCATACGTAACTCATCCTTCTTTGTATATGGGAGGAACCGAGCCTCAAATAACTCCCTGAACTTCTCCCACTAGACCGATCTGGTCAAATGTAACTCTTGTGCATCCCACCAGTCTTGGGCCTGATGTGTCAGTTGTCTCTTCTCCGCATCCACCCATCCATCTCTCGGATATCCTACTGCCGTAAGGTCATCCTCAGTATGTCTGATCCACTCATCCACCTGCAGAGGACTCTCCTTGTCTGAAAAAGACTTGGGATGCAAGGCCCTGAACTGTCTGATACCTCCTGGCTTCTACGCCGCGGTACTAGTCATCCTCTCATCCAATTGACTTAGATGTTCCAGAATGTCGACCAGAATCTTCCCCATCAAGGTAGACTCAGATGAGGCTGCATCTGAAGCAAGAGTCCTGTTCTCGGACGATCCATTCCCGTTATCCATTCTGTAGGAATGAACAGAGGAAAACAATGTTCAGTACAAAATTACGGATTATAATATTGGAGTTTTACTCGTACTATTCTTACATATATCGCAGTGTGAGTTGACCTGCATATGCAGCCACAAAAACCTGTCACGTCCCGCTCTTCCAAATATGGAATATGCGTTGGGACTAGGCCATCGTAGTATTCAGACACTAGACTTCGAGCCCCTAACATCTAAATATTACTAGGCATTAATTGTGATTTAAATAATATTATATATACATGCCACCACGACACACTTGAATAGTATAGAAAGTAAAATATTATGCTCCAACAAAATTAAATCCAAGTATTGAAAGAAAGGCTGAACTGAACATTATATATACAAAGATAAATCATATTCCAACTGTACAAGGGTAAAAAGTACATGGGGGAACAAAAAAGAAATGCAACCATCAAAAGAAACTACAAAGGTGTCCACACCTGTACAACGCACTCCCTAGTCTATCCCAGGGATGTCCAAGTGGACAAAGTCTCCGTCTGTAGTCTCCAGCTGTACCCGAGGAGGGGGAATAGACTGCTGAGTATGTCCCTACTCTGGAGTCACTATCTCTGGACCTGAAAACATAATTGGGACACGTCAACGTGTGACCCAGTAGGATTCCTCTAACTAAACTAGGTAGGACCCAGTTTTAGAACTGGACTACCTATCTAAAGGGTAGTCTACAAAGTAAAAGGTTTACAGATTATTTATCAGGAACATATCAAGACAAGCAAGAGCCGAAAGTAAACTGAGAAGCACAACCAACATAAAGAGACATGATTTATAAGTTAAGAGCAATTATATTAAGTTATCAGTTATGTGTTTTGGGAATTCGTGTAAATAGTAGAACGCCTAAGGAGCTGGACTTCACCCAGGGTAAGTAAAAAGTGGTACCTCAACCAACAACACGAGCACTAAAGGGGCCTCTCGTAACTCCCCCCTTTGGGAGTGAGACAATTCTCGGGTTTTATCGGGACAAATGGAGAAAACTATCAATTACCTAATGGTGCATCACGAGTACACCATCGGCCTCTCTTACTCTAGTCAACTCCCCCTTTCAGGAGCGACAAGCAAGTGAAAATCATAACAATATGTGTCTGCTCCTTAACTCCTACTTTTTACACTCATTCCCCCCAAAACCCACATCTAGAGCTTCATACATTTTAGAATGGACTGAAGTCTCCAGATTCATTCTCTCATCTTACTCTTACTTTCATTAGTTCATGTTACTTTCATTAAAGTACATCTTCTTCATATTCATCATCATATTGCCAGTTGTTCACTTTTCATTCTCATTTTCATATTGAAACTTGCATAAAACAACATCCATGCAATTTCTCTTCCACTTTCACAATTCAACATGGATTTGGTGGTATATAACTAACATTCTCATCAATACTACATATCATGGAATTTCAACAATTCATCATGGCCAATTAAGCAAGTGAAATAACTCATAATTTATAATATGTTTAACATCCACAACAATGGAAATTAGATAAGGAGTATAGCAGCAAAACAATGGAATTCAAATTCTGGTAAAACTGAGAAAATAGGGCCACCCAGCCGTGTGATCTCTCTACACGGTCGTGTGGAGTGGCTCAGGGAAGCTTCAAGAAGTACGACCCACACAGTCACGTGGAAGAGTCCACACGGCCGTATGGTGTTGGGGTGGCTCAGGTAGCAGGAAGGGCACGCATTCGTGTGGTTCTAGGCACACGATTATGTTCCGCTAAAAGTGCAAAAGTAAAGAACACGACGACACGGTCGTTTCACTAGTTGACACGACCGTGTGGCGTAGGATCGTTCAATAGGTCGTTTGCGTCTAAGTCGACGCATTCGAGGAAAGGGGGTTGACACGACCATGTCCCAAGGCGACGACTGTGTCATGTTTGAGAATCGATTCTAGCATCTAAGGTGACGTGGTTGGAGCACACAAGACAACACGACTATGTCGTGGCTCGACACGGCCGTGTGGGCCAAAAATCCTAGACATGGTCGTTTGACGACCATGTGACTCCGCTGGCAATTATATGATCACCACACAACCTCTATTCGGCTGTGTTGTGTCGACCCGACCTCCACTCGGTCGTGTGATAGGTCGACATGACCGTGTGGTTTCATCAGCTGTCGAATTCGACAGCGACGACAATTGAAATTACGAAAATAAATCCGATCCTAACTAGGTAAGTTAAGATCCTACTTGAGCTAGTCCTTTAGTAATATCCGGGGCCCTTCTTCTCCTTGATGACCCTCTGAATGCTTAGCTCTCCTTTATACATATACATACATATATGTCCTCCACACAAACATCTAAGTACACATACTCACTCACTAACAGATACAGCACACACAATAAATAGATCTCGGCAAGTATTATTACACGTGTCTAGATTACTACTCATATCTATATGCATAGGACGTCACACTATATCCATATCACGATACATAAGGTATTCATACATGGCATGCTTTCAGATACATCACAATACATTCAAATATAACGACTCCTATTTTACCTGCTTATATATTTACATATACGTCTACATCCAAGCACAGACACACAACAATACACATTAATTTACACACCATTACTTGATAAACAGGGTCACTATCACGGTGTCACGCCGTATGTACACCGGACCCCCTATACACCCAATACTTAGTCATATGAGTTCACTCACATTTATAGGCACGTAAATATCTATATACACACAATATTTAATCACATCCATACATACTCCTACGGGCACATACTAACACATGCATGACCAAGTCTTATAAGGTCCACAATCATAACTATAGTTAAATATACATATAATCTCACATTCGTAGCGATGCACCTACTGCCTCACACAGATAGGCACATTCCACACACAATACACACAAGAGTGCACAAACATAATACATTCTCTGCCCTATGCTATATATGTAACTACCTATGCACATCCTTCACACATACAGCCATAATAGTCAAATAATTATAAACATCCATCTACACCTCTCTCACACGTATACATATAAATATGCAAACAAACACACACATTCCAATACCCACATATCAAACAGTTTCATTCACTTACCTTTATCAAACATATATACACCTACATTCCATATCTTATCACATTTACATCTACATCACACATGTATATACATACACACATGCTTTGGCACAGAACTATATATATATATATATGGGTAAAGTGTTCCTAGGGTGACTCCTTAGATTCAATCTAAGGAGTCGCCCCCATTTTCCCCATATCCCACATTTTTTTTCGGAATTTTTTTTTCATGGGGTTGTTGTTCACCTCATGGATGATCAACATACCAAAAATCAATTCATTCCAATACTTTTAGAGCCCCCATCTACCCCTTGCAACTTCATGGGTTTTCAGCACGTTTTCAGACCGTTGAAGTTGCAAGGGGTAGATGGTGGCTCTAAAAGTATTGGAATGGCTTGATTTTTGGTATGTTGATCATCCATGAGGTGAACAACAACCCCATGAAAAATAAAATCCAAAAAAATTGTGGGATATGAGGGAAAATGGGGGCGACTCCTTAGGTTTAATCTAAGGAGTCACCCTAAGAACACTTTACCCTATATGTATATATATATGGGTAAAGTGTTCCTAGGGTGACTCCTTAGATTAAATCTAAGGAGTCGCCCCCATTTTCTCCCGTCTCCCACATTTTTGTTGAAATTTTTTTTCTTGGGATTGTTGTTCACCTCATGGATGATCAACATACCAAAAATCAAGTCATTCCAATACTTTTAGAGCCCCCATCTACCCCTTGCAACTTTATGGGTTTTTCATCACGTTTTCAGACCGTTGAAGTTGCAAGCGGTAGATGGTGGCTCTAAAAGTATTGGAATGACTTGATTTTTGGTATGATGATCATCCATGATGTGAACAACAATCCGATGAAAAATAAAATCCAAAAAAATTGTGGGAGACGGGAGAAAATGGGGGCGACTCCTTAGATTTAATCTAAGGAGTCACCCTAGGAACACTTAACCATATATATATATATACATATACATACATACATACATACATACATACATACATTATACAAGCAGAAATACATTTATCTAGGGCATACCGAGATGCACCTGGATTGACAACCCTATAGGATAGATCAGCAAGTAAACAAACAAGATATGTATAAGTATACATACATACATACATACATACATACATACATACATACATACATATATATATATATATATATTCATTCATTCATTCATTCATTCATCCAATATACACACCATTACATATACTCCTACTGCACATTACACCTACATGAACACATCCCTACACTTCACATTCATACAAGTATGATACATATTCACATATAAGTAATAAACAATACTTCACATAGATACTCCACATCTAATTATATACACACTCATTATATACCCACAGATGTATTCATATCAACGCCCTATATATATCTCTAGGCCTACACATAGCCATATACACGTTCGCTCATACACACCAGATTATTATTCTAATAGTAGGTATGCACACAGACATCTATATATACCTATTAGGATCCATGCAACCATGCACATACATTCCCATGTATGGGCACACCCACCCATACACACATGCTATACATATCCTGCTATCATGTACCCATACATGGAAGCTACCCAACTGTACCAACATGTAGTCGGTAGCTACCTATACCATTATATAACATAATATCCAATATGTTCACACTTTTACTAGCATACTAACTAGTGCATACACAAATAAGTGCATTTCAATATTCATACACATTCGATAAATAGCCACATTCACTATACGTACACATCCATATTACTGATACATGTATATCAGAATAGGGATCATTCACATACATATACGTATAACCACTCATAAGACATACACCAATACACATTCAATAAAAACAACACATGCACACAATCACACCACACTTGCTACAACACACCTATATACATACAATTGCCAATACACAATCCCCCTCATGCCACTATATACGGAAGGGTACGTGCACTACATATACATCCAAATGGTCCTTTAGGCACCATTCTACGGGTAAGTGTATACACACATATATACATATACCATAATTCCACTTAACCATGCAAACCCACAATCTTTCCATGTGTACCTGCACTCTATGGTCTCAAATCCTTATATCCATCACATCTACATATGATACACGTTACACTTATATCCCTATCCCATAATAGGCACGGTATAGAGCTAAGGGCCTCAACTTAGGTGGACGGATGTAAAGCATACCTACCGTCCTTAGGATACATCCACTCCAAACACCCTGGAGCATTACTCATACGATCCATACATCCCTTATTTATCTATATCGCTACATACACACCATATATGGCCATACACAACACCTATCTTCACGCAATAGTACAACCCACAACCGTATACCAAATTAAGACAATATGTCGGTTCATATAGGCACACAGGCAACACATACACATACTCACAGCTATTCAAATCTGACACATTAGGAATTCATAC